>CM052340.1:5046005-5255721 GCA_028455595.1 Lasioglossum vierecki | reverse complement strand
TAGTTATTTAACTCGTTTCCGATCGTTTTATCTATTTACAGTTGAAAAAATGAAGAAGAAATGGACTTCGAAGTTTCCAACACTTTACGACACGAAGTCTGCTGTCAATAAAACCGCGGAGAACATTTCATAACGGAAAAATTAAAATCAAGAGCAACGTTTTTGAGATACTCTATATACGACGCATAAAGTGTACATGTTCGTTTAATGACACGAAATATTCAAATTGTAATCAATGTTCTACTATCTTGTCCGACACTGTAGCGACTTCGCTCGATTCATGCGAGTTGATTAGCCAGTGAAATTGAAGGATAGCACGGGCTATACTCTACGCTTGCCTCGAAAGTGAGTTTATTAACAGATCCGCGGCCGTTGACGGACAGTTACGTCTTTTTGCAGACAACACCTGGCTGCCTCTGACGTCGAATTATGACATTTCATGTCCGAGCCGCAGTTGCCTATGCAAATCCCCATTTTGATAGACAAACTTCAGGAGAGCGAAGCTAAGTGGCAGTTTCCTGTAATAATAGTTTCACGTGAAAAAAATAACCTAGAGCTATTGAATTCTATTGAATCTTGGGTTTTGTCGTTCTTTCAAAGCCTGAGCATATTCGTAAGACGTGCAATCTACTCTTTAGACAGCGGAAAGGCATAATAAGTACGTAGCATGGAATTGTGAGGAAGCATGAAATTCACTTGCTTTTATATGTGCATATAGCGAATAAAATCCTTCATTCCACAGTAATTATTCCAATTCAAGATGGGATTTAAAAGAATACAGTTTTACGGGGATTTCCTGCGTAACTTTGTAAAGTCTGTTAGAGATATAAGTGCCATTATCAATTAACTGGAGCATAAACAATTTTATGATACCAACGCACAGTTGTTGAAATTGCCAGTCCAGCGGGTCAAAACTATTTTAACATTACTTTAACCCTTTGCACTCGGAACTCTTTTGACTGGAAAATTAAACATTTCTTTCTACCTGAAATATTTCCACTTCCTATGATTTTTTTAATTTTATGGATATGAAATTGGTATAATACTTCATACCATACTTAAATGTTTAGTAATTAATTCGATACCGATATGTTTGATAATGTAATAAATAGTTTGGTTAATGGTACAGCAATTTTTAGTGGTGCCTCAGAGGGAACACCCGAGTTCAAAGGGTTAAGATTTAATGTCATAGTAAAGCAGGTTATTGGATTCATTTTGACTACAACAGTATGTAACAGAAAATACATAGTGGCATTGAAAACATTTAGGTCATATCATAATTTTTCAAAAATACTCTTTAGCGTTTCGTATAGCTAATGCGCTAATGTATAACTTTCAATTGAGATAAAAATTAACATTGTATAAAGTGGTATAACGTGTTAAAAGTCTAGTTGAAGTTGGGAATAGAGATAGAATTACATGTTAACTACTACGGAGGTTTAAAAGGTTACTGCAACATAATGTGACAAAAGTAATTTGCAAATGTATCTTCAATAGTGTAAGATAAGAATAAAAAAATAAAAATATTTTTGAAATAGCAGTGTTACACACAGCAACAACGCAATTAAAGAGAATTTGAAAGCCATAATACAGGACCACAAGAGTAAACGAACTGAACTACGTTTTTAGATATTAATACGTGTATATACAAATAATACATTATAAATTATATTCTTCAATAATTTTTATATTTCCTGGCTAATTGAACATTCTACTACCGAATTCTAATGTGATTTCATACACCTGGATCATTATCAAAATTTTATTTTGTGCGATGTAGGGAAACGATATCGAATTAGATTTTTGTGAAAAAATCGACGAACCAATTTTAAAATTCTACTAGAACGGAAACAAGTAGTCGAATGGATTCGTTTTACAGTACTATCCCGCATATGTAAATCTGGGAAGAAGCTGAGGCATAGCGATCTAAATATCGGTACGAGGATCGGAAAGAACGCGCGAGACGTTTTAATGGAATAATAAAATAAATAGAAAGTACGTGTGTTTTTTCATTTAAGCAGGCTTAGAAATCGGTGATCCCGAAACATTAGATATTACGAGAAAGCGCCACCGCGGCGGCGTCTCAGAGCCAAGGATAAAAATCGCGGACTTGAGTAAAGAAACTGGAAGCACGAAAGTAAAAAAAAAGGCGATCCTCTAACGAAGCGTTCGGCACACCGGAAATGCTACTCAAGTACGCGGCCTTGATCAGAAGAAGACAGTGATTTCCTGCTCCCGTTCGTCTCTGGAGGTTCTCCGGTACGACTGCTGCTCGTTTCGTTTAGAAAAGAAAGCGTGATTTAGAGAAAAGGATCTTCCGTTGCGGATCTTGTCGCGAAATTCCGGAGAAACGTGTGTGCTTTCTTAAGTGGACATAAATCCCAAGGTTTTCTTTTGTACGTGTTACCGATACTTTCATTTTCTGTATCTCGCGCCCGCGATTTTTCATTTTACACCGCTAATGACGAAGAATTAATTATCGGACTGGAACGTTCCCGGATAGAGGTGATTACAGCATATTCGACTATCAAGATACTTATTAACAGGATGAACTATAAATATCGATTTTGTTTTACTGTATTCTCTCGAAATAATATGTCTTCAAAAACTCATCAACGTATACATTGTAAGTAGACTGCAAAATATATTTATGCAAAATAAAAATTGTCTGTTTTTTATTCGACTATCAAGATACTTATTAACAGGATCAACTATAAATATCGATTTTGTTTTACTGTATTCTCTCAAAATAGTATGTCTTCAAAAACTCGTCAACTTATGTATTATAAGTAGACTGCGAAATATATTTATGCAAAATAAAAATTGTTTGTTTCAATTGCAAGAGGTAGGAGCCAAATACAAGAGTATTTCTTTTATTTAATCATTCTAACGAGTTGAAAACAGTATATTAATATGATTTATTGAATAGCTCTCCATAATAATTGTGGATCAACTTTCGAACCCGACATTTTGAATTTAAAAATTTTCAGACGCAGGAAAGAGTAGCTTAAATCAAACCTAATTTACTAATCGCGATTCAGGAGCACTGTTCACAAATAAACAGTAATTTGAAATAGAAGATTGGTTAACAGAATTGAATAGAATTAATACTATATGTACACACTATAAAAATGGCTCTTTCTAGGGAATCTAAAGAAATAGAATCTAAAAACAATTAAGCAAGTACACACGTGTGTGCGTTTCTCATTATAGCGACTGCTACCTATTATTTTCATTTTTGTGGATCTTGTTTCTGCATTCGCCGACAGACTTACACGAGTCGAGAATAATTAACTCCCGTTCGTATTATTACGGAGTTTGACAAGTTGTTTGGTTCGATATTAAAGTCGAAGTATTTATTTTAATTGAGCCACCGGGCTGGCGCGCGAGGATAAAGCTTGTGTGTGCTTAACAGAGCTGGGAGGCCCTAAATAAGAGAGTGAAGAATCCGGTATCCTCTCACCGCGGGATCGAATTAAGCGCACCCTGCGCAACGGTGCTCTTTTTTTTATGCAAAAATTTCTCTTAATTATAGAGCTCCAAATAACGAACCAGGAATGTTGATTGTGAATGTCTGCAATCGCTTCATCCGCGAATATTTCGGGAATATGGACAGGGCAGGAACCTTCTCTCCAAGCGTTTCGTTCGAGAGAGATTACGAACGAAGGCGCTCGAGGGGCTTCAGAACCAGAATTTTCGCAATTGATACTTCTTCCATGTTTCAACCGCATATTGCATTCGTCTTAAAGTGTTTCTAAAATTATCTACACATCTTACATGAGCAGACTGGTCACGATTGAAACGTCGACTGGCGAGGATATGGCTTGATTGATGCTGCTCTATACGTTTAAGTGTACACCTGTCAATGTGTAAAACATGATTAAATATAAAGTTACTCTAACAGCTATAACGAACTCGTTGGAAAATGGCTTATTGGTTTGATTAGGCGCGGGGAAACAAAACTGTTTTCGTTGAAGAATAAAAGTAGTTAAATTTTTATAGTGTGTACATATATTATTAATTCTGTTCAATTCTGTTAATCGATCTTCTATTTCAAATTACGAATACCCAACGTTGTTATAAATGCATAAAATTCGCAGTTTAATTGTGAATAGTGCTCATGAATCGCGATTATTAAATTAGGTTTGATCTAGGCTACTCTGTCCTGCGTCTAAATATTTTTTAATTCAAAATGACGAGTTCTAAATTTGTTTATCGTTTTTCTAAAGTGAAGTTGTATTGAAAAATCCACGTATCGAACATGAACCTAATTGGAAATTAGAAAACTAAATGGAACTACAATTTAGAAAACTAATTGGAACAAGACTAGACAGCGGGTCTTTATGCAAAATAAAAATTGTCTACCTGTATTGCAAAAAAACTGAAGTGAAATAGAAAATTATTTTCATTCTTAATATGTTTACCAGATTGGAAATTATACAACAATATGTTTAAACTCTTCTAATACTTTTTTACTGTTTTAAATTACACTTGTACTCACTCTTTCGTCATAGTTATATACATAAAATCTGCTGTATAAACACGACTGAGCCAAGAGCGTCAGGTGCGATAGAAGAGCAGTAAGGAACAAACTACGTATGTTAATGCGTGAACATGTAAATTTTCAGAAGCATGCGTATTTTACGGGCAATGCATTATCATTTGAAGTGATGTACCGTGATCGCACCCGGAAGCTAGGGACAGTTGGTATCTATGAGTGGCCTCGGAAAGAGGCATTTTAAAAGAACCGTTCGAGCAACTATGACTGCTAATGACCATACGCGAGCTCCACGACCAGGCCCCCTTTTCTCGATGCGATTAGCTCACAGTTTCTCTTTCCGGTCGACCCCTTTCCCGTCGATTTCCTGCGGCACCTGCGACTGTCCACGCCAAATAAGCCGAATAAGGCCGCCGCGTATACGCGTCTGTATATCAGAACCCTCGCGAGCGTTCCCAAGCGGAAAAAGGACGAACGTAGCTTTAATCCGACGACAGTGAGATTTGCTCGAGACTCGGGTGAAGCATTTGTGCCGTGTCTCTTCAATCTTCTTCTTTCCTCATTCCCTTTCGTCGCTCTTTCGCGAAAAGACGAAAATGCCACTCGTTCAGCAACTCGTCAAGGAGGTGTTCTTTATATTATATCGCACCTTTGTGGCAAAAGTGACACAAGTCAAAAAGCATAATAGGATATTGTGCACTTAAGAATACACTGACTGGAACATGAGGAACGACACAAATGTCACCTGGCAGTTAGCTTTTAATGACATAATGTTTACAGAATTCGTTAATGGTGGTAGCTCAAAAATTAGGTTTTTCACTCGTGTCACTTTTGTCGTCAGGGTCTGATATCTTTGAATTCTTTAAAAGGGGCGGTTCCTGAGGTTATTTGAAGCGACATTTTTCTTCACAAATATATCCTTTGTTAAAGAGTTATTTAAGAAAAACACGGACTAATCGGAGCTCGGTCACGGCGAGCGAAGGCGAGGAGAGTCTGGTTCGAGCGATGGTGTCGCGTCGTGGCGAAGCAGTGAACAAGAGAAGGAACAGAAATTGATTCAATTAAAAACTCACTTATTCAGCCGTAGATGCAGTTGCTGCTTAAAAATGTGTATCAGTGGGCCATTCGGAGACAAACTGCACAGCTGACTTCAGGTGTACGACACTGCCGAAAGCCAAAGAACAGGTTAGGTCAACGCACTGCACACTTGGTGGTAGATAACATCCGCGAATTTCGAATTGACACGTCTTTAGAGATGTTCTCTCTACCGCGGTTCACGCGACACTGATTTTGCACAAGAGTTTTCTGAAGAGTTTTCAAGGGGTGGGGGGAGGATAAATTGTCAAACTATCCCCTTACCGTACTTTGATGGGCCAGACTCGTGATGAAGGTTATTTTAAAAGAACTCACAAAGTAACTTACAAAAAGCAGGACACGAGAGGTGCAGCTGTAAGACTAGAATTTATGCCACTCACATGTTTCGGTTTTCCTGCAGATTGATTCGCAGAGTCGATAGGTAACTGTTCGAGAAAAAAAATTGTCCTTTTACCCAGCGAGAGATAGGAATGTCAGATACACGTGGTGTTTATTAGTCTCTATTGTGATATACCTCCCTTAAGAAACTTTCTAAACGAAGGACAAATGATATTTTACCATGTGCTTGCCATAAATTCTAGTCTTACAGGGGTCCTTCACGCGTCCTGTTTTTTGTTTCGCCACCTCATTGTTTGACACGCTAATACCTTCCCTAAATTCTAATTGGGCCATGTTTTCGTTAATGAATCATTTACCTCAAATGACCTCAGGAACCTCAGCAACCCTTCCAAGGAACTCGGACATTTTTGAGAAACCCTGTATATATAATAAAAAATGATCGTCCTTTTAAAAATGTCCAAATATTACTGTGGTTCACTGTACTAATTGTGCGCTCATTAATGCTCGCGGATTGAGATTGCATCACAGTTCACCATTTTTCGGCTTTAGTGGACACGTAGTTTTTCCATTCGCGGCCTCGTGTACTTTATCTGACTTTCATCTTTTGCTAAATGCTAGTAGAATGATGCATTAGATTTTCGATGTAACTTGAAAGGTGAAAGACCGGAAAGGCAAATGCAGTTGTGGCCACGGCGGCGAACCATTCGTTTCGTCGGCTTAATAACTATGATTTTATTCCTGCTTTCTTGCGCGAGGAAGCCTGTCGAATCTCGAAACCGTTTAAAGGCCATTTTAGCTGAAAACTTTTCTCTTCGATGAAGACAACCGCATTTTCAATCCTCGTGAAGATGCTTGACACCGCGTTCTAGATGCTTCTCTTTTTATTATTTAAACTGAATTCATCCGTAACACAGTTCTCAAAAACAAGGAGCAACGTTGCATGATACCAGGCCATTACCATCGGCAATCATTCTACTTAATGATAGCTATAAGCATATTCGCTGTTTGCCTAGAGTCTAGAGTCTAGAGCATACAGGAGACACATCATCGTGTCAAGAATATTGCATTCCTCTCGCGAGGCAAAAAAGTTTATGGTTCCGGTTTTGAAAAAAAGTATCGATGTTCTTGAGCAATCTTCTTTCAGGTTTTAGAACATAGATATGATTTGCAGCGATAATGCATGCGAAACTGGAATGACTGGTCGAAACCAATAAGAGTAACCACAAATGTAATCAATTTTCCATTGACAAATTGATTGATTTTCACTTTGATATCGTTTGACATTTAAATATCTTTAACTTTTACAAAAAATACAAGTCGTATGATCTGTTATTTAAAAAGTTATCATCCTTTTAAAAATATCCAAATATTATTGTTAGATCAAGGAAGTTGGTACTACTCTCAAATAATATTTTTCTGGTCGATATTAAACTTTACAGAAATTTGTAAAAAGTACTACATTATAACTTCGTCATTTAGATTCTGACTGTAGCATTACTGAGAACAAGAGCGAGTTTTCGAACACTTGAAGCGAAATCTACTTATGGATTAATTAATCCAATGAATCGCATTATTGCAAAATCATGAATTATTTATAATAGTATTGATTTTTTCATTGAATCTTTGCAAAATTTTAAAATGCAACTACGCAGGATTATATGATAATACCTATCGATTGTACCAGTATTATTTTGTTTTTCTTTGTTTTTTTGTATCTTTCCCTTTTTTCTTTTCTTTGTAAATACTTATGTAAAAAGGGCTTCTGTCCGTCTATAATAAATAATAATAATTACCCCACTATTTATCTCTTGATTCTCGATTCTCTGAATTGATTATCGTGCAACGAGGGAGGTTCTACTGTAGAACGTTCGTGAATTCGAATACTTCTACCGATCGTTTTTCTCCAGGTGGAAAAGCCTGTTGTGCAACTCGACCTGTCATCCCAAGCCAAAGAGCCGACACGTCAAACGACCATAATCACCCGACAAATAATGATACATAGCTGAGGCAATGCGAGCACGCGACGAAAATTCCTCGCCTTTTCGAATCGGGGCGGATAACGTTGCTGTGCAACGATCGCTTTCGTACGCGGCAACGAAAACGTCGATTCGAATCGGGTCGGTCATCTGTTACATGGTTGCAGAAACGTTCGTAGGTACACGTTGTTGCGAAGTTGAATGGTATCATAATGCGTCACGATTTGAGGTAGGTAGAAACGCAGCTAAATTATTTCTGTTATTTTTACCGTTCGCATTATTGGCACACCTTCGCGAATCTTACTCTGATTAAGCTACTCTCTGTGTACTGCTATTCTAATGTTAACCGTATACAGGGGGTCAATTGGAATTCACACATTTTTGGAGCAACTTGGAAAAAAAATTTGTTTGTAAAAGTATTTGTGAAATATTTCATTGACTTTTAAAAGGTAAGTATACAGTACTTTAAAAAATTTGACACATATCACAGATGGCGATTCTCTCTCTCTCTAGAAAATTTTAGAAATGTTTTATTTTTCAACTTTTTATATCGGTTTTTGTTAGTCTAGAGTGCATTGGCACTCCATATTCGTAGTACTCGCCGTTCTCAAATGTGTTAAAAAAATGCCCGAAAACAAATACTTCAGTAACAGCATCCAAGTGTCATTACATAATCGTCTCATGTTTAATTAAAGAGTCGATATGTATATTCGAATATATGATATTTAGGTAATATTTGATTAAAAAATGAACGAACTATTTTAAACTAAAAGGACCAGATTTTGCGGTACCAGATATGTACATTTTATGTAATACATATTTTTCTAATTTTACACAGAACTGTAACAAAAGAAGCCAATTAAAAAATCAATGTTTAATATGGTTATACTTCTTTAAAAATATGAGAGATACGTAATTCCTTAACAGATCATGCAACGATGCTCCGTAACCAGAAACGGACTCGCAAGGCTGCAAGGTGTCAAATAAATTCTGACAAAGGACGCGTGCGAATGGAGACGTAAAAACGATGAAAGAACTGTGTCACGACAGCTGCGTGGCCTCGGCGCGTAGAAAAACATCGTGGTCTCTTCAAAAACGCGACCTTCCCGTCAAAGATTCCTCATTTTTCACCGGAGCCGTCGAAACGCACGACAATGGCGGCTCGAAGAAAGACGCGGAGAATAACAGGGGCGTTGTTTTCGAGCATTGAAGTGGCGGCGCGCCGACTTTTTCCCTGGTCCATTCAGTCGTCTATTTTCGCGGATGACAAAACGGCCGAGAGCATAATCGCGTCCCATGGCGTTCAGACGTCCGGCGACACGCGTCACGACGCGATACACAAGTTGCGGCTCGCGCGGCTTCGCTACGTGGAGCCGCGTATCGAGGCAGCACGGTTGATAGTCTCGAACTACGGGCCGATCCTACCTCAGCGAGGTGCCATCGGCGAACAATGGAGAACAAGTGTTTCCTTCTGCGTTCGTTGTACCTAGGTCGCCGCGGCGTGTTATAGTCACTGTTGCTATCTTTTAACTCGTTCGAGAGGAGCGGTGCTCGAACACACCGTTGACAATAGGATTTAGGTCGGAGCATTATACGCCGACAGGGTCGATTCCTCTGCGAGCTGGGTGTACACCACGAACAAGAAAGTTCAGCCCGATAGCCAAGCTGATATCCGCTTCGGGAACGTCTTCAACCTTCGACCTCGAGATAATGCCCGTCGACAGCATCGATTGTCCTCGGGCCGAGTCAGGATGACACCTCTCGAATGATACAAAAGGAATAACAACGTGCGTCTATCGATTTGCTTGCACCATGTTTCTAAAGGGTTATTTCTAATATTTTTATTTTCCGATTATTATAAAGATACATCTATATGTAAAATTATTCTATTCTTTTATATATGGCCGACGGTTCGTTCGGTATGGCATCAAGAAAAAACATACTGTGTAAAATTTCAACCCAACCCTACATTTTCTTTACATCGTTGCAAGACGAACTCAATGATCGACTGCAAGTGTCGTCCCTCTTTTGTGGGACAAGTGCTCAAGAGTGAACGTGTTGAGGAAAGGGTTTCATGAACGTGTCGCAGAAAAGTTGGCTTCGCAATTTCGCAACCCGGTTAATTCGTATGAAGACCGACTAACGGATCATCGGCTCGGAACTGGTTCTTATTTTTGGCTCGAATTACTATTAACGCCAATTAGCGGCCGTTATCGGCGGTGGACGGCCAAGTGTGACGAAACGACGCTCGCAAAAGAAAAGACGAAGGAAGAAGAAAGAAGAGGAATCAAAAGGTACTGGCAGCAGCGTACGCGTATCGTGGCCGGTTAATTGGTCGATCTCCCGACAGCAACGCCGCCGATATTTACGCAAACGACTCCATTCTTGGCGGACGATTATTAGCGAATTTCTTGGCGATCTCGCAACCCATAAATCTTATACGTCGCGTTCAATTACTTCTGTCATGCTTCAACGTCCGCCGGTGAGTTCCTGGTGTATCGATAGCTCGCAACAACGTAGCCGACACGTCGCGTTACGAGGTGTCAACTCGCTTGAAACGAATTACGCGTCGAAACTCGAGCGCCACGTGCTCGTGACGCTAGTTTTTGCGGCCGGGAACGCGATTAAGAGAAACACACCGATTAAAGACCGTGTGCCAGATGAAATCGATCTCGCCGGTTTGGCAGCCGTAAACTCGTAGACGGGTAATTGGTCGAAACGAAGCTTACGGCTTTTCTATTGGCACTCTCTTAGAAGCTTTCGTTACCCCGGCGATATCGCATGAAATGCGATTAATTTGAGAATGTTAAGATAAAGCGTCACTGTGTACGGGAGATCATGGTAATTGAAAAATTAAGTTCGAGAATTCGAAGTATGGTGGGTTGTGTCTGATACTTACAAGTCTGAAATAAACGTAATCGATTTAATCTTATTTGTCATCCTTTATATAACAATTGATGAACATCAAATTGTTCTGATAAATGCTATATTACTTCTAATAATTACGTTCATGTGTCTATAGATTGAAATAATTACTGACGATGTATTTTCATGTGTGAGCTTGGTAATTGAAAGCATGTAATCAAATTTGTTTAAGTAAAGTGTGAAATAAACGTAATCGATTTAATCTTATTTGTCATCCTTTATCTAACAATTAATGAACATCAAATTGTTCTGATAAATGCTATATTATTTTTAATATTTATGTTCATGTGTCTATAAATTGAAATAATTACTGACGATATATTATCATATGTGGACTTGGTAATTGAAAGCATGTAATCAAATTTGTTTAAGTAAAAAGTGGAGTTTTTAAGAAAATCAATGGACGCGTTCATACACATCCTATTTATTATAATTAAAGAGTACTCGATAGGTAAACTACATTCCTTAGTAATTGTGCTGTGAAGACTTTCTACTGCGATTTTGTAAGGAAATCGTGGGTATACGAGGTTCCATGGTTAAATTATTGAAAAGTCATAAGTAAAAACTTTCGATGGGAGCCTCGCACAGATATTCACGATTCGTCCCGAAGATTCGTCGCCGAGGTCGCGGACCTTAACGGTCGCCAGCCATTTTTGGAAATGTTGGAGTTCCTTGGTAGTGGTGTTTAGTTGGCTTGCGTGTATCGCTTCAAATCTTTAAACAATGTAGTCCTCCTCGACCAAAATCCTTCTTCCACTAAAAAAACTTTGTTTTAGACTATGTATTACCAATTAAAAGATCTGTATTATGAAAATCAGGATATCGACCACGTGCTATGGCAATGTCCCATGTTTGATAAACAGAGATTGGAGTTTATCAGACAACTACGAAAACTGCATCTTTTTCTTTCGCTCTCATGCAATGCCTTACTATCCAGACCTATGGTGGAAATATGTAAAATAACCTACTCGTTTCTGAATGCCTGTGAGTTAAATATTTAAGAAAACTGTATAGGTTTAAAAACTGCTTGTTTACCATCCAACGATTATTTATATGTAATGGTATTGTATTATTTAATGTATATAATAATGTATTGAATTATAAGTGTATTATTATGTATATGAATTATGTATATTATGTACATTATTATGTATATTGTGTATTATTATGAATTATTAATGTATATAATAATGTATTGGAAAATATTGTATGGCAAAATAATCTCTACTTTGAGATTCTAATTACAAAATGAAAAAGAAAAGATCTGTATACCTAGTAGTCAGTCTCTTTGAAAGTAGTAGATCGCGTAAAAATAAAAGATATTCTTGAACAAAGTCATGTTTTTTTGTACGAGCATTTGTATGACTATTGGAACAATTATCCTTTTTTTCTCTCTCCCATAGGGATTTTTGTTCTTCCCCATCTAAACTCGGAATGTCGACAAGGGCCCTTTCGTCGATTCACTTGTCGACATTTATCCAAGGTAGACCACTACCTGTTCTTGGCTTAGTTGGAATAATTACCCTAATATCATCGCTTCCTGGTTTACCGGATCGGTTTAATGAATAATTGCCGATCACGCTGGAAATTGAGTTTTTTCCACGAGCAAAATTGTTGCGACGCTGAATGGCTGCCGATATTAATTTCGTACGGCATTCGCCTCGACCATAAATGGACCATCGTGATTCAGCCAGTTGGATTTCGGGCTGGGCAGAACTTGCACGGTTCCTCTTTCCGTCTTCTTCTGATCGGCTGGCTTTTTCGCCGAGCGATCTACTATATTTTTTTGCCCATTCATACCGCTGTCTCCGAAAATTGCCGAAAGCGTGAAACACTCTACCGTTCGGAACTTCAATGCCGCCGCTTTAACTGGAATTTTACGGCGAATTTTCGATATTTCTTTTCTGTGTAGCTGTTACTGTTCAAACAGTGGATGGCATTATCAATGTTTATAAACGAACCAATATTTAACCGAAAATATTACGTGTCACACAAACGATGTCCAACTAAGGATTGCCACATTTTCCAAACAGACACTTCCTCTTGCACACTCTTTATTTCGTTCAATGAAGTTCATTTCGTAAATTTTGGCTCACGCCACACAGATCCTTACAGTTAGAACAGAAATAGACGAGCGTTGCACGATAACTTTTAGGATATTATCAATTTTTTTTATTCGCGGCGCAACCACGGCCGGTCAAATGACCGGTCTTAGATTTTTAATTTTATAATTATTGAAACTATAACGTTGCTTACATGGAAAATGATTCGATAAATTTATTTATCCAAGCACATATTGCAATAAAAATTGCACGAAATCTAAATCAATAGAACCTTGTCGATTTTATCAGCTAAAATATTTTAATCGCTTTCAGTGCTCGGTATGTTTAGTGTTAAATGTTTTAATACGAGAAAAAGAAAGTAGGTGTTCCGACCGTTGCGCCGCGAATAAAAAAAAATTCATAATATCCTAAAAGATAAATTACGATCGATAACTAATTAATTAATTAGTTGTACGATAACAATTATCTTTTTCACTGAAATATTTTTATTAAGATGTCCCAAATGCTCTCGATAGGTAGGATAAAAGCGAAGTTAACCGAGTCATTCCGGTTAAGACACTTTAGCTGTCAAATGAAAAAAAAATGAAACGTTAACCCGAAAACTGACAATTCTTCTTATATAACATCTGACATCTTCTCCCACTGCATTGAGCCGAGATAGCTTTACAATGCTTATGTAAACCTACGCAAAAGAACGTCAGCAGAAAATTTTATGGACGTTGCAGCATACTTGCCATAACAAATGAACTCTCAGATAAGATTGTGGCAACATTTATCGGTAAATTCCAAGTTATGGTTGTTAAATATCTTTTCACATTTCGCATCTTTCCCCGAATTACCTTGTAACTTGAACATTCTCGTTCCGACTGGCACGAGTAACGAATCTGCTAGCGACTGTACACACTTGATGACGTTTACTGAAAAACATATTAAACGTCTAGACGACGCGACGGTACGCGCATGAATATTGATTGGAATTTCAGGAGGTTGAGGTATCTGTGATTCTGAGGATGCACCGATGATTTTACAGTTACACAAATAACGTGTCCGGCGTAATGACACATTACTATGACAAAGTGGTCGTTAATTGGCCGTACGTAGGCCGAGCTAGGTCATTTTAATTTATATTACTACTTTCACAAAGAAAAACTATTGAAAAATTGTGTTTCAAGTACGAGGACACAATTTAGCGTAGAACGTTAATTTCTGGCACTTTAAACGGGTAATACATTCTACCGTGAGAAGACTCAACTCTACGCCACTTTTCTCATTAATCATTATAAATGAGTCGATTAATCCAAAATAGTTAATCATTGGATAATGAGGGAATGAGAAGAAATTAATTTGATTAATATCACGGCTCAAATAATTGGTGAATTTTTCTTTTGACTGATAAAAGATTTAGAATTACAATAATTATAGCTCCTTATTCCTTGTTTTTATTATACACAACTAAAAATGTGCACAACTATATTGAAAGCGCCGCGACCGGCCGAGGATTTTTATCTTCACTCTAAAGGCGCTGAATACTATGGAGACGAAATGGGGACTACATTCATAATTTCTTCGAACACGGCTATTCATATAATTATGATCGAACTTCGTGTACTGGTAAGTTCGTTTGAGTGTTTAATTTATATGTGCGTGTTGCTCAGCTTACAGTCAACGATGTCTTCTGTTTGTTAACATGCCTTGCCTCGAATGTCTCGGAAACAGTCATAAATTATAAACTATTTGGCCAGCCTGACAGCAGATCGTCCTCGATCTTACGTTAAAACAAACATACCTAACTATCAACGGACACTTCCAACTAATATTAAAGCTGTACAATTCAAACAATTACAAATACAATATTTTTAACAGAAAAGTCAAAAACAAAGCAATTTTGCAATTTATAAAATTTTCCCCAACGTTTCGATCCAAGTATGGATCATCATCAAGAGAAATTTTGCGTCCGAAAAATATTGAATGTTGTACTAAGTGTTTCACGAGATATATAATAACCACAAAATAATTTTTCACCGTACTTACTATGCATAAACTGTCTATATTAAGTATTTAATTGTGAAAAAACACAGGAACGACGAATATCGACAAACAGTCAATCGCATTCGAGAAGCAGTTCTCAATCTTAGAAGTTAAAAAATCAATTATGTTTTTAATATAAGTGTCCTGGAACGTGTATACGCAAGGCGATTGGAATTTTATGATATTTTAGAACATACTCGATAAAAAAGCCATATGATTCATGTAATTTTAATCGTTTTTATATTAAAAAAAATGTATATACCTTAAATACCCATAAACGTGTGTTAAAAACTGCAAATTTCAAAGGATTTCATGCATGTACAGTAAGGATGAGTAGATCAAATTAATTCATGTAATTTTAATCGTCGATCAGCAATCGAAAGTTCTCTACAACGATTATAGAACAATTGTTACTGAAATAAACACACACATTATTGCAATCACATTACTACGTTTATCACACAGAGTTGTCTCCTCCGAATTAATTTCTACACCTATTACCGTACTTTCTCATTTGAGTGTGCGCTGAAAGGGTTAAAGATACGTTGTCCAGTTAGAACGTTGTGAAAATGAAAAGGCATTACTTCATCGGAGGCGAAGGTGCTCGAATCTGTTCCACACAGTTAGCCGGTAATGCCCGCGTATTATCTCTTTATTCATCGTTATATCAAGCCTGTATTGTTTATTCAGCGTTATTGAGCCGGCCCGGGCAGAGTATACATTTCTGAAGAGCCTGAAGAGTTTTGGGACGCGCGAGGCCGACAGTGTTACTCAATTATTCAGTCGAGGAGGACTGTTATCCCAGCTCGGGTCATATATTACGTAAATGTCCGCGTGTTTCGACTGTGCCAGAGGCGCACCGAGTTCACGGCTAAGCTTGAAAAATCGACGAGAAATCGCGAGACGCCGCCGGAATGCGCCGTTTGATTTATCCTCTTTATCGTGTCTAACGGTCGCCACATCCAGCGCGACTGGTCACATTATTATTAACAATTAATTATCCGTTTAAAACTGCTCGTCGCGACCGGCACGCTCGGTTCCCTATTTGCCCGTGGAACACATCCTACCGTGCCGGATTAGCATACGAGTCCGTTTCATTTCCAGGATGGAACGGGTTACCTGATTGCGAAACACACGGCCGTTTTATTACCGACGCGATAAGTGCATTCGTTGCGCCGCGAATCCACTTCGAAGGCACATCGATGTGTCTTTTTCAGATACGATCTACTTAAACGTCGCGGAACGGCCGAACCTATACACGGTGGCTCCGAAACCACGGGCGACGACTCGTTGCACAGTGGTTCATTCGGTAAAAAATGACGTGTCCGATATCAGTATTCAAGGCATCTTCATTACTTTCTAAATGTTTATCATTTCTGAATTTCATAAAATTATAATTAGAACAACCATTTAAAAAAGAACATTTTGTAAATATGATTCATCAAATCAAAAAATTATTATTTAATATTTCTAAATAATTTTTCTCACAACATTAAGAGCATTCTTTTACTTTGAAACTGCAAACCTTGAATTTAGAATTATAGTAATTGAAAATACGACACTAGTGATGAAGTAGAATAGAATAATATAAATGATCTCGGCGCTACCGTTCGATCATAAAAACAAACTTAACTAAGCAGTTTTACTAAATAATTTAAATAATCAACGTTTCGAACGAAAAAAATAAATAAAAATAAAATTTAAAAAAACACGAAAACATACAATTTTCAAAAGTATTAACTATTAAATGTTTAAATGTAAGGGAAAAACATATTCACAATTTTTCACTCACTTGCTTGTGTGTGATTAAGAATGATAATTTGAGAGTCCTGAGACTCGTGAAACACGTGTGCTCACAATGCCTGTTTTCACGACACTGATCCTCTTGACAGAGATCCAGGTTATATCAATCGATATATAACGGCGGTAAATTCGAAAAATCATAATGCGTCTACACTCACTCAGTGAAAATACCAAAATGGTAAATCACACTTTATTGACATTAAATTATAACTGAAATCAATCTTTCCTACAACGTGTTGTATATTTATTCTGGTTAACCAATGAAGAAACAAAAAACGAAAACTATATTATTTTATTGGAGAAGATTATTGTATTGTTTTTTTACGATCGAACCGTAGCGCCGAGATTATTTAACAATTGTTATTAGCAATGATACGATCGATATAAGAAGTTTATTTAGAATAAGTTACTTATACAATTCCGTAGATTTGATTCTGATGGATTAATTACGCGAGTCATTTACACGGGCCGATAAAATCAGATTACGCGCGCGTCCAATTTCCTTGGAATTGAAATTAGGGAAGAGAGCAGACTGCTGATCAGCGCGGAGAATAAATCGCAGCGGCGCTATATCGCGAGCTTCATCAATCATCGGCACGATCAATATCGTCGACTCGTCCATTTCGAAAAAAAATTGCCGCGTCCGCTGGTTTCCGCTCGATGTTCCGTTCGACGCGGTGGGAACCGCAAACGTAGTCGACGCGACGCGTCCCGCAGAAAATTCGCGGACGCTCGGCCGTGAAGCCGAAAAGCACGGTGCGCGGTATAGCGGCGCGTGTGCTCGCGCGAGGAAATTTGCAAGCACGCGACCGCGGCGGAAAGGTACAAACGAATGGGGAGGCTCGCTCGAGCGTGGAGACACGAGCCTGGGGCCAAGTCAACGCACTCCGATTAAATAAACGCAACATGGACTCGATCTATATACACGGTGTGTATCGAACAATCCGCTCTTGCGTAAGACACAGAGGCCGCGTCTAATACGTTCGCTTTAGTTGACAAGCTGTATTGCGAAATCCGCTCGTGGTCGATCAGCCGTCGCTCGTGCCTTTCGATCCGCCGCGCCGCGCTCGTTTCATTGTTAATTATTCCCAGTCCGAGATCGCATCTCTCGTTTGATTGCTCGTTTCTCGCCGCTTCTCGGCAACCGGACCTCGCCGTGTTCGACAAATGTGTTCGCCGATTGACGAATCGGTTGTTCCCCGTAAACAAAGACTGGCAGAAAAAAATACTTCGGCCGACAATGTATACTTCCGTTCGTGTCTTTCGTCTCGTTAATTCTCGCCAAAATGACTGCGCAATTTTCACTCTGACAAAACTAGGTGGTACAGTAATCCCTTGATTCTTGTCTAGGAGGCTGTTCACTGAGCTGACAAGAATCGAAACCTGACTTGCTTTTATGATTTATGGCTTCTTCTACCGCTCCGATCGCGCCGAGGAAGACTACAATGGAGAGCCAAACATAGAGAAGAAAAACTAACTAAGCTGTTTTTCAACGTTTCGGTCTAGCTTAAGACCATTTTCAAGAATATATAATTGAATTTGCTTAGTGACAATATTAGTCGTTATTATAACAACTTGCTTACTACATGCCAGCATAAAACATAGTGACATGTATTAAAGACCGAAACGTCGAAAAAAAGTTATATAAATTTGTAAAACTGCTTAGTTTCATAGGATCGAACCTGTGCGCCGTAATCTTCAATTTATCTAAAATGTCTGTATGCTAGCATTCGCTACTTATTTTTATTTTTATTAATTATTATTATATATTATTATAGTATATTTAATAATAATAATATATAACATATTATTATTATTAAATTATAATTAAATTAATAAATAAAAAAATAAAATTAATTAATTTAATTAATTTATATAAATTTTGGCGATCGTGAACAAACGAAACAGTTATACCCGAGCCGACAACAATAGTCGCTGCGCGGTACAGCGTTGACAGACAGTGGAGGGAGTGGGCCTAGACAAGAATCAGGATCTCGAACCCTGGAAAGTATGCGGATCTTTACTGTAGTTACATCGTGAGCGTTGATTAAGACGAATTTTTGGAACAACCTGCTGGTAAAAATAAAAACAGCAATTTACTCAGCCGATTTCACATTGGCATTCCTAGCACCGTTTGCTCATTAGTTCCGCCGAGCGGTGATCCCTATGAACACTGCATTAAAGATATTTACCACGGCTGTTCGCCGCCGAGCAACTTTTTACTATCTAATTTGATAAACGTCTTGAATATCGCAGCCCGGAGTGCGAACTGGGTTCGTCTTCGAGCGACCCTCGATTCAGCATGATGCTGCGGGATGTCCCCACTACCGCGGCGCCATAGATCGTTCATTAAACGCGCGGCGGATTATTATAATAATTATATAAATATCCTTGTTAGCCTTGGACGAGGGCGCACGAGACCGCGTATTACGTGCTGGTTAAGGAAGCCGCTCCGTCCCGAGACTTTCGTTGATAATTAAAGTACCGTGGAAGCGCATGACGCTGAAAATGGTAATTTATCTCCTCGTTTCTGTATCATCGGGCCACGCCAAGCTGAGCCGAGCCGAACCGAGCGGAGCCCCACCGTGCGCCGCGCTGGTTCCCCGGTTTTTCTTCGATCGTGACATTAATCACCGGTTGCTCGACCGTTCTAGCGAATCCGCGCAATGCGTACCTGTTAGGAAGCGAATATAAAATACCCTCGAGTCTCGCGTCTTCATCTTCCGATTTATCAATTATTCCCTCCTCTATTTGCACCGGGTAACGTCGTCGTCCTGTCACGTCGGCGTCGTTCCGCTCGAAGATGCACTACCATACATGCGCACCGTACAACCTGGTCCCCGCGAACTTTGAATCAACGTCATTTTTTCCTCGTCGTTTACGAGCACCGCGCGGAATCACTATCATTAGACCACTTCATTTTTAGACGATCGTAAGAGATCGAGAGAACAGAGGAACCAAGTAAAAGTGAAGCTGGCGAGCGGGAGACGAGGTTAGGTGAAAGGAATGTCACTGCTGGTGAACCCGATTCCGCCGATACCACGAGGATCGGTTTAAATATGTATGACTTTTGTTTTCTACGTATTGTTAGTCTGCCAATTATCTCTTGGCTAGCTATTGTTTTCTCCGATCTCAGAATTGTTTGGGTACTTGCAGGTAGATTCGCATTCAAGAAGGAGTTCTCAATCTTAGAAGTTAAAACATCAATTATTTTTTAGTATAAGTGTCCTGGAACGTGTGTACGCAAGGCGATTTGAATTTTATGTTATTTTAGAACATACTCGATAAAAAAAAGCCATATGATTCATGTAATTTTAATCGTTTTTATATTAAAAAAATGTATATACCTTAAATACCCATAAACGTGTGTTAATGTAATTTCATGCATGTACAATAAGAATGAGTAGATCAAATTAAACACAAATATTAAAGAACTAAAAATTATTGTATTAGTTCGAACCGTCTGGAATAATTATTTAAATAAAAATAAATTTTTAAAAATACCACATTTTTAAAACGGACTAAAAAGTATTTAAGCTTTTAAAAAGTACTAAAGTATAATGTAATTTTTGCTATTGCTGCAGATTCCTAAACTCGTACAGATAGTTCTAAAAATTTGTGATTGTGAATTTTTAATAGCTATGAAAATACTTGTAAGATTTCAAACCAAAAACGTGACGCGTACAATAGCTAATTGATGCATATTGCATCAGCTATTAAAAATTCACAAGCACAAATTTTCAGGACTATTTTTAAAAATTTATTTTTATTTATAAATAATTATTTTCTGCTTTTTAGTCTTGTGTTAATACTTGTATCACTCTTTGTTAATACTTTGTATACTCACTATGCTTATTCTAAAATTCCACTTGGTAAACAAAGCGATGATGCACTACCGACCATCACGGGGCGACGTACTATCATATACTGAGCTCCGTCGGGGCCAAGTGGGTCCGAGGAGTGGGGTCGAGTCAGAGTGCGCACGCATAGTAAAGTAGAGAGCGTTGTCGCGCGGAGTGGGGATCACTGAACGGTAGAAATATTTAATTATTATTTCTCTTAAACGAATAGACTTAAAAAAAAATCTTTTTTGAATATTGCATTGTCATCCAATTCTAAGCTGTGTTTCCAATTTCAAGTCTCTATAGTTCATCTCGTGAAGTTAGTTTAAAATCAATTGCAAGATTTGTACCGAACAGTCACACAAACAAGAAAGCGATCTAATAAAAAAAACGTGGTAATAAATGAATGTCAACGTACTTCCTGCACGTTGCAACGAATGCAGATGATTTCGCATAGAGCAGACACTAGTCAACTAGCGAAACGTTCGAACTGATCAGATCGAGTCAGATCGAAGCTTGCGCCACTCTAGATCCCATCTCCGCTTTCTGTCTCCTGTCGCGAACGCATCGGAGAGATTTTCGTTCCCGCATCTCGGACAGCGATCCATTTACCTCGATTTGAGCGTAAGGAAACTTGCGGAACGTCTCCGCGTTTTCATTGTCGCGCGTGGAGCAGAGAAAATAGTGGGCCGGATCGACGACGAACGGCTCTTGGCTCGCCTATAGTGAATCCCCCTGCTTACGAGATCATTACGGAGATCCCTCGGCGATCGTTCGTGACCTCTCTGCATAAGTCGTTCGATAAGTGGCCGCCGGTATCAAGATAGAATGCAATCGGCGACGCCGGCTTGTCCCAGTTGGAGGATCGTACGAATAGAGAGGAACGAGGGGAAAAAAAGCTCCTATTAGGAAAGCGCAGGCGACCGTTGCCGGTCTCGTATAAGACACGGATGGTTTGCGCAAGAGGGCCACGGGTTAAGTTAACAGAGGCAACGGTATCTCGTTTGACCCCGTAACAACGCCGGCTACTTTATGTATCCGTGCATTAGGAGCGCATTTGAAGATTCCATCGATGCCAGCCGAACGCAAATACTCGAGGAACGACAGATACACGGTGGGGATGACACGTATTGGGATCTTGTGGAAGCGTCACCGAGGCGAGGATCGGCTCGCAACGATGATGACATACGGTAGCGACTAACCATGCTGCGAGCTATTCCAAAGTCTACAGCTATGGGGACGAGGTACGCTGCGGCCCTCCCGAAATTACTGCAGGCAGGAGAATCCCACGTGCTATAATGCCTCACAGTGGGTAAAACACTCAATCTAGCTGGACGAAAATCATTTTTCTCTGGTATTCCAATTGTGATTTTGAGGGTACAGCTTATTAGTGAAAATACTTGTTTCTTGCACTTTCTATACCTGGTCAGAACTAATGAAATGCATCAAGCATGTGACTTACGGAAATTGCGAACCTCAGTGTGGCATGGAACGTTGGCTGCAAATCACGAAGATTTCAAGTGAAGTGATTATTTTTGAAGCACATAGCATAGTAAAAGTTATGTAAATGAATATCAATATGTACTTTTTTGTTTCAGAGAACAAATAGAGGTAGAATGTAAATTGAACGAATTCTTCTTATAAGCATTCCTTTCTCTGGCAACTAGTAATTAAATTAATCTTATACTCAGTGCCGAATTAAGCCCAATAGTAGAAGAAACAAATGCTACGGGCCCCGCCCTTGCAGCAGAAAATTGACCCAAAATTTGGTCGATACCTTTCCCAGACATTTTTGCTAAAAAAATCTCATTCATTGTGTTTTATTATTATTATCGTGGAAAACCTAGGGCCAACTGCTAATTAATCCAATTCTATAACGAATCCAACGACCAACATTGTTATACACTTAAACTTCCAATGTATTGTTAAAATCTTAATGAACTTGGATTCATTGTGTTTTATTATATTATATGGGAAACCTAGGCCGCCTTGGTAACATTTGTTATAGGCCCACGCTGGCTTAATCCGGCACTGCTTATACTTTGACTCCAACAAGTTAAAGCGTTAATTTTTTTAATTAAAAAAATTAACTGCGACTACGTGCACCTGGTCGAAAAATTGTAAAATTTCAGACATGTCTGAAAGCTCTCGGAAGCGTTTGTTCGAAGGGAACAGCAGAAACCGGATCTATAAGTACAGTCTAATTGCACGACAAAATCGAAACACGTCACGTGGCAGGGTCGAAAGAGTGGGGGAATATCGTCGTAGAAGGGGAACGTAGAGTGAGGAGAAAAGTCTTAATCTGGCGTCTCTGGTACAAACTACCGGAACTACCCTGAATATCACGGTGTGTGCTAAGCGGAATGCAAGAGCTCTTGGAGTCTGGCTGTTGGATAACAGCGGTCCTTGAAAAACGAGTGGCAGACACGAAAACGTACAGTTTCCTTGCCATCAGCCAGGCAGTGCTATAACAGCATTACGAGGTCTCGGTGTTTCTCCAGCGCGGCGGCTTATGCTAATTTTTCCACGGAGTCTCGCCGTTCCAGCTGTAGCGTCCGGTAAATAAAGCCTCGGCGGGCAGCCTCGTCCCGCAGCCGTTCTATTCGCGTAAAGTCGTTCGTTCGGGCTGAACGAATTAAATTTTCTGCATTTATGGCGCATTACACGTGTCTCGCGACACAGAACTTCCGCCCGTGGAATTGCGCCAGCAGAACATGCGAAAACGCTCTTGGTTCCTGTAGGCCTGTACTCACAGCCGAGTCCGCGGGATCTGCGACAACCATAAAAGAGACGGCACTGCAAAGGTTACCGAATACCCGTACGAACTTCTCCAATTAAGAGAACGCAAGAATATTTCGGAAGATTAGCCTCGCAAATTTAACCGTTCGGGGGACCGAGCTCTTTGCACAATTATCCGCTCCGCTTCCTCTTCGCCATACAATATTACAATTGCAAAGCTGCGCGCGGACTGGTATTCCACGTAACGTGGAATGTAACGGGAGCCAGGAATTGACGCTTGTTGTGGCAGTTTTCTCAGTTTCCGGAAACATTCGTCATACCTCTGCGACGCTCGCATTATTCCAGTCGGTAATTCGTTTGATTGGTGAAACACGCGAAATTCACAGCAGGAGAGAAATAAAAAAAGTCTGCAGGTCATTTTTGACAATCCTTTTCGAACTTCTTCAGTAAATTGTTGTTCATTAAATAATTGTTGTAGAAAATGATCGAACCTTTGCGCCACGAATAAAAATTCATAATATCCTAAAGATAAATTACGAATGATAACTAATCAATTAATTAGTCTTCATTAAATGTCATAAAACAATATGAACATTACTGACAATTGATTTTGTAAGTAACTAATGATCGAACCTACGCGCTGTGAATAAAAATTCATAATATCCTAAAGATAAATTACGATCGATAACTAATTAATTAATTATTCTTCATTAAATGTCATAAAACATTATGGACGTTACTGGCAATTGATTTTTTAAGTAACTAGTAAATATTTATATTATACTGCAACACTTTGTTGCTGAACTCGAGTATCGGAAAAACATGTTTCTCTAAACGATCCCGATTGCCGTGCAACTTGGCTCAATGAACAAGATAGCAAAAGCAAAAATCGCGCAGGAATGCAAAGTGGCAGGAATGGGTCGGGGATTCAGCGTGGACGAGTTTGTACGGTAAATTTTTCGCCTGTTAGTTCCCGGCGAAAATAAACGTCGCGACGCCAATAAATTTTCCATGATATCCGTCCGTGGGGGTTCGTTTGTTTGCCGACGGGAAAAATTTGGCCAGCCGCGACGCTTAGGTGGCACCTGAGCAAACACCACTGTCCTATTAATCGTCGCAGCCCTGACACGGAAATACGAGAGCGACGAACCGCTTTCAAATATTTGAGGAATCTGTTGCGATGCTGCTGCGCCGGTGAATAATACATTATCTCTCTCGGTAATTAAACGCCGTTCCAGAAACGCGTGAGAAATGGGGCGCCCCGGCCTCCATTTTGCAAGATCATCCCGAATGATGAAAAACCGTGCATCCACTCGAATACTTAAATAAATTTTATTATCCTGTTCGAGAACTCTATCAAATTATGGAAAATATTCAGCTTACAAGGAGAGTGCAAGGACATTGTCACACCGATTTAGTTGAGACCCTGTATACTTATAGATCTCGATCTCCCATTTACGAATATATACCATTATAGACGCTAACACTCAATAGTTTTTGAGATATTCGTAAAGAAGGTATATAACGAATATTTATTTTAGAGTTATATAACGAATTAATTTCGGCTAATTTATTTATAATTTATTAATACGTTTCTTCTTTAACTTGTATATAAATTTAATCTTACACAGCGAATTTATTTATAATTTATTAATCCTCTTATTCTTCAACTTGTAATAAATGTGCAATCTCATATAGACAAGTCAATGTTACACAGCGCATAAATAATATAAATAAATATGAAAAAAAAAATTTTCACCAAACGAGAATCGAACCCTAGCCCTCCGGGTGGAAGTCTCGTTGTATACCACTTAAGAACTTTGTTTATGAATATCTCAAAAACTATTGAGTGTTAGCGTCTATAATGGTACATATTCGTAAATGGTAGATCGAGATCTATAAGTATACAGAGTCTCAACTAAATCGGTGTGACAACGTCCTTGCACTCTCCTTGTTAGAAATTCGTTTTCCAACTTTCGCCCGATTTTCGAGACTAATCGACCGCTACTCGGAGTTTCCTCCGTTTGCTCGAATAATTCCGGAATATTGAATTAGACGGGAAAGGGGCGAAAATTGCGGGTAAACCGCGGTTTTCCGCGGACAGGATGTGGATCGATTCAAACTTCAGCGATCCCGATTTCACACAGTTTCCTCGGTTTTGCCATATCCGAGCACCCGCGTTCGCCGTTTCGCTCTTTAATCGCTCTCTCGTGACCTTACGTCAAGCGAGAAATCGCCAGGAAACCCCTGGACTAGACGCTCCGTAGCATGTACCGTAGAAACTTACTCCAGGAACTGTTTGCAGAGGATTGTTTGCGAATAGCTACTTTACTAAATACTGTCGTGAAAGAGTTTTATATGCCCTCTCGCGACCTGCTTGTACTTTCTTCTCAAGTTACAGCTCTCGGGTTCGTTCGATTAAATCCGAGGCTCGGTTCATTAGGCCCCGACCTGACTTTATGATAATAGAGTTTTACGTATTTCGTGTAGGTAAATAGACTTTCAGGTTAGAAAGGATTCGTTGGTGTACACAGCTCCCGGATAATGATTCCGAGCTACGTCGATATTTCCATTGAACTCTGCATTTTAGCACAGAGTACTTTGTTACGTAGAATTCGATAAAATGGAACGTTTTGTTGAAAATGAAGAGGGTGACATCGTGTTTTATGCAGGAAAAATTGTATTGTATCCCTCAAGTTCTTTTCACTGATTTTACTTGTCACCTCAGACTAAAAGGCATTCTTAACACTCGATCCTCAATTACTGAGCAAGGCACCATCAAGGGTATGCATTATTTTCAAAATTTCTACAACCCAAATCAAACTCCCTGATTTGCTCAAAATCTTGATGTCCACATTAAAAGTGGTTTTATAACCACAGTAAACCGTATCAGGGCCAATCATTATAATTTCGCTGCCTCTCTGCATCGAGTAAACATTGTTAGTGATCCTAGTTTTAAGTGTAGTTATGGCTCCGAGGACTTGGATCACGATTATGACAGTGTTGTCTTTATGTTTCTCAAAGAATTAAATTAGTTAATAAGTTGCGTAAAATTAAGTTTTTTCTACCATTAAAAGCGGACATTTTCTTTGCTAAACCTAATGTTAAATCCTATGAATATATTTTTCAGTTTTTATGCGACTGCAATCTTCAGCTCAAGAGATTATAAATTCTGTCATTATACACTAACTATAAGACTACTGTAAAAACAAAATTGTCAAAGCCGAAAAAAACAATTAGATTGTATAGTAACATGTTTAACGAGGAAATTAGTTCAATTAACACATTGAATTCAATTTCGTGTAATGTGTAAGTAATTGTCATAAAACTAATACCTTAAAATTAATTGAGTTCTAGTATAAGGTGAGAACTTCATTATCAAGTAACTCATCATTATTACTAATCACACTGATCGCTTCTATAAATAACTGAAACGAATTAAACTTCGTGCGGCGATCAATGAGTTAAAATGTTTAGTCTCTTAACCGGCGAATGCTGATACGCAGGACCTTGAATATTAGTATAAACACTGTTACGCTGTTTTTAAACAACGCGAGTATTTGGTATGATATTATTTAATATTTTCGCAGATGGCAACAAATTTCCGTAAACCGATCATTACATACTCCGTGAAATTCAATCTTCGTCCTCTGCCTCCAGTAATTATCCTGAGCATTGTTTCCGGTTTAAAGCGCATCGCGACCCGTTCACGGACAGGAAATCGAGCAGTTCACATACTAATCTCGGGCAATTGAAATGCGCTGCGCGGACACGGATTCTTTTTTAGCAACGCAACACGATCTTCGAGTCACCTTACGCTGCGATCGAATGGCAACGGATATCAGGCAATTTTTAACACATGATATAATCGCTAAGCAGCTAAAAATAACTAACAGGTACACACTTGGTTACATTCATATGAAAAATAAGTTTTTTAATCATTTTGGCTGATGTATTTTGCAGATTAATGGACACATCAGATATTATAATACTCTAAATCTCTAAGAAGGCTTGACGAAGAAGTTACCTGCTCCTGAAATAAATCAACACCACTGTTGAATAAATGCGAGTAGCTATACTATTTCTCATGCTCACCGCAGCGATAATGGAGAGACGAATGCAGACGAAGGTGAAGAAAGTAACAATACGAATCTTCTAGCTTTTAAATATTTAGATGAGCTTGAACTGAATCATGAACTTACAGAAATGAAGTGATCATGAGTTACGACGAAACTCATTTACATTTTTTAATATCTGTGTGCAGTGAGGGGCAACCGTCGCTGTAATAAAGCTCACCTAAATACCAGCAATGGTAATTACGGAGCCTGCAACCGCACTGTAACCTCCTCATGGCAGGTTCTGGAGTCTACTAAAAAATAATAAACTATAGACGTCTCTAGTAGAGAATTTTACTTTTTAATTTTATAGCAACCTTACTGTATATGCGATTTTGAATTTTGATCTGTTTAGTACGTGTGCGTGTGTGTGAATTTGGTTGTGAAACTTGATTTAAGAAAGAGAGAGAGAGAGAGAGAGAGAGAGAAGAGTGCGATATGAATCGTACAATATCGATTTTACCGTCAAAAGTTATTTATTTATGTAGCAATCTGCGGTCGCACAGTGGACCGGATCGAAAAATTTAGGGCCATTGCTGCATAACTTCTGAACTGCTTGAGATATTGAAATGAGGTTTGAACTACAAAATATTATAAAATAATCTCTTTCGAATAATACGTATTAGAATATATTTTTTGTTTAATTTGTTAGTTATTTTTATAAATTTTTATGTATTTGTCGAATCAATTGCTTTCCTTAAGAAAAGAAATAATTTTTTACATCTTAAGATTTATAAGATGACGATCGTACTCGCCGCGACATTGTCCGCTTTAAACAACTATATTGTTGTTTCAGACGATGTCGGAAATGATTCTTGTACGGTTATTTAAAGGAAGTTTCACCGAAAATATTCCTCTTTGTTAGAGCCTGAGAAGTTTTGGGAAAAAAGATATTCTTTAACAAATATGCAATATTTTTTTAATCTGTCATGTATCGTTCAGCATTATTTTTTAATTATATTATTGTTAGATATTACTAAAAAAATATATGATTTCTTATTGGGAAAAGATGCTCTATATCATACAAAAAAACTGAGAGAAAATATGTTACTTTCAAAACGCTAAACTTTAAATGATCATTGTAACTAAAATATTTATTCAATTTCATTAATTTCTTCATTTTCGAGGTCCATAGATCCTTACAAAACAATACAAATTCATTAATTTGCAATTTCGAAAAGTCGACTGGCCCACTGTGGGCCGTGGTCCATCCATATTTTATAATTACGAATAAATTATTATCAGCCAGTCTTACACTTGAATTAATCTTGGTTTTTAACCAGTTTTTTTTGGGAGCTTCACTCTGCAGCATACGAGAGGATCATGGGCGTTCGAGAGCTCGTCTGCTCGCGCGGATTCGTGGCGGGCCAACGCGGGCGCAGTCGATGGAAACAGGTTTCTGTCTCGGTGCGGGTCACCGTCGCCGTCGTCGATCCCGCGACGATGTCATTCAGGCGAAATGGTAACCAGCTCCGGGCCGGCCGGGATTTCATTGTAAATGTCAGTCGACGGCACGTAAAACGTCCCGGCGCGGCGCGGCACGGCGATTTGAAGGAAAGTCGTTCCGAGTCGGGCTTGGGGAACGGCTCTCTCGTGTTTCTCCGCCGGGTCCAACCTCTCTAGCCGGGCATAACACGCGAATACCCGGCCAATCGTGAAATTGCCCGCGACGCGGGACGTTTTCCGATCTTTACGCCGATAACCAGGCAAAACAAGTGCAATGCTGCCGATAAGCGACGCGGCCGGTATCGCCGAGTGCGAAAGTTATAAATTCCTCCGGCTTCGCGCAGGGGATCATTTTGTTCTCTCAGGTGTACCTACCTCTTTCTTTCTTTCTCTCTCTCTCCCCCACTCTTTCTCTCTCTCTCTCTCTCTTTTCCTCTTGCTCCCGCGCCTCTTCTCTTTCTCTTTCTCCGGTTGAACCTCTTTTTCCGTCTGTACCCGTCCCGCACCTCTCTGCTACCTTCGCCGGCCACCCTGTCTACCTCCCGGCGAATACCTTCGTCAGACGCTAACGCCTTGAATGAAGTACGGTTACTCCGGCTTCGGTCTTTGGTATTTTATCAGTGACATTATTATTCCCGCGTCGCCGGGGCTAGCACGAATTTATAGGCCGGCAGAAATACCTCCGCGTTTCGCAATCGATGGGTTTTCGCAGCGGGAGGGGACACCGATGAGCGGACAGCCTCCATAGTTACACGAAATCGCAGTTACCTTCCATGTGCAACTCTCTGCTTCGGTTCTATCGCTTATCTCGGTATTTGCAAACGAGATGCACGGTCGAAGAACCGAATTTGAGAACCCTCAGGCATCAGGAACTAATTCTGAAGATCCTCAAACATCGAGGATCCGAGCAGACAGAGTATTCAAGCGAACATCTTCTCTACCACAGTCACAGATATGCCATATCCGCAATCTCGCGATTTAATTTATCCGGAATCATAGTATACGACGTAATATTTTCAATATTTAATTAATTTATATATTTAAATTATATATAATATATATAATATTTAAATTAATTTATATTAGGCTAGATACGTTGCAATTTTATGAAACATTTTGACAAAAAAGGTGATCAACACTGTACACGTTTCAATGATGTACTTACATTATGAGCAACGCAGTATTTTATGGAACACAGACTACGCGTTCGGAACAGGAAAATGAAATTTTAGTAGCAGCGAAAACGTCAACGTCATAACAAATCAGTTGTGCTATGATTACACGTGAAAAAATCATAAAGTCGATCATCTGTCAGTGCTACCGCTTCTATTTTGTTTACTCGAAGCTGCAAGCGATCATCCCTGGCATGCGCTGACGGATTACAAACAACGAGATCCGCGTGCGAGCTATCGAAGTTCCACTGTAAATAACAAAGAATCCGACGAATGCGTCCGCTGATACTTTCATTGGACAGATTTCAGTCGGGGATGGTAAGTTTCGGGACAGCTTTGATTCTATGATTATCTCCCGGCGAACGTTAGGGGAGCTCTCTTCGACCCTGCATAACTCATGATCCTCCCTACCGTTCGACCCCGCTGAAAATCCCACCCACACAATCTTCCACGGTGATTGCGAGAATGGACGATTTGGTTTGGAGGGTTCGACCATGTGCTCTGTTAGCGTTGATGGAAACAGCTGTCGACACGTTGGTTCTTTTTATACCGCACTTTCCATCTCGTTCGTGTGGCTTAGGAGAGGAGCAAATCCTTTCCTTCACAGACCATCGTGGTCCACACTGGACCGCACTGTCGTTTTAGTAATTCAATGATTGAATTTAACGGAATCTATAAATAAAATAAATTGTGAAGTCTGGGCTATTTTAACAATTTAACAGAATCAATAAATAAAATAAATTGTGAAGTCTGGGCAATTATAACTCGAGAATTAAACATTTCTTCCGACCTAAGATAATTACATTGTACACGATTTTTTCATTTTATGGATATGATATTGATATAATATATCACACAATACTTAAATGTGTATTAATTGATTAGCTAACAACATATTTAAAATAATGTAAAGAATATTGTGAATAATGGTACATCAATTTTTAATGGTGACACTGATTCATCACTGGAGTGCTTAGGTTTAAGTGCCCAATAATATTTATTTAATACTATATTTGTACGTATATTAATTTCTGTCGAAATGGTAAATAGAGACGTAGTAGTAATATAGTAAATTGTCGTCTAATTCCAAAAGTAGTTTTATTATTGATAGTTACGTATGTCATTTTATTGTAAAAGTATTATATAACTATATTTAATAAGTGCTACTTTTGTATATATATTTTTCTCTCTGACTCTCTCTCTCTCTCTCTCTCTCTCCCTATATATATTTTACAATAAAATAACTAATACGTAACTATCAATAATAAAACTACTTGTACAATTAGATGACAATTAACTATATTACTACTACGTCTCTATTTACCATTTCGACAGAAATTAATATACGTACAATATAGTATTAAATAAATATTATTGAACACTTAAACCTAAGCGCTCCAGTGATGAATCAGTGTCATCATTAAAAATTGCTGTACCATTATTCACAATATTATTTACATTATTTTAAATATGGTGGTTGCTAATCAATTAATACACATTTAAGTATACACATATATATGTATGTATTTAGTTTAAAGCGTAGATATAAGGTAGCTTGTAAGTTAGATTAAATTAAGTTAAGAACGGGAACAGTGGAGGATATGTTTACAGGGAAAGTTAAAGAGATTGTAACCCTAAGGGTAACCAATAAAGTTACACTATTAAATAAGTGCTACTAGCATCAGCACTCAAGAGTTAATATCCTATTTTTAAAATGTTTTATATCACCGGAATTTGAGACCGCGTTTTGAAAGAGAAAGAGAGATGGAAGGCTGCAGAATGAACAGAAGAACGCTGGTCGGATCAGCTCATCGGTTCCCTGAATTCTCGGGCAACGCTCTACCAAGGGCGAAGAAAGGCGGTCGGCTGGTCGCGAGCGGCTCGTTGATCTGCCAAAAATCGTCGGTGGGGCATCGCGTCGCGAAAGTTGCCGGTTCGGCCAACGAGCGGTGCTCTCGGTGCGATTCATTTTTCCAGGCGGTGCGGTGGCGACGATAGCCCCGAAGCAGTTCTCCCTCATCTCGAAACGCAATCGTTTTTGTGGCCGGTCCGGTTCTCCGGCTGGCGGCGCGGCATCATGGCATGGCACCGACCTACCGGAACGCGTGGAACTCGCCCAGCATCCATCGAGGACCGGCTACGGAGTGGCTAGAATATCAGGGAGCGTGCGAGAGAGCCCCGTGTGTCGGTGAGCCGGAGGAACACACGGGACTCACGACTGCGAGCGGTGCGGCGCGGCGCGGGAATGAATCAGTGGAGGTAGGGAGTGTAGGGAGTCGGTGTGCGGATAGGACAACTGTGTGAACGTTCGGCGGGGTGGGGAGGGTTTCGGGCAGACGAGTGGGGGATTAAGGGGAATGGGGTCTGCAGGCTGCGGACTATAGCCGACGGTGCGCCCCTGCCCCTACCACCATGGCAATCGGTTGAGCAGGGGAGGAAGGGGGGGCTGACGCGACGACAGCGGCGGAGAGCAAGCGTAGAGCGAACGTAGAAGCTGCGCTGGCTCCAAGTTTTCGGTGCCGTCGCCAGTGGTAGAGCCAGTTTCTCGTGTAGCATCGGCGAGCCGGCGGCATCGAGGCGCCCCTTCAGTATGAAGCCGACGACCGTGCCAGCTGCAGCTGCTGCACCTGTCGCCCCGTCTACCGCGACAACTAGGTTCGCCGTACGCTCGGTTGATCTGACCGGATGCTCCTGCTCGTGGATCCTTCGCCAGCGTCGTGTGCGACACTGATACCCCACGGATACCGTGTTCACAGCTCCGATTTCGTTCGCCGTTGAACAACCGAGCCTGAAACCTTCGGAGACGCGCACAACGCCGCATCGCACTGCACCGCACCGGCTACTTTCTGGATAAAGGAAGATCGCCAAGTGGAGTACATACGAGCGGTCGAATCGATCCAGGAACCGATTCCTCGGAGAGGAGACGCGCGAGGATCGGGAGAGAGGATCGTCAATCTCGTGAAACCCGTTCTCTGTCTCCCTCTCACCCCTAGGTACTCCTCTTCGTCTCTCTTTCGGCCGGTTCTTCCTAGACGTGATCGGTGATCGGCTTGTGTTCCTCCAGTGTTTCTTATTTCCTTACCCACGCCGGGTAAGGTGGCTGCTGCTGCTGTTGCTGCCTCTTCTACTTCGTCGTCGTAGTTGTCCTCCACCTTCCCCTCTTCCTTCTTCTCTCCACCTCCTCTCTTCCTTTTCCTCCTTCTCGTCTTCTTCTTCTTTTTCTTCTTCTTCTTCTTCCTGGCCGTCGTCCGCGTCGCGAGGAGGTCGTCTCGTTGTCCGAAGAAACTGTGATACGCGGTGAAGAAAGAGGAGACGCGTGCGGGACTCCGTATAAAAGTGAAAACTCGTTCCTCCGGTGACGGTGGTTCGGGTGCTCCTCCTACTCGGCTGAACCACGGACCCTCTCGCACACACCCTTTTACTGGATATTTCGGACTACCTGGGATTTGTGCTTGGGCTCTCGGACGAACGGCCGCAGCCTGGACCTGCATCGGTGGCCAGGTGAGTTGTTCGCACGGTAAATTCCTCGAGGCTGACAGGGACGAGCCAGGGTCAAGAGCGGTCAGAGCCGAGAGCGTCGCGACGCGCGTGCACGCGCTTCCTTGCTCTCTTACTCTCGTTTTTGTTTCTACAAGCTACAGCCACTCTTGTCTGTTCTTCCCCCAATGTTTTCTTTCGCTTTCCTCGTCGGGATCGCGATCAATCTACGCGATCCACCTGACCGTCCACCCAGCAAATTACCACGCAGTGATTCTTCATCCTCCTCTTATCGCGCGCGGACGCCCCGCGTGGGGTTGACGGGCGCACGACCGCATGAGCGTGGGGTTGAAAAGTGAACGCGCTGACGAGGATCATGCTGATGCGGCAGCCGGATGGACGCCGGGCCGATGAAATTAACGGGCTGCGGCGACCCCTCAAAAGTAGCAAAAATTATTGTACAATCATCAGTCTTCCAGTAGAATCTCCAACTAAAGTTTTACTATGCAACCTTCAAAACTGCCGAACCCGTTCTTCTACACAGGATTTAATTATAGACTACAGCTACTCTCTCCTACACTATTCACTCCTCAGCGCCTCGAAGGCTTTTAACATCGTTTTTAATTTATCCTGTAATTTCTCCATTAAACTCCTTCGCACCGTGGCAAACATTCCCCTAATCAAGGAGGTCATCTTCGAGATTACCATCGTAAGACAAAGAAACGCAAGTCTATTTGTCAGAGCTATAGATCTATTAGAGGATTATTCGACTCCTTGCAATTACAGTGAGTTTTTTCATGCGAAAGAAACTTTTTCTTGTAAATTGTGCGAGATAGGCTCGGAATAGATAACACAATCTATGACTATAGAAATTTCGAGCAGCGTATCGTCGCGTGTCCGAAATAGTCTAGAATAGGGATAGTTGAATTATCCACCGGAATATATGCGGGCATAATTTCACCGGTGGCCTTTTGCGTGGTCACGAACCTGCTAACTGTAAAGTGAATTGAATGACACTGGGCTTAGGGTTTAGAGTACCCCAATTGCTACGTGACCGTGCTTCGGAAATACTTGATACGAATAAATATGGTAATGAGCACGGGCCCCTGAATTCTCCACCACCTTTGCGGCATCAGCACTGTTCATTACGTTCAAACAACGCGTACCCTATAGATGTTTATTACAGTCATTCAGGCATAAATGTTCATTCATGATAGTACATTACTTGTTCTGACGGTAGTTTAAAGCATTGTTTTCAAGAAATTGTTGCTGTGCATCAATTCTGCTCCCATTTTCAATAGAATTTTACCCTTTGAGTTGCAATCTAGAGTTGCAAACAAATAATTAAATTATTTAAAAGACAAAATCTCAATGAATATTTTTTGTTTCTCCAATTGTATATGAGAATTTTGATATCTTTTTACATCTTGAATGAAAACAAGGCATAAGAAGCAACAATCATAATTCATTACTTAAAGCATCAAGTTGCAGAGTATAATGATTGGCCCTGATACGATTTACTGTGGTTACAAAACCCCTTTTAATGTGGACATCAAGATTTTGAACAAACCAGGGAATTTGATTTGGGTTGTAGAAATTTTGAAAATAATGTATACCCTTGATGGTGCCTTGCTCAGTAATTGAAGATCGAGTGTTAAGAATGCCTTTTAGTCTGAGGTGACAATTAAAATCAGTGAAAGGAACTTGAGGGATATCCGCTGAATTAGAAGATGTGTCAGCTTTTGCAATAAAAAAAAGTTGCAGAGTATCTAAATGAAAAGTTTATAGTAGCCATTTTCCGAGTGTCGTTTCTCCGATCACTAGTGATCCTGACTTGTGTGACCAGTATTTTCCTTACAAATAAAGTCAAGTACGATTCTATGATTTTTTAGAGGAACGATGTTCCGGTTTCTAAATCATGTCTCTTAAACGAGCCGACGAATCAGTTTGTATTTAACTGTGCGGTTCGTGCTATTTGAGATTCACGTTGGAAACAAACGTGTGCAAAATGAGTCTGTTGTTTCGGCCGTGGGAACGCTCGAACAAAATAAGGAAACCACTGCACAGGATCTCGTTCCTTAGTTCGTTAAGAATGCACGAAGAACGCAGGATCTGTACAAGCCCCGGAGATCGATATCGGGACGTTAATTGTTCCTTTATTTGTACAGGATGCACCATAGTGTGTGGATATGACTCCGAGAGTGAAATCTGCGGCGATCTAATGGAATACTCGTAAATAGTCATTTTATCGAATCCAGTTTCCAAGTTACAGCCATTCGTCTATTTTCCTCGAAGATCCATAAAATCGCCATTTTCCACGAACAAATATTTCTTGAATCTCTCAGATATTCTGATCGTTTGAACTACTCTTGCGACCCGAAAGAAGTTGCGACCGGGACAGTCGTTTTCGTTATCGATGCATTATTTCTGTTGGAGTGACGTATGGTCACACACACTTTGTGCGTTGGATTGTGTTCGAGTTGGTTTACGGTTAATGCGTGCGTTTTTATATTCCTTTTTCCTCACTCTCTTCTCGACCTTCTCTTCTCAGTCATGTGTGAAATCGACACTTATTAAACTTCTTCAATTTTACGTTGTTTTTCCTGGATTTTTGTCCCCAACAATTTCGTCTCGATTTATCCCGCAATTAACGTCCGCGCTTCCTGGTGCGTCTTGTAACATCAGAACGGTAGCTTTCGTTTCGCATCTGCCTCACGGCGGAGTTTCTTAATTAACTTTCTCGATAATTTGGTGAAACGGAGGCGCGAAGTTCATCCGCACCGCGTCGCAGCTTTTCGTCGTTCGAAATTCGCGGGAGCGGTTTCCGCTGGCGTCGCGACGCGACGGTTCCGCGAGGCAAAAACGAGCGGGTCTCGCTGGATTGGCCGTAATAAATCATTCTAAGTGCATTACGGAGTAGGGAAAATTGCCGGCGTGATCTTTCATCTTCCCATTATCGTTCGAGTAGCACGGTCAGGATCACGCCGATCCTCGTTCTATGAGCAACGCGATTCAATTGACTTCTCGTGAATTACGCTAGGCTCGCGATGACGACCTATGGTCCGCGCGTAAGGAGAACCTCGGTCATTCCGGAGACTGTCTGCGACCGTGACGTAATGATGCTAATGACCCGAACTACCCATTTCGCTGGCCAAACATTCGGCGTGAACCGATGAATAATTTATTAACTGTTAGATAAGCGAACGTGTACAGTGCCCGGCATCGGGCCTCCGTTCAGAGTGTTCTTTTGAAACTTTCTTAATAGAACACCTTTTGAAAGGCCCCTGTAATGGACGGTGTCTTTTGACACTATTTTCACTGACAGTGAATCACAGAGTAGTATTCGGGCACTATTTAAAAAGAAACAATTTTCAACCCTTAGCACTGTGAGTGGTGACTCTGAGGTACCGTTATTCAAAATATTGTTTATATTATTAAATATGTTGGTATCTGATCAATTATAAAATGGAATTATCCTAGGTCGGAAGAAATATTTCATTTTCGAGTTAAAATAATGCCAAGTCTGGATTCTTTTAAGAATTAAAGTAATTAGGTTACTAAATGATGTTAAGGGAAACAATTTGAAAAAGTTTCTTTTCACAACTTTCTTTTATGTGGACTTATATTGATTTCGAAAATACATTTTGTAGATCGGTATCAATTATAAAAGCAAATTAAAATATTAATGTAATGAGTTTCGAAAAGCGATGTTTTCGAAAGACTGTCAAATGATGTTGCTACTGAATGGGCTTGAATAATTGAAGGGATTAGCTAGATCCCGAGAGCGTTGAACGTCACATTATTCACTTGTAAGAGACGTGGCACCTGTCTAATAACTATAATCAATACTAAGGGTAGTACACAAATAAATTGTGCAAACGTTAGCGAGCTTGACGCTCGGACAAAACGATGACATATTGTCCGAAGCATTGCTTTCTGTTCTGCGCAAACAACTTAGCCGGCTGAAGATTTCTAATGGAGTTGTATTTACAAAGCACTGCGAGATTCGTCTTCTGGATAAATTGAAACTAAATTACCAATCCTGGTACACTGAGAAATTTCCCATTTCCGTGTTCTCGGGGTTAGTTAATAACGGGTGGCATGTGATGAGATCGAATGCTCGCAGAGTTATATCGCTCGAAGAAAAGTGGAACGACGCGCAGCTGGATGGTTAACGCGTCAACCATTTGCGAGCTGATCGAATGCATCAGCCGTGAAAAGCAATGCGGGTGCAGAACGACATTTTCAATTAGTAAAGTTAAGAATCGATCGAGGATCGCTCGTAAAGCTTGTACCGGTCTCATCGACGCTTCAACGTTCGATTGGTTTAATGACTGACTTCGTGTGTGACCTACATAAGCGTTCTCTGTGCTGGATTGCACGCGAATTCTTCGTGCAACCACCGACGAAAGGATAAAAGGTCCCGGTCGAATTAAAACCGGAGAGGAATCGGCACAACTCCGCGTTTCAACAGCTTGTAATCAAGTTAACCAAATGAACGAATCCTCATGTGCGTGCCAGCTTCGTTTATCAATTGAGAACGGGTTTTATAAACATTTTAATGTAACTTAATTGTTTCAATTTCGTTCCCAACAAATCCTGAATAGTTCAAGTATTGTACTTCGCTAGACGGTTCCTTCATTGTTGTTAATTTTAATAACATTTCTACTAATTATATCGACCTTGAAAGCAGCAGGAAATTACTTAATTTTCCGAGTATTTTCTCATTTTTCTTCCCAACAAAGCCTGATCAATTCAAGTATTCTACTTAAAGTGTACTTCGCAAGACAGCTCCTTGATTGCTGCTAATTTTCTACTAATTATATCGAGCTTGAAAGCCGCAAGAAATGGAGTGTGTGAATGTGTAGGAATGAAGGAGTATGGGTATCAATCCTCCAACTAGTTGCCGAGCTATTCATCGGTGAAGATTCCAAGAAGACCGGGCCGGTTGAGCGAAGAAAGTGCACGCGCGATCAAATTTATATTCAATTGACATGCTATGAAATAACGAAGCCGGCTCGACGGTGAACGTTACTTAAATAGAACCCGATGTTGACTGGGGACGTATCGTACCGGTGCAAAGGGTCAATCGATCACGATCCGAAGCGCGAATCGTTTTGCGTATTCTCGCTGCGTTGAAAGAGCCGGTCGGGTCAGCTTCTTCGGAAGAGGTGAACGGCCTCTTTTTCTGCACGAGCCACGAATCCCTGGGCTCCGGCAACTTCGACCTCGGTATGCGCTGCGGAATTGCCCTCCGACGGGTTAGTTGAAAGACTCGTAACCTGGAGGAAGTTCAGAGGTGAGACCGCGTTATGAATGACGGTCTCATGGACCAGCGCAGCTCGATCCGGTGTGTATGCAGAAAAATAAGTGAACGTGCGATAAATGTGGTTGAAGTGTTGGGTCTATAACTTAAAAACCGGAATTTGACGTTAAATGCCAACACTTGTGTATGCGCTGTAGCAAATCATTGACATACCCGTAATTTTGAAGCTCTATTCATAACCTGCAAAATCAGTCAACAGTGTTTGATTTGCTTGAGCGCATCATATTTTTTTCAATCATGGAAAATTTTGAAAATTGGCAAAAGAAACAGCATTCGCGGGAACTTTTGCTGAATCAATTTTTTGCAAAGAAAACTGCAGTCAAAAGTCATCGTTTGCTCGTGGAATTGTATGGCGAACATGCTCTTGCGAAAACACGGTGTTTCAAGTGGTTTCAACGCTGTAAAAGTGGCGATTTCAACATCAAAGATAAAGAGCGGCCTGGACAGTCGAAAAGGTTTGAAGACGGAGAATTGGAAGTATTACTCGATCAAAACTCGTGTCAAACACAAGAAGAGCTTGTGGAATCGATCACCGAAAACAACTGATTCGTTTAAAGAGAGCATTGAAGGAAAACCGTCCAGAATGGGAGATCAGACATGAGACATTGATTTTCCAACATGACAATACTCGGCCACATGTTGCTAAACCCGTTAAAAACTATTTGGAAAATAGCGGATGGGAACTTGGCGCCTTCTGACTACCATTTGTTTCGGTCGATGCAGAATGCACTTTCCGAAATACGCTTCACTTCAGTCCAAGGCATCAAAAATTGGCTCGATTCATTCTTTGATTCAAAAGATGACCGGTTTTTTTGGGATGGCATCCACAAATTCGCAGAAAGATGGGGAAATGTTGTAACTTCCGATGGACAATACTTTGAATTTCCTTTAATAAACGTTCAAATTGCCTAAAAAATTCCAGTTTTTAAGTTACAGATTGAATATGACGATAAAAAAATACCTGCGAAAAGTACCCATCGCTAATTGCTAAACGGATTCGTACATTAATATTGAATAATGCATCTCCCCTTTCTAACGTCACATTATGCCGAGAGATTTTCCTATGCCCTGACCGTGTTATAGTGAAACCATGGTAAAGCAATGCATAGAGATGTCGCCTAGATTCGTGTATAAATCATTCTATTCAATTAGGAATATCATTCAATTAAGAATACCTAATGAAATTTCGTTACGCTTTCTGCTGGGTATACAATGCAAACAATGCACTTGAAATTTTGGTAAGTGCTGCTGGTGCCGCATTAAACACGAAAGGGCTCCAGCAATGAGCTGAAATAAATACTGCACCTTTGTTCGAGGATGTTCCTGAATCTGCAATTTCCTCGTACCATTATTCAACGTAGACAATGCAACAAAGAGCAACATTCTAGCCGCGACGGTTCTCTAGCTGAAGAATGCGTCATTTCGCGCGGAGCTGGTCTCCATTTGAAACCTATTTACATTGTTCCACGCTGGTGGGCGTCATAACAGTAATTAAACGCAATCTACCTTCGGGACGTGTCCTGGTAGCGAGAAAACGGAGGACGGGGATTATTAAGTTCGAGCGTCGTCGGTAATTAAGCCCGATCGCGTCCCTTCTTACAGGAAAGTGGCCTAATCTACTTTTCCTCTCTTCAATTAACTGTTAGCTAGCCAAACGATGGATTGAGACGAACTTTGCTTATTTATAGCATGGCCTGATATAGTTTGGACTTTCCAAAATATGTACCCAACTTTTCACAGAATTTAATCCTTGTACAGCCAACCGAGTAGTACCCATTTGTTGTATTTTTTTCAACCATCTGTTAATGTTCCTTTAGAAATATTACAAAATTTCTCTGAATGCCGATTCTTAGCTTTTGCTAACGTATTAACTTATATAATTAATTAATTCGTTATCGATGTAATTTATCTTTAGGATATTATGAATTTTTATTCGCGGCGCAAAGCGACAGCTCCTTTCTTTTTCTCCTATTGAAACATTTTAATAGCTAACGTGGTTCTTGAACCAGAAGATTCAAATCCTAATCCAGCGTTTAGTATTCCTACAAAAATAGCTATTTGTTGTGTAGAAAAATGATTGCATCTTTGCGCCGCGAATAAAAATTCATAATATCCTAAAGTATTAACTTATAGTCTTGAAATTAGAAATTTGTGCCGATATATGTTAAATGCAAAAGGTTTAAAATAATATATACATTTTGGTTGGCTACACGAGGGTTAAAGAGGGTTGAAATGATTTTCCTGCGAGGCTTAGCGACTCTGAGCCATCGTGCGGATAATGGCGGACAGTTGAGTCTGCGTGGCCGACGTAAGGGCAGAAAATTGAAGGCAGGTGAAACTAATTGGCGTCGTCTCGGAGCGATTTCACGGCGAAACGATCGGTTAATGTCCCGCGGATGTTGTGATCGGTGTTGAAGGAGTACGTGGCCATTCTGAAACGGCAGCGGCGGAACACCGAACACGCTCTCGACTACCCTGCAATCTTCAGCCTAATCGACGACTCATCCGCGCCACGCGGAAGAGGAATGCAAATGATAGATCGCGTCGCGGGTGGCGTAACTTTTCCTTGCGTTTGCGCAACGCGTTCACGGTCAAAACGTGCCCGTGCAGCCAACGACCCATGGGAAAACTAGCGAGTATTCCATGCTTCCCTCTGCTCAAACGTTTTTATGGATTTCTTCCATTGTGCAGAACGGTTCACGACACGTGGGAATCGTTTCAGCGGCGCAATGGACATGACAGATGATGGTGTAGGTATTTATTTAAATGTACCAATGTTTTGGTGTCAATCGATCGTCGGTGACCAGCTGATCGTCTGCTGCTGGTTGTCATTACGAACCGACGATCGATATTAATATATAAATATATATTATGATATATTTACATTATATCAATATTACTGCTATTAACAACCGATACTCATCTGTAAAATGTCAGTCTTGTGCGAACAACAGTTTGTAACGAACCGTTAAAGAATAAACATTCTTTTAGTAAACCTCCTATACAGTCAACAATTGTTTATTCGAGATGTGAGAACCCTATGTTCGTTGGCAGCTTCCTAGAAGTTAGCCCTCCACTTGTTGAATTAAATAAGTTTTCTCGTTGGCAAACCGTTAGAAGTGTCGCTTTTTTATTCGGTGGGTCGACGATCATGGCCTTCGTCACTATACATAATGCGAACGGCCAACTGAGCTCGCTAGCATATCATTCTGATATATAAACGATGTATGTCCACAATAAAAATCATCATCATTATGATCATTCTTTTAGTAAATCTCCTACAGTGGGGAGAGTCCTCAATGTGTCAATGCTTCAGGTCAGGTGTTACTCGCCTGGACGATGATTAAAGATCTATTTAGTTTAACCCGGCCCGATCATCAATGCTCAGGATAGGGAGTCATCTCAACAAAATTTCGTTTCGTGCCGTGCCAGAAATCTCGGTTGCCGGAAATCTGCTGTATGTGGCACAAAAAGAAAGGTTTTCATATGCTCCACAACTTTGAAGCTCTCGAAATTCTGAACTGTGACGCTCTGGCTAAACTAAATACACCTTTATGCGAATTTAAAACGATACACTGATTCTGCATTCGTACTTGCCTAATGAATTATTCAGTTGTAACGGAAATACGTTCCCAGTCACGTGTGCGCTATATTTTTCGTTCGAACGAAGCCGACATGTTTTTTTAATGGACAATCGGATTGTTTGAACAAGAGTGATTACTTCGTTCATGAATCTTTATCTCTTATTTTGTTAGGCCGCAGCCGCTATGTTTTCCGGTGTTCAAGTAATAGGAACGTGCTTGTAAAGATCTTTTAGTAGTAAGAAGTTTGAGAAATTCATTGTCAGACGTCTCACGCTACCGACAACCATGGATAAGATCGGACAGCAGCGTCGGCGATCGGACGTTAACCTTGTTCCAGCGATAATTAACGTCAATTCGGAACGGTAGTTCACCGAACACCGTTTGCACGTGGACTCGCGTGTTAAGAGGCTCCTCCCGGTCGGGCCGGCTCTTGTTGGAGATCGACGGTCTCGGTCGCGGCGGTAGCCGATCGTTAGCAATAGACGAAACATCGTAAAGGATCAAGCAACGAGCGTAGAAAACGCTTGATGCCGCGAAGCATCGCGCCGGTAGCAGGGAAAATTACGGTTCGCGTTCACCAGCGTCGTTTATGCCTTTTACGCGGCGAACACGGATCACCGTTTAGGCGGTGTTTACAACGATCCTTAAGGGCACCGGAGACGGTTGCTTGTAATTCAGCTTCTCTCGCTGCAAGATCGGCTGAAAGTAAGTTAATCCGGGGTTTACCGGTTGCGCCGCAGCAGAGCCGTCGTGCTCGTTCGCGACGGGGATGGCATGGGCAGGGAGGAGACAAAAACCGCGTGAACTCGGGCGTGAACGCGAGATCTGTCTGCCATGGAGCTGAACGGGGAGCCTGAGCTTGGGTTTCCACACGCCGATCGACCTTCGCGATCGGGCTTCTCCCTTTTTACGTGGCTGCATCTACGTCATGCAACTGTGATCCCCTCGATAGACACCAGCTTCTTTTTTCTCTCTCTTTCTCCGAGCTCGGTAACGGAAACAGAGCCTCTTGGTCAACTACAGCTGACCGCTCAAGGGACTCGCGACTTGTATCGTCAATTACAGTTACACACCTTTTGTCGATCCTGCCATTAGGCTGTTGCAAATGAAACCGCCGTTTTTCACAATTACAATTTCCCACGGCAACCCTCGTCCGTTCCCCGTGTCAATTTCACTCATTGAAACCCTCAATCATGTCATTTGGCAATGTGATCTGTACAATGCACAAAGATCTTTGCTTTTGGAAAAACTCTACAAATTAAGATTTCAGTTGCCTTTGGATGTTTCCTTGTTTCTTACTGAGCCTAATATCGAGGCTTGTCGTCATATTATATCCTTTTTAAACAATTGTAATTTGCGTGTTTAAGATAATTTGTACACCCTTACCTTTATACTGGAGATACACTTTGTTATGTATATTTCTGTTCGTATACCTAATGTTGTAATAAATCTTTTCTAAGATTTAATAATAAAAAAAAAATTCACTCATTTTTCACACGAAGGGTTCCTAGTCGCATTTATGGCTGGGATTTTGTTAGAAATGTTGCCTTTTTGTGGAGGTAGTCTATGACTATGTAAAGTCTATGATCCATGGTCGTTTATCTGATTTTTCGATAGAGCACGAATTCGTTCGGCCACTTTCCTTTAAATGCTAATCAGAATTAACAAAAAGGTAGGGAAAGTATTAACAGTTCGTAATTGCAGACCATATACATAATATAATAAAACAGCTCGGAAGCAAGCCCATTACATCGTAAAAGGAAGTTTAACGAACGCGAAGCACAGTTTCGTTGCATCGCAATTATTCGTATCGGCATGCAACGAGATTCAAGACGCGAGGAGGCCGGGATCGTGGACCGAACCGGCTAAATTGCTGAAAATTGGTTCGATCGTCGAGCGAAAGAAAGTCCCAGCGCGCCGCGCCGCACCGCGCCGGCTAACAAGAAAGTTTCCCGCGAAGGTCGGATTTTAAGGGTCCGCGGGAGAAAGGCGAACGGAAATTAGCGGACGTTGGAAAAACAGTAAACACAAAGCAAAACCTCGTAATCGTCCGCAATTAATTCAATTACCCCAGTGAAAGGAAGTTCAATGTCTGCTAACAAGGTAGCCGAACATCGCGCTCGGGCCTGCGCGCGCTCCCGCGTTCATGCGCGCGTTTTATCCCCCACCTCTTGTCATTCCCGTATTCATCATTCGCGAACGTGACGCTCTCGGCCGCGATAAATCTGCTTGGAAAAAGGTAGAGGTGACCGCTGAAAAACCGCGATTTCCACGTTCGACCTGGTTCTCTCGCGGGACGTTACACTTTCAAGCTCGTTTGTATCGTTCCCTGTTTAGACCATATACATTATAAATTATAAATCTGGCGTTAGATAGCACGCCTTGTTCCTAGATTACATCGTTTATCAGATGATAGTTGTGTGCCAATAGTCAAACGTGTACTAACACGAAGCTAAAGTGTTAGAGGGGAAAAGGGAGCCTCATCTCATGTTGTATAAATACTTGTGAAAGCTGTAACTGTAATATATATCTTATTTTGTTACTAATTCATTTTTATCTTACTCTTGTAAGGAGGATACTCAAAACGACGTCTTTATTAGTTCCTTGCTTATTGAGAACTGTCAGTAATCTTTATTTTTAACAAAACTAAAAAACCACGCACATTTGTGAACAAAACACGTATTGCACAAAACGATAAAAATATAACGCATAAATCAATAAAAATATATGCAATGATCAAACAAATGACGTGACATACTTGCATACGGTAAACAATCTTATTATTTTATATTTTAATTAATATAATTAATATAATATAATTTTACATTATAACAAACTGTTATTATTTTAAATATTAATCGGGTAGACTGAGCAGATCGCAACATTGTACAGCTTTCACTTTTACTATTTACACATAAATTAAACACAGTATAATTCGCGGAAACAGTGTGTCGTTATTTAGAGCAACACCTTTATAATACTAATAAAGTATATGCGGTATAAAGTGTAGTTTATTAGAATAACGTACCCACATAAAGATATTTCCAATACCTGTCGGTTGGCTCGTCATGTCGGCCATCTAATAAAATATTCCAGTGTGAGTCATGGATCATGACGCAACTCGATCACTGCGGCGAAATTTTAAGTCAAGGCTGCACCGCCAAGGCTGCGATAGATGAGATACGATTTTTTTTCTGTAAACACGCGATTTCTGGGAGGCTGTTGCTACTCCAGCACTGGTAAACGATCGTTAACGCTGATTGGTTAATAACCTTGTAGCCACCAAATTTGGTACATAATAAGTGGCATGATGGTTATACAGTCTCGGCGTTCGCGACTAAAGTTTTAATAGGCAAATCTTCGAAACTGCCTGTTCTTCTACACAAGATTTAATTATAGGCTACTGCCACTCTCTCTTACACTGCTCATTCTTTAATGTTCTAGAAATGAGACTTTTAATGCAGTTTTTAATTTAACCTCTAATTTCTTCATTAAACCTCTCACACTATGGTAAACTTAATCAAACAGGTCATCTCCGAGATTATCGTCTTCTATAAGAGGATTATTTGACTGTTTGAAATCTTTTATTTATATTGTGCAAGACAGAAGGTATATAAATAGGTTTTGTTTCTTTAATAACTTTAATAAGATGAGAATATTGTATTGATGTTCTTAAATTTGAAAATATTTTTTAAGTAGCATTTACCCAATTTTATTAGAGGTGTTCGATCGATAGTAATTTTTTCATATATCTCTTTTGTAAATTTATCCATTTGTTGCATGTAAATGTAGATGTGATAAAACCGTTATATTTGTTAGTAGCCATGTTTTGAATAAATTTAGGAATTATATTGTTTGTTCTACATTTTAATAGAACATTTAACAATTGTTATTAGCAATGATACGATCGATATAAGAAGTTTATTTATTATAGGTGCATGACATTCGCAGTCTATTAATATTTCTTCTAATAATGATTGTTGATAAATCAACTCTCTGTCATTATTTAATTTACACAACACAACTGTAACAGTTTCAATTCGGTAGCCAAGATCAGAGCATGCAACAGCGTGACTTCAACGTCACTGGCACGTCCTCTCCGCTTCCTGTCAGCGTTGATACGTTATCTAGAATCGATGAATTCCATTTAAATACAAATCTAATGAACACGGCCGACGAATGGAGGATAATTAGGTACCGTGCGGATCAATTGTCCGAGGATGCAATCTGTGCTCCGTGGACGGGTTGCATAAAGGAGGATGTGGTCGGTAGAATTCGCGGAACGATTGCGTCCGAAACGATTTTCTCTTCGGTAGATTGACGGCGACGGTGATTAATAAAACGCGGCCGGCGTAAAAAGCCATTCCGAATGGTGGTTTTCCAGCCCCGGGGGCAGCCTGTCGGCGCAATTACTTCTAATCGGTTTAGAAAATCCGCGTGCCGAAACATCGCATCCCGGCGTCCAATTAAGGAGCATCCTCGCCGATCGTAATCGATGCCGAGTTCTTTCGTTCTACATGAACCGGCTACGGTTTGGCCCTTGATTTCACCTCTCACTCGATAACAAGCGACGTCTCTCGGATGTCCATTATGAGCGCACAAACAGTCCGCTGAACGCTCTTGGGAAACGAGGTGTACACGGGACCCCTTACTCTCGTCATTTGTTCAAGCCACCTAGATATTCGCCAATTAATCACCCCGGGCAAAGTGGAAAATTATAACGACGCAGTGTCTTTGCTGCTCCTTTTTGGAGCTGCACGCCGTCGAGCTTACACAGGTGCTGTGAAAAACAACAACTTCTACAGAATCTCAATCCTTCGAGGACGTATATCAACGCGGCGTCAGTATTATTTAAAAAATGATTAAAAACACTATTAAAAATTGGACTTTTTATATACAACAACTTGATAGAAGTCGTAAACATAAACATCCATTCAAGAAGAAATCGTGGAAAACCTCTTAGAAAGCTACCGCTAGAACCACTCACTGTCACCGAGCCAAAAAACCTGATCGCTCACAAAAATCAAGCTCCAAAACAGAGCTGTCCCGAGTGGAGAAAAATTGTTGGCGTTGCAACTGACACATCCGGCGCAACAAATTATCCCGAGGACCAGCGGATGTGCGCGTTTAGAGGGTGAATATCGATAAGCGGTAAAAGGACACCGGCGACATCCTAGAAAGCTGCGGAGGAGCTTGTTCTCTCTCTCTCTCTCTCTCTCTCTCTCTCTCTCTCTCTCTCTCTTTCTGACTAACAGATTCCGTCACGATTCATTTCCCGAGCAGGAGGTTAATGTATGCCTGCGTTTTAGCGTGTGTAATAACGGAGTCGTGGCGCAAAAACGGCCGACCGGTGGATCGTTAATAAGACGCGGTGCTGGAGCGGGGAAAAGCGCACAGTGTGGTGCGCTCGGTACCGCGAGACTGCGCGAGTGGAGATAATTAGCGGGGCCCGAGCGATTAATAAAGAAACACCGGTCCGAGCCGTGCTTCCGTCCCAGTGGGGCCCGAGCATTGGTTTTCCAATCGGAGAGGCTCGCGCCAACGCAATTATTTCTAATCGGTTTAGAAAATCCGCGCCGGCTGTCGGCTCGAGCTAAGATGGACCTCAGCTGCACCTGGCGAAAATTTATCTGCAAGATTTTGTCTACGCCACCTCCTTAAGCGGGCGTTCTGATTTCTCATTTTCTAAAAGACGATTTTTTTCTGCATTCTCTTTAAGTATAAGTATGCTTGGCAAATAAATAAGTAAAATTCATTGTTGAATCTTCGACATGTTTACTATCGCACCCAGTTAATTTGTGTCCACATTTAGAAATAAATCTGTGTGCTCATACTTTCATTGTACCAAAGTTTAGGATATGGTAGAAGCAAGAGCTTTGAAGAACAACTCGGTATCATACATTGGACTTTGAAATTTTGATTTCATTGAATAAATTACGTTGCTTTTATATAAAACGGTAAACCACCAGTTCTAAATCGACCAATTTATTCATTATTAATTAATTAATTATTAAGTAATTAATAATTACTTTGTAATTGTACCTCCAACGAAAATTGTACTTTTCTGATTTTGGCCACTTTCTGACGATTTGGAACATCTGGGAGGTGTGTTAAAAATTTCATACTTGTCGAATAATGTTCACCCTGGCCTTGTGCCATCGCCGATCCTACTGGTTTCTAGCGGCCTGTATCTGGCTCGTCCAGGTTTCTTCGTCGCGTCTGCCTTAGCCATATCGGGCCAATAATGTCTCCCGGCGGTTATGTATCGGAGGAAGCCGACGACGCCGCGCCGCCGCGTACCAGAGCTTCGATCGTTCCTCTTCCTGCAGCCGGTCTTGTTTTTCCTGCGGAATCGAGCGTAGGAGAAATTACCGGGTCGCCACTTCGAAAAGCCGACCGACGATCGTTCTCCCATTAGCCTCGTTACGATCGAGAATGGGTCGAGGAACTCTCTCTCCTTCTTCTCTCCTCGCTTCTCTCGTCGCCGTGTCTCCTCTCGATCGTTCTTCTCGCGACAAGACGCGCATGGTCCGACCTCCTGCGATATCACGATAACGATGGCGGGAATAGTGCGTTCGATAGTTCGTCCTAGTGTGGAAAGTGTTCGTCCCTAATTAGAGAGCTCGCGCCAGGAGCAGGCCCTCTTTTCGGAGCGACCGCACACTGGTCCGGACGGCCGATCTACCAGTTCATTAAGATTTTAACAATACATTGGAAGATTAAGTGTATACCGCATTAGATTCAATCAAAATGTCCACTGGAAACATATACACAATTTTTACAGACTCAAAGAGTGCAATTATAGCCATTGAAGATCCGATAACAACTGATGAGTGTATTCAGGAAATTCAAGAAAGCTATATCCAAATCCATTACCTTCTGCTGGATTTCATCGCATATGGGTATACAGGGTAATGAAAACGCAGACAGAGCAGCCAAATTGGCAGCATCAAATACAAAAATGAAAGAAATCTCTTATACCAGACTAAATGACCTCAAAAACCATATAAATGAAATATTCTCAGGAAACACGTAACTGATAATATTAAAAGAATTTATGCACAAAAGTACCATAACAAAGGAGCGGATTTTGGGTGGTTAACGTTTCCAAGTCCAATAGATCGTCAATTTCTAGAATCAGAATTGGGCACTCAGAAGTAACCCATTCATGTTTGTTACGTAAAAAAGAAAACATGGTCTGCGAAATATGTAAAGTACCAGTTAATATAAATCACCTTATACTGGAATGCAAAAAATATGAAAATCAAAGGAAAAATGCTAAACTGCCTGGATTTTTACCCATTCTGTTAGGTTCTGAGATGTACAAAATATTGTAAGAAAATGTACCGTGTTGCTAACGACCTTTGATGTTAAAGCAACATTAAATAAATAAATTTTTAAAAAAATGTAGGCCGTTGGATTTGTTATAGAATTGGATTAATGGTGTTATCAGTGCCGGATTAAGCCAGCGCGGGGCCCGTAGCAAATGTTAGCAGGGGGTCCTAGGTTTTGCCCGATAATAATAATAAAACACGATAAATGACCTTGTTTTGAACAAAAATATCTGGGAACGATATCGATCAAATTTTAGATCAATTTTCTGCTGCAAGCGAAGGGCCCGTAGCATTTGCTACTCCTGCTACGAGGCTTAATCCAGCACTGGATGTTACAGTTGTATTATTCGTCACGTTATAGTGCAAGGGATTAAGCGGATCCCAAAATTGTTCCGAATACTTGGCTCCCAACAAGATGCGAGCAACTTCCGTCTACAGAAGTTCTTTCCAGTTCCGCGAGTAGAAGTTCAACTTTCCATAGGTTTAATTACCTCCGATGTAAAGTTTTCGGTACATTTGCCCGCATCAGACTCGTCTAACATCCGATTGCTCCAAGTTTCCGGGTGGTTGGTCGCGTTTCATCGAGAATCTCGTGCCAGTTTCGCAGTTGCTCGTGGGAGTAGATCGGACGCGTCGCTTTCAAATTCATTTTGTTCCAGAAACGATTCCGAAGTTCTGTGTATCTGCGGCGATTGTCGAGAGAGTTGGAACATTCTTCGGTCTTCGAGCAACGAAAGTTTTCCCGCTACGATGAACTTCTCCCCCCGATAAGATTAGAATGGCCTCGAAGCGGAATACTTCGTTAAAGATATTTGTCGTGTGTTTCGCGGGACAGGCCGGAGAGGGCGATCGCTAAACGATTGGCAAAGTTCGATGATTAATCGATACGCGGTCGTTTTCCGAGGTACTAGGAGGAAACGGTGACTCGTGTATCGAAGAAAATCGGGAACGATCGTCGATATTGTGAGCGGGTGAAACTCCAGCCTGGAGCGATGAGAAATTTCTTCTATCGGCTGTATCGCCGCGCGGAAAATTGTTGAAATCGCATCAGAAATGCCACTTCAATGCGGAAATGAGTTTCGGATTTTCCTTCGTTCAATCATTTCCCGATCATACGATAAATAACATACGAATGATTTACAGCGATGAGCAAAATTTAACCAGTGAAACCAATGTTTATATGTTTATTAAAGCATAATGATAGGTTATTCAAAAAACACAGCGCCTGAACTACTAATAGTAGTAGTTTGAAAGTGGATTCTTGGTCTTTGGGTATGATTATTGCAGAATTATTATTAAAGGGACCAATATGGCCAGTTGTGAAATTATCTCAATGTTTGATACACTGCGAAACTGGTTTATATTATATGGCAGGTCGTGGTAAACATGTTTCGTTTCCTATTAAAGCAGAACCATAAGAAACTAAAAGGACATTTGGTTAATATTTTTAACTAATCTTCTTTAAAGAAATATGTATCATCTCGGTAAAGTAACAGAATTATTTATTCATTTTAAACAGAAGGGACTTTTTCGATTCAATTAGCGGAGTCCGAACGATTGTTCACTAGGTTGTCTTCGGTTTCACTCGTCGCGCAACGAAAAAGAAACCTGCTCGTGGGATGTAATGAATGCATCGGTGTTAACTTTCGTATTTTTGCAAGTACTAGAGGAATTTAATAACCGTTTTGTATGAAAACACGCAAAAGTATGATTAAAAAATGGGGCAGCGGTACGTGATCGGACGGACTGAAAGTTCCAGTCAAAAGCGTGCACGGTATCGGCTTCTCGAGTTTCTCTGGGATCGATCACGTATTTCATTAGAATTCACGTGTCTAAGTCGGGACACGATGCTCGTTACCCGCGGTGCCATAGCGGAGCAAAAGGCTTCTGAATCGTTCCTTCATCCACCTACAATCTTCTGCGCCGCTGGTAATAACGTAATAACCTAATCGTCGCCCACTTTTCATTTCACTACGGTCTGCATCGCGGTCTCGAAGGAAATTCAATTTCGAAGACGCCAACGAGCCAATGCTGCATTACCTAAAGTTCATTTCGCCTTAACTGATTTCAATGGAAAGTGTGGAAAGAAGGTGAACGGTAATTAATTTGATAACCTAATCGTCGTCCAATTTTCATTTCACCACGGTCCGAATCTCCTGAATTCGAAGGAAATTCAATTTCGAGGACGTCAACGATGCTCTATTACCGAAAGCTAATTTCATCTCGATCGATTTCTATGGAAAGTGCTGAAACAACGAGAAACGGAATTAATTTGATCACGCGATAAGAACGCCGTAATTTTCTGAAATTGGGAAACACGCAACGTTGAATGATTCCCCTATTACGAGCTTTTAATAAAATATTACTTTAATCGAACAGATACCATCGTTTAATTCTATATTACGTTGAATATCTGCATCAGCACTTTATTTTATCATGGTAAGAAGATATAACTCGTGCCCAATTAACTCTTGCTTTTAATCGTCAAAATGTTTCAACATTCTATATGAATTCAGCTTTCTACTGAAGAATAAGAGAATATAAACGTCTTTATGTTTATTGTTACCAGGCTGCGGATTCGGTGGATCCGCGAGGAATACGAGCACGTGAAACATAAAATAGAGAAAACCCTGAGAAAATCTAAAGAAAGCTATTCTTCTGTTTTTAATGCAATGCTCGAGACAGGAAACCAATGCCTATTTTGCTTCTGTGTCTTTCACTATAATTTCGTCTATCGTTTCGCCATCTAGTCATTACGATGAAAACGGTATTATCATCCCAGCCTCAAAATGGCGAATGTTTAACCTTGTTTCTTCAGTACCAGTTTATCTCCCCATGTTCCCAATGCCATTTTCTTACCAATTTTCAGGAATTTTCCAATCCTACGCTATATTTGATATATTACCTTCTAGTTTTATAATAAAAAAATGTTTCAATTTTCAAGACAAACTTACGGTCATTCGTTGACGTGCCAATAACAGGCCGTTTCAAAAATAGCGAACAACTGTGCCATTTTTGAACACCTTGATCTGAAAAAATGAAGAATAAATTTAAAAGTTTTTCTCTTATTAATTATCTTTGAAAAAAAATTCCGAAAATAATATTTGGATAGTCTAGATGATTTAGTCCCTTAACTCTTAAGTGGATCTCCGAAATGTCCTTTAAAAACGCAATGATTCAATGAAAATTTTAAAATATAATAATTTAAATATAATAATGATTATAATATATGAATTAAATATAATAATATAATAATGAAAATTTTTAAATATAATAATTTACAATGTTTCGTTCGCTTCAGGAAAGGTTGTATTATTACATAGTAATCTTAAATAACCTTTCTACATAACTAATGAGGGTTTTTCAAAGAAGCATTGCAAAAAGCATTTTACGAGGGGAAATTTCTAAATGCGTTTATGGACGTCGGCAGTCGGCAAAACTTCAGTGAACGGTACTGTATATTTGAGTGGGGCCGAATAGTTTACTCGACGGTTAAATGAACTCTGTTGAATTTGTTTCTGTGTACAAATGAAACTCTCGGACTGCGTCGAGTCGCGTGTCTCTCGCGTCTGGCGCGATCGCGATGAACAAGGCCGGAGGTGGCTGTAAATCCCGCGGAATTACGTATAAATAACGTGGCCAGTGAACGGCGGCGCGACAATCAGGAAATCGATGTTGCAAATTTACGGCCCGGTGGCCGAACTCTTGCACCGTCGCGTCGTCGTCCCGCGGAACCGATTCTTCTCGTCGCCCGTATGAAAATGTGCCCGAAGAATTACGTAAATCATCCTGCGCGGCTGCTGTCCCTCGCGTCGTCGACTCGATGAAAACTTTTCAGCGCAACGTATTCTCTGCGAAGAAAGTGAACGCTGCTTGCGATAACCTTTTGAACCAGGATTTTCATGGCTGCATGAGCAGTGGGTACGGTTCGATTGTGCAGTTTCTGCTGGTGGGTGAGACCGGACTGTATGTTTTTATTAACCGAATTCGAAAAAGGAGGTTACTCAATTCGATCTGTATGTGCCTTTTTTCGCTTTTTTTCTATGTATGTTCACTGATTACGTCGAGATGGATGGACAAATCGGTACGAAACTTTTTGCATCTTGTAGATTATGTCCCCGGGGTGGTCTCGTTATAAATTATTTTCATTTTTTTCATTCAAAACGACTTTTATTGCAAAAAAAACGTAATGCTGCATTTATTATTAACCGACTTATTCGGCGTTTGCTCAGCAAAGGATGTACCGATCGCGATGAAATTTCGTTGGAGATAATGCTGCGATGCTCCCAAGAGAAAAAATTTGTAGAATTTGTTATTGTTAATAACTATTGCTATAGTAAACAAAAGAATATATTAGTTGGTGTTTCTCTGGAAAGATTGTACCGATCGCGATTTAATTTCGTTGGAGATACTGCCGCGATGCTCCCATGTGCAAAAATTTATATAATTTGTTATTATTTTCAATAACAATTGTTATAGCAAAAAAATAATAGTTGGTGTTACTCTGCGAAGAATCTTTCAGAGTTAGTAGGAGATGTATCCGCGAAGATCACCCTGGAGATGGTTTAAACAATCTATGGTTTACCATTTAAATTCGGTGAATATATTTTTGATAATTATTATTAGCATTTTTGGAAAACGAGATCCGAAGTATATCGATAGTCGTCTTGTGTTACTCCTGTGTTTTATGTCACGATCACCGGTAGCCCGTGGATCTTTGCGAGAGATCAAGATTTTCTACCAGTCTCTTATACCAATTTATTGAGCTGAGGTAAATGCATCAAATACACAGTGTAATTCCGAAGAAACTGGCTACAGTGTGTCTTTCTAAGATATTCTTTGAAATGCAACTGAACTCGTTGTTAGCTCTAGTAATTAGCTTTTGCTTCGTATTTCTTTCTCGTGCTCAATGCTTACCTCGTGCTTATCCCAATGCTTAATCATTTTAGTAAAACAGTATCTACTTATCAATCTAGCGTAATGCATTCAAAGACGCGCAACGAAGAAAAAGCGGAAAGTCGGAGAAAGAAAACTATCCGTGGAAATCCATTTTCTTTGAAAACTATAGCGACAAAGTATGAAACGGCTGCAAAAGAGGTCACTGCTGTGAACAAGGTTGTCCTTATTAATTCAGAGTGAATCTAATAAATAGATGTATCGAGAGCAGAAACTAATGATTAATTGGATAAAGGAGAGATATTGCTGTGAACGTGACATCCTTAAATGATCGATCGGCTTAGCATCATCTTTGTCATGGCCTTTTTAGCGAAACATTAAAACATTCGTTGCGAACGGTATTTTGTAATTTTCGAACAATAAGAGTGTGATTAATTTCAGAAATTGACAGCATTCGATCGGAATGTTCTGGTTTACACCCTTGTTTTATCGTTTCTCCTTATTCTAGGTGGACTTATACCAGCACGATTAGGTGTGATCATTCGGGCAGAGCCGTTTTGCTGCCACACCGGCACATAATTTACCGGTTAGGCACACGGCTCTCATAGAAAGTAAGGAGGTATGATAGTCGATTTGTTTCCGAGTCGATGTCCTCAAAGCTTCTCTCGCGATCGCGTGCCACCGATACCTTCCTTTTGCGTTGAAACGAGTTTAACGGACTCTTCAGGGGAAATAATTTCGCGGGAAAATTGCCTTTCACGAGCATTTTTGCCCGCTTGTCTGCCTCTTGTTCGCCGTGCTAGGAAATTGTTTTGTCGATTCTTTGGCTCCCGATTGTCACGTGCAACGCGCCAGAGACTATTTCGTAGGCTCGTCAAAACACGAAGAATATCAAAAAAGAAAATTGACACGGCAAATTGCCAAGCCGGATTAATTTCAATCGAACGCTAATAGGTTGTAACGTTTTTACATGATTCTCTTTTCGAATATTTCACCACGATTATAACCACACGTCAAACATAAGTACCTGTATTATCATTTTCAATCTATTCAAACATCTCGAACCTATTTAAGTTGTTACAGGCTTGACTACCACCATTTCCTTCTATTCGAAATGGCCGCCTATTAAATCAGTAACACGCTATAATCGAACAAGAGAAAATATCCATGCGTTTCTCTTGGAATTACACACGAATTGTCCGGCGCGATTTAGATAATTTATGCGACGTTAACTTCTCGCAAAACAGATCCGCGAAGATTCCTAGTCATCGGACTCCGGGTTTATGTCGCGCGTTTTCCGCGGGCTGGAATCATCGGGCGAGTTACTTTCGGCCGTAAAACAGAATCTCCGTTGCGTCGTCGTTACCCGTGATTTATAGTCGTTCTCGAACTGCGGGGGTAACGTTTACCAATACGTCTCGTCGACCCCGCGAGAAATGAGTGCGGTCGCCCCGTCGCAACGGTTTTCCTCTGAGTGGAAAACAGCGTGGTGGTTAATTGTGCGAGGCACCGGGTCGGAGACCAGGTGGAAATTTGATTAAGGGAATCAATGGTTTATCCTCCGGTCTTGATCGGCGAGCGCGTCCCGTCCCGGTGCGTATGCGAAAACATGTTTCACGCACTTTCCATCCATGAGCCCGCGGACATTCAGAATAGAGCGTGGGCCTTGCAAAATGCTACGCAAACAGTTCCATCCTGCCACGCATGATCGATAGCGACGACGCTTCGTGAAAGTCGGCGAACGTGTGTCGTACAACTCTGTTACCAGCTCATGGGAAATATAATTTTTCAGCCGGCGCAGCGGCCGCTGCTGTTGTTCACCTTTCAAGGCCCCCTAACGGTGCACTATGGACGAAACCGACGAATTCTGTATCAAAATTGTAAAGAAAAGGATGCATCTGATCTTCTTTTTGTGTTTCGTCAGCGATCGTATTTCTAATAACTTTGTTATTATGAATTCAATCACATATAGGGTTGATTATTAACACCTACACATACATCATCCGTACTTTAACCCTATAAAATCAAAGAACATTCGATAGAAACAAGATAGAGCGATGAAATATTTTTCAAATGAAAGCTAAAACTTTGCAGAATATGGGAAAAATAGGGAGATTATAGTACGATCGTTTTTAACCTTGAGAAAAAAACACATTTTTAACAATAATTCGACTTATTGCAAAATCCAGAGGTCTATACAAATTTTGAGACCAAATTTGAAATCATTGTGAAAAATTCTACCGGGAACTGATGTATAGCATGTTAAAAAAATTTGTTCCGCGCGTAGGACTGTAAAACCACGATTTTCTTGCAATTTTTTTTAGTAGAAAATCTCATATGAGATTTATTTCAACATAATCTTAAAAAAAACGAAATACGCCACATACAAAACAGAATATAAAAATTACAAAATAGAATGTGGTATATTAGAGATACATAGATATTTTAATACAGACATATGATTATTAGTTGGAATAGTATTGACAAAACTTATACTTTAAGACCACAGTTCTTAAAAAATGATAACATGTAGTGACAAGCTTTTATATTGTGCAAGTTTAACGAATTTTATCAAGGTTAAAAAAAGTTCGTACCAAATTCTACAAAGTTTCAGCTTCAATTTAAATAAAATTTCATCGACCTATCTCATTTCTATCCAAAGTTCTTTGATTTTGAGACAAATTTCGTCCGAATTGCCCGCTGTGCGGCGTATCTTAGTTCTGAACTTTCAAGAAACCGATTTTTGTTTGTTTCCGAATTTTCTTCGTGCATCTGGCGAATATTTAAAAATTAATTACACCTGGTCACGTGTAACGTACAACCAGTTACCGAGAACCCTGTATGTATTAATTCTGAGCTACTAAATTCAGATTTGAGACAGCGCTGCGCCGAATCGATTTGAGCAGATCGTAGCCGCGAGTCGTCCTCGAAGCGCGAACCGATCGACGGTGATTGGACGTTCCGCGAAACGCGAAAACCGATTGACTCGGCGGAATAACCGTCCGCGGATTTTCTATCCGGCGAGGTTATAAATGGTTCCTGACTTTCTACGAGAACCGATGCCAAGATCTGCCCACAAATCATCCATCCCCGGACGATCGGCGCTGCGCAGGCGGTTTCTCGAGCGGATTTACGTCCCCTAGTTCTTTTATTCCTGGCCGAGCCTTGCCGATCGACGAGTTTGCGACTAATACGCGTGAGATCGAAACCGTGCGCGCGTCTAATCGTGTTTATCCCGTCGGTGAAAATAATTTGTATGTTTACCCGTTTGGCTGCATTCTGCTCTGCTAAATACATTTGTTCTTTACAGAACGGAACTATGTTTCCAAGAAACGCCGAATTTCGTTGCTTCGTGAACTTCAGCTTTCATTCGTGACTTCGACATTTGGCTTAACCTTCCGCGGAACGTGAGTTTATCTGCATAATGGCGACGCCTCCGGTTCGGAAGTCCGGTTTCTCATTGAAAAGCAAGAGCGAGGAACAGATTTGCGGGCGCGGTTCGTAATTTGTTTCGACGTACGGCCGAACACCCACGTTCCGTGAGAGTATCGTGGGGGGCTCTCGAATTTCATGCTTTCTCCTTGGCAAAACGGAATTCGAGATCCTGCTGGACGGCGCGTATAATAGTGTCGGGAAACTTCCGCCAGTTTTTACCTGGGTATTTTTAAGGCAACTTTTTCAAGCGAATCGTTGGCGACTACTCTTACCCTGAGAATGAGGAAGAAACGTAATAATTATAATGATGATGATTTTTATTGTGGACATACGTCGTTTATATATCACAATAATTTGCTAGCGAGCCCAGTTGGCTGTTCGCATAATGTATAGTGACGAAGGCCATGATCGTTGACTCAACGAATAAAAAAGCGACACTTCTAATGGTTTGCCAACGAGAAAACTTATTTAATTCAACAAGTGGGGGACTAACTTCAAGGAAGCTGCCAACGAACATAGCGTTCTCACATCTCGAATAAACAATTGGTTCGTTACAAACTGCGGTTCGCAAAAGACTGTTTTTTTGCAAACGAGTATCGGTTATTATGAATATATATTATGGATATATATATATATATATATATATATATATATATATATTTATATATGTATTTATATATTAATATATATTAATATATATATTTATATACGTATTCATATATTAATATATATATATATATTATTATATTATTATATATATATTATATACACATTAATATCGATCGTCAGGTCGTAATGACAACCAGCAGCAAACGATCAGCTGGTCACCGACGATCTATTGATACCAACACATTGGTATATTTAAATAAATAGCTACAATTTATTTAAATAAATACCTACAACTTTGTAGAAACATGTAAAGTGTCTTATAATTTAGTCGTGGAGTGTAGCTGCAGTGAACAATGTGCCTTAAGGCGCCGGCACCAGTAAATACTCGAAAACCCTATGGAACGGTTTGAAATGTAGAATTATGCGACGGGAGATTTATTTGCCTATTAAGCAGATGCATACCTGGCGAGGTACTCGAACGAGGTGGGAAGCGGCCGTTTCAAGGTCTCGTTACACAGCGCAGCGGCGAAACGCATCGGTTTTCTAGCGTTTTACGATCAGAATGGCGGTCTCGCACGGCATTTCTTTCCGACGATCGGTTGGCACTCGGGTAAAAGTAGCCTGCAGGCGTTATTAGATAAGCATCGGCTAATCAGTTCGCGAGTATCTAGTCCGCAAAAACCGGGGCGAATAGCGTGTATCTCGTGATCGGGTGCTCCGCCGGCAGGCACGCAGCTCTTTTCAGCAATGACGTCATAACCGTCGCATTGCGGCTTTTCTACTTGACACGGTTGCGTATATCCGAACTAGTTTTTCTCTATCGCTATTGCGCCCATGCTTTGCGGCTCTCCAAAGGTCAGAGTGTTATACGCGCCGCGGAGCACCGAGCCCGCCGAGCTGCGGGTATATTACCGTTCTGCGGCAAAAAGCCATCCTGTCGAATCCTGAATAATTAGCCGGGCACACGAATCGGGCAACGGCCCGCTGCAGAAGTTGCGTTAACGATCCGGAATAGACGGAAGTTGAGAAATTACTGCCGCTTATGAATTCGTTGTATGAATTATGTACGCTTTCGGTCAAAGGCGCGGATCGTGTACCGCCGCGTCCGCGTACTAGAGCTTTCAATGCGGGGGATCTCGAATAGAGCTGTGGCTTATGAGATACCCGGGTAAACAAAAATTACTCGGGTACCCGGGTACTCGGGTAAACAGCATTATTCGTATAGCCAGGTATACGTGTAAACAAAAATTATCCGAGTATCCGGGTATCTTATGAATACGTTGTGGATCTTCATGCAAAATAAAAATCGTTCGCATCAATAGAAAAAAGCAAACGATATATGTATTACGATTACTTATTCTCTTGAACGATTGTAATAAATTTAAATTAATATATCAACGTTCTTTTAATTTCATTCTCGTTTTAAATTGCTCAAAATCATTTATGACTTGCTCTACTCGGGTAACACGTGGGTACTCGGGTACCCAGGTAAAAGTCCGAGCCCTAAGCTCGAAAGCTCCGCCGCGAGAAGTGTAAGTAACTACCACCCGGATATGTACTCGGGCCTGTCTTGAGATAAAGAAAATTACCTGAGTCCTACCGATTAACTTTTGTTCGAAACATTTTTTGTCAGATTATCGGAAATGCCCGATTAAAGATAATCACGGCGAAGACCCTCGACAAGCACAGTGGGCGATACTCATGATGTAGCGGAACAAAAATATTTTAGCATTTTCTTTTTTATTGTACAGTTGTATCCTTCAATAATAGGTTATTTTCTGTAGTCTGTATCACATACATAATGCATTTAGCATTATTTTAAGACTTAAAACCCCGAAGTAACGTAGGTGAGTGAATTTGTATTGAAGTTAGCTACAATAACACTCGCTAATTAAGTAGATTCTGCCATTGATCTTCGCTATTAGTTTCCTGGAGAAATAAGGGAGATAGCGCGCTTGAGTCGTGAACAAGTTCCACCGGAAATACAGAAAATCGATTTTCCCGGGGAATTGGCGGACAAGTCCCGCGTGGATCTCTGTAAATATGAACAGACGTTCGAGGAGTACCGTTAATCCTTACAGTTATAATTGCAAATAACAGCATTACGCGAACGGAGCCGCGGTATCGGTTTCATTAGTGGATGCTCGTTAATGCGTCAGTAAAACTCTCGTGTTTTTTTCTCATCCCGAAATGGGAGCAGCAGACCGTGAAGTTGCACGTGGAAACGAAGAAAAATATTGCGCAACCGTACGATTTTCTTCGTCAGTGGTAATAAAGGCAATTAAGCCGGCGATTAACCGAGTGGGTAGCGCCGCGACTGCATTAATTCGTTCGTTGCGGTGAATGGATGACGTACCGCGAAAAAAGTGATTAGAGCAGTACGAATAGTAACATTTTCATATTCTCCATGCAACTTGCGAGCCACTTAATGCGATAATAAATGCCGGCTGGTTTTACGCTGCGCCACGAGGTAATTCCTGCTAAAACATTTTTCCGCTCGATTAGGTGGTATCTCTCGTTGGCTAATGACAATACTTCGGACGCGTAACGAGACCTGAATAGTTACTTGATCAGCCTTCAGACACACGTCGAACAATACGAAATCGCATAACTTTTCTATTTTAAGACTGCATGTTTCATCGCTCCTCTCATTTCAAAGCATTTCTGAATGCAGATATTTTACGGTGTTCAGTCGAAGCTCGAACAAGACCCTTGTTTATCTTATTAAGGGAATTTTAGGTTAAACTTTCACTCAAGGGGCCGACAATTTCCAACTTTTCTGAATGTAATAATATTATAAAAAGTTGATGTTGTGTGTGTGTGTGTGTGTGTGTGTGTGTTAGCGAACTGGTTCGATCAATTTAATTAAAAGCAATTTTGCAATATATTAATTTCGACGTTTCGGTCTTTGTTTAGACCCTTTTCAAGAAAATAGTGATTGCGTCTGTGAATTATTAAAAAACAGAAGGTGATATTATGTTGATGAGAACACATTTAAAAGAATTTTAATTATAAATAAACAATATCACGTGCTGTGTTCATGTCTTACTTGTAAGCTACTGAGACAAACTGTGAAACTCTCTGAAGTCACGAATCAAATAATCGATCGATGCGTATTTGAAAGGTCAACTCCCGAACACATTTAACTGTCTATATACCACGTTATTATAGTAATTTTGGAGCAACATTTGAAATTCGATTCACAAAAGATAGCAAACATTTCACGTTTGCAAGAGAACTGGATTCTGATGTTGTGGTGGAATCAATATTAATGTAATTGTTTGGAAATTAGTAATATACAATTCGACGAAAAAATAATGGCCTAAGACCTAACCTAACACTCTTATGTTTTAAACTTTTAAACAAGTGAACTCCGAAACTTGGATTCCTCGTACTAAAATATAAAGTTTTATCATCTTTCCGTCGAAACATATATGACATTAAGAGAAGTTGAAAATGTTTGGTCCCCTGAGTGAAAGTTCGGCTGGGTTTTGCCTTGTCGATCTATTTTAAGCGTAGTTTGAAATTTTTGATTATGGGTGACCCTCCTCTCTTCAGAGGAGGGAGCTGATCGAAGGTTGTTGAGGGTGTCGAGAGTGTTTCTGGCAGCAAAAGCAATCGAACGCATCGAGCGATTTTCTGGATGGCGAGGAGCCACTGGAACCGGTCGACAAAGAGCGTCGGCCATTGACTACCGGTAATCCTTGACGATCCTTTCTCGTCCTGGGCATCGTGTATGGTCTCGAGCCTAAGGTAATTCACGCGGCTTGCTTGCACGCGACACAGGATATCCTTGAAGCCTCCTAACGGTCCTGCCGGGACCGCCCTGTGTCTGCTCGCGGTGTCACGGGAACCACGGCAGAATTTTCCCATAGGCGGACCCCGTCGCCGCGCGATCCCCATGAACGTTGCCATGCCATGCCGTTCGCCTATGTACACGCGAACAGATAATATTCAAGCTTGTCAACGGCACTGCACGGCACGCTCGTGCACGTGTGCACCTGCACGCGGCCAGCGCAGCGACGAGCTAACGGTGAACAGAGACCTCGGTTTCGATGATATTGCGGTTGCACGGAGCAACTTTTCGGGCCCGCAGCTATTGTTTCCAGATACAACGCTGCCCATACATACACACTGATCTGGTAACCTGCCTTTACTGGCCAAAAATCAAGTTTTCTCAAAACAAAATTCGAAAATTCAAAGTGAAATTAACAACCCTTTGCAGTCGGAACTACTTTAACTTGAAAATTGAACATTTCTTCTGACCTACAATAATTCCATTGTATATGTTTTTTTTTTCATTTTATGGATATAATAAAAAAGTGGTAAAATTGATATGAAAACAAAATTCGAAAATTCCAAGTGAAATTAACAACCCTTTGCAGTCGGAACTACTTTAACTTGAAAATTAAACATTTCTTCCGACCTACAATAATTCCATTGTATACGATTTTTTTCATTTTATAGATATATTATAATAAAAACGTGGTAAAATTGATATATCTCGTACAACACTTAAATGCGTGGTCATCGTTCGATACCAGCATATTTAATTAATATAAACAATATTACGAATAATGACTGAATATAACAAGTTTAATTGAATATTTTATTCATATCAATAGGCATGTTTTCATTATGTAATTATATAGTTCCTAAGCATTGTTTCACCCTTTCGGTCGAGAATTATGTATAGATGGAAAAGTATAGATGGCTTTGCTGAGCAGTGCTTTTAATTAAATTATGAGTTTTTTCTCATATAAATGTAGATAATTCGCTGTAATAATATTCATCATAACCGAAAGAGCTAATACATGCACGAATGCCTTAATATTTATAGCAGTTGAAACTTTAAGAAAGGTTTCCAAAAAATGATTAAAATCACATTCAAAATCAACTGACACAGTTTGAATTTCTTATTGAAAAACCCTCCGTAAGGGTACCTTTATAAAGACTATTGAATATGGGCGTCAATAAATGCACACTGGTATTTTTAAAATAAAACTTGTCTTTACTTCACAACGCGAGAGGAAGTTCTTTACTATACGAAGTCTCATTGGTAGATTAGGCTCCAAAGACTGCTTTCTGCTGGCCCATTGCAAAGACCGAAAACGACGAATATATTCGTCGGCTAACCAAAAATAATTCGAGTGGCGCGGTGTTTCGCTGCGGGGAAGGCGGAAGAGAGCGTTCCCCGGCGAAAAGGAAGAGTAACAACGGCACGTGTGTGGGAAGAAAAATGAGAGTAACGGCACGAATCGCGCAGGATCATGGACAGCGCTGCGCGAGAACGTGTGTGTCCACATTCGATTCCCGGCATGAATCTCCGGGGCTTAAAGCGACCCTCGCCCCTTTCATATTCGACCTGTGCCAGGGATTTTCAGCGGACGCATATTGGCCCGGACTTTCCGATGCATTTTTCATTGACTCGCATAAACGGGGCTCTCGGTGTCCATCCGCGGTCCGAGACAGGGATTTATAATTGAATCGTTCCTGTTACTCGTCGCATAAATATTTCCTCTCTGTTTACCCGTCGAGGATGAGCAAACGCTTACACATTTATTCTGGTCGCAGCGCGGGGGCAGGATCTCGGTTGAAAATTTTGTAAACGCGTTGGGAAAAGTGGTTCCCGTTCGTTGTTCATCTAAAAATAATCGCTGCTTCGCTCGGTGTACACACAGGAGACGCGATATTTTCCACGTGGATGCGTCCTGCATCCGAATGTGGCGATTATTAATAGAAACTGGCTGGCCTTGAAGGTCCTCGGCATATCGTATACCTCACTTGTTGATTATTTTAATTGCGGCAGTTTGTTAAGCTCGCGAGCAACCGTGTAACACTTTCCGTTAATTAATTGATAATTGCGTGTAACACGGGCGACGATTAAACACGATACAATTGCATTACTTCGGGTTTAAATGAAACGCATAGGCAATTAGTTTGTTGTCTTTAATCGGCGAAAAAAAAATGAATCCAATTCATTGCTTCAAGGTGAATCGTCGAATCAGTCGAATTTGCAATTTCAGTTTCGAGGAGCACAAACGGGAATTTCGTTTCGTACACGTTTCTTTTCGGTGAGTTATACCAGGGGTTCCCAGAGCATCATTTTCATCGATCTGGAACGCGATTCGCAGCTCGTTAGAGCAGCGTGCGTTCACTTTTACTTCTCTCTTTGAGCATGCGAAAGGAAAAGTGTCTGATCTCGCATCCCCGAGTGACACGCAAACAATGTTAATAATGAAAGATGATTTATGCGGCTGGAGGGAATTGAGATGCGCGCGCGGAGCCCGAGAACAAAGTCGAGCGAGAGATGTAAAACTGTGCGAGATATCATTTCCCTTGGAAAAATAGTGGTAATTGACAGGCGTCTGGCGGGGATCATTGTGCAGGACCGGAGTCTTCGTTCTCACCTTCCTTTCAGCTCGCGTCGTTTCACGTCCCGCCACGGAATTAAATACGTAATTATAACGCGAATACTCGCCGTGCGAACGCGTACTCGTCTATCAAAATGTCATTATGATTTTTTCCGCGGTCTACGGGACGGAGACAAAGTGGCCTGCACGTCCATCCTGTTATTTCCTGCACAGTCATCGATTTCACGAAATCGTCTGTAATTTGCAGAACTACCTATTCATTAGGCAGCCCCCGGCTTCTCTTCTTTTAATGCCAGTGTATTTAAGTAAGCGATTTGACTTTCAGTTCCCCGCAAAAACGCGCGGGAAGCTCGTTGAAAGTGCGTATTAACTCGTCGCGGGCTCCGCATTCACGCTAAAATGTTACTATCGATCGCTCGCTACTACAATGAATCGGCTCGAAAAATTCCTTCTTTTTCAACTGTTTTCCGCGATGGCAGAGATCCTTGGAATCGATAAAAAAAAATGTTCTACAGAGATTGTTATGGCCACGAACTTGGGCGTCTCGCGTCTTTTAACGATCACAGATATGACCCAATAATGACACAAAATCTTTAGGAACTGTTATTTCTAGTCATTAACTTTAATGCTCCTTTAATCCTTAGGAATTACCCATTTTTTATACAGTTCGATGATATCACGGTTCTGAAAATAGCGTAAGACCTTGGCGCCGCCATTTTGGATCGTAAAAATACAAGAAACCTTTTTAATTGCAGTATTAAATTATTTATTCATACTGAAAAGAGTTGTTTCATTTTTGGATAATTTTAGATCCGTTACTGTGGTCAAGCCGCTTAAGAATGTACACTCAGTGGATTAAACCATACATTCAACAAAACATATTAAATTTTCCAAAGAAACGTTCATGCACACTCATTTCTTTATTTCGTTCGCCACACATCCGCACATTCAAAAAGAATGCGAACATGAGGGTACAACTACTTGGTTATTCGATTCAGACTCTAAAAGCCATACAAAGAATAGCAATCCATTATGTCTATTTTGTTAAAATGATTAAAGTAAGAATGAAATGTCCATCTGCGGTCTCTCGCAATTGAAGCAGCCAATTTTTATTCCGCCCAAAGATCCGCAGTTTAATTATAGTGTTCTTGTAGGAATTTGTCCACTGCAGCATTCAGAGGGTGACAATAGCAGCGGCTCTGCCAACGAAAAGTCCTCGAGTTTACGGAACGGTAAATCGAGTCCTTTAAACGCGTTCCCCGTCCTCCCATTCAAATATCCCCGTTCCGAGTGTTTCCTACTCCTTTACGCAACGACAAGCTCCCATATAAACTTGATTGCGAGAACAGGCTTTGTCGCGGGCGGCCATTACGGTCTCTCTGGCGTACCAGCGGACAACCACCAGTTTGTTTTCCCCCCTTGTCATTCCTCATGCGTGCACGTACTTCGTCCACGTCTCCATTGTGTCTCTTTAAGCGATCCGGTCGGCGATTTCATCCGGATCTCGCCGCCGCTGGTCTGTCGGTCGATTTTCGATTCGCTTCCGGATCGGAACGCGCGCGATTACCACGATGGAAAACGACAATGAATAAGGGAGCGGAATCGTATACGATAAATCGACGATTAAAGGCCACAAGGGGTCACGACACGTTGCGACACATATTTAAAACAAGAACTTCTTCTTCTATAATTTAATAATTAGTCGGCTACTTGTGTTTTTTTATATAGTTTGATATTAGATCCGCATTTAACAGGATAAAAAATCTTGAGGTATCAAGTTTCAGCTGTATTTGATACTTTCTTATGCCTTGAGGAACCCCAACATACCAAGTTTTGTACCATTCTGACAGTTTTCATAGACTCAATCTCCATTTTACTTTTCGTCTATTTTGATTTTAGATTCGTAATCAGCGACCTCGAAAACCCCGAGATACCTAGTTTCGTATAAATCAAAGAAAGATTTGATTTTTGGCCACGTTTTGGAGTAGATCGACCACTGTGGATTACAGTTTCTCGGTCGTGGATTACAGTTGTGTTCGTTTCAAGACTGAATCTGTAACGCTTAAGTTTACACGAACCATCATCCCCATTCTTCCCCCAATGACATGGTGCCTCGATCTAAACCGGGCCTGTTCCAGTAGACAACCACTAAGAATAAAACTACTAGAGGGGAAAAGATAGACGCACGTCAAACAGAAAACATTTCAAATTCAGACTTTTTAATATTACCTTTGCAAACGTAGTACCAGCAGGTCGTTGAGATTTTGTTGATTAAAATGAGTCTAAACACGACAAACGTCGGACTAAATTTATAAATTTAATGTAAATAACATATGTATAAATTCAATCTCAAGAATCTCAACAATCCACCAATGAATTAATGAATTTGAAATTTTCTTAATTGCACGTTTATTTTTTACCGTATCTATTTTACAGTGTCTATTCACTTGCTTTGTATAGTTGAACGCAAATCGATTTCTGGAAGAAAAACTTTATCGTGCAACGTGAGAATTCGACTTCTAATTGTAAAGCGAAATGGGCCCAACTAAGGGTCTAAAGAGCTTCAATAAAAAAAATACAAAAACATTCGGCTTCTAGATCCCAAATTTTGGAAATTTGAACAAGCAGGACTGCACAGATTCGATCCGCGAGAAAGGGACAACCGGAAACACTTTGGCCCCAGATTTCCGGGAAAATCGCCTTCGGACCCCGTCTGCCGTGAAATTAATTGTGTTAACGCTGCGCCTACGGTGAGCAATCGCGAGTTCAGTTGCCCGCCTCACAATGGACCCTCCGCTCTTCACTGGATGCCGGTTAAGCACTTCTCATGCGGGACGATTCTTACTCCGCGTTTTCTCCGTTTGTGTTTTCATTGAATTGATGGGGGTTAATTGTTCAGGGTTAATTGGCCCGTGGAGGCAACTCTTTGAGCACTTAGCAGAGCCATTTCGTCGGGGAGCTCCTCGCATGATGCGAATTGATGTCTGACCTCTCTGCTTCACGCTAACTGGAGGTCCTAATGTCAGAATTAATTTTTTACACTGTCTTAATCAAGCATTTGCTCTTTCAACGAGTATTATAGAATCGAAACGATTGCCGGTACCGATCTACAGTAAATCGTAATTTAATTTTTAATATAGTCTCATTTTTTAATTAAAGACACATTTATGTATTTTTATAAATGGGTTGATCTATATAACGCCCAGGTTTCCTTTATGATCTATACAAGAGATAAGAAAGGATATTTCGAAATTCAACCCCTAAGGCGGTGAAAAGGGGTTGCAACTTTTGTATGAGGAATATTTTATTTGTGATCGGATGTGCTTGATACTTGGTCTTAATGCTCTTTAATACAAATAATCAAACACCTATTTCGGCATTTTTAAAAATTCGACCTCTATGGGGGTGGAAAGGAGTTGCAACGTTTGTATGAGGAATATTTTGTTCGTGGTCGAATTTCTTTGAAACTTGGTCTTAATGCTCCTTGATATAATTAATAAAACACCTATTTCGACAATTTTAAAATTGGACCTCTAAGGGGGTGGAAAGGGGTTGCAACGTTTGTATGAGGAATATTTTATTTGTGGTCAGATTTCTTTGAAACTTGGTATTAATGCTTTCTCATATAATTAATCAAACACCTATTTCGGCATTTTTAAAAATTCATCCCCTAAGGGGGTGAGAAGGGGTTGCAACGTTTGTATGAGGAATATATTATTCGTGATCTGATTTACATCATACATGGTCTTTCTTAATGCTCATTGATACAATCTGATTTGGGGTGAATGGGGGGTTAAAATGTTTTATGGAGAAACAATATCAATTTTCGAGGGCATTAAACAGTTTCCTGTACGAGCGAAGCCGCGGGGGTAGAGCTAGTCGTAATATAAAACTATAAAGACACCGGAAGTGTTAAATGTGATTTTCATATTATTTTGGACTTGCTAAAATTGTCAAAAAAGGAAAAGCACTTTTATTCTTAGCACAATAGCAATCGATTTCTGAACGAACTGCGCCGGCCACGTGGAACTGCGAGCAGGGTCGCCGCACCTCTTCCGCGTTCTTTTATCTTGACGTGCCAATTTCGATGATCGAGGATGATCGAAAGCGGATCCGTTTCGGAGAGCAGACCGTGGCCCCGAATTCTGGAGAATCCAGTTCAGTACTGGTTTTGGACTGGTGTTCCGCGGCTGCCCGGTTTCTCCGAGCTTCGTCGATCCACCCGAATCTCGGTTGCATGCAAATTGCATTTCATAACTCGTTACCGGTGGCCGTGTCCACGACGAGTTTATCGGCCCAATCTTCGGCCCCGGGTTCGCGATCTTCTTTTTGCATTTTTCTTGGTCGCGCGATCCCTTCCTCCAACTTTCGTGCACGAGGAATGCGTCTTTAGAAACTATTAAGACGGTTCTTTCCTTACTTTCTCACGTTTGTTGTACGGAATTAATAAACATACCTGAGTGAATTAATGCAAAGAATGAATCGATTTGCTTCATTACTCAATTCCTGTTCTTTCGAATACTCGAATTAACGCGAAGATCTACTGTCTCTATATGATTATACATTACAGAAGATGTGAAACTTGAATGACGTTGAAGAGTTTCTGGCTGCCAAATTAATACTCACGAGCTAAAATAAAATGGCTATCCATGCGTTGCAACATCGTAGCCTGCAAACGTATTCCACGCAGACTTGCCATTGAGATCAATGTGTTAAATCATTTCCACAAGAATCCGTTTAATATCATCGAGCCACGTAAAAGCCGAAAGTGAACCGTGAGACAGAGAGTCGAAGAAAATCGATCCTCCGGGTGTGGCAACGCGTATTCCATAGAAAACGCTTAATAACACTTAATAAGCCCCTCCACCCTATCATTTTCTCGCCGATTCATTAGTAAAGATATTAAACACTCGGCAACGACTCGCCGTCGAACCTTATCCGAAGTGTGTAAATCATCATCAGAATGCACTTCTTGCACTGTCACGAGAACTCAATGAATTTATAACGAGCCGGAGATATTTGAACGATAATACTGTGCGCAGACGCTCAGCTGCATCCGGTTCCCTCAATTATTGCCGCGACTGACCCGCATACCATTAATTAGGTCGGTGGATCGTGCAAGATCAAAGATCTGCTTGGAGGAGCTTCATCGTGCATCTATACGAGATGCTGCGCTGCCCGCCGCCTGCATGCTTTTGCCTCCTCGTCCCTCCTTATCTCGCGGAAACTATGCTCTCACGACTGTCCTAAGGTTCACCTTTCGACCTCCTCTAAGACCGCGAATGAAGCCGTTGAAAATCGATTAATCGGCGAATCGATTCTCCACGGAACGCCGCGAACGTTCCCGGCGATCGAGCTTTCGGAACGAAGCGAGTGTACCGGCAAAACCTTCACGGACTTTATACGATTCGTGAAATCACAGACAGGTTCAGTCGCGATTAGTATTGTTCGTTGAAATCCTCTTGAACCATGTCTTATTTTACACGATCAAAAATAAAAGTCTTTTCGATAGTTTTTTAATGGTGCGAACTGAATATTGTTCTTCACCAGATTATTATCTTTCATATACGGTTGCGCAAGTGTTAAAGAAGAATTCGATTGCTGATCCTTAAAGAAGCCATGATAGTATTGTCCGTCAAAATCCTCTTGAACCATGTCTTATTTTACACGATCAAAAATAAAAGTCTTTTCGATAGTTTTTCAACGTTGCGAACTAAATATTGTTCCTCAACAGATTATTATCTTTTATATACGGTTGGCCAGGTATTAAAGAAGTATTCGATTGCTGATCCTTAAAGAAGCCATGACAGTATTGTCCATTAAAATCCTCTTGAACCATGTCTTATTTTACACGATCAAAAATAAAAGTCTTTTCGATAGTTTTTCAACGTTGCGAACTAAATATTGTTCCTCAACGGATTATTATCTTTCATGTACGGTTGCGCAAGTGTTAAAGAAGAATTCGATTGCTGATCCTTAAAGAAGTCATGATCTTCCCGAAGTGTGAGGTTGAAAGACCGGTCAGCGAACGCGTATAAACCTGACTGAAATAACTTTCCAAAGTTTCTCGCCGCTTCACACCTATCGGACATTCCGAAACCTACAATGGCAGAGGCTATTTACTACCGTCACCGGAGACGTCACAGTTCTTCGAAGGTTCTTCTTTCGGAACTGTGAGAACGCTTTAAAACTGCGGATGGATACTGATCTACGAAATGGCGACCAGATGTCCGGGGCCATTATTCACTCCCAAAAGGGCGGTCGATGGTATGGCACAGCGGTTGGGAAGCCAAGGTCACCGGAAAACGAAACTTCTTCACAATGGTGGCAAACCAGCCAGAGCATCAAATTTGTTCGAGTCCTAAACGGACCCTCTAGTCTCTAAATAGATCTTCTCACGGGATGCGGGCATCCTTTCTAAAAATGGCCCCTCTGCCTACCTGCCATCTCCGAACCTATCCTAACTTCGTGGATCGACCTGGCTAGGGTCTGTGATCATCGAGATTAGACCCCGTAAGTAGCCGCGGGTGTCCGAGAGCCGGCTCGGCCCGTGCTCTGGCGGTGCGGGACCCGCGCGTAGATACCACACGATCTTACGGAAACAAGTAAAACCGATGCGGTTTCGAGCGGTGAGAATCTAGCCAAGAAGAGCCAATATCTTGGGTCGTGTTAGGTTGGGTTAGCATAGGGCGCGACCACCGCACTCTCGTGCCACCCAAGTCTCTCCGCTCCGTCGGGTCGCTCCGGGTAGAACCTGAATCTCGAAGGTTCTCAACCAGCTCTCTCCTTCTCTCTCTTCGGCTGACGACGACCTCGCGAGACCAAGTAACTCGCTGTATACAGGGTGTCCCATTTCGAGCGAAACGCGCGATCACAGCGACTCGTGTAAAGCAATGTCCACACTGAAGCAATATCGAGCAACTTTTTGTCCCATCTTGCCAGCTTCTTCTTTTTCTACCGAATACGCCAAAAACAGGGCAACAAGACGCGACAAAAAGTTGCTAGATCTTACTTCAGTGTGGACATAGCTTTACTTTATGACAGACAGGATTGTCTAAAGATGAACCCAACGAACGTGATTCTTCTAATAACTCCTTGCCGTATTTTAACGAGTCAGACTAGTTATGAAGATTTTCACAAAGTTTAACAAATATGAGCGTTATGCCTTTCTTTTCAGATGAAATGAAATTTGATTCGGTTGTAATCAATCTTAACTTATTCAATCATTAATCGTAATCATTTGCAATTAATGCAATTAAACAATCATTAAAATAAATATAGCCATACAAAGAATATAATTGGAATCCTATTAATATATTTTTAATAACTGTGTCGTACCAAGAAGAAACTTAAAAATCTCTTTTTACATTACAATCCCAAACGAAATTATTAGAGGATCCATTAAGAAATCTTTAGCTACTACTCATAGACTTTTAATAATTATGATATTATTGCCGGTAAGTAATGCGTTAAGATCGAAAAATTCCTCGTTCGACGCTCGATTATTACGTTGTCCTATTTGGATAAAAAGACGAGGAACGAGTCAGAAAGCAAGAGGGCAGTGGCACAACAGACTCATCAACCGGACGCTGTTTATTGAATTACAGCAAACCAGCCGTTTAGCGTGGAGGGCCAGTTTAATAAATCATAATCCAACGGAAGTTTGCGTGTAAGCGACCGTGCATTTTACGAGTTTCTGTATCTGTAACGAAAACACCGTGCAGAACGCCCCTCTCTCTTGCTTCCCTCGTCACCGTCGTTTATTGCTTTCACGGTTTAGCGTTTACTGCCGTGGTTACGACATTATCTTTATTATTACGTTCGGATAAATTGTAATACGAGCGCGGCGCGCGACTCGTCTCCCGTGAATCCTTTTCATTTAAATCGACGCGGTCCTTTTACGGGGGCTCGGGAGACGCTTTATGTAACCGCGAGCAACGTTACACCACGCCGGCCATTTTTGGTCGAAGAATTGCACAGTCGTCGTTAATTATCCTTCTTTTTACACCGGCGCGAGGCGTGCACGTTTCTTTTTCGCGAGCGAGCCGAGGTGTGGCGACAATGCGGGACAACGGGGAGAACGTTAACGCGAAATTTACGCCGGGCCGAAGTCTGTTGTGCCACTTAGCCGAACAGTACTCCATAAAGAATCGTCGGGCCACCGTGGACCAACATCTTCGTTGCCTCCGATCAACGATGCGCTTTTTACGAAGGTTTTCCATTAACCCTAACATGTTCCTAAAAAAATAGTTGCATAAAACGGCTTAGTTTGTTGAAAAAAATTGAGTTGCTGACATTCATGTTAAGGAGGTGAAATAAATATAAAGAAAATATATTTCTTTAAAGTAAACGTGGCGTTACGACGTCCCGCCTTGTAAGATCGATATAGTAGGGATCGATGAAGATAGAAGATAGTCACATGTGCGGAAGATAGAATAGTAGAGAATCAAAGAGTGAACTAAAATTATTTTGTTTATCTAATAGAATTGTAAGGGGAGAAGTGTTGGAGATGACTTGAATGTCGTTTCCCTTTTAACAGGTGAATGTAAATAATGTAAATAGATTATAATAATAAATTTAAAACTCTTAACAGGGCAACGAGTTTTGATCATTTCTAGACAATTTTTCCGTGAGATCGAATAGACTCTTATATAAATATGTGATTCTCTAAAAGAGATACAATTTCATTTTCCAAAAAAATTTTACTGAAAACAAGAACACGATAAAATTTCAACTGAATTTTACCCCCTGAACAAATACCGAGTCGTATTGGTAAAACAATTATTCGAGTAAAATTGCGAGGAGAGACGAAACCGTGCAATCTGACAGTCGCAAAAAGTGTGTATAATAAGAAGAGCTAGACGATCAATTATGCAATGGAAGATAGCCAGCTGGAGCATGTAATCTACGTGATTTACATGAGCAACGTTAACGGACTAACGATTCGAGCTCCACTTTACCCGGGCAACGAAAGTAACATGTCGGAAGAATTTCCTCCGTTGGTGTTGCGCGTGCCACTGTCCAAGGCCATTAGACTCAACGAACCCGATTCTATTCGTATTTGGATCAAGGATAGTCGTTCTCGATCGTCGTTGGTGATTCAACATTGTTCCATAGCCGCGCGATCGGTCGGTTACCTTCGACGGCTTCTTGATTAAGTCCATTAATTTCTCTCACTGATTCGGGTTCGGCCGATGCGGCGCGTTGCGTCGATTCTCGACAGGCTGCTGGCAACGCGATCCTCTGGAGCAAGCGACCTGTCTGTGTTTGATTGCACTTTGACTGCTTCGACAGCTCGTTACGAATGCGATTTCATGTTTCATCGTGATACTGCCGCACGCATGGCAATTAATCGGACGGGCTTCGGGATCGGATGCTGAGCCGCGCCGCCGCACTTTCATCCTCGACCTCTGGTCGGCTATTGGGGATCAATGTGACGTTTATTAGGGCGATTCAACGATGGAATTTAATTAAGTCTTATAGAACGTCTTCCCACGTGGCTCTCTCTGAGAGCCTGGTTCTCTCGGATACGTCTTCTTCGGGTTTTTTTTTATGTCGCCGATGAGGACACAGAGGCAGACGTGTACTCGATCTTCCGTTGCTCAAGAAATTAGACAGCCGGGGATATAAATTATTCGTTGTCTAACCGAGTGCGGATACTTCGTACGCATGGACACGTCGTATATATTTAATACAAATCTAATTACAGTGGCTTCTTAATGTTCGTCTCATTCTCGAAGGAAAGTCAATTCGACATCGTGCATACATTCTCAACTAGTCCTAGCTATTTGTCCCAGTCACATGAATCACCCTAGCATCCAATTACTGCAGTCGCAGATACGGTGCTCTGGTGTCAAGTGCGTAACACGTGTGCTGAAGTCGATCGATCATTTCGAGGGTCGGTTGGAAGGTCCCGCCACGTCGTTGCATACGAGAGGTATTGTACATTCGAGACGTTCACGCTGCGCGTTGCTCTTGAAATCCGATCGATTTCATCTGGCTCATCGATTACTTCGGAAACTGTTGTCTCGTTTCGTTGTAAGACATGTCTTTCGCTTCTTAATATCAATTTTATTGTGAAAGTATAAAATGCTTGTGTTATTTATGTTGTTAATGAATTTTCCGGATCGGGTCTGGTCCCGTTTGAGTCATCGTGTGCGAAAGGTAGAAAGAATTTTGGAACTAATCAGCTTCAACTAAATCCTAAATATTAGCTAGGCTAGAACAGTACCTAACAATGATAAGCAGAACGGACAAGAGGTGAGACAGAGTTTGTGGATGAGTAAGTCAAGGATTGAATCATTGGATTTTGGGATTGTTGTATCCCCGATAACTCCAATCACCAACAACACGTTAGGCTAAACATCTGAGTCACTAGGACTCGATGATACTGAGCAACCCTTGGACTTTTTCGTCTCCACGTCATTCTTTCCACAATGAATCTTTCTCACTCCTTTCCACATTTTCCTTTGCAATAAAAAAAATATATATATCTTTTTATATATCTGGAATTGAAGTTGTCAGAATTAATCAACCAAATTAGTTTCTCTGTAAATGAGAGTTTTATAGCATAACCGATATTACTATTTACAATATATACAGAATTTACAAGTTACCAGTAAATAAGAGAAACGACAATTAAAGTCAATTAACATCTCTCCTTCACAACTCTGCCTTAATCACCGATATTGTTTATAACTATAATTATCTTTATCTTAGCACGTGCTCTCTCTCTCTAATAATTCTTCTATCTCTTTCTGTCTCTCTTTGTATCTTTCATTACCTAGTTGTCAATTCATTTAATGTTTGGTGGGACATCTGGCAGGTGTCATAGAAGCACGCGCGGAGCATACTAAGCGCACTAGATTTAAAGAGAGTATATTCTCTTTACATATATATAGCAACTCACCGAAACCAAGTCCTCATTTTGTCTCTTGCGAATTCAAAACCAAAATTTCTTTACGTTTTATAAAAAGTGTTGTACCCGATTTCGAAAACACGGAATCCAACAGGATGTTGAATCCAGTGGAAAATAGAACTCTACGGATTCCGGTTAAGATCATAGCTGCGCAATATGTCGGCCAATTTTCAATCGAACGGCCCCAGAACAGGAGGTTCTATCGAGCTCCTACTTTCCTTCCTGCATTTAGGCACGCGTCGTCCGGCAGCTGGACACGTACCAGCAGCGGCGGCACGTTCGCGTGTCTACGGAGACAGCTAGAAAGTACTCCGCTGGATCCGCAACCTCGAAGACTACCTGCCACGCCATTGTCGTGAACAATGCGAGCTGGACAATGTCGACCGATGTTAACGGAAATCCTCGGGCGGCGCGAGTACTATTTCAGGATTTCTGGCAGGAACCTCGGTTTTTCAGTATCAATGGCGGAGCAGTGGTGAATGGGCTAGGTCCAGGAAACGATTCCGCACGACTCCGAGGTGACTCCATTAAGCGGTGCTCTATGACTCGGCCACGACGATGGCAGCCTGCTATTGTCAATGGCGGGTCGCTATTTGTTACCTGCCAGTCTAGACAGACCGGTAGAAACGCGCTCGTCGATCCTGCGCCTTTGCCGGTCCGGTTCCGAGATCGGTATTACAGCATTTCGCTGAAAGTAGAGAGGACTGCTGCCGGAAGAAGTACACAAGCCGATCGAGCAGTGCCTGCCGACCGATAGAGTCGTTCGACGGTTCGAGACTATTAACGTGACTGCTCGAAGGATCCAATAACTCTCTACTATTGAGGCTAAACGAACCATAACCGAGGTTTCTAATGCACCGCGGAGCCGTCTTCAAACGCCGCGCCGTGAGCCATCCGATTCTTCTCCGGTATGCGTTATCTCGATGCCCACCCAACGAGCGTTAAACGGTTAAATGTCAACCGACCGACACCTGCCGCGGCCGGCACCCCGAGCGAGGATCAAAAGGTTATCCTTGCCTTTCCCCTCGGCTCCAGGATTCATTCCTCCGCGGCTTCCTCGTTCCTCGATCGGCTTATATGGCAGAAACGTTCGACGCTCCCGCATAGTCACTCTCGTCTCGACGCAAAACCACCGCGCCAGCCTCGTGACACCTACGTTATCGAGTAAACGGTGTTAGGAGCTTCTTTGATTCGACTTGGTGCCGGTGAGTGGCACAATGATTGACGCTAAGAGGTGACGCTATGAACGATCCCCTCGCCGCTAAGTGTTTTCTCCAACCGATGCCCGCACAGGGTGTCGAGAAAGTCATGGTCATCTTCGACTAGCGGCGATTCTCCGCGCGTTCGACGTTTCTCACAACAGTTCAACGAAACTGAGTCCGACAATGAACGTTCGGCTTTTGTTACGTCGATGCGGTTTAGCTCTCGAGAGGGTAGACGCTTCTATATGCAATCGTATACCGGAAGTAGACTGTTGAAGAACGGCGAGTCACACTGATTTTAGGATAACTATAGTGTTGATTTTATGCACGTAGAAGTCACGATTGATTTAAAATACAGTGCAGCAAAATTAAGTCATTATCCACTTTTATTCACAAAGAGCCTGAAGATTGTTTAATTGGATGCACCTACTGTAACTTTTTCGTTAACTTTGAAAATGGTCTTAACAACAAATGTCCGCTCGTAGTGCGCTGTAATGAAGGCCATGTACGTAAGAACGTTGATCGGTATCCGCTTTTAACCGGTGTTTACGAGCCGCTCGTACATCTTTGATTTTCGTCGGAAAAACGAGCTTCGGCTGGCTTTTCCGAGAAACGAGGATGCTCTCCCATCTTCCCACGGTTTTCACAGTTTCTTGCGCTATCCCCCGTCACTTTGGTAGACTCGCGGAACGAAGACGCTGCCGAGGCTAAACACTTTCACGAATTCTATTCGCAACGGCTTCCTGCTTTCTCGATAACGACCCTAATACCCGGGATAAAGACAGCATTGTTCCGACCGGTGCCGGTCCATTTAATTGATATTTAATTAGTCATTGTTGTTGCCGGTCGGTCTCATGGATCACGGTTCACGCTATCGAGATCAAGGCGGCTCGACCCGGGGCCCATGTAGCCTTCGAAACTTCCATCGACCGATATCGATCCTATTGGGGATCGATCGTTGCTCTGGCACCAATCATTTCCTGAGAATCAGTTTCAGAACATCGATATCCGCATAAACATGCGGAAAGCTCGAGCTCAGCTGCATCCTAGCTCTCGAGTATCATACTCGAGATTAGACAAAGCGTGGTTTGTAGCCGTGTAATTAGGAACATCGATCAACTTCCAATTTCGCGGAGCAATACACCCGATTAATCCAGAATCTGTCGTGTCTGCCTCGGAAGGGTGAACAATACGGGATCCCTTCTCGCGTGAACGTGTCGAAACTTTTTTCATAAAGAACTTGCAACAATAAATGTTCCTGGACGAGTGAGAAAAATCCGCTTCTCATAGGGCAAGGGGAACAAAGGCTGGGTACAAAACACACGCGGAAACAGGGTTCGATCGTAGGGGCAGCGGTAAGGGAAGGAGGGGATATGGGGGCGGAAGGTGGCGATGCCAGGCCGAAAGAGGAATTCCGGAGGAAGATGTACACGCTTGCGATTCCACGACGGATTTTGCTGGAGGGCCCGGGTGTGGTCGATCGTAGGATAATGGCCGCGTGAGGAGACGAAACGGCTGATACGGGAGGGAAGCTCTCTCGGTGATTCTCCTCTGCCGAGATCGATGCCCAAAGGCGAGACGAGTTCACCTCCCTATATTCGCAACGATAGCCTAAGCAAGAAGCGGCAGATATCTCGGAGAGCCAGGCCCCTCGTCTGTTTTTCTCTGCTCTCAGCCGTGACCGAGCCAGATGTCAAAGATTCCTGTTCGTCACCCACGACGCACAGTATCGCGAGCAAAATCGAACAAAATTATAACACATTTTGCATATCTATGTATACATATTTCGTATATTTAATTTTTAACATCTGTCCCTCATTTGAACTCATGCGAAATGTGAAATGCTAAGAAGCGATTAATAATTAATTTTGCGAATTATTTATTTATTTAATGTTGCTTTATTTTGTATATTTTAGAATCTTTGATGTATTGGTTAAGACTGACAATGTGTTCCTCAGAACCTAACAGAATGGGTAAAAATCCAAGCAGTTTAGCATTTTTCCTTTCATTTTCATATTTTCTGCATTCCAGTATAAAATGATTTATATTAACTGGTACTTTACATATATCGCAAATCATGTTTTCTTTTTTACTTAACAAAAATGAATGGGTTACTTCTGAGTGCCCAATTCTGATTCTAGAAATTGAATCGTTGCGCCGAAAACATATTTAAAATTTTCTTTATTCAAGAAGTTACGATCGATGACCAAATTTACATCTAGAAATTGACGTTTGAATTTGTTTTATTCGGGATAAAATAATTTTATTCGCACTTTTTAAGAGACTGTGCTTCTTAATTATATTCTGTAACGCTCGCTGTCATCATCGGTGCATCCGCTGCAGAAAATACTTGCTCTCCTCACAATGCGCTTGGAAGCAGATGCCAAGCCATTGTAGATCGACAATGCGAGTGACGCTGATTTCAGGCAACCGAGAACAGACACGCAAACATAAAGGGTCAACCTTTGTCTTGCTATTCTATCTCTGCTTTCATTCGTAGCAACGTTGCACGCCAAGTGTGTACGCACACTTCTCGGATCTGAACAATGTCTGTCGTTCTACTCCACATATGACGTCCATTCACGGCGAAGTTACAGAATGCACCGTCTAGCGTAGAACTACAGTTAACCCTTCGGGTATGAACACGTGGTCACCGGAAACCCGCCGGCTCTAAAGTAATAACTAGACTCGAAATCCTCGAGCGATCCTAGATTTTTCAAGATGAATTTAGGCCGACAGGAGGTACATATGGGAACGATATTTATAAAACACAATTCATCCGGAATAAATTAGCAAATATTAAACGCACTGGAAGGTAATTTACCATGTCCAGGTGATTGAATAGATTAAATAATATTGCGAACTGTTTGTCATTGATAGAAGATAATAATACATCTACTCCACCCCTATTACTCGCATGAGCAGCTATCGTCAGTGTATTCTTGCAGAAAACAGACCACGTTAGAAAAATCGGTGACATTGTTTTCAATGTCGAGCGACGTGCTGATGAGTGTGACTGCAATGAGTTAACAAACCGCACGATACACGTACAGTAGAAAAGTCGGGGCAGGAATGGTTACACTTTCATATCGCGAGGGAGAAAGTAATTAACAGTCCATAGAATAATCGAAACCGACGTATGGCTGGTACCGTTTACACAATCCCGTAGTCGTTCCTCGGCCGTTTTTGCGTTTCGCCTCTCGTGATCTGGCTGCGAATCCGGCCCGATATTAAACACCGGACCAGCATGTCGGGCCCACATAATATCCCGGCTACCGTTATTCCTTTATTTCAATGCCGTGCCCCGCAACGTTCCGTTTCGACGCTTTTAATCTTCGTCGTGGCTCGCGTGACATTCTACATATCGCAACCAGGAGAGACCTATCTTGGCCGCTCGTCTTTCTTGCTCAACTTCTCACGACCATTATCCTATGATCAGCCACATCCAGGCCCCTCCAGCGATGCAATATCCACGCACGCGTATCCACCTTCGGGATTTTCTTTCGGGCGGCGTCTTTCCGATCTCCTCTTCCGGGAAGAGCGTTCTTCTAGGTCGGCCGAGACCACCATCCAGCTGAGAACCATCGTCGAACAGCTATGCCTCCAGTTTCAATTTATTGCCGACCCGTCCCTGATCGCCGACTATTGGCCCTGCCCTTCTCGGGAACGGTCATTCGACTCGATCGCTCTTAGCAATCAACTTCGATCCTACGTGAATACATAGCAACAGGTCCTACGGGAAAAAACGTAGTGCCACGACGAACCTACGTTTTTATATGTCGTAACCAGAGGATGTAATGTGGCCCCCAGTTCTATATCTATTCCTAAAATCTGATTTATCACTTCAATTCGCTTGAATATGTGTGTAAAATATAAATACTGACCCAATCTTGCGTCTATTATACATAGATCTCCTATGATTTGTATTAATTGAAATATAAAATTTATAAATGTTCGTTTATTTTTTGTTACAGGTAAGAGCCCGTCTCTATTGACATCTCATAGAAACCTCAGACTAGCAGTTCTGTTGGTGAGTCTTATCCGTAGGCTGAGAATTTTGTATGCAAGTTTCAATGTTTGTAATGAAGCACTACAAAACTGAAGGTAAACAAAATTTGAGTTCCTTCCTTCATACTTCTTCGTGATCTGCATACACATAAATGCATACAAATCTGCAGCCTACTATATTTTTCTTCATTTCAGCACGCACAAGTTTATTTAAGTTGGTACATAAATATCCAATCTGACAAGAAGTTACTTAATGATTCATATGAAAATAGAGGGTCAGGTTCAGCTATTTCGTTTAGACTTCCAAGGTTGCATACTGCCTCGACGCTAGAGGAAAGTACGAGAATGATTTATGTAAGAGGTTGCTCAGCGAAATTTTGTTTAGGAGTAATGGAGGATTCTCTGTTCTAGTTTCACTGCAGCCGAAAGTGGAGTAATTAAGCTCATTGGTTCGGAGTCTCGTTCGTAATCAATTTTAATGAAATTACTTCTGTGAAGTAAGTTTTACAAGGAGATCTATCAGCAAGGATTTCATCCGAACACGAAGAATAGTTGTTTGAATGAAATTTAGACGGTTTTGTTTTTTAGAGCCGTTTTACGAAGGATTTGATATCATCTTATTAACCATAGAAAGTGTAGTTAGATCATATCTTCCAGTATAAATGGTACAGAAATGAATTTCTTCAGCACACATTGATCTTGTTCTTATAATACGGAGCACATAACATTCGGCTTGGATGAGCTATAAATCAAGACATTAGATGGAACATACTCATTTGCCGAAACAATGAATTCCGCGAAATAAATATTGCGATAACATAGTATACATTTAATTTTGAAAGTTGAGTGGTATTAAGCCATTAAAAAAATTGATTGATTGATTGAATATAAACGTTACGCATGAACTATAATCTGTCTAAAATATAATTAGTTAATAAATCTTTGAATGATATTGGCGCACTGGTGCGATCATTAATGACGATAATTAATCTCGATTTAGATCATTTTCAAGAAAATTCTTTCATTGTAATTGCGTCTGTAAGAATTTGTTTCTTAATTAGTACACGGTTAAGGAATAGTGCGCCAATAACATTCAAAGATTTATCAACAATTGTCAATCGAAATAAAAGAAAACCGTTATAATTAGTCAATTTCGTCAGGAGAATAAAGGTAGTACTGCTACAATCTACGCCACTATGTTAGTGTCAAGAGAGTTTCAGAAGATTCGAGACTGTGAGACTGTCTTGAGACTTTCAAGAAAAATTAAACATAGAATGTTCCGCAATTAAGGATCTAATCCTCAAGAGAAAACTGTAGTCAGTTCAGAAATGCGCAAGGTTAGCACAGCTACATTGTTCCCGATGTCTTTAGAATTCCTTTCCGCAGAAGCACCTTGTTACGTCCTTAGGGTCTCAAAGAGCCTCCAATTTCTTCCGCGCCGGCAAGCTATATCTCGAACTCGTTTTCTTTCTCCCTGAAACCTCAATCTCCACTGGCAGAAGAAGTCGAGCAGGCGTATACGTCGTTCCTATTCCGATTCTCGACGCGGACACATTGAATACAAATTTCCTGGTGCCGTGGCGAGCAAAGAACAATCCGATACTTGCGCGCTACTGCTAACCCAGGAGCCTAGACGCTGTTAAGCGTGGTAAAAAGCCGATCCGCGGTGAAAAGCCCGCGAAACGGTCGACTCGCGGCGCCTACGACCGGACAAGAAGAAGCTGAGAGGGAACAGTGCTCGTTATCTTTTCTTTGAACGGCTGCGCTAAACAGCAGCTCTACATAATTGAATGGCTGGAACTATTCAGGACCGAGGATCGGATCATCGGCGCGTTCAAGCGGGGCACGGTTTTTGCGAGTCGTTCGGCTCATTCCTCGATGGTTACTCTTGGCGCTAGTTGGACCAAATTATTTCGGGTTTCAATTGTTAAAACTCGAGTCAGCTTTGTTGTTGGATTCCGTGTTTTCGAAATCGGGTACAACACTTCTATAAATCGTAAAGAAGTTTTATTTAAGAAGTATACACGGTAGCGAAATATATATTTCGCTATAAAAATATATATTAAATATATATTATACGTTAAATATATATTTTTAATATATATATATATTCTATTGTAAAGGAAAATGTGGCAAGGGATGAGAAAGATCCATTGTGATCCGAGAAGGTCCAAGCGTTGCTCAGTATCATTGGGTCCTAGTGACTCAGATGTTTAGCCTGACGTGTTTTTGACTTGGTGAATGGAGTTATCGGGGATACAACATTGCATTGCTATTTATGATTCCATTAAAAATGGTAAAACTTTGCTGGCTGGTGATTTGGAGTCAAAACCAGTCTGTACACAGTGGGCGAAAAGATAAAAATTATCAGTTCATAATATATATCATAAATCCATTTACATATCATAAAGTGTGGAAGGAAACGTAAATCTACCATTTCCAATTACAGCCATACTGATAATACCATATATAACAAGATACTAACACAATTTATGCACACTCCAAGAAAGAACTTGATATTTTGACTTTAGAATTTGTAACACTTGACTAACACAGGAAAACAAAATGTGGTTACTAGAATGTTGACAGTCTTGCCAACATTAATACGGTAATGTGATTTACTAATTTTGCTCTATAAGAACCGGTTTGTATTGGGCAAATAGACCTCAGATTCTGCAACGCCATCTTTATGTAACATTTTATAAAGAGAAGAATAAACCATTGACCATTAATATTGATTTTGTTATTGTAGTATACATATCAAATTATCATACAAGTATAAATTTTAACAGATTTACGTTAGTTGGTTTTTTCAGTTTATTCGCGCTAGAATAGACTTCACAACCACAGTGTGGCGTGTCGAAACTATATATATATATTTTAATATTTAAAGTCATAGTAAAGTAGGTCAATGAATTTGTCTTAATCGTGGTACATATTTGAAATCTGCTTTTTACCACTGTATTTTAGCACAGGAAAAATCAAGTATACACAGCAACGTAGGAATAATCGTGCCAAGTTTCGCTTTGATAACTCTAATAGTTCCTCCGCAAAAAATTCGCGAGGTTACGTTTTAGCCGTGTAGGAGCAAGAGGCCCTTTAATCTGAGAGGAACGCGAGCCAAACCGCGGCCGCCCGAAGAAGCAATAAGGCCGCGTTTGTGAGCACAGCCGGTTCGCTGTATGGCAATGCACAGCGTGGGCGGATGTAATGAATGGACGTGTCAGATTTGTAAACATTTGACATGCGCCCGAGCGATCCGTATCGCGGCTCGCGTCCAGTTAACGAATGAATTGATCCGCACCGCCCGGAACGGAACGGAACGGAACGAAACGCAGCGGAACGCAACGCCTTGCGAAATACGAAGAGATCCCTTCTTTCCCAGTACGTTCTCTTTTTTCTTCTTTTCGTGTTCGACTCGAAACCAAGATAATTATGGTCGAGGCTCTTCATGGGATCGACTGGAATGTTATTTACGGTCGATTTCGGCGATTTAATTACACAGCCGGTGAGAGATTTGTGTTCACGGTTACGACTCTGATCGGAATTTTTACAATTAGCTCGCCGTTACTTGTGATCATCGTCGTAATCTGTTAATATCAATAATAATCCGTCATCGTGGTGATTTCAGGTTTCTCTTCCTCTCTGCTTTCTCGTTTTTCGAATTTCCGTTCCTTTAATATCAGGCATTTAGCTGCGAGAGGCGAGTGTCTAATCATGAGCGATCTTGCTTAATTAGTTTATCTCTGCTCTAAGTGAAAGATTGATATTTATGGTAAACTGTATATCGAGTCCTGTTAACTCTATATAACATCCAATTTTCTCGGATTTGAATAATAGCGTGTGACGTGCAGCATACAGGAGTACAGATTATTACATCACAAAGAAATTCTTTGGTTAGAAACAGGTGGTGGAGCAATGAAATGAAACGTCACTTGGAAAATGTAAATTGAAGATGCGACCCCAAAGTTACGATACTGGGGTGCGAAAAATGTTGTAGCTGAGAAAGTTACAGAACTGTAATAAAAAAATTCTTTGATTGCAAAAGATGACATGATGTTACAAGGGATTGATATTCTTCTAACAAAAAATAAGGGTGTGGCCGGATGGGTGGTACAATCAGGCAGGGGATGATTCTACACGTAAAAATAAGTCGATAAAAAAGGAATAACAAACTACACATCTGTTTCCGTCACAACAACAGAATTGATGTGTTACACACGATCAGAGATTAACGATTGGGCATCAATGTAGCAACAACGATGAAGTTGTCTGCAACGAACAAACGCGACTCGTTCTCTAGAAACGATTAATATCGGGCGCAGTCTCGAAGTGTTCCAGCGTATGTCATCGACGTTTATATGATCGATTACGGGGGAAGGACGACGGAAAGCCGCAGTTGGACGCCGTTTTCACCGGCGATATCTTTTCACTCGTCTTGCGAGCCTGTTTCCCCTCTAATCTTTGTCGTTCGTCTGCATCGAGCGTCCGGCTGCCGAGTCGGTCTCTCTGTCGGACGTGCGTGTACACGCCGGTGTCTCGGCTATAAGGTTACAGGAGAGGCCAACCGCACGTCAGACAACAGTCAACCGGTAGAAATCTCGTCGACGAATATTACACGGCCGGGCGTTAATCGTGCTCGACGGACTCGAAGCGTCCGCGTTAACTGGGGAAATCGGTCCCGGCCGCTTCTCTTACGCTTTTCTCTTCGTTTTCGACCGATAGGGTGAAGTAGCCTGAAGCCATCTGAGAGCACAACTATTAAGAGCTACTTAATTAATTAATTTGTTATCGATCGTAATTTATCTTCAGGCTATTACAAATTTCTATTCACGGCGCGAAGGTTCGATCATTTACAACAACAATTAGCTATTTTTGTGAATACTAAACTAATTAAGAGTTACTCTCGTGAATCAAATTTGTCAGTGTACATGATTTTGATATACGATTTTGAGAAACTCTCGGCGAGCGAACACTAAGTTCAAGCTCGCAAATGGACAATTTTTCCCTCGCAGCGAAAAACTATCAGCTGAGAGTGTTCTAGTTAGTTTTCGTTTTCAGAAATGGTGAAAATAGAGTTTTTTTGTTTGATGATATTATACTAGCTTCCGAGAATTTAAATGGATTAAATAAAATGAAGAATTTACGGAGTCAAGATGATTAAATAATTTATGGCAGAAATTGTTGAACAATGTTAAGAATGAGGTTAAATTTTCATTCAGTTGATCGAATTATCAGTCATAATTTGTCGAGCTGAAACAAATTAATTGCGACCAACGAGAACGGTGTATCTGTACAGCCTGAAAGCAATTTTTTGTGTATGATATTATACTAGCTTCCGAGAATTTAAATGGATTAAATAAAATGAAGAATTTACGGAGTCAAGATGATTAAATAATTTATGGCAGAAATTGTTGAACAATGTTAAGAATGAGGTTAAATTTTCATTCAGTTGATCGAATTATCAGTCATAATTTGTCGAGCTGAAACAAATTAATTGCGACCAACGAGAACGGTGTATCTGTGCAGCCTGAAAGCAAGTTAGTCTCGAAATAATGAACTCATTTCGAGGACAGCAAGTAATCGATGCGAAGGAGCCCGGTCCGAGCAACGTGCCGTGCTCGATGATAACACGAAGGTTGTCGGAGACAGTCATTGGATCATTTTCTTTCCCGGAGAAGAAACGAGACTCGATCTATAAATTTAAACAAGCCCGGGACAATCCACGATAAATCATTTTCCAACGGCAGTGAACAACTAACGGTAATTGGTCTAGTCGCTGCATAAGCACTACCTGGTCCATGAGCCAGCGATATTAATGATCTCCTAGGTCGACGTATAACAAAGACCCGTTGTTCGTTTTGTACGATCACGCGTGCTTCGCGAAACGGGCACCGTTTTCCTCCTACGAGCACTTTCTTTTCCCTGAAACTATAGCAAGTTTGCTCGGGCGCGAGAGGAAAAGGCCCCCTCTACGTAGGATCCGTTGCGTTACGTGACGTTATTACCGACCCCGCACAATGCTGTTTAATCACCGGCGATTTTCTCGAACCGGGATAAATTTAGTAATTACCCCTACCAATTTTGATCAGCGTTCGCGCGTGTTCCCTATGTATACGTACCGATGCGATTCGGTCAAGTGTTGGTGCATGACAATCCCAATTCGCCTTCCGTTGTCTCGCCGCGATGTCGGAACAAATGGAATTGTGGGGAAAAAATGTGGTGGAAACTCTTTCAATTCGCAACACTCCGAACCGGGTTCCGGGTGAGATACAATCGTGGTTATAATGTCGGAAGGTGGATACCGACAATTTGATGGCATCTACGTACATATAGCACAGAATTGAAAGATAATATTCGATAGGTGTTCATTTTTAAAATCCAACATCTGTTAAATTTATTCCTATACCCTTCAATTTTCAAATAGTCGCGCATACAATTTTCTGTATTATATTTCTGCCGGTCGAAATATCGGATACTTGCTGGCAGGGTTCGTGGAATTCCGCAGTTCGCAGTGAGAGAATTTCGAAGCAGGGAGCAAGTGCAGTTCAGGTCCGGTTACGGTAATTGAGTAAATGATTTAACGAGCGTAGCGACTACTCACGAACCGCAGGATATTAATGATCGCGAGCCGTCGAGAGGAACGCGTCTCGCTGGTCCCTTTGGAACGAGAACACACGCTTGGCCAGATTGTTTTCCTCCTACGACCGTCACTTTCCTCTCCACCACTCGCCGCGGCTAAAAAATCAAACTTTCAAGACTCGATCTATCTCCCACCTCGGAGCTCTCGAGCCGGCGACAAGGAGCAACGAGACTGATAACCTCGCGGGATCAGCCTAGAACTTCTTGCCCGGTACAATTGCCGGTGTACACGATAATAGCCGCACACCCACGGCGAATAAAGCGGCGGGGCCCCCCATTATGTAACACGCCAGGTATGCATTGTGCGTTATGAACGGAACGAAGTAATTGAATATATATATTTTTTTCTCTGGAAACGAGATTGATTAGCAGAAGCGTCGTTAAAGACAGCTGAAGGCACTGCCACGGCGCGTGGGATAGGATTGAACCCATGAGAACGAGAACGGATCTGTTCTACCTCATTTTTTGAGATACCACCGCCTCGAACAAGGTGCCCGAGCTCCATGAAGCCATATAACGGAAGTCATCAAGAGAAATTGGAACAGGGTTAGAGGCTTAATGGAGAGATTGGTATTATTAATTCTTGACACAAGGCCCGCCAGAGGTAAAATTGAATTATCAAGGCTAAGATTAAACACGTACAGCTCGGAACGCAGATCGTAATCGTTTCGTACTCCAAGATACTTCTATTCACGATACGAAATGTGAAAATTCATGTTTCATCCATACATCACTGCCTCGATAATAATATACCGTTCCTTTTTCGATTTTTCTTTTTAAATTCTTTAGCTTCGAATAAGGACAGTGTAACTTTGTGACAAGATTAAACAGTAAATCAGAGTGCGATAATAAGAGTCATAAAAATACTGATGAAACTTGAAGCTTGGAAGATAATACACAGTGTACGCATCGCGTTGCCACGCGTTCAAGTCACCGAGCCGGCACGCAGTATTTCTACCAGCGCAAGCTAGCTGTGGATGTAAACCGCAATTTAGGTTACAAAGCAAAGTGTTAATGGTCTTTCCTCGCAGGTAAACGATCGAAAACAACTTTCTATGTATTCAAATCATTTGTTTCATCTTATTTCGTATACATATAAAAATTTGTACAATATGATAAACGACTGGTTGACGCTTGTCATTGCAATATCTATGAAAAGTCACTGCGAATGTATTTCTCTAAATGACGCCCTTGATATTTCTCTGGAACATCAACATCTTAGCTTTCTTATATTCTTTGACTTTCTCAGCGCGCTCCTGACTTTGGAAAGCCCCAAAGTAGGCATTAAAACTAACCCATACATTCTTGAAATTAAAAGAAAATACAATCTGCTGATCAATAATGATTATAACAGCTCCATTAAACTGTATTGGATCCCATCACATTTTGGAATCCAAGGTAACGAAAATGCGGACAGGGCAGCCAAATTGGCGACGTCAACGAATATAGTACATATTTCTGCGATCCCCTACACTGATATGTTCGAGGGGTTTAAAAAACAAGCTAAAGAGCTCTTGGAGTCATAAAAAATCAAGGCCTCTTCAAAGGGAAAAATACTTTCAAAGTTTCTTTAATGAAAGCTCAGCACCCTGGTACGCCCGCTTAAAACTCGAGAGAAGTTTAGTAGTCACAGTTAACAGAATGCGTTCGGATCATTATAACTTAGCTGCTTCACTAGAGCGGGTAGCCATTATCAATGACAACCAATGTAAATGCAATCGGGGTTGTGAAACCCTGGACCACATAATATGGCAATGCGAACTGTACACAATTCACGAAGACGGAAACTAATAAATTCTCTACTCAGTATGGGCCTCCAACTGCCCCTTAATATAGACACAATTATCGCAAAGCCAAATATCAAAGCTTGTACTAGCATTCACTCCTTTTTCCAAAGCTGTAACCTACATATTTAGCGTCAACGGATATTGCTGTTACATTCACTTGTATTTCATAGAACTCTTATCGCATTATTCCTGTAACCCACGTTATTGTATTTATCTACATTATTCATGTAAAGCAAAATAAACCCAAGAGGGTTTCGAATGCTTGTAAATAAAAAAAATCTATGAAAAGCTTTGTTTTTAACAAATGTAAACGGAAGAGATATCTACTTTTGCACTGAAGTGAGGCGGTGCCGCGCCGGTGAGTTGGATTATTTGAATCTCGGTAACGGCGACATTCGGTGGAAAGTGAAAATGAATGGCGACCGGTGTTTCCGTCGGATCGGCTGTCGTAGTCGAAGGACCATGACGAGTACGACACGTCGATAATGATCCACGCGGCTATAATTAGCCTCGGCGGCCGCGGTGCATCGATTAATCGCCAAGGAAACGGAGGAAGAAGCGAGCGACTGCGGCCGCGGGTTGATGCCGCGCGTAATGATCGTCGTGCACACGCGTCTCGCGCTCCCGCAATTAATAATGCACGCGGCCTCGTGTTCACGATTCTAGATATTTTAAAGATCCGCCGCCGATGAACTCCGACCCGCGCGCAACAGCGCCGTAGAGCTTTCTTCTTCGTGACACTTATTATTCCCGGCGGTTGCACGATGATAAACTAATGACTCCCTCGTTTCCGCGTTCGACGCTTCTCCGCGGCTCTCCACTACCGGTTTCCGTCCGTCGCGCGGCCGCCGTGTGCCACGCGGCGAGAAAAACGAAGCCTTTAATTTCTCAGAAACGCGTCTCGGTAACCGCTCGCACGAGAACCCTCGTAAATTTCTGTCTTGCCGTCTCGTGTCGTCCGTTGCATCGAGTTTCCGTCGGTACTTTCCTTCCAGTCTTAATTTGCCTGCAGGTGTCTGCCATAATTAGTCTCTGTCTGTCGTTCGAGTTTGCAAAATTGCATTCCGAGCCTGTCCTTAATCTGCGGAATCGCTGGGCGAGAGTATTAGCAATTATCGCGATGCCTCTTGCATTCGAATTAATGTTGCCTTTAACCCTTTCGCCGCCGCGGAATTGGACGCCGATACGCCATTTTCAACCGCGCAACCACTTATACCGAAACCGTCTCTTCGGGTCCCGAACACCTCAAATTTTTAAGTTTTCATTTTCACTCTAGAGCTGTGACTTATGAGATACCCGGGTAAACAAAAATTACTCGAGTACAACATTACCCCGATACCCGGGTATTCGTGTAAACAAAAATTACCCGAGTACTCGAGTATCCCATGAACACACTACGAATCTTTAAAAACAAAACATCTCTAAAAAACAGACGAGAGAGAGAGAGAGAGAGAGAGAGAGAGAGAGAGAGAGATATATATATATTACGATTACTTATTCTCTTGAACGATTTTAATAAATTTAAATTAATATATCAACGTTCTTTTAATTTCATTATTCTTTTAAATTGCACAAAATCATTTATGACTTATCTCTTATGAGATACTCGGCTATCTCATGGGTACCCGGGTATCCGAGTATCTTATATACCCGGGTAAAAGTCCGAGCTCTATTTCAGTCTGCAAAGGTATCCTGGACTCTCTTTTCTGTTCAGGGTTTTTCACTATTTCCTTTATCATTCTTATCAAATTCCAAAAAAAACACTAATGCCTGTAATCGTATCTTGCTTATAACACCAACAAAATTTCGCTGTTGCTCGCTTCTCGGTTTAAACCAACCTCAATGCGATATCGTTTCTTGGCGGAGACGCAGTGGCCCACGTCTAGACACAGTTCTGACAAAGTATGACGAATGGAGTCCAATACTATAGAAACACTGTGTCCAGACGCGCAAAGGAGATCGCACCTTAATCTGACGAATAAAGGCGGTACTACCATCGAAGGGTGTAATCGATGATATAAAAGCCGGAATAAATCTGAGGATACGTTTTAAGTATCGAGACACGTGCTGGTTTCATAAAGATACAGTGATACTGAACTGATATTATATAACGCTAGATGGATTTTTAATAGTGTGCAAATAAAAACACGCGTTCGAATACGTGTCTGTGATATTTACATAATTATTCTGTCCATTCTATGGAACGTTATGCAACTTGGATACGGACAGTTTCTGTAGATCAGTTCCTGAAATACACATCTTTGAACGAGTAGAAAAATAAGTAGAAACTTTCAGTATTTCAGTCCACCAGTTTTTTTTACACAAATAGGTTAATACTTTTTTGTAAAAAATATGAAGGAGCATCAGCTGATGCAATAAAAAATATATGATTCCATTTAAAAAAACATTAATGACCTTCATATGTGCTTTACACGTCCACCTACAAAAAAATGTACCATCAGGATGTACCCCTTTCAAAACAATTCAACTTCATCTGAAACATTGTTTGCTATGCGTAATAATAATGACGTAAATCTAGATGGCAAAATGTGGCGCCCCACCCTGTATAAAGGACACAAATTCTGTACATATGTATATTCGATTCTCAAAAATTTTCAGCTGTCAGCATACTTTTGAGCGATAGCGTACATTCATAATAGTGAAAGTATGGATAAGTAGCGAGGGTTGGTTTTGATATCTCCGTGTTATTCGCATCGTTCGGTGTCGGAGTTCAAAGAACGAGGAACGTTGCACCATCAACGCCAAGGACCTCGTCTCTCGTTATGTCCGGTGCAATTTATCCTGCTGGCTAGTGTTACTCTCCCGTCAACCGGTAGTCACACTCGACTGCAGTTGACATCCTTCGGCGGGGATATGTTTCTGCTTCATATTCCTCGATTTACGTTTGTTCGTTAGCAACTCGCAGAACCTGATCTTCACGGATGACATTTTCTATCACAGAATCACCTGTATATAAAACGGTCTCACTGCCATTACCGCGTTTCCTTCGCGGACCATTTCTCTCGTTAACGATCCCCGATGCTTCGTCGATTTATATTCCTTTTTTTAAAACGCTTGGCCCATTTTTATTTTCTCTCTCTCTCTCTCTCTCTCTCTTTCTCCCTCGGACGACATTCCGCGCCTCGCATCCTGCACGTTGTTGTATCCATGACTGTTACATTCCACTGAATTCACGCGTCACGACATTTATTATATCTAATAATTCGCAACACCATCGTGATCGTTAAACCAGCTACCGATGTCCCAGTGGTGTTTCAAGCAATGTCTCGACGCTCGTTCAAAGACAGGTCGAACAACTACAGTTGTAGAATTATTTTCTTCACAGCTAAAATGATCAGAACTTTTTCATTTTCAATAATTTCCTGCTGGTCCAATAAATAAATAATAAAATTTTATTCCGATTCGAAACATGCCTGGACATTATTTATATTTAGTAGATTCTGCTTGGGATCTTCGTTACGAGTCTAACTCGTTACTGTGCAGGAAGAACTCAAGTATGAATGTATCAACAATATCAGAAGCACCTATCTAGAAATTACCATGTTTCAGATAAATTATTTTTAAAAACTTGTCGATACGTTACAAAACAGTAAAAATATTCTGGAAATGGTAAAGTACTGTCGTATTCGTTTTCAACCCATTAATATTATTAATCCTTAGCACTCGAGAGGCGCCTCTGAGGCGTCACTAAAAGTTGCTGTACTATTATTCAAAATATTATTTGCATTATTAGATACGTCGGTATCTAACCAATTACTAAACATTTATGTATTGTATGAGATATTATATCAATTTCATATCTATCAAATTTAAAAAAAAATCATAGAGAATGGGAATATTCTGGGTCAGGTTTGATTTTCGAGTTAAAATAGCTTCGAGTGCAAAGGATTAAGAAAAGAAACGTGTAAATTTTTATTGTGTATAAACACACGCAATCTAATTATTATTATTATACATGATTATATTCGTTTCTCCACAAATTGCGTCAGCCTGCTTTCCGAGGTACAGCTTTCGGTTAGATACAGCGCGTAAAAACAGCAGAATAATTTTCTTCCCGAAGATCGATTGTTCAGACTTTTCACGAGAGAAGCTAAACACAAGATATCATCTGACGCGATTGTAGAAGCGATACTATCTCGTCGGTATACAGCCCGATGTCCGACAAAGTCCGCGGTATACGATCTCGCCGCATTTTGCTGAAAACTCTTGGACAGAATGCCGAACGGCATTAATTTTATGGTAATAATCAGGCAATTAGCGGGTAACATTGTAACGTGTGTTGCCGGCGATTTATAATATGCACTACGGTAGTACCGCTACGTTTGCCTATCGCCGATCAAGACCCAGTTCCATAACTCAACGCCGCCGTAACGACCGAATTGAGGCTGGCTCACACGCGATCCTTGCTCTTGTTCGGCTTCAGGATCGATCTCAGGATTGATCCTCTAGCAGACGCGTGAGAATCGATCGGTGTCATTCAGCGGATCGCACAATGGACAAGTCCGGGACATGCGGTTCTAATTTATGCAACAATGCCTGACCACCGACACGCCTGACACCGTTCTGTGTTTTTTATGCGCTTCTCGTTGCCGGTAAATAGTGTGCGTGTTTCATTAACACCGAATCTCCTTTTCTTTGTCAATGGAAAGCTCGCCCGTGATGGATTTACAATTCGCCGTAATGTTTTTACGAATCGCATAAATTGCAAATAAGAATCTGACGCATTCGCGAGTGATAAATATGGAAGCTCTAACACCCCGCTAGAATAACAGAGTTCATTTCAAGCCTTATTAGCTGTTCATTGACTCGTTTGCGGTACGAGTACCGGCTGTCGATGAATACATAAATATTAAATATCTCATAATGAACCGAACCTCGTTGAATTCTTGCGAACACTATTTTCTCTGAATTTCTAGTTCGTCAGTAATTTATACTTAGTATTATATATTATACTTCTCGGAAACTTTGAACCAACCCGTTCGTGTTATTTCCTATACGCGGTTTCTTCACTATACTTTTTCTAGGAAATAAAATCTCGCTTAACGTGGTCCTACACGCAAATTAGTTTTCATTAATTCTGTTTCTGGGAGAAACGTCAATGGAGAGATCCATCTACTGGGAAATTTAACCTTCGGAAAATCACGTACTCCGATCATTGAAAAAGCTATACAGAAATGGAATATAAAGAACTGGTCGATTTAAAAAAGACACTTCCGTTCTTTCTATGTCAGATGCCAGCTCTTACTACTGCCGTTGTGACTTTGAATGAAGCGATTACTATTGCTTAACAAAATTGGAGTATATTCATCGAATGTAGTATTCGACTATAACGAGGAGTCTAGATGATATCGGCGCAAAGGTTCGATCAGTATTACTTTTTTGAAATGGGAGGTGGTAAATATGTTGAATTTTATGTAAAATTCTATGTTTAATAAAGTTAGGGAAAATATTGAGTGATCTACATTTTAATAAGAAAAGTTTCCTGTTACTTATCTTAGCAATATTTATGTTCGTGTTGAACAAGTCCTTTAGGAGTGTTCTTATTACAGAGCCAAAACTCTTAGATAGAGAGGCAAACAAATTATTTTGTGTGTTGAGTTCGCCATCCATTATAAATGTGTTTGTTGATTATCGATCAGTATTATACTGATACCGAACCTTTGCTCTGATATCATCTAGGCTCCTTGTTATAATCTGCACTACGATCGATAATCAACAAACACAATTGTAATATTCGACATCGTTCTTTTAAAAAAAAATCCGAAAACCAGCTTGCTATCAGAAATGCCGCGATAGAGATCGCACGCAAAGTCGAACGAAATCGCAATGGGAAATGCGATAGAGATGGAAATCTGTGTCACGGTTCTACACCGAAACGAGACTCGGGGTCGAGGGAACGAGTCGATAGGAGGCATTCAGCTTGTCCTCCAGTTGTTTGGACAAAACGAGCAGTTTCCCGCGGTCGCGACAGACTCGACCGACCCCACCGGACCTTTTTCTCTCTCTCTCTCTCTCTCTCCCGTGATTTCAATAATGTTCACGTACGATGCAATTTATACTGTTGAGCGGCATTATCCCGTCAGTGACCCGTGCGCTAGCGGCTCCGGCGCAATTGACATCCTTTAGTCGAGAATGCATCAGCTCCTCACGGCGTCATCCTCGTCATCCGTCGTTTTACCGTTGCTTGTCATTATGGAGATACGAAGGCCTCGGGTACCGTGGGTATCCCCTCGTGACCTCGGATCCTGACTTCCAGAAATTTTTCACCGACGAGCCCGGTTTGCTCGCTACAGCACGTATAATACACATATGTATGTGTGTATCCCTCGCATGCGTGCACAACACGGTTCGCCCGGAACCAGGATTCGCGTGTTGCCCGACGCGAAACGAACAGGTTTTCTGCGCCTGGAGTATCGATGATACTGCGAAAATCGTTTACGATGCATCTGGAAACTTTTCTCCGAGACTCGCGAACGTTTCCCACCGCTGGAGATTGATAGGTAGGGTGACTGCACGTTCTGCTTTACCCAGCGATAGTAGTTGTTCGCGTTTGTTGGCCTGTTGTTGCGCCTGGTTTGCCAGCTGTTACTCCCTTCGCATTTTTATAGATAGTAATAATAGTATCGCCTCTGTCGAACAAAATGCTGGCGCGTTTCTGCGGACGGGCCCCGCAGATAGCGAAATAAGAATGAAGGAAACGCCGCGGTGCTTAAGTCCACGGTCGGGAGATCTGCTATCAGCGTTTGGGTTCTGAGAAATTTTTCTTTTCTTGTTGTTTACGTAAAGTGATTTAAAGCAGTCGCTGTTAGCTCTCCGTAAACCTAGTATGAACCTTTAGCACTCGAGTGGCGCTTCTGAGGCGTCACTAAAAATTTCTGTCCTATTATTGAAAATATTGTTTACATTGTTAGATATGCCCGTATTTAACCAATTACTAAACATTTAGGTATTATGTGAGGTATTATACCAATGTTATATGTATCAAATTTAAAAACTCATAGAGAGTGTAAATATTCTAGATCGGAAGAAACGTTTGATTTTTTAGTTAAAATAGCTCCGAGTGTAAAGGGTTAACACGATCTAGCTGTACAAAATTCAATTTTGATAATGATCCAGGTGTAGGAAATCACGTTAGAATTCTAAAATCAAATAAAAATGATTATATAGATATCTTTAGTAGAGCACGCATTAAAACAGGAGCCGCACAAAGTTTGAATAAAATCAATCGTTTAAATAAAATTTATCTTTTAAAGCAGCAAACACAATTCAAGCAGACAGAAACGATATTTTCTTGCGCAACAGTTTTCTGAGTTACTATTTGCGACTCATCTACATTTACGTAATCCGACGAACGTGAAAATCAGAGAATCGCCGATTTCTATTAGAAGAGTATCGCGAACGACCGCCACTTTTGCGTTAATCATTCGCGGTTGTTCGTAAATTGCGAAGAATTTTCGGCGTTTATTAGCGCCGCGTCATGAGTTATGTAAATTCGATGGGAACCCGTGACAATTTTCACGTTAACGTTGCTAGGTGACGAGTATTAACCCTTAGCACTCAAGTGGCGATTCTAAGGCGTCATTAAAAATTCCTGTACCATTTTTCAAAGTATTGTTTACATTATTAAGTATGTTGGTATTTAATCCATTACTAAACGTTTAAGTATTTAAATTATAAGGTACTATATCAGTTTAAAATACATAGTGTAAAATTAATATACATAGAATGGAATTATTCTAGGTCAAAAGAAAGTTTAATTTCCGTGCTAAAATAGCTCAGAGTGGAAAGAATTAATTTTTTATAAACTTATTTTATAAATTATTATAAATATTTTTATTTTAAAATTTATAAATTTAATAAATATTTTTATTTTATTTCTTATAAATATTTCTTCGGAATATTTGTACAGAAATCGGCTTAAAATGACTACATATACAACATCAAACCGGCAGTCTAACAATTAATGAAACGGGAATACAGTTTACGATGTACGTTGGGACTCGTTTCAAATGATAATTGATCCCGTGTATCGGTGTTTTATAATTATCAACCATCGCGGTTTTAATGGCTGGCTAGCTTTCCCATGCGAATATCGTTCAAGAGAGCCCCAGTGCCGTGTGGCACTGTTGCCCGCAAAAGCGTTAAGGATAAATAAAACACCAAATGAAATGAAAGTAAATGCATAATGCATGTAGTAAGAGTAACGATAGCGAGGCGCTCTATTTCACCGGCGAGGACGATCATTTCAACAGACAATCCGAAGCAATTTCAAGGGGAATGGAATAATGCGGCGCGACGCGATGTCCGTCCACCGGGTTGTAAGTTTCGCGAGAGCAATTCCAAGCTCCTCGAAAGGAACAGGAAACCGATACCGGTGGTCGAGTATCATCAAGGAAAGTCAACGGAACTGAAGATCTGGTAACGGGGACAGCACAAATATTATTCTTTGTTTCCATACTCGACTCGGTCGTGGGAAAAACAAGATTGGAAACAGAAATCGAAGGAATATGTGCTGTTTTATGCAACCAAGTAACAGTTTAAGTGAAACACATTTTTATGTAAAGTACACTTAATTTGCTGTGAAATTGATAATTTGCTACAGACTTCTGAAAGGCTATGTGCTCTTTCCTTGAGATTGTTGCATATATTTCTACAGCTGTAAGGAGGTTACGAAATAGCAAATAAGAGATGTGGAACGCTTATGTAAGAATTTGTTTTGCATGTAGAAGACATCTTTGTCTGACACTGGGTCTTTTAATTCAGGATTTTTCATTCAAATTACCACTACAGACTTTAAGGTAATTTCTAAAGTTACTTTTAGCACGACTGAAAATCTGATTATTGGGACTTCGGCCGGGAAAGTGTAAAAAGAGACAGCGTGGACGAGCGACGAGCATAAATTCGAATTTTGCTTTCGCACGGGAGGTACGTGTGGGCTTGAAAGTGTCAGACCGGAAAGTGTAAAGCCATATTAATTGAATAGTTCCTGGCGGAATGGCGCCGATAGCACCGACAAGTGCAAATTAGACTGCGAGAAGGCGCGTAATAAATAGGAATTCTTACTGTTCCTCTCGCGGCGATGCTAAACGATGCCGATAGGTGTGAAATTATTCTCATAGGCGGGTGCGAAACGTGTGGTTTCACGGTGCTTGTGTTGTGCCCCGGAAGCGGATGCATCGTGCGCATTAAGAGACAGCAAAGGAAGAATGCTGACAGCGGAAATTGACAGAAACTTATCAGCGTTCGAAATATCAATATGTATTAATCAGTGAACGAGATATTAACTGGAAATATTACCGGCTATGAAAATCACAGATTAGACCTAGTCTACTTGTGTAAATTAATCTTGGTGTAAACGAAATATTACAGATATTTCCAAAGAAATAATCAGAGCTTCATAAAGTACAGAGAAGTCTAACAAGTGTAATTAATGTTTCAAATTATCTTGGAAGCCAAAATGAAACTAGCAATGATCATAACAGCTGTCTACTCCAATCTAATAACATTAGAATAACGTTGTATAAAAATGGGAATAATTCATTTTAAAAGTCTACTAACCACCAAGTAATGCGTAAGAAGCGATAGACAGTGTTAACTCTTCACTGCATGAGTTTTTTAATTAGGATAAAAAAATTGAAAGAGCGTCAAAAAATTAAAACAACATTTCCGAAAAATAAATATACATGGTAAGAAAACACATTCTTAGTTTACTATATACTAGGTTTGTTAACTATGTCAGATATGATACACTATGCAGCAAAGGGTTAAAATACAAATTGGTTCGTGGAACACTGCTCCAGCTCAGGACCACGCCTACTCAGGACAATCTACAAAAAGAGAGAGCAACATCAATAGCTAACTGTTGCAATTGAAAGTGAACTTGCACGATCAGGAATCTCTTCTTCCTCTGACGTCATGCGCCCCAGAGCGTTGACACCGACGGCAGTGCAAGTCCTTCTCAGAACAAAGAATACTTGTTGCCTTCCCAGTGCTGAATGTAACAGTTTTTGGGCGAGTGCCTGAATCCTACCAAAACCTACTTGCGGACCTGGCGCATACTCCACCATCGATCGAGGAGCATTTCTTGCGCGCAAAGAAACAACGAATTCCAACGGTGCATGATAAACCAGCTCTCTTGAAACCGAAAGTCTCGAAAAAACTTGCTTTCACGCTGCACGAAGATAAAGCGAAGACTCTGAAGACAAAACAAGCACCTGCTACCTCGTATAGTGGTTCCAACGTGAAAAAAACGAATAGTTTTCTAAGACGTAGTGCTAACAGATTTTTCTTACAAAGGTAGTTGATCCATGAAAATTAGATGAAAATATTACACACACTTTGTTCCCAATATAAGGAGATCGTTTATAAAAAAAATCCAATCTGAAGACTCGTGGAACTGTAACACAATGTCATCCAAACCTTATTTAAAATCGATAAATCCAACAATTTTCAAATTTTCTTTAATTTACATAGAATCCATGATCGATTAAAGAAAACTCTGCGCATGTTAGGCAACACTCCCAATACATAAAAATCTAATCTGAAGACCCGTGGAACTGTAACACAATGTCATCCAAACCTTATTTAAAATCGATAAATCCAACAATTTTCAAATTTTCTTTAATTTACATAGAATCCATACTCAATAAAACAAAACTCTGCGCATTCCCTATTGTTCTTACGTAACTGAGGGCGTGATCTTTTGCAAGAGAGAGAGAGAGGGGGAAGGGAGGATGCAACGAAGAATCGAAGACAAGAGATCGACGTACCGAGGGTGACCATAAGAAAGCGGAGAGCGAGGCGGGAGACGTGTTCTCGGGCTCCTCTGGTTCTCTCTCGCCGAGCGTAGGTACCCTACGAGCAGTAGTGGACGAATGGGCAGCTGCTGGCAAGGTTTTAACGCGCGGACCTGGGTGGTCCCCGATGGATACGTACTCGCGAGAGTTATATCTGCTCGCGGCGCTACGTATTCATAACCTTATCCACGCTCCGCAGAAAATAATACCGCGCGCTATTCATTATGTATACGTATGCGCGGTTTGCGTCCGCGGCAATGCTATCGCAGCGGACCGCATGCGGTGCGGCTTTTCCCCCGTTGCCATCCAAAGGGAGCGGACAGCTCTCCGTGGCTCCGTCGTCGACGACGCTCACAATTTCAACGTTCCACCCGGTGAATCGGTGAATGCCAGATACCGGAGTCAACGCTCGGCGCCGATTTAACAAATCACGAACGGTATGGTAAGCAATAATGACGCACTATGATTTCTTAATAAAATTTCTACCATTGTCGGAAAGATGATGCGAATCGTTAAAACATACACCACGACACTGGGTCTTCAATCATCGTTTCGAAAGCAACACCATGCCTCATCCGCGCGAACAAAACACGAAATAAACTGGTCGAAGCCGCGCAATATTTCCCGATACACCGCAACGCATTTTCAATTTATTTTCACACGTGCAAACACCTGCTATTTCGCTTGTACGAGGATTTTATCACGGAAACCCTATACATGTATCAATATAGCTTGATTGATTAGAGCAACACTTCGTCATCGTTTCGCAAGCAACTACACTCCGATGTCAAACAGGGGAAAAAAGAGAATCCGGAGAAATATAAACTGACCGGGTCCGGCGCGGCGCAATGCATCCCGATAGGTTGTAAATACCTTTTCGATTTATTTCACACAGCCACCTGTGATCCTAGCTTACAACCGTGATTTTCGCTACATTCTGTATATTAGAGGCTTCAAATAGAAACCATATATGTACCCGTACAGGTTGATTGATTCGAACAACATTTCATAGTGCCCTGGCCGGAACGTGTTCTCGTATGGTACACGGAACAACGTCAGGCTATTTGTACACTCGTCATTTTTACGAGGGGATAAATCACCGCGCGCTTTCGATTCGTCGTAACATCAATTTGCCACTCTGTCGTTATTCGTCCATCTGGCCGGACGGTGTCGAATCGCATTCTCGCGGGACACAGCCAGGGAGTTGTGCATACATTAGCCGCGGCCACGAGACCTTTGATGTAGCACCGGCGCTCGACGAACGGATCGGTGCGGTGCATGGTGCATCGTCGGAGACCGTCTAGAAAGCACTCCGTTCCTTGTAGATCGTTTAACGGACACAATCGATCAATGGGCCAGAGTCGCTCGACAATCGAATTTTCGACCTCCTTCGAACTCCATTTTAATTCAATGATTAATCCAAATTAGGAATTTTATTCTCGATCATTTTTCTACACAACAAATAGCCATTCTGTGACATACTAAACGCTGGATTCGGATTTGAATCTTCAGGTTCAAGAACCACGTTAGCTATTAAAAATGTTTAATAGGAGGAAAAGAAAGGAGATGATCGAATCTTGCGCCGAGAGTAAAATTCATAATATCTTTCAGATAAATTACGATAGATAAACTAATTAATTATTGATCCAAATAAACGTTCTTGCGAAGCTCGCGTGGAACTACATTATACTACATAGTAGTGAACACTAACTGTTGTATTCCGGATACTTAATACGTGTATATTTATTAAGTACAATTTCTAAGCGAAAGACCTCATACAAAAGGAACTTAGTAGTCTAGAAAACACTCGGTAAGATTGATCAGAAGCGAATTGAGACTGAGAAAAGAATGCTCGCGGGAAGAAGAAATCAGCAGAAGATATAGGTGTTGGTTCTGTAAAGTGGGGGTTGTTTTAGGTCTAATGGTCAGTAAGGGACGAATCATAGGGATGAAGTTCAAGGTTGAGCAATAGAAGATAGAATGTTGAACTGAAACGCTTAGATTACATGAGTGATTATCAAGAGAGACTATTATCGTTGATATACAACATAACAAGGAACATTAGCTAAATGTATTGGATAATTGTTATTATTACAACGATAAAAATTATCAAGTTCAAGGTTGAGTAATAGAAGATAGAATGTCGAACTAAAACGCTTAGATTATATGAATGATTATCAAGAGAGAATCTTATCATTGGTATACTCCATAACAAGGAACGTTAGCTAAATGTATTGGATAATTGTTATTATTACAACGATAAAATAAGGGTTCCCGAACAGAGACGAATATCATCGAGCACATGCTCCGAATCTTCCGCCCCATAATGTTTGAAAAGTGCATGCCTTGTGTGCCGAGTGCAAGCGAAAGAGAACGGGCACTGTTAGTCACAGAAAGGACGAAAGGGTACACATGATATTTCATGGCAACGAGAACGGTCCCGGAGGGTAGCAACTGCATCATTGTTGCGAGCAGATGCATATAATCCGGCGGCGCTTTCGTGATTTATTAAATCGAGCACGATAACGAACGAACGAGCGACGACGCCAGTCTGCGCTGCATTCGTCGACTCAACGTGACTTCATTGCAAGCACTACGGGGGCCAACAATGAAGTCGGATAAGTTGTAGTATACTCATCCACGCGGGACGTGTATCCACCTAGCAGGATAAAAGTTACGCCGCGTGCGCCTCCTGCAGTCGAACAGTATGCGCATGCAGATAGCGGCGGGTTGTTGCAGCCGTGGCTCAAATCCGAATCTACCACGGTGTAATTATATAACGAAGCCCTGGTCCGGTGTATAATCACGATCGACTTCGCCCCGGGGCGATATTCGTCAAATATACCATACAGGTTCTAATTAAAAGAAGAAAAAACAAGCACCAAAAGAGACGGACGAGGTTGAACGAATCCAGAACGAAACCGGATGAAGTTTCGACAAAAAATTCCATTTTCATCTTTTCCATTCGAAAGATCCGTCGGCTGGTAATAATTAAAATACTCCGTCTTGAAATGCGTAGCTAGAGGATATCGTGTATCGCTTGTGTCGAGCGAAGATCGACTTTCAATTCTGCACAGAGGATGCAGTCTATTTATTACAAGACTGCGGATGCGTGTGCGGAATAAAAATTGTCTGGATCAATTCTATGAAACGGAAGCTATGCAAATTATTTATGAATATTTTTTAAGTTCTTTAACGTTCGTACAGTTTCTCATTTCATCTAGTAATTTGCATTATAAATGCACTCAGCTGGTAATTTCACAGTGTTGTTTGATCACAAAATTATACATTGTCGAGTTAGTGTTGAACATCAACTGCGCGCTGAACACATTTAACGAATCGGCCAGCCGATATTCGTTGGCAACAAAATTCCGTCATCGGCGGATCATGGCAGGAAATTTTAATAACAATGCGCGGCACCGAATAATGCACGCAGGATGCACCGGTGCGTCCTTGAAGAACAATTACGCGGAACGCACGGGGCCCGAGTAGCGTGACGAGCTGGCACTAAAAAACACGGGGATGGCGTTCGTGCGCAGCCAGCAATTAAAGGCGTAATTATCGTGTTCAATTTTTCCGTCGAACAAATAAGAAAGAAATTGCCGTGCGTTATCTGGCCGCGGCGATCCATCCTCGCCTTTCCCAAGCCGTGCCGTGGCTCGCCCGTAGAAGATGAACCGTGCGGCCTACTTTTTCACCGTACCATGAAACAACACCAGAAGCGATCCCGAACCCACCCACGATACACGAATGTGGAGCTCGTGAGACCCCGATCGTACCGTTATTACCCCGCAATTAATTGCAAGTTCATCGTGCCGGGATGGAACGGATCGGCGCGGCGCTGCGGGAACGTCGAACGCGTGAAAACAAGCAAAACGAGAGAAGCCGATGAAGAAGTGTTCGCACGATCGAGCGGATCCCGCGATTTTCTGGAACGGGCAGAATTCGATTCGAAACGCGGTCGGGCTCGTGGCGATTTGATATCGCAGCGTTTGTTGCGCGTCGATCTTTCTATTCTACTCACGTTAACCCTGGGACCACGGCTGACCATGCGGCAGCGGGAGACCCGCTGTGATTCATGCAGAAAGTTACATTATACCCGGTTCAGAACTTGTTTCTGGTATACTCGGTGCCATTATTAGTGTATCTTTTAACAATCTCAGACTCGAGAAAAAGTTTAGATTGTTCTGCGAAAATCATCGCCATCGCTTTAACATTTTCTTCTTATAATTCTTTCACTTTGTTGTATCACAGCGTCCGTATATTAGTGTCAACTATATGTTACAGTTAGCGAAGCAACATGTTTGTTGTGTAAGTTTTATTCGTTTTTGTAATTGTTCATTATCGCCATCGCTTTAATATTTTCTTCTTATAATTCTTTCATTTTGTTGTATCACAGCGTCCGTGTATTAGTGTCAACTATATGTTACAGTTAGCGAAGCAACATGTTTGTTGTGTCAGTTTTATTCGTTTTTGTAACTGTTCATAATTGAAAATCACTCTGATTAAGATCGCGATGAGATTAGATGATGATCTACCAAGTCTCTGAATTTTTCTGAGCAATGGTGAATGGAATGGTGAATCAACCAATGGTGATCAATTGTAATCATTTTCCTGATCGAACAAAATCGAGATTAGCAGGGATGAGATATATTGGATGAGCTCGAATCGAAGTTTTCCGTGGAATGAAACAATCGGTTATTTCCGCGATAGGACGAGGTACCCTTCGGGAAAGGCGCGTTACTGGCATAAGGAATGCATTTAAATCGGTCCATTGTGAACGAAGCTCCATGGAAACGGAGTCCGAAACAAGGCTCGACGAAGAGTTCGTGCCCCAAGTTCGGGGAAGTAAATGTATCGATGGGGAGTTATGCGGATAAGATTGCCGGAGCACGCGAAGAAAAACGCAGGGAGAAATCTGCTCGCGAAATACATTCCCTTCCGTGACATCCAATCTTCTCTTTTTTATACTGCTGAATGCGATAGGTTCGGTACCGGGGTGGAAAGTACTTTCGAATAATAATAACAATACGTCTTGTTGTGGTCTAGATGCAGATGAACGAAATGTGATTTTTATGTAAAACTAGCTGACCTGACAGACGTTGAACTGTATAAGTTTCTATAAATTTGGTTGTGATCGTTTTGTGAATTTAGTAAATTCGAATAGAAATAAACTAACTGGCGGAAGTCGATAATGTTGATAATGCAAACAAACGTCGATAATGTAAATTTTTATTGAAATATTGATGAAATGCAGCGACGTTCATTTTTTTGTTGTATTGAAATATGGTTAAAAAATTAAACTGACTGAAAAAAAAACTAAAAAGTATGAAATAATTTCCAGTTTATAAAATATTAAACTCCGCCTCCAAAAAGATTGTATTATATTTAATATTTTATAAAATGGAAATTATTTCATACTTTTTAGTGGATTGTTTTAGTTTTCTTTTTCAAAGTCGGTTTAATCTTGTTTTATAAAAAAAATTTTTCATACTTTTTAGTGGAACGAGCAGAATTTTTAAAACACCGTAGGAAAGTTTCGTCAGAATTAACGAACTATAGTATCGGCAACCGATATATATTAATGAAATATATATAAGCGCGATCCTTTTGTTATGCTATTGCCCTCTCTCTCAATCTTTATAGTCCGCGCCGCCGTTGTAAGCTTCAACTCGCTCGTAAAACGGCTCAGTAAGCATGCTCACTTACGGAATTAATATTCGATAAAAAATCACAAACAATGAAAAATGAAAAAAAATTTTAACTGGACCACCGCAGGAAAGTACTCTACAAGATGCAAAAGATTTCGTTCCGATTTGTCCATCCATCTCAACGTAATCGGTGGACATTTAATAATAATTAAAAGCAAATTTAGTAATTAAAAGCACTTTTAGTTTTTCTCGAATTTTTCATTTTTCCAGGCAACTTTCCCAATTTTTCTTTCCCTGAAACCTTATTCGAATTATTACGAACACTTAATAAAAATCAGCCAAATCAGTTCAGTCGTTCTCAAGCGATGCGCTTACCAACGAACAGCATTTGATTGTTATTTTTATAGATTTTTTACATAAAATTCTCAAGTAGGTTCGAAGAACCAGTTTTCGAATTTTGCGTATCCCTTTCCTTCGTTGCGAAATCTACCTGAGAATCTCTGGTTAGCTGGATCGAGAGGAAGAACGATCGAGCGAACGAAGCATGATTTTGCGACGAAAATAACGCATTCGTCGGACGACGCTTTCACTCGACACGTGTTGGGCCCGTGCGAGCCAGACAAAATTGGTTCGAACTGGAAAGATCGACGAACGCTTCTGGAATCGATCCATCGGCAGATCTAGATGGCCGGTCCCAGGGACGTGCGGTTTGAACGGAGTCGGCATGACTGACGGCAAGTTAATGAGATCCGTCATGATGTAAAGACACGCCGGTGACTCACGCCGCAGGAAGTCTATCCTGCGCGGACCGAGACCGGATGTCTTCCGTTCTTTAAATCGGCACGAGGTGAAACGGAGTCAGTGACATCGGCCATGTGAATATGCAACGATATCCAAACTCCTTTCTCCCTGATTGTTTCAACAATCTTTTTTAGAAATGAACCATTTATTTTCGTCACTAGCATCGCCACTGTTCAATCTTTTGCACCCCTACATGGCTGTAGTACATGTGATTATTAAACTGCGGATTTCTATCTATATAATACAAATGAAATGCTGTTCGTTTTCTTTTAATGTTCGTTGTAGTCCGAATAAGGTTTTTAGGGTAAGAGAAATTGGAGAAGTTGCCCGGAAAAATAGAATTCAATACCATAACTTCAATACAATACCATAACTCACGATAGGAACGACGGATATGCGTAATTTTTTTGTTTTATTCATTACGGCCCTGGCTAAATTTTCAGAAAAAAAATTCGAGACAATTAAAAAGGAAAGTCGGAAAATTCGGGCAAACAGCAAAAATCATAATATCTTAAAATTTGAACAGGATAACGTCTGTCGGGTCAGCTAGTGTAAAATAAAATTTGAAAGAAATGTCTTTCTTACTTAAATCATTTTGAATCACTGAAACTGATTCTATGACACATCAAGGAACGTCGCACAAAATAGGTCGTGTTTACATAACAATCGTTTAGACGACCGGTTTCTTACAAGTATAAATTATGCATCATTCAGATACTATCATGATCACAACACGAAAAAAATCCCCGCTAACATAATATCAGTTAGCAATTGAAAAGAAGCCTAATAGAATCACGACCATCTAGATTAGAATTTTTTATCTTCTTTCGCAAGTGATCGCTCCGCCACGTGTATATCGCAGGCACAGATTACCCAGTTTTTATAAATGCCGATTATTCGGGTTTCGTGAAACAAATCCGATCGGTCATAGCGTTCGCGAGTCCATCAACGATTCAAGTCGAAATCACGTCGGATCTCGGTCAAACTTCGTCACGTTGTTTAATCACCATGTTATTGCGAACTCGTGCGATCCGATGATCCGATTACATGGTCGAACTCATTTTCAAGCTGTCTCGTTCCAATAAACTTAGTTGTTGTGTTCCCGATCTAACTGATTCAAAAAACTATACAATACACACGTACACTTTCACCTTCTATAATAATACCTGCCTTTTTTAGACGAACAACGGAAAAGTAATACTTAATAAATGATTTCTTTTTTTCAATCCGGAATCTACTAATAACACTAATAATAATAATCACTAATAACACCAATAAAACGATGATATTAAACACTATTGAATTTTTAATGTAATTGCCCGATGCCGATTTTTGCTAGCTGTAAACTCACAGAAAACCGCAGTTCATTTATCAAATCACTGTAATCACCAATAGCGGGTAACCTGACAAAACGAGAAGTGATCGTTGTACGATTCACGAGCTGTTTGCAATCTCCAGCATAAACGTGCCATTACATATATGCAATGATTTTTTTCGTTAGATGATTTTTTTCGTTAGATTCGACCGTGATTTTGTTCTTTTTTCCTTGATCGGGAAGCTTTGCAGCCGTTGATCTAGTACAAGATGTAACGACGGAAATTAAGCGACTGTATATCCAGAGAAAAAAGAACGTAACGGAACAATTTTAAGCATGGATCGCGTGTCTATCCCCGCGATCGCGCCCACGCGTTTCTACCATTCAGATTCCCCGACTCGAGAGAGAAAAGTTTTGTTCGTTCTCAAGATCGTCGCGATAATGAAATATGATGAACGGTTCGTTAATTGAATGCTGAGAAAATTACATTATTGTTTCATTAGGAACTACTATACGCTTTTTTCCTGGCATCCCCACCACCGCAGAAAAGTTGAGATTGAACGGGTTATACAGGCTTCCTCGAACGAAGGGGGGAGAATTATCGACAACGCTTCGGTAGTTGTCCGAATGTTAATTTCATTTAAGATTGATCGCAAGGCGCATTAAATAGTTCCTATGGGGAGCCTGTTAATTGGCTTTTGCTGCTTTTATATTTAACATTTATAAACCGCGGTAGACATTTTCCCCTTTATCGTGGATAATTTTATTCTCGTACGAAAAGTCGCCGTTGGTTTGTCGGAGCCAGTCCAACCAGTCCGACCAGCTGAAACACTGACTTTCAAACGTGCTCTATTTAACACTCTATTAGTCACCTATCAATCTCTGAAAATTGTTAAAGAAAACTCCGTAATTCGGAATGGCTGTCGTGGACTGCGGATTTCTAGCAATAAAATGCTCTATCATGGTCCATTAAACTTTCCATCTCGCAATCAGATAAAATCTTCGATGAAAGATACGGGCATCGTACGAGCTGTAGTAAATAAAGAAAGGTATTGAAACACGAAGTGTTCATAAAAATTCACAGTCCAATCAGACTTTAAGACTGTCCGCGGATTTTAGACTCACAAGAAGAACTCATGGCGCCACACGAAACTTGTCCGACGTCGAGGAAAATACGTCGCTGACGTCTACGTACGGAGACGTCGGAAAGTTCGTCGACAACATGGTCGAATTTGATCCGACTCGGTGGAAACAACGAAAAGTTCTCGGTCGAGAAAAATATTCGCCAAGGGATCCCGTTGACGACGCCCCAATTTCTTCGACGCAGGCCAAACTGCAACACTATATCAGAGGAGAATAGTCTGGATCGACTGCGTCTTGGGACCCAGCCAAAGGCGCGAGATTACTTCGTTGATTCCTTCCAGGCCTCGCAATTCGATGCGACCGTAATTGCCACGGCTTTCGTGCCAAATTTACGGTCGCCCTGTTCCTCGGGAAAGGGCCACAGGCGTTTTAGAACCGTGTACGCTGGCACGCCCGGAAGCGATTCAACGGCCGCGATCCTCACGCTATCACGACGTCCCACCTAATATCCACCAAGAATCAATACGTCGACCCGACTATTAAAAATAAATTTTTAAAAATACCACATTTAAAAACTGATTAAAAAGTATAAAATAATTTTTCCTAGTCCCATAATAATTCTTAACCTCATACAGATAGTCCTGAAAATTTGTAATTGTTTACTTTTAATTGCTCTGAAAATACTTCTATTGCATTACAAATATTTCCAGAGCAATTAAAAATACACAATTATTAGTTTTAAGGACTATCTGCATGAGGTTAGGAATCGTTATGGGACTAGGGAAAATTATTTTATACTTTTTAGTCTATTCTAAAAACGTGGTATTTTTTAAAATTTATTTTTATTTAAATAACTATTTTCTGCTTCCGAGTCTTGTGTTAATACTTGTATCACTATTTATTAATACTTTATATACTCACTAAGCTTACTTTAAATTACCGGTTTCAAAGCACCAATAAAGTCACTATAATTCACACGCGTGGATATCGAAGACAAACGCGAGCGTTGTGTAAACGAACAACGGATGGTTGAAATTATTTATTACTATTTACCTCCACGTACGAAAATACACTGAGCTCCTGCGGCCCGAAGTGGGTCCGCGGAGTGGATATGAGTCGGAGTGGGAAGGCGTAGTGGAGTAGGGAACGTTCTGCAATATTTACAAATGGTGTATACATACTAAACGTAATCTTTTAAAATTTTTTTTTGTAATATTGCATTGTCATCCAGTTCAGAGCTGTGTGGAAAGTTTCAAGTCCCTAGCTCATCGGGAAGTTAGTTTAAAATCAATTGCAAGATTTGTACCGAACAAACAGACGAACAAGAAAGCGAGCTAATAAAAACGTAGTAAAAATTTAACGAGGACTTTCATTTTCTCGACACATTCTCGCCGGATCATTTCTGACGCAGGACTTATTAAACCCGGACTGATCTAACAAAACAGCCAGCTATTTAGCACCATAAGTAGCTAAAACACCGTTTCTTACACGTTATGTACCGGTGATTGTTTCATAATTTATTAAATGTCTATGGCCCATGGCTAAGAACTTTTTAATAAATCCTCCAGCAGCAATTGCAACTTTAATCTTAAAGAAACAAGTCAGCTTGTGTAACGTAATCTAATAATTTTGTTTGGTATCTTCTTTGGGAAATTGTGTCCACAAAGAACATTATCATCCCAGTATCCTTAACCCTTTGGGTATATTTGAGGACTCACACTCGTCATGCACATGTTATGTTTCTTTGATATATTTATTTTTATTTTGTAATAGAAATCTTGTTTAAAACTATGTAAATGATATCACTACAATATATGAAATCTTACATAAAATCTATTTTTTTACGTTGATCCTTTTTACATGATCCTTTTATGATTCTTTTTACATGAAAAACTTAAATTTATTCCATGTGCAAAAAAATTTTCAAATAAATCTGTACTCAAAGGGTTAAAGTTTCAGAGAGCCATATCTTCAGTTCCCTAAAGTATAATATTCTTTGTAGACACGGAAGGTCCAACGCGTAATCTTTAATTTGTAAAAGGAAAAATATAATCTTGAACAGTCTACAACACACCACAATACAACTGTGGACAGTATGTGCGAGTCTGTGCAGTTGCATAGATTAATAAAAGCAAAGCGAGGAACATCAAGGTATTTAATTACAAACAACCACAGATGTATTCTACAATATAACGGGTAGGTACAGTTTAATCGCATTTATCTCGGCTGGCTGAACCCTAAGCAATGCTCTTATATAAAGTAGGCAAAGGCTTTCAAACTATCTACAATGGAATTAAAAGTTGCAACTCAGCTATACAGGTTAATCTCACTAAATTTCCCCCTTCATTACCATGTCCATTGTAATCGTCCAAGCTGCGTTTCGAAGATTTCCGTTATCGGCTCTTTTGCACGTTCGAGTTTTCCCGTGATAACGCTTATCTGCGATTACGTAGCGGAAAGATAACGTGGCGAGTTCATCGTACCGTTATCCGGCTCGCAAAAATTTCGCGCACGCGCACGTCGTCGTCTGGACCGACCAACAGTGGTCGGGAATTAACCTTGAATCGCTATTTTGCATTGCCATTTTCCCTTTTTTAGTGTCTCGCGTGATCACCTCTCTTGGCATCCCATTTTTATCCTCGCTATGCAATAGAACCCTACCAGCCCCTCGAAATTACAAAACATGAGTAAGATATTTTTACATGATGTAACAATTGAGAAACGTAAGATCCATTTTTCCCAAAAAAACGTTATAAATTGAAATCTTTGTGAAAACATTAAAAAAATCTTTTCGTAACTCTAAAATAATAGTTGGGTGTACACTTACAGAACCCTACCAACCCCTCAAAATTACAAAACATTAGTAAGATATTTTTACATGATGTAACAATTGAGAAACCTAAGATCCATTTATCTCAAAAACGTTATAAATTGATACCTCTGTGAAAACATTAAAAAAATCTATTCATAACTACAAAAGAATAGTTGGATGAACACTTACAGTTATGAAACATTAACGCGAATATTTCTAGCATGAGCGATGCAGAGTTAATATAGCATCGCTGTGAAATGGCACGCAAGGCCTAGATATGTCTGGAGTTCTTCCTTGTCTCTGCGGGAAACTCATCGATCGTTAAACACGATTCGATTAATACGTGATTCGATTAATGCGTGAACAAGGTCGCCGTAATTACAATGCGGTGACGTCATTTCTGCGGAGAAAATCACGCAGCTCTTTCTCTTACACGGTTTCTATCCGAACGTCATAGAGCGGAATACGATCTCGAATAAAGTTTCCAAGACGACGCGGAAACACCGGTCGTCTTCGAGACACGTTCGGTACACCCTCCTTATCGTCCCTCGTTTCCTGTGGGGCCATAAGGCGGCCGTCACGTCTCTCTTTATTGTATCAACTACTGCGCCAGGCCGCCTAATTGATTTACGCCCGCCCTCTTGGTCATCAACGACCTGGAGGAATTTCATCCACGAAAATCCACGCGCGAGAGAGACATGTCCCGAGAAAAGGCTGCGTGGCGAACGCGAAACACGTTGCCTGCCGAGAATGATGTGCCGGGGGAGCATGATTGCATCAAAGGAACGGGGTTTCTTTCGGAAAAAGTTTTCCCTCGGGTCATACCGACGTCTACGCTTCTTCGGACTTCGTCATAACGCTGCTTTTCTACTATGCCACGGATTTTTTCGCATCTTCGAGTGAAACACGAATGCAAGAAATTCAATAAATCTCGAGGTGCAGTTAAGGATGTTCTGGAGGTACAATAGGAGATAAAAGTACAAGAAATTCGATATTCATCTATATATTGTCAATGAAAGCCATTGATGAGTATATTTTGCATTAAAAAAATAGATTAATTTAAAAAGCTTTCGTTTAATTAGCGAATTTCATGTTATATTTATTTTTTAATCAATTTGTCTTCGTATTATAAGAAATTGTAAGTGACTTTTGCGAATGTAACTGTTTAGTGGATACTAATAAATTTTGAACATAATTAATTACATAATTTTTACTATATATATAAAAATGGAGTTTCTAGTTGCGTTTTTCAATGTTTAAATGCGGTTTGAAGTGGAATTTTATGAATTCTCCATGAGAAGACGTGTTAAAATGTGCAAACTTTAAGTTGCTATAAATATTAAACGGTGCAGCGAATCGAACCCAAACTTTGGTAATTGCATTAATTTAGTAAGAATTATATCTTGTCAAATTTTCAAAAATTTTGTTGCGTTTTTATATACCTCCAGAACATCCTTAAGCTGATAGAGGAAACTGTTTTTAGCATCGGGTTTTATAAATGATACCTAGGATTTTAATTTTATAGTCTAGTGAATGAGAAAGGTGAACGCGAACAAAAAATTCAATTTCGACTGTAATGCAATGAAGCATCCAGAGTTTGTTAACAGCATATGTTGATCACTGTGGTGCTTGCTTTGGCGAACAAAATTTATGTATCGCTGAGCATCTTCGGTCGTTTTTGTCCATAAAAAAATTAGAAATAGTCGAAATTAACCCATCACGTTAGAGATTGGCTACAAGAGTCAGACCTAAGCCAAACTGTGTACGACGCTCGAAGATAGTGGACCGTGTCGAATACGGGTGACTAAATCGGGCCGCTAAAAACCGAACGGGAGAAAAAAGCGATCAAAGTGGGGTCAGGCAAGAAATATTACAACACGTTCGTTTCCTGTTTTCCAGAACCAGTGATGCCACCGCCGAGTCGTCGGAATCGTTAGCAGCGGGCCGAAAAAAATGGCCTCGATCTTGGGAGACGGAACGGGCCCCGGGGGCTCGGGACCCTCCCGATGCCTCTTGCTCCTACAACGGTCCCTGGCGATTCAGTTGACCAGAGGCCCGCCTCCACAGGTTCTGAACGCTGGACAACGGGAGAGTCCCAAGGAGCATCCAGCCGACGAGATGTGGATGTACGATAAAGGTTACAATTTGTTTCAGGTGAGTCAACGTGCACTGCATTATTTTTCTTCTTCAGTTTTATGAATTATCTAGGCTTTCTTTATGTCATCCACCCCACCCTCTCTGCATGCTTTTCTGCGCGATAGCTTTTAAACATTTTCCAATGTAACGATCTGCCAACTACGTGGACACTTACTCAGATCCAAGAAACAGAGTTGGGCAAAGATCTTATTTAAATAAAAATTTTGCCCAACCATGCCAAGAAGTAACCGCGAGTTTATTCGTTTATACATGCAAGTTATTAATATTCTAATATTCTTAATTTCCGATTATCAAGATTGTAAATTTCTTTGGATATATATTGTTTGAAAAATGGCCAAAAATTTAGATAGACACATTCTCGTTATCTTTATAAAGTAATGTAAAATAACTATTTCTAAAGCTTCGTAAAGTCATAGTGCTAAAGGAATGACTAACTTGGTTAACCCTTTCGCTACGGAAGATAATGTAGAATCAGAAGATTTGATACATACCATGCGATTTGTACGGCAATCAACGTGGCAGTCTTAGCATTAAGAACGAGACACTGAGACTATAAATTCGGTTTTCCCACTAGTGTTGAAAACTGGTCGATTTTTCCTCTCCTCCTTTTCTCCTTCCACTATCCCATTCTCCAGCACTATGAGCATACTCCAACATCCCCCACTAAGACCATAGACTGACACGTATTAATCTGGTCATCAGAGAGGGGTTACACTGTACTCCCCTCAATTTCCTCGATCTGGCGGCACTGTTTCCCACTTGTGAGGGATTACTGAACTCAACAATGCGTCACCTGATGTCTCTCGCGAAATTAAAAGCCGGAGAAGAAAAGAAGTCTCACGACACGTCGAAGAGATGGTGCGACTGCGGAACATCCGCCACTTAACTTGTTACTTCGTTCTCTCCCTCGGACAAGGTGGCCTCGCGAAATTGCTCGTAATTCATATTGTCTCATTCCGGCGTAACGGTGCATCCAATCAACGCCAATCTTACTTCGGAAACGCTGAGTTGTAAAAACGAGCGGGCGACCGGTGGACGAAGGGACACGTTTCTGCTTCGCCGTTCCTGTCGCCGTTTCCAGGAATTCTATTCAATATTACCCCTGCCCTCGTGTAATAAGTGAAAAACGCCTTTCTCGGGAAATGTGATTAACCCATCGGCAATTGAGATTGCGTGGCTCGCCGTGTAATCCGGGGTGAAGCCTTCAGACCTGTCATTCCGAGACCCGGGAACATATTTTTATTTGGATCGCGGACTTCATTTGAATCTATATATTGTTGCAGAGGCTTCTGCTCGTCCTCATTGATAAGCAAATATTATGTAACATTAATAATTATTACGTACAAACATTACGTTCTAACTTCCCAAAAAATTTCAAATCGTATGGTCCACTATTAAAAATGTTGTCTTTTTAAAAGTTTCCGAATATTAGTGGGAGTCACTGTATAAGGGAACACTCGGTGGGTTTAATTATTAATTTGCAATAATATTGTGCGTTAGATAATGGAGTTCCAAATTATGGAAGTTCCATATAAATTGAAATTTTTTTAAATATAAACAACGGTATAAGATTTAATGTAACTTTTTTTATTTTTATGTATTGGTATATGTCATATGTTTTGAAAGTAAGTTAATTTTTGGCAAACGTTTCATAAAAGAGTAATTAAAATGTTGATATAAATCCACTGAGAGTGAAAACGATCTCCGCCCATTCATAAAGGGTTCGTCCTTGATGAAGTTAATTACCCGGACGTCTCGTCGTTTTCCTAAATGATCAATGCGGGGTAGTCAAAGCTCCGCGTCACCAAGGGAAATGAAATTGGAACGCGCCTTTCTATGGGAGAGTGCCCTTCAGTTTCAATGAGCTCTCGTTAGGGGTGGAGCACCCCAAAGGGGGAAAGTTAACCGGGGTACGCGTCACGGACTTCGGAAAAGAGACGGCAACGATAGTTTGTGCGGAAAAGGTCCAGCTGAATCGGCTACAATAGCGTTCTTTCGCAACCGAGCATGATAGCTTGCTACTTTTCCAACCTGTTCTATGACCTCGCTTTAACACCTGCTCGGATGGAAATCTCTCAGCCGGTCGGGGAACTCTTTGCGTGTATTGATCCCGCTCGAATGTAGGGTCGGCGAAATACTTCGAAGAAACTCCACGGGCTTTAAAGGATTCCAAGGGGTTGGGAACTTCTTTAGAGGGTGAAAGTCGGAATGCTGGTTTTCGCCTTTTGACCGAAACCGGCGGAGCCATTTTCCGAGGAAAAGGAACGGCTAGGATAGCTTCCATGAAAAGTCTTCAACGGCGAAAGTAAAACGAAAAAGAAATTATTAGCCTCGACCGAAAATCTATTCATCAGTAGTGAAACTTTTGCGATTAGAATTGCACAAACAAATGAATTCTATATTTATTATTTATTTATTTAAGTGTACTTTAACCTCATCGTATTTACAAAGAAGTCATTGGTTTTTATATTTTGGAGTTTGGCTTTTTTTAATAGAGGATAGTTCGCCCAGTAAACTAATTTTACAGTTGTCATTCCAGGATAGTAGATTGCAAACTTTTAAAAAAGAATTGTGTTTCGTTATAATTCTAATTCGTAATTCTAGCGTGAGTTCTGAGAAAGTCTTCAAGGACAAAAGCGTAAAGATTCCGTTAGGTTCCGACCGGACGGCAAATATAGTTTTGATATTCAAGCAACGGCCACGGTGTAATTGCCGAAAACTTTTTCGTGGGTTGAGCAACCGCCAAGGACCGGCAGACGCAATAGCCCAAAGGACACGGTCTCCCCAAAGGCTACTCGGTCAAGGATACTCTATCGCGGAATTTCACGAAACGCGAATTTACCGTCCAATTACCGGTGATCTATTAGTACAGTGTACACGTCGGAGCTTTAAGTGGCTAGAACTTTGTCGGAACCGGCGTTCTTTCTGTCCACGGTTCAATGGCTGATTTTATATGCGACGCACACCGTGGAATGTGATCTGAAGCGCATCTCGCATGCATAATAGCCTGTGCCGTACTCTTGCGTAATTGCAGTGTACATACGCGGCGCGTCTAATGAGTTCCGAGGCTGGTTCGAGGGAGCAACAATGACTCGAATAGAAAATGTTACTTTCATGTAGGATCCAACATAACTGGCACACCTATCGACTGGCGTAACGTAATCTACGAACACAACGGACACCATGGAGCTCGTAAAACTGGCTTAACGATTGCGCTTTTTATTAGCCAGTTTCATTAAAACATACCAGACGTTTCGAAAACACTGAATCGTAAAACCGTTCTCCAGTTTTCCATTTCTTTTTGTGGCGGGGAATTTGCGAAACATATCCATGCTATTTATAGAATTTCTATCGCTTTGGTTAGTTTTTCCTTGTCTGGTAGATCTGTAATTAGAGTCATAAACGCAAGTACCCATTTATTAATTTACTTCGTGTTTTTACGTTGAATATAGCACTTCGCTCGTTTTCACGAACCGTGCCGTTTTTAATCTGTGCTGTAATTTACATGCAGTAAATATTCTATGGGCGAAAAAGGTGTTACAAGTTGGATGCAAAAAAATATCTCCTCAACTGCCGAGCAATGCCACAGGAGCCACGAAACTCCAACTGCCTCGGTCGCCGAGCAAACATGCCGCGTATAATCCCGGGTCGGGTATATCGGTGTCAATCACTAGTAATCCAATCGTAAAAACAAACAAGTTTCATTTATTACACGAAGCGGTCTCATCGGTACGCTATTTTTTCCTGCGACTCGGCCGCGCTTGATCTCTGTTTACTCGCGCTATCCTTTTCTACGTTCGTGTCGGTCTTTGAAGCACAAAACAATAGTGTCTCTTAAATATTCCGTTTTGTCGATTGTACGAATTAATAGAAATTAGTTTATGTTATCGGCGTACAGGTTCGATCAAAAAATCAAAACAAAGCAATTTTGCAATTTATAAAATTTTCCTCAACGATTCAATCATTTTCAAAAGAAATTTTGCGTTTGCTATGTGTAAATTGTCAATGTTTATGTGTGCCACTGTACTCCATGATATTAACAATTAGACTGTTTTGTAAATTGAAAAATTGCTTTGTTTTGATTTTTTGATCGAACCTGTACGCCAATATCATAAACCAATTTCTAATAGTGTCTCTGAACGAACTATTCAAATGATTTCCCAGAGACCCTTGCGTCCAGACCTGGGTAAAAAATATTTCAACTAAGAAATACAAATATTTGTTGTGTTTTGTTGTAGAATTTGTTGTAGATTGTACGACTGTAAAAAGATTTGTTGTAGAAATTGATCGAGCCTTGCGTTGCTAAATTAATTCCTATTATCTTAATATTTCGATCGAGATAAAAATTATTTATATTTGCAAATACTATTTCTCACAACAGTGTTAGAGATGTTTCATTTGAAACAGTGATTTAGTATTAGTTTCAAATGAAATAGTATTTGCAAATATATGTATTTTTTAGTTGAAATATTTTTTACCCAAGTCTGTTTTATTCTTCAAATATTTACTGTACTTAAAACTTCAGTATCTTTCTAAATACTTGAAAAAATTCAAGTTGTTTACTAGACCACTTCTGGGTAAAGCCTACGGTACTTTTCTGGCTGGATGAATACGTCTGAACGCTAGATTTGATCAATTTCTAGATTCGAGCATTCCTTCTTCAGTGCTTCTTAACTGAAAACAACGGTTAACGAATGTTATCATAACACGCATGGACAATAGCGGTCCGGCTCAAGGATCAGGGCCGTTATCGGTCGACCACTCGCATTTCCCCACCGGAAGTGCGGGATTAGAGATATCGGTGAATTTACATAGATCGATAACGAATAGCAGCCTAATTAAGTTGTGCATGAGCTCGACGTAGCGCCTTTTCTTTTTGCGCGAGCGAAGTCGTTCGAAGCACGGGTTCGCGAAGATATTACTGGTCGATTCATAAATTTACACGATTTCTAGTGCAGATCGTAGAAAGTATTTGATTAAATCAAGTGAAATGCCTGGCGGAAAAATTACCGGATTAGTGCGAAATATTCGTGTCACTGGAAAGCGCCATTACCAGTCACATCAATTCTGTGACGTCCAATCTTCGAACAGTTCGTCTCAGTAAAAATGATTCGATCAAATTTGCTACTGAATCGCTTGGATGTGGCGTTCAAGCGAGTTTCCAACATTCATTCCGCCGATGATTGAGCCGCAAATTTGAAAAAAATTTAGAAATTTCGTCTAGAAAATAGTTTTGCTCGGATCAGAAGATGGAAATGCGACAATTGTTTTAAACTACAATTAATGTTATCAGCGCACTGGTTCGATCCATTGGAACATAAGCAAAATTGCAAAAATATCACATGAAATTTAATTCAATGTTTCGTTCTCAATCTAGACCATTTTCAAAAATAACGGTTAAGCAAACGTGTTTTCACATAAATAGAAAATAAAAAAGGATTTGGACTTTAAAAATGTGTGAAGACTTACATGCTTATAAGAAAAGGTATTAATTTATATCCTTAAAGATTACGGAACAACATGTTGGTTCCATGCCGGTGACTAGTGGACTGCGTAAACCGTGAAGATTTGAACCGAGAACGAATTGTAAAACTTCAGATCTCTGTATTGGCCAATTCAATAAATGGCGACAAATATGAATCTTTTGAACTCACTCAAACACAGTTGCAGTTGTTGAAATACCAATATGAGTATTAGTACTAAATTAATCGACATTCTAAATGCTTTTTATTGAGAAAAGTAAATTTAATTAAATGGAAAGTGATTCATCATAAAACATTACTGTCTCAGTAACGTTGCGTAATATTCATGTATCGAAGGTGTTTCATACCTAAGATTTACGCTTTGGTGTTTAATCATGTGAATCGTTTCCAATAGAATTCTACGTTGTAAATTAGATTCTTTATCAATTATTTTAATATTCTCAAAGTCAAAAGATGATATGTGATGTGAAAAGATGTTATGTCTGCGTTCTCTGATTCTATTTTCCACATGTCTACATGTTTGTCCAATGTAAGATTGGTTGTACCCTTTGCAAGCTATTGAATATACAACATTACATTTTAATAATGGAACTTTGTCCTTGATATAAGGAAAAGGTCTTTTAAATGTTTTGGTATTTTGTAAATTGTGTGTATTCCCACATTTTTAAAGATTCTTCTGATGTCTTTCGAAATGTCTTCAATATACGGGATGACTACTGTATTATTCCAATTTATCGGACCAGTTTCGATAATTCTTTTCTCTTTTTCTTGTTCTTTTAACCAAGGATGGTAAATTTCAGAGATTCGCTTCTTGATTATGTTAGAAACGAATGGAACTGGATACCCATTTCGTTTTAATACATTTTTACTAAGAACTAAGAAATAGCTTATGTTGATTGTGCAATTTCTGGATATTTAAATCTCCGGTTCGAAGAGGATACCCCATCCCGCTGGTAAGACCGTAATATTTATATTAATCGATGATCTTATCTCTATTTACAATCCATTTCCGCATAAGGCTCGCCGGTGCACGGGGTAATACGATTCCGCGGTGCTTCCAAACGATGCACACTTGCGCTGGTCGTACTGATCCCTGCTTCAAGATCGTGTTTCACGTTGAAGCGGAAAATGTATTGCAAATATGTGTGCTCCTGGCATAATATCCACAATAAAACGATTCGAGATTTCACTCCCGCGGCGGAATGGAGCGAGCCCGTTTCTTGTTTATGCGCTGAAATTCAACGTGTTCATAATTGGACGGTAGCGCATTGTTTGGCGCATCTTTATGCAACCGCTCGAAACAATTTGTTTCGTTCCTGTACGCTCTCTTCGGCTCTCTGTCCACGGAGCGTAGCGTAATCGTCGCGTAATTGTCTATACTCGAAGCGTGTACCAAACTTCACGTTATTACTAAAAGAAAACAAAGATGTCGAGTGACGAGAGATTGATTTTTTATAATTATATTCGACGGAGAAGAAGAAGAACAAGATAATTCTCGGTGCACCCTTACATTCGCAATAATATTAACTGCAGAATATTTGTAGCTGCAAGAGAATTAGCAGAAGACGATGTTAAATTTCAAGCAATGCCTGTATTAATTAAAAAATACGCACCTGAAATGATAAGTTCTTGTACGTAGTCTTGCGGATTCTGTAAAATGCTTGAAATATAACATCGTTTTCTACTACCTCTCTTGTAGCCACAAATATTCTGCAGTTAATATTATTGCAAATGTAAGGATACACCCAGAATTTTCTTGTTCTTCTTCTACCCCGTCGAATGTAATTATAAAAATTGAAAATATATTAAATAAAAAAAAGTTTAAACAATGCCTTTCTTTATTTTTGCGTGTAACCTTGTAAATTATAATTTTTGAAAAATCTTTTTCGTATAGCATTTCATAAACGCATGCTTCGAATTGATTATAAAAAATCAGGGTGTTTGGTTCAATTATGAAAACGTTATTCTGTTTTAAATGGCGTTCGAATACTTTCGTGGCTCACTGTGTATATAGAATACGGCGTTAACGCCTAGCGTACGACACTGTCGTACGGCAAACGTCATAATGAATGAAGTTTGCGACAAATATCGAGATATTGCTTCTCCGTCGAATGTAATTATAAAAAATCAAAGTCTCCTTGTCAGTCGACATCTTTGTTCTCTTTTAGTAATAACGTGAAGTTTGGTACACGCTTCGAGTATAGACAATTACGCGACGATTACGCTACGCTCCGTGGACAGAGAGCCTTCCTCGACTGAAATCTGCCTGTTCGAATTTATTGCGGGAATCGAATTTTTGCCGCTCGAAAGGTTACGGGTTTGGAAATCGTCGGGAGACGAAGAGATATCTTCGCAAGAACTCGAGATAAACTTTGCCACGGTATCGATCGCGAAAAGTCATCTTGATTACGGCGACCCCGACCGAACCGTTCACCCCTTATACAAACTGTAGATTGTGATCTTTGCTTTATGTCGCCGTGCCAAGGTATTTCCTCTTGTAATACGTTGCCACTAACATGACTAGTTTGATGTTTCAATAATATAAGTCGAGTGTATACACAAGAAGAAGACAATGTTTGCAATGTAGTTAATTGTCTGGCATGCATTAAGTAGATTGTATCTACAAGATGGAGTACCTAACTGCGCGTCTGTCAGCGCTTATGTCTTCGTAGCTGCTTTTCGATTTGCAGATTGAACGATCTTTACGAGATTTACAAAGTTGAAGAACTCTTTCCATCCTATACATTTGTTATGGTTCGGTGCTTGCAATTTTTATTGTCATCGGAATCTACATATTGAGTGGTAGTTTTATAGAGTCGTGTTACGTTCGATAAGTGTTCAAACACATTCGATACCGACCATGTTCTTGACAGAGAAATGCCGAGCACATAACGGGACTCTTACTAAGCAACTAAGGACGTATACGGTAGCGAACGTGTTAACATTCGCAGACAATCAGATGGCAATTTTTTCAGACAAGATTTTTACGAGTACAATTATACTGCTGATATTAAAACGGAATTTATTAACCGAGTCCAAAAATTTCATTAAACTTCGAATAACAGTGAGCGTTGGACAATCGAGTGCACAATAAGTACATAAAACTTTCAGTCCACTTACCTACAACGAGGTTTTCTATAGGCAATAAAGCTCCGTTTGTCCGAGAACAGAAGGTCGTTCACTATCCGCGGCTAGAGCGTGTCTTTCTGAAATTAAATTGATCTTTATAAAAATCAACGTTCATTAGACTCGATTATTGTACGTAGTAAATTGAATAGGCGGAGTAGAAAAAATGTGCAGCCCCATATTTTAGCGTTTTCAATGCCTTTAAACCAGTTCGCCGGCACTCGTCGCGTTTCAGTAAAATCTATCGCAGATCGTGCCGTCGCGCTCGTGTGTCGCGCTTTCACTCCGCGGAACAGGTTTAATTTCATATTAGACCGTTTCACAGATATTGCTAATTATAATACGCTCTCCTTTTTAATTCCGTCGGCCGGGTGAATTCGTTCCGATGCGAAACGGAACTAATCCGTGTCTAATCCGGGCCGAGCGATCGTGTCCAACGCTAATTATCGTTCTTAAGTTCGGCAAAGTGAGCGATTCCGGGAGTCGCCGAGGGGAACGCGTAATTAATTCGGAGCGATGTTTATCTAAACGCGTCGGTAGTATCGTCGATAATATTCCAAGGAGAGAAACGGCTGTTGTTTAACCGGAGAGAAGCCAGGAACGAGTTTCAAAGGTGTGCGTCGCCGCGCGCGCGGCTAGATCGCTCGATGTCGATGGTATCACCGAGTCAATTGTGGCGAACAACAATTAACCGCGGCAATAAATAAAGCGGCCTCATGCATTGCGAAACGATAACGCCGGCTGCAGCTACAACGAGTCTCTACCGCGACTCTAATTAGTCTGACGTTTATGGTGCGTTGATCCGACCCACCGGCTACCCGTGTATTATCTTTCTTAATCAGATTAACAGACACACTATCTGAAGGAAAAGTAGATGGAAAAGAATACGTACTGTTCGAACAACTGGAGTAAATATTAGAGATCCACGTTTCACGTGAACTGTGTAGTTCGAATTTAAGGATCCGTGTATACTATACAAACGTAAAATAAATATAAATAAATACACGAATATTTGTGAAATTAGAATACACGGGTACTTGTGTATTTATTATTACATGGATCGAAATTCGGATTCGTTTATTGCATGTGATAACGCCTCAGTTGTCAGTTATCAGATTCGAACGTGCCCTACGGATCCGTGTTCGCAAATCCGTGTACACGGGTTCGTAGTTCGTAGTCGCAGACAGAGTTGTGCACAATTACAATTAAATTACTCCAGAATTATAATTATAAAGGAATTGAATTAAATCATAATTCAATTATGTTGTAATTTATAATTCAGATCTTCAATCAATTAAATTACAATGTAATTCGTAATTGCAATGGAGTACAATTATAAAATACATTGTTTTTATGTATTGTGTCGTATTGTATTGTATTGTATTTCAAGTACATAATTCAATTACTAAGTATTTCAATCAGATTTGTAATTGAAGTACAATATAATTGAAACACAATGTAATTGAAATACAATATAATTCAAATGCAATTTGTAATTGAATTACAGTATAATTGAAATTGAATATACTTGAAATACATGAAAACAATGTATTTTATAATTGTACGCCATTGTAATTTAATTGACTAAAGATCTGAATTATAAATTACATCATAATTGAATTACAATTTAATTCAATTATAATGTATTTTATAATTGTGATCCATTGCAATTACGAATTACATTCTAATTTAATTGACTGAAGATCTGAATTATAAATTACAACATAATTCAATTACTTTGTAATTATAATTCTGGAGTAATTCAATTGTAATTCTGAGAAACTCTGCCGTGGGATTACCTGTCTTTCCCAATAGACTGTCTATTTTTACCTGGAGTAATTTGGTAAATGGACTTTTGGCCAGCTAGATCGGCCAAATACCGCTCTGTGCGTCGTTCGTGTTCGGGTTTCACAAAAGCGGTCGCAAACAATCAAAACGGAGCCAGAGGAGGATCTCGATAAGCCGATAATTTCCCGGAGAATGGAGCTCGTTAGGCCGCAGCAGAGAGTCTCCTGGTTCCTGGTCGATCGCGGAAATAGTATTCCCGGGAACCGGTGCAGCAAGGTATTGCCGGTCGGGACGCGTGTGTATATGACGTCGCCGGTGTTCAAAGCCGGGGGACCGGACGACGACGCGTTCTTCGCGGTTGCACTCGCGTGTGCACGTGTGCTGCGCTGCGCTGCACTGGCACGCCGCGCCGGTGCACCGGTGCTGGCTGCATCTCTCCAGGAAGGTCCACGGAGTCGTAAAGATGCGGCGTACACGCGGCCGAGTTCCTCGTTTCCGTGCGAGCATTCGCTCGACGCGAAACACCGTGAAATATGCATAAAGATAAGGGGACGCCCTCTTCAAGGCGAAGGAACTCCTTCGGTCGCTTACGGAGGATTACCGAGGGAAGGACTAGCCGGCGGCGGTTTAGGATCGGTTCAAGCTGATACGCCGTGAACCCCATAACCTCCGAGGGACCGGTATGCTGTCAGTCTCCGAGCAACAATGCTCCGAGCCGCCGAGCCGCGCCGGTGAATACAATAGAGCATATGTATCTAGCTGCTTTGCACACGCTTTGTCTTCGCGCAGAAATATCGCGCGGAAATTGACCGAACAAGTTATATGTATTGTCTACCGAGAAGTTTTTCGAACACGGCTCCGCGTTTACCGCTCAAATTGTTCGGTTCCGAGTATTTACATCCCTGAGCATTTGTCGCGTGAATGGCTTAGCGGTATTCGCGTTTCCATCATAATTTTCTTTGCCGGCTTGAAACTCTGAAGCCTGTGTGACACCATGACTTGGGGAACCACGTGCGACGTTTATTCATTTATAACAATAACAAATAGGAGAAATATACAAAATTGTGCAGATGTAATAACGCTTTTAGATTCAAGGTCATATCAAGGTCGTGTTACAATTTTCTTTGTTTTCACAGTTAGTATCATAATCATAATCATGTTTAGTATTCGGTAAGTCCAGTGTTAAATTATGTTCGAAAGTAGTTGAAAATAGTTGCAGCTAAGCGTAATTAGCATTGGCAGAAGAGTAATTAGTTTCGTATTGATCGTTGTTGTTCAGTGATAAGGTATGACTCGCAGGATACGTTTTAGATGGACGCTCAATAGCGTTCTTTACGCCGATACAGTAGTTAAATGCTATATTAAGCTGCAAATAAAATAAACAGTTAATCAAAATTAATCGAACCGTTACGTGCGCATGATTTTATGAAGCGATTAATGGAAGAAATATTATGTCCGCTTTAATCTGGTTTTTACAACTGAGTCTGCGACTTGTTCAGCCGCTAGGCGTCTCTATCTTTACGGTCTACGTTGCCATAAAGAAAATAATTATTAATGATGTGGAACAGGAAGACCAAAGACGAGACCATTACAGCCACTCATTTGCATACAGGATGACCTATGCAAACACCTTATACGATGTTAAGTGCCGTACAGGTGTTTACATCACAAGATTGAATGCAATTTGTAAGCAAGGTCGAACGGTATGGTCTTCTTCCATCATCTCCGCTGTCTCTAAACTCGTCTATCGTCGCGTACTGCATCTTGCACAATATTCACCGGCAAGGGAAGCTGAAAATAACTCCTCGACTTTATGATTCACGTTCCGATTCTATGGAAGATGAAAATACTGGCCGGATCGAAAGACCAAAGTACATTCAGCATTCGCACAAAAGGACACTTATGTAGTTGGGTCTGTGAGAAGACTAAAAGCACAGCGACACACGGAAGCAAACCCGGCCGGGACGTCGACCTTCGCAGCATATTTCATTGAAATCGGCGCGGTGAATCTCATTCCGCATAATTACCGAACCTGTTACAAATCAATGTAGCCAGCGAGACTACAGTTAAACAGCGTCCACCCGGTTCGAAAAAGTCACGTCGCGTGCATCGAGCGCAGCGATTCTAGGCGACGGCGATAATAAGCGCATATGCGACACTTCCTGAGCTTCGGGCCCCAAAGAAATGCAAATTGCAAGACGTTCCCCTCCGAGTTACCGTTATTACGCTTCGTCGTGTTACCTCGGAGACAACTGCGAGCCGACCGGCAAACGTCCTGTGGACGCAGACATGTACATTGGCGACGATTTGGTTCCTGACGACGCATAAAATCCTCGACAGTTGTTGCCAACATTTACATAACGACGACGACGACGTCCCCAGCGTATCCCGGTTACCATAAAACGGACAGCTCGTTGAGTATCGACGCGTGATTCCTAATTAGGAGCTAATTCGCTTCCCGGATACATCCTTGCGCAGGCGCAAACATTGTTTGCCTTGCTCACCGGTCGATTCTGTTCCTTAAATGACTGTTATTACGATACGTTGATCGCGTTACCTTGAAGATGCCCGGTGCAGCAATCGAGCGGACACTTTCCATCCGCATGGCGATTTCTGCCACGAACACCGCGCCGCAAAAACACCATGCTTTGTGCCCGGCCTTCTCCGCCCATAACCGCAGCGTAACCAAGGATACCAGTTTGTTACATTCACTTCTTTCGAACAGAACTACCGAGCCGATATTTGATTACAAACATTTTCTATCGGTCATGCTTGTCGGGCACCTCGAACATGATACTTCCACGGGGATGATAGCATCGAGAAAATCTTCGTCAAACAACTTAACCTGTCAACTGTTTCACTGCTTTTTAACAACGTGCACTAAAAGTTTAGGGTACGTTAAACTTTATATTTTCTTCTTTTCCGTTTCCAAAGATCTAGGGCAATCTACAGAGGGTCTTATAATATATGGACATATCATTAGCGATGGATTCCGCACGCAAAGATAAGAAAACAAATTCTTCTGAGCACATGTACCATGCAACCCAGTTTTCGCATTACTATTTTTGATAGTATTAATTAATCGAAGAATCGGTCTCAGCGCAATAAAGAAGAAAGTTGCTCAAAGTTTTTTCTATGATATAGAAAATTGTAATAAGTTCGTCACCGACATATTTCTTTAGAAAATAAAATTCTCCGTTAGCTGAGTTTTCGAAAGTCTAGAAAACGGTACAAACATCTGTGGCGTCACCGTAATGTATTGAAATTGACAATAAAATTATAATATCGTAAAGAAACTCAAACCGGTTTCGTAGAGTGGACGGGCCGAGTAGTTTCTAGAATTCTCCAACTTTCAGAAATTCAGTTAATAAGTGTAAAAAGGTTGACGAATGGTGCAAAGACGCGCTCGCATCACTTTATGATCGAGATGTTTGACCCAGAAATGTTCGAGCATTTGAATTTATGGATCGGTGATCCCGCAGCAGCGTTAGCTCCGATGAATCTGCGAACCGGGGAGTTGAAGACAGTTATGGAGGAACGAAATAATGTCGTTGATTCGGAAAACGCTGTGATCTCTTCAAAAGGTAGCTTGCTAATGGACCGCATATTTCGATCTCATCGAGCAGTCTTTGTACTAGAGCTCGGACTTTAACCCGGGTATCTCATAAGACATAAGTCATAAATGATTTTGTGTAATTTAAAACAATAATGAAATTAAAAGGACGTTGATATATTAATTGAAATTTATTAAAATCGTTCAAGAGAATAAGTAATCGTAATATATCGTCTGCTTTTTCCTATTGATGCAAACGATTTTTATTTTGCATGAAGACCCGCAGTGTATTCATGAGATAGTCGAGTACCCGGGTATCGCATAAGTCACAGCTCTACTTTGTACACGGTCTTTGACAAAGCAAAATAACAGAACTGAAATGGAAACCGATACATTCATGCCAGTTGTAACATTACTTCGATTCATTACGACTGTTTCAGTCAGAACAGATCTACATAACAGTTTTGAACAGTTAGTTTCGGAACCTTTTCAATGCAAACGAAATGCCCGCTGTGGAGACACGCATGCCGTTGTCTCCAAAAATGGTGACCCAAAACAGTTGCATACAGAGTCGACTAGATAAATCTCCAGGCTTAGCGCCACCCACATGCACCGTGGTAGAGAAACGAAATCCGTGAGCAAACTATTGGTCAACCGCAGTCGACTGCTAACACGAGCCCGCACGACTCAGCCTCCACGGTTCATTTGAATGAAAACTCATTGCCAGCTTCAGAAATCAAGTTTTGCAAGTACCCGATGCTGCAATCTCGCCGGCAACAGGAAGTCGACTTGAATAGGGATATGTACACTGCAGTTTCGCTCGAGAAAACTCGTAACTTCTCTCCCCGAAAAGTCCCTGTACCTCTCAACAGAAAGAAGCGCCCGGGCAATCCTCGATTAGCGCTCGATCATCGGCGGAATAAAAAACCGGCCGGTAATTGGCAGCAAATCTCCTCGTCAAACATCCAATTTCCGAGCGCATTAATCACCTCGCGCCGTTCCGAGTGTGCTTCTTAATGCGCCGCTCATGCTCGTAATTTCTGCTCTAGAATGCTCGACGAGGCTCCGCGCGTGCACTGGCGTAACATCCCGATCTCCGATCCGACCGTTACACGGCCGAGGAAAAACGAGTAGGAGAACGTACGGGGCGGACGGGTGGCTTCGTATAATCAGATATTAATTAGGAGAAAAGACAATTAGGAGTCAACAGAAGAGACAGAGAGACCGGAACAGTTGAGCAATCGGTGTATCGCCCTGAAGCGCGGTCGAAAGTAGTGGGTGGAAAAAATCGATTTTTCTTTGCGTGGACCCACACTATAAGCTTTTAAAAATACTCCCCAAAAATTTTTGGGCTCAAAAAGATGGTGCCATTTCAATAGCATGGTAATGTAGCACTACAGTTTCGAAAAGATTCGTTCAACCCCTTCAGTTATAACAGGGTTTTCTCTTTGCTTTCGTCACAAAAAATGTTCTAATCGACAAAATTACTTTTATGCTTACCATAGTTGTTAAACAATTATCTACGAAAATATGGATTTACGTAAAAACTAGTTTAATTCTCGAAGATTCGCGAATTTTTGCGTAAATCGGACTGCCCCACAGTGCGGTATGTAAATGGACATTCGAGACAAAAATCATAACTTCTAAACTAATCAATTTTTGACCTAAGTATCTTAATGATTTTTTAAAGGGAATAAAAAAATGCATCCATTAATGCACCAAAAATATAAGGTTCCATTAGTAAAAAAGTTTATTATATTTTTTTTTAATAAAGAGTTTTTTATGATTAATTGTTATTGCAATTTTCAAAACAAAACATCTTGTTGATACGGCAAAGCCAAAATTATAGGATGTTTTGAACGTTTTTTTTTTGTAAATTGCATTTTAAGAAAAAACGCAATTCCTAAATTTTCGGTTAAAATTATGCATACCTCTGATCAAATTCACCATATCTAAGTTGTAACAAACAGTTTAAAACAAAAACGAACCTAAAAGAGCAATTAGGGCACGAGTAATCTAACTGTTTAGTATTTATACTACAATAAACTCTTGGTTGTTACTGATTTCCTATTAATTTTCTTGAATACTACCTTTTTACATACACATTCCTTACTTATGGACTGATGATTTTGTTGAATAATTAGATTAGAATCGAACAATGATTATTTTGATTTTTGTCCATTGCATGCTCCACTGTGTGCCCGTTCAGGATTGCGCGCCTATGGTCGTACGCGAACGTATCGTCTCTATCAAACGATCTGCACAACCCGGTTTCCCTCTGGTTCTGTTCTCGGAGTGATCCAGAACGCTCGAAACGTCGTGGATATTAAAGGAGATTCTTCCTGGCCATTCCGTAACTATCGCCGACTCCGTAAATCAACGGGTCCTGCATCGCGAGCGCACGCGAATTTTGTCGAGCAAGCACGCAAGAGGCACGGGAGACTCGTTTATTCACGTTTATGCCCATTCACCGCGAAGACGCGTCCTCCTTTATTTGTTCGCCAATATAATTGCGAAAAAATCGACCGGCCTCTACCTATCCCCGACCCTCTCTCTCTCCCCCTCTCCCCACGATTCCCTGGCCACCCAATCCCTTCAGAATAGCATTTTGCTCCCCCTCGTGGTATCCAGCCCCCCAGTTTCAAGTTTACGATGGACATAGAACGACGTGGCCGAGAACACCATTGGCGTCCTTCTTCGGGTTGCAGTTTATGCTATCGCGCCTGGTAACTTAACCACTTCTCGCTCTTTTTTTTCATTCGAGATTCCCGCCGAGGGAATCGAACTTGCCGTGGCACTTGCTGTGGCACTTGCTGAACAGTTGGATGTTTCAATTTCCTGCGGACTTGGTTCTTCTGTGTTCTCTCACTAATAACATGAATTCGTTTTACACTGAATTTTGTGCCAAATCTTTTTGAACAACACAGAATCGTGTAACCTTTTGTACGAACATTTTTTCAGCAGATAAACGGCAAAATATTCAGTAGCATTATTAAATGAATTAATTAAACTCATTATTAAATGAGGTAACAATTGTCAGAGTGGAATAATATTCTACCAGTGAATTCAAGTGGAATGTAATGTTGAAACTCAGGAATTCATAAAATATTTCGGTGCACCGTAGGAAATTTTACCGTGTCCAGTAAGTAAAAGAATTAATCGGTAAGTGAGTCGGAAACAAGATCTTTCGACCGGGTAAACTAGAAAAGTATACGCCAATGCCCGGTAACCAGGCACGTAGTTACACCCGGTTAGATCCCCTGCCCTGCATTACGTTCGCGCGAACGCGCCCCGCATTGGGGCAGTATTAGCATATAAATTATGTTATCGTGATTTATGTTCGTAAGCCGCGTGCCCACACAGACACGGGGGGGGGGGGGCTACTGTTTAAAATTCGTGACGACCAGATCTGGAATACTATCAGACAAGAATGCGCCGACAAATGGATCAATTGTCGTTCGAGTTTCCTTTTTTAAAGGAAAAATAGCTGTCCTAAGTCGAACGGAATCGGGAACCACCATGTTTCCACGTTGATCTTAACCCTCTTAGTGCCGAACGACGATATATCGTTGCGCAAGCGTTGACGCCTATGATACGCATCAGGAGTTCTGTATTTCAAAATAACTTTATAAGACGTTATAAATGGTTCAAATTCATTGCATTGCAATTAAAAACATTATTTATTAGAACTTTTTGATATGTTTCTTGCTGGTTGGTGCCGAAGCACTGTATACGCTAAAGCGATAAGGTAGAAGTTTGACACGGGGTAGTTTCTTGAGACTGTACTTATAGAAAATGAAATACTTATATTTCATACTACGAGACTTACAGAAAATTGATTATATTATTATATTTGTACAAGAGCAACTCGTCTTTATGTTTTCTATCATAGTTTGTATTACTGTTATTTCTATGATTTTTAATAAATATTGAAGTATAACTGATATGAAAGTATTGTCCCTTTCTCTGTTCCATTTTTAGCTTGGTTCTTTGAGCATTTTTCCAAACCCTAGTAAATTCGTCAAGGCACCCGTTTTCGCGCAGCACTAAAAGGATTAAATAACCCGTTTCCTCTTCGTTGTTACTTCTTCTCATAGCTCTTTGTTCCCATGATGTATCAGACGATTATCTCGTCTATATCATTCTAACAAGGAAACTTTTTCTGGTGAATCCAGAGCAAGCAGCGTGCCCATGTCCAATCGTTTTTAATCAAGATAATTAACACATCATCTACCGGCGATTACATCATAATTTTTGAAACTCTATGATCCAAAGCTAAACTTGGTTCGCGTTGTAAAAAATAGATCTCTCAGATATCAATTTTATTGCGTACCAAGAATGCTCAAATCAGATAAAGTCTGAAAAAATTAATGATTGAGAAATGAAGTACACAACATGGGTCTGCTAGTTTTTGTTCCAGTCTGCAAGGCTAATCTTCTCGATCGAATATCGCATTTGCAGATTTCAGTTCAACCGTGCAACATTCCACAAGAAGCGTTACAGCAACTAAAGAAGCTAGGTCTGCGAGGCTAACCTTCACCATTGAAAAACGTGCGCAAACCTAACCCAGACACAAACGAATTAGCGTCCACCGATTTTCAGCGATCTAGGCGCAAATCGCGTTGGACACGCGTCGACTTTCTGATTCAGTGATCGAACTAATAAGCCTGAACACTTTCTACTGTACGGTCGCGGACGATTCCGTAGCTTTCTTGTCGTTCGGGTGATCGATCGAGGTTTCCGTCGTTAGGGAGACCAGGCGCGCAAGAATCCCGCGTTATCCGCTGTCGAATCGATTATTCACGATTTCCTATTATCCTCGTCGACCGCAGGCTTTGCGTCATTCCGTGGACGTCCGAGGGCCGTCAATCGCCGAGGAAAGTCCTCGAGGACGACGACGAAGATAATTCGCGGATGGCAGGAGACGGGACGTTCCCCGTCGCGGCGTGTTCATTTGTTCGGCTCGTCGCCGAACGTTCCTACGGCCTCGTAGCCGAGACTCTAAAAGGATAAGCATGCTCGCGAGAGCACGGCTAGCATATTGCATAATAATTAGTGGGCAGCCAACGCCGTATACCCTGCACAGTGAATTGCCGCAAGTTCATTGCCGGCAAGGATATAGCAATATGAACGTAACGTGCTCCGTGAACAGCGAGCCGATTAGCAACGCTATTCCAAGCTCTTTCTCCCTCTTCCTCTTTCTGCCGTACCGTGCCTCGCCTGCCTTTCGACCATTTAGCCATTTCGAACGATCCAGTGTTTCTACGTCTCCCTGGTTTCCTTTTGCTCTTACTGCTTTCGGGACCGGTGTTATCGTAAGTAATGGCTGCTGCGAAGAACGCCGATCGACTTTACGTACTGTTTACAATGATTCCTGCTCGCCTTATGCGCCGTTTCCATCCACTTTTTTTGCCTTCTGATGAATTTATGCGGTTGCTGTCCCTTTCTGGTCGTCCTCTTTTTTTTTGGAGCAATTGTTCCCTTTGTAGGTATTTATTTAAATATACCGATGTGTTAGCGTCGATCGATCGTCGGTGACCAGCTGACGTTTGCTGCTTGGTCGTCATTACGAACCGACGATCGATTTACAATTAACATCTTTTGCGAAAAGCAGTTTGTGACGAACCGTTTAAGAATAAACATTCTAAAGTTCTTCTATTTTCTGCCATCGCGAGTCACCAATATGCAAATGTATACAAAATTAATGTTCAAACGAAAGTCTAAATTTCCCGAAACTCGATAGCCGTGAACAAAAAATACGAAATTTCACGCAATATCACAAAATCTTTCGTATCCCACTTCTGAGATTTGTAGGAGGTTTACTCAAAGAATGTTTATTCTTAAACGTTTCGTTACAAACTGCTTTTCGCAAAAGATTGTTGTTTACAGAATAGTATCGGTTGTTAATGGTAAATCGATCGTCGGTTCGTAATGACAACCAGCAGGAAACGTCAGCTGGACACCGACGATTGATTGACACTAACACATTGGTATATTTTAATAAATACCTACACCTTCGAAGTTTTGTCGTTACGCCGTAAATCCTGATAAAATTAATTGTAGCAAACTTTGGTCTTGCCAGATGCGTTGTTAAGCTAAACAGATAAAAATATTGGCACCACTTCTGCATTAAACGGCTCGATTATAAGAATTTCTCGAAACGCACGACAACTTTGTAGAAACTTCGAACAGTGTATGGCAGTAAACAGTCATTTTGATAACGGAAACTCTAGTTTCCGAAAGTTCGGCTTGCCAAGGAGGCGGGTGAATCGTTGTCCGCATAATCTCCGCGGAAATCGGAAATATTCCGTCCACGTAAAGGCAGTACATTCGTTTGTCAATGTCCGACGGCATTTGAAAATTCGCTCGTGCTCCGTGGTCCAGTGATCGTCCCGATTCGAGATGCGCGCGGGGAAGGGAGTTTCTTCGCTGGTCGAGTGCACAGGCACAAAACCGAGAGAGCTCGATGCTCTAGTTCGACCGGAGAGATACAATTTGCCCATGAACGTTCCCGTGTCGTTCGGCAGCAAATGCTACCTTTGGACGCGATTCTCGATCGGTGAAACTCCTCGAGACAGTCGTTTGTATCGCGGTTACGCGCCCAACGAATTCTTATCTATGATTTACGCGGCTCCCGTAAGCCGATTCTTCCGTTAGATACACGATATACACGCCTGTGCGCGCGAATCGATCCGATCAGAGAATAATGAAACGCGGGAGAACGTTTCCCCGTTGCAAAATCCGTGAAAGGGTACCGCCGGCATTTCACCTTTCATTAAGACGTTACTTAACGCGATGATTTAACAGATTTATCCGTGCCAAGGTGGACTCAAGGATGTGCACGCTTCTGTAATTCTTGGGTTAGGTCTTAGGGTTGGACAAGCACCGGTGCAGTTCGGTTTGTAAAGAATATTGACGAGCACAGGTTGATATGGATTTGAAAATCAGCCTTGTACAATTTAGTCTGAAATTGGTAAGAAAAAGCCTTGATGTATCGTTATTCCTACGTTCGCAGTAAATTATGAATTATTCTAGCCAGCCACAGCGACCACCGTGCGAATACCACATAATAAAACACTTGTGACTGCAATCCAGAGAGAACTGCAGTTAAGAAAAAGCTTTATATTCGACAGAAAATTGATCAAGAAAAGGTGTTACAATGATCGCATTCTTGTGCGCAATGTAAACGAAATTAGATTAGTAGAAGTCACGGAGTGAAGCAGTGTCGCAAAGAATTTGATCGAAAATGGGCATTGCAATTGCCCGTTGAAAAATCGGCGAGCAAAACCCAGAAGCAATACCGATTGGGATAATAAACACGTTTCAACTAAGTGGTTTCCGGTAATGCCGTCGCAGCCACCGATGCATGAACGGTTTTTCCAAGCCGATGTTTGTTCAATTTCGTCGATAGAACAATGTAGCGCACTCCTCGCGAAGTGCAAACTTGTTCGATTGCATAAAGTTTCTTGCGCCCGGCTATTGGCTCGTGTACCCGCTGGATAAATAATCAGCAAACCGCGCGCCAAGATCGATTTCACGAGGTCGTTCCCTTCCCGGATCCCTTTCGCTCGCAACGAGGCATCTTCCGATCTGGCAAAACCTCATTTTTCTTGCTCGGCTGAGCGTGCCGCATGAAAGAAAGCGATTTCGTGGCTAAATGTGAGCGCTGCCTCGGCGGCTGCTGCGTCAACGCCGCGCCGTCGCCAAAGTCAACGCTTCTTGCGGTTAACGGGACGCTACCGCCGCCCGTTGAAATACTTTCTACGCTGTATTTTTAGGTGAACGCGCCGCGAAACCCGTGAAACCCGTGAAACACAATGAAATCGAAATAGGGAGACCGCTATTACGGTCGATTGAACGAAAGGAAAATGTGCTGGAGCGACAACGTGATTTTTATTCAAAAGCATCGATACAAAGGCTGCACCCGGAATTTGGATTAACAGGTTACTTGACGCATAACTCGGGAAGGGAAGGCCTTAATGAGCTGGAAATAGTCACATTCATTTGGATTAGCTGGGACGTAATGAGACACATTCCGAGTCCCCAGTGTTTACCGTTCGAAAGTTTCAGTGACAAGTATGTACACTTTCCGCTTTTTATCTTATGTTCGATTCAGTTCTTCACTTTTTTTCCTTATTTAACGTCGCTTTTTGAATTCTTTTTGAGAATTATTTCCCGACGGGGTCCTACAGTTTAAAGGTGGGTTCTGAACCACCTTGGGCATCACACTATTAAGGTCTATTTAGTTTATCCAGAGCGTCACAGTTCAGAATTTCGGATGCCTGTGACTGTCCGCCCAAAAATTGAGGCGCTTCGAGAGGCTCGAAGTTGTAGAGCTCATAAAAACCTTTTTTTGTGCCACTCACAGCAGAACTCTGCACAAGTTGTTCCGGCCGGCACAAAACGAAATTTCGTTGATACCGATGCAGGACTACCTATCCTTAACACTAGATTTTCAATTAGGAAAACAATTGTGTATATAATGACATAACTTCTTAGAATTTTTTGACTTTTTGTACAACATATAAATGCGTTTATTAATCAACGTAGTTGCCTCCCCCCTCTTTCATTTCCGGTATATATATGTGTTATACCTGTATTATCCAAAAGCAGTCATTTTGACTACTTGGGAAATTTTAAATAATCGAAAGACTTTTATTATTGAATTGAGTAAATTTCTTATATGACCAGATTTCAAGTATATCAAGTATATTGTATTTCAATTATACTGTAATTCAATTAGAAATTGCATTTCAATTACATTGTATTTCAATTACATTGTGTTTCAATTATATTGTGTTTCAATTACACATCTGATTGGAATACTTAGTAATTGAATTACGTTGTATTTGAATTATATAGTAATTCATTTACGACGTAATTGAATTACTATTAATTGAAATACAATGTAATTCAACTACGTAATTAAATTACAATGTAATTGAATTAGCACAACTCTGAGTCTTTCTAGTGTTAAGCATTGGTGCACTGGCCGGAACGGGTTAAACTAAATCGATTTTTAGACGGCACAAGGAATATTTCCAGAAGTGCCGGCGAGTTTCACACTTCGTCGTTCTATGTAAAATTTTATGTAGTGCTAAACTACATTGTTCTACTAATGAAGTCTGAATAAATTCAATCGTCTTATTATCATAAAGCGATGAACGTCGATCTTGTTTAGAGCTCGGTAAGTTCTGGGGTTAACAGATTCCTCTTGGCGGCAAGATGAGGGTCGTTGAAAAATATTTACGAAGCCAGCAAAGGCGATGCATATACTAACGTTTCCAGCTGTGCCGCATTCGAGCAGACCCCTCGAAATTCGGTGCCATTAGCGAAAAAGTCACAGCCGGTGAGCACGAGTGGCACAACGGTCGATACATGGCGGAATTATTCGAGACGCCTGCCGGGAGTGTCCCGGGGGTTGAGTGTTTTCAATCGAGGTTGGAGGTGAAAAATGTCCTGTCAGGTGCAGCGAGCCAGACCAGGCGGAGGGCTCTTCAGCCTGGTCTGCGTTCAATGCGAGAACAGAGACCGCGGGGAGGAAGGAAAACCGCTTTGTGCCGGCCTCCGTCAAATTGGCCGTGAGATCGATATTACAGGACAGGGTAAAAAGGCTAGCTCGAAATGGAACGATTCGGAAAACATATTGCCGTGCGTCTCAAATCGAACATCGTCGTAGCGGTGTTTAAGAAAGCGAAGAACAGGGCGCACTTTCGAATGAAACAAGAAACGATCAACAGCACTGCAATTAAGTTAACAGTGGTGACGCGACGGCTACCAGGAAAGAACGGTAGTACATGTAACTCGAAAACGAGAGCGTAACCACTGGGGTTTCCCAAATCCCTCGTTACCATCGACGATCGCGAATAAATGAGAGAAAGATCGTGGACTATCTGATCCTCTCGAAGTCGTCGGACTTAATTCCGATAGTACTTTTTCTCTGGTACTCTGTGATGCGTTACACAAGGGTGTCCGCTTTCTATTGAGTTACATAAATCATTAATAACTCTCAGGCAATAATGCTTTCAACGGCAATAACAAACAATATTTCCCGATTCCGGTGAGCAGAACAGCTTTGGAGAACAGCGTGAGTTACAGCTAGGGCCTCTCCTACCTCGAGTGGATATGATCATTGTGAAGGGGGGCAGGAGTATAATGCACTGTTCGATCCGCAGAAAGGCAGCAATGAATCACGGCGGCGCGTATCGACCAATCGGCGCGGACACTTCTCTCTAATTTCATGGCTTACCGTGAAGAAGAGGGATCCGGGGAAGCGGAAACGATCGCAAGAAAGGGGAAAGCGAGAGCAGGGACGGGGCAATGGTCGGTGAAAATCCGGCGGGGCCATTCGTTTATGAGCACTGTCTGGCTTATTCCGTCCCCATGATGGGCCCACGCCTATGTATACCGACAGTAACCACGCGGGGGATATATCGAGGGAGACATTGCGAGGGTGGCACAGTTTCTCGGCGAGTTACGGGAGGGGTGAACCTAAACGCAGCCCCCTGGCAGTAAACACTTACCGACTCGACCGTATTTCAGAGGATGAATCCTCCCGCCAAGATTCTATCTCCTCTACGACCGTCATCTCGATAATGGAGGATGTATCATTGTTACGACGCTGTAGACGACAATTCGTGGCGGCTTCGCATGGTTCTCCATATGTTGCGCTATTGCAGGGAAAAAGATCCGAATCGTTCTTTTGGGAGCGATTGACGGTCGGTCGGTAGATCTGACTGACAACTACTTTGACCGACAACGATTTTAGATTAGTTGTCGGTCAAAATCGTTGACGACCAAAGTATTCGTCGATCAAATCTGGTGCCAGTGAAACGTTGTCGGTGATTTCCATGGGACCCCCTAAGACTTTCAATATTATTATTAGCAAACCAAGGGATTGCATAAGAAATTTTAAAAAAAAGCTCAATTTTGTGAAAACCAATCATCCCATTGATTTTTATGTTTAGAATAAATAAAAATCCTAGACTGCCTGACCGTCACGTCACACGTCAGGCCTTCAAATAACATGCGTAAAGTTAATTATATGACAAGGAATGTGTTAAACCGATAATGCAGCGCACATAAATGGCGACGTTGAGAAGACGAATCGTTCAGAATAAATTATCACATGTAAGTAAGATGCGCCCATAAAGATTGTTGGATTTCTAAACTTAACAGATGACGGAACTACTGAAGTGACGATGAATTTTTTATTATCCCAGAGAACGTGTCGAGGTGCAGAAAGCTGGCTTGCAAATAGCAACGAAACTGCGTTGTCTGAAAATAAAAGTACATACTTTTTATGGCGTCCCCTAATCGAATAATATTTTCTTCCTGCAAGGCAAAGATGAGACGAAGAGTAGCACAAATTAAACTAACAAAATTGCCATTGATTGTTGTTGCAGAGCTTCTTGGAGGCAAACTCCAAATGCTGGTGGAACGCAGCACTGGTGGACGCAACCCGACAACTCAGGTACAAGGGTCACGTGTCACCGGGCGTACTTATGGTTGGAGGACCACCCTGTGCCCTCGAGGTTTTGAGGGCAGCCTGGGCTCGGAATGTCCTACGACCGCCAGCCGATCATGCGATCACCTGTCTCGGTGAGTATACTGCACAGTCGATAAAACTCCCGTGATACACCGGTATAGATACAATTGTTTCCGTGGGCGGTAGCTGCATTCAGATATTTGGCTCGGGGAAAAAATATTCGATCCGACGACTTGAATAGGTCAATTGGCTAGAGCAGCAGTCGTTTGTCTGGGTCTGAATGAATGATCCGAGTTTGTATTGTTGGAGCTGTATTGTGGGCTGGCATTGTCGGTGCTCTGTGCCAGCGATAAAGTATGTTTTGGCAGCAGCTCCCTACTGTGGTACGAAACGCAGCAGCGCTAAACGTGTACATCGATAGAGTAGTAATATGAGATCGAATGGCACAGTATATGTACTACTCGACTATTTCGTTTTATATTCTTTTTTTACTATTGCACGAGGAATCGTGTCTTATCGTGTCCCCGTTTAGCGAAGCTAAACTTCGAGCGGCATAAAGTTAAATAAAGGTAATTAATAGGTACCACTTTTTTGTGGTATTCCTTTTACAGGATTAACATTCGATTTGATAAACCATTTTTATATATACATTTTAATGTATGTGTAAATTAATGCATAAAGTGAGTTCAAAACAAGGATATATTTTAGAATACTTCCTCATATATCTTAGGTGTTTCATACCTAAGGTTTACGCTATCGTGTTTAATCATATGGATTGTTTCTAGTAGTATCCTTTCGTGTAAGTTTGCTTCACGATCTACAACTTTAGCATTGTCAAAATCAAATGTGTGTTCAAATTCTATTGAATGCTTCGTCAAAGAAGTGTGGTTGGTTGGTGGTAGAAAAATGTTATATTTATGTTCTTTAATTCAAACCTATGCGCCGATATCATTAATTTATGCTTAAAAATATACAGTTCTGTATATAAAAATGGAGTTCTCCTTGAAATCTTAGAAGCACTGTTATAGCCTGTATATCGACAACAGAGTAGAATTTTGTTTCAGTTTAAAGTAGACGAACGACATAAGGTTCTACTCCAAATCTTCATCACGAGTCTGACTCGATGTTATAGAAGGAGTTGATAGTTTGCAAGATAAACGATCAAATAGGATATGCAATCTTGTGGGTTTATTTTCACCCGGCGAGCACGAACAACGCTAAGAGCAAATCCATGTGATGTTGCACGAGTGTCATGAAAATTGGAGGGGGTGACGACCACGTGTCGGTGCCGGCACCATAGACAGACGACAGACATAGACGAGCAAGAGGCGCGCAATAAACGGAATTGTCATGCCACGCGGTTGTATCTCGGATCGTTAAAGGGGGAAGCCGATGATAATGCAAATTGGACATGGCGTTAAGTTCTCGCGCGGACGAATGCTCGCGCCGCGTCGGTACGTTTAAATCGAGGAGCGGGCGCGCGTATCGGCCGCTTTATCTTTACGCAACCACGGTTCTCGCTTTATCGCCGCTGCTTTACCGCGTTCCTTTCCGAAGCATTCGAGCTCTCGGCGGCGTTACCTCGCGTTTCCATGCACTTACGTGCTTCCAACGCGCTACCAAGTATTGTTACCTGTCGTCGTTCCGCCTCTCGCACCGCTGTGAAACGTGAATAAAACCGGCCGGGCCCCACCGTCGTATCCCGGCCGCATAATAGAAACACGAACGATACATCGATCGTCGCGGCAAGGTGTCACGCGCTTTTTTACCACCGCGATCGTCACCGTTTCCTCCACGGCTGTGTTCCTCATCCGAAACTATTTCCCTCCTCTTCCCTCTCGCATTCCTCGCCACCTTTGCCATTTTTCCCGACTCGCGTTCCCCGGTGTCTATATACACCCACGCACCACTGCACCTCGCATACCAAGCGTATGCTAATATGCGCAAGTCCCGAACCGCATTGGCGTAACGGCACAATTAATAAGCCCGACCCAACCCGACTACGGCCGCGTTTCTCATTCAGTGCGAGTTAATTATTTGTTTAAATGTTCACGACACAAAATTCGTCTTTTAAGAGGCAAGAGGCACCACGTGACATACCTATTCTATGGTATTTATCCGTATTACCAACGTCTGCGCGGAGAAAGTTTTTTTGTGGTACCACTGATAAACATACATATGTATCAGTCTAACGCTTCAATTTTGCTATGATTCCACGTTTTTCCCTTTTTTTATTAATGTCTTTATTAAAAGACATTAATCAAGCCATATATTTTTGTTGTGCGATTCCACGTTGACAGTCCTGATAGGCGCCATCTGGTCTAACTAGCTGAACTAAAATTGGCTCTAGACTTGCTTTAGACTCTGGCATCATGAATGGAATATGGGGAAATTGAATGCAATCAGGGGCTATCGCATTTTTACCTTATACGAGCATATTTTGAGACAAAAATACATCGGAATCTGCTGGTGTTTATTTTTCTGTCACAAATAGACACTTTTGACTGATATGATGGGGAACAGCGTGGTGCAGTTATCCTTCCTCTATCAAATGAACCCTTCTGCAGCTCAAAATATGCTCGTATAAGGTAAAAAAGCGACAGCCCGCAAATCCATGTTTCAAATACAAAATCTAGTAAGATTCAAGTTACTGTCTAGTTATCACACGTGGTGCCCCTTGCATCTTAAGCCTAAAAAATTGAATATCTTTGGTCGTTCTTGGTACATAAGATTGTCAACTCCGAGAGTCCTAAATGTCTCGCATTCGAGACGCGCAACGGCACTCCTAAAATCTCGTGTTGACCAGCTCGTCGGCAGCGTTCGAGTTTCACGACGAAAAACGCTCGTCGCCGTCGTAGACGAGCGTTGTAAAGCGGTCGCAGTTTTACGGCTTGTTCGGCGCGCCTTGAACAGTTATCAAAACACCTATAAAACCTACACTTCCCTTGGTTTTCCGGCTGCCATGAAACTCGAGCCAATGGTAACGGTAATGCTCGGAATCGTATTCATCGGACTCCTCGAGCTTATCCCGGGTTGGCTAAGATTTCCGTTTTATCAGCAGAATTTAGACGCTGATAAACGCGCTTGATCGTGCAGCAGGGGCATTCTGCAGGCGTTTCTGCACGCGCCTTTCCCATTCGCCAGTTCGCCAACTGAAGAAGAAAAATGGTAACGATAGCCTCGTTCGTTCTACATCGTTTATCTGCTTGGATTATTGAGCATCCATGGTACCTGCGCTTTCCTTACATGATGGCTTTTCCCTCTCTCGCTTCCACTTACTTTTTTTTTCTCTTTCTCTCTCTCTCCGTTCGTAGTCTTACGTTCCTCGTTTTTCGTTCTGCCGTCCTTTTTCTAAAATCCAGTCGGCTTTATGTTCTCGAACGCTTGTACACACCTACACGCGACTATCTCGCGTATCGGTCTTATGCTAATGTATATGCATTCCAACATGCCTGGACACGAGCATATAATTAATGATAGCTTGTTCTCGCGGGGTACTTCTTTCTAAAGGCGGCTTTAGAAAATTATTCGTACATTGTTCGCGGCCTCGTTCGTTACCGCGTTCCCGCGTCGAATATTCCCGTGGATCGAGCTCTCTCACCCCCCGTAAACCCCGTACGACTACCTCCACTAGCCGTAATAAGAATGTCATTCCACTGGCTAAGCCTGAAATTGATCGCGTGTCGCGCTCCAAAGTTACTCTAGCATGTAATAAGGTCCCAGCCGTAGTCGGCCATCGATTGTCCGGCTAATCTTCCGTATTTTCTTCTGGTTCCTCGCGCGCCCCGGCCATTGGCGCGATTTCAAGCCGTGGATTCGGGAGTTGACACCTTGATCAGTTAATTTAGCTAACGAACGGGAACCGAAACAATCCCAGATTCCACCAATCGACTCCCTCATTCCATATTTTCCGATTTCAAGCCGTGGATTCGGGAGTTGACAGATTGATCGGCTAATTTAGCAAACGAACGGGAACCGAAACAATCCTAAATTCCACCAATCGACTCTCTCATTCGATGTTTTCCTTTTGATCTTGCACTAACGGGTTATTCAAAGCCGCTAATTCTATACAATATATAAAATCAATAGTAGTTTGGAATTTTAACCATTTAAAAATAATGTTGGCTTTTAAAAGATTTAGTTTTAATCTATCTCACGACATGAAAATATTTGAGTTAACTCCACGTATTTTATATGTAGAAACAATGCCCACTGTGAGTCGGAATATGCTACGAGAGCTTCACAGGTTTTCACGGGGTGCAAGCGCGTTTTGAATTTCACACGAAACGATCACGGTCGTCCGGATAAGCGTTTGATCGTTCGGAAGATTCGTTTGGTCGGTTGGCTGGCGGTCTTCCAAGCGAGTCCCCCTATTTTTTCGGCGCGCGGGGCGAAAAGGAGCGCGGGGGTGGGCTTCGCGGAGCAAGGGAGGCGAGCAAGTCGTAAGTTTGTAAAACTGCCTCGTAAAAATAAGGTCACACGAGGCCGAGGATAATATTAAGCGAGCTCCTACGCCGCGCGGCCAGCGCGGATACCCGCGTGCATTTGCATAAGCCTGGTATGCGAGATAGTCACGCGTAGGCGTGTATAGATACGAGCAGGGCCCGTGGGTCTAAAAAACGTGGAAACAGAGTAAAAAGAATGCCGATGAACAGGCTGGCGGAGAGACAGGGAAAGAGAGAGGGAGAGAGAAAGAAAGAAAGGTGGAATGCAACCGAGATGGCCGTGGAGAAAGAATTGCGCGCGAGGAACGGATAGACGACAGAATGCTGTCCCGGTGAGATACGCGTAATTGCAGCACCGTGGCCCGGGGAATGTGGAATTTGGAACATGGAGTATGCAAATGAGGCGGCGGAGAATTATTAAGGAGGCGATGTGTCTGTGCGATCCTAAATATGGGACCGGGGCTTAGCTCGAGACATACGAGATTAAGTTACTACTCTTCTTTGTCGACGTCCTTACTTAACCCTGTCGGGGACGACGACCGATCGTCGGTTTCATTCTGTAATAGCGGTGCCTCCGAAGTTCAAGCAACGACCAGTGTTCCGATTGAAGCCAAAATTTTTCGCGCATACGCGGCTAAAACAGAAGAAGAGTGGCCAGAGTCCTAGCTCCCTAAGGCATTTATATTGGTGGGACAAGTGTTACGTCTTGAAACTTAATTGCTAACATTATAAGGGTAGTGTTGAATGTAATCACGACAAGTCTGTCGATAATGAAGAACAACCTACCTATGCTGACACCTACTGTGTACTTCTATGTAATTAGATTATTTGTTGACGCAGTCAGAACGTCCTGAGACTTGAACCGTGTATGTACGTCCAGTCGTATAGAACCTCTTTATACTCTGCATATATTATAATAAATCAGTTTACAAGTGTTTAATAAATATAGCTCGTTTCCTATAAGCGAACCTTATACCTCAACAGGTAGCTTAACCCCTTGCCTTTTCATATGTATACACTAATAATTTTTTTAAAGTCTGCGGGCTGCTCAAGCTACCCGATTTCATCGAGAAGGTTACGTTACTGAGGCTTAAATTGCCGCGCATTCACGAAAAATTGGTGCTTCAATCGGAACACAGGCTACGACGGCAGCTGACGGGTGCAACCGTTTGCAAGCGGGTGCAAGCGGGTGCAAGATTGTCTATTCGCGGCGCTAGTGAACTGGTTCCGATAAAGCGAGAGCCGCAGCCGCGTAAAGATAAGACCCGCGAGATAAACCAGCACCGCGATTTAAACACTCCCGCTGCCATTGCCGCGGATCCCGACGATAACGGAAATCTAACGCCCCAGCTCATTTACATTCCCATCTTGAATGATCCACGATAACGACACGCTTAGCGGTCCCCCTTTGCTCGATTACTTTTCCGATAATTCCATCTTAGAACTTTAGGGTCGAAACTTTAGGCTACTGTCCTCTATGGGACTCTTGATTGATTGGATGGGGTCGCATCCTTTTAGGATACAGCTATCGAATTATTTCTAGCGAGACTGGTTTCGAACAAGTTACACGCCGGTATTATAATATATCGGAGAAGAGAACGCGAACTTGATAGGGACATATTGTGGAAATCATATTAGAAGTTTATTTTTTATATTCCATATCATTTTATACCGTTGCATTTTTCTTTTTCAATCTATTAAGGGTCTTATTGGATATTGAAATAAAAGCAGTACAAGATGGTAGAACGTTTTCGAATAGGATATCTCAATCTAATGATAATATACGGAAACACTTCCTAGTCAATCTAATATACAGCATATAAAATATGTACTGTGTTCGGTTATCATATTTTCATTATAATGTTCTTGTACTTTCAATATCCTACTATTGTAATTTTCGATTTGTATTCTTCATCGTGTAGAAATAAATCTCATATGAGATTTTCTATAATAAAAAAAAATAATATACAGCATCTTTACGTAAATCGTAACTTCCGTAATTTTTCATTTTACCGGTTCCTAGCAATTTACTCTGGCGATGATACTCGAGGGGCATAAGGCCCATTTCCTACCTTCAAAAATATTAATACGTAAATTCTCTCATTATTTTGCCTTCCACTGTAGATCGTGGATTTTATGCACACAATGTTCATGATTTCTTGAAGCAGAGTAAAAGAGGATCTCTATTCGTTGACACAAACATCCACAAATAATGTAAACGGGTAATACAGACCTTACAATTGAAACGATCTCGTACGATCTCTGGTAGCTGGATGAAACTATATACTTCGCAACGAGGAGGGAATAGCAGACGATAAAAACGAAAGCTCTTGAAACCACGTGTGTCGAAGTAAAAAGCACAGCAATGATAGCCGTGCGAGTGGGTCGGCCGAAAAGAATGCGAATTAGCATAAACGTAGCGGCCGCTCGCTATGATTCCGAGAAATATTTTCTCCCGGGTACCGATCGCCTATTATTTACATCTCCTCTGATACGATTCTCGGCGAGCTCTACGGCGTGTTTCGCGGATTTTTTCGCGCTTCCGTGGAAACAGAAGCGTTGTATTATGGTAATGCCTCGATATAGTCGCGATTTCTCCGGCACCGCGAGCGCATGCGAGCATAGAATGCACAACGCGAGGCGAGTTTCACGCCGGGGCAACATAATTGGTCTGTCGTCTACTCGGTGGACAGCAAGCTTATCCGATCTCTCTATTTCCCAGTTTCCAACGGTGACTGTGACTATGTCACCTCCCGAGGATCAGCGGTTGGTAGTCGCATGCCTTCCCGGCGTTGATAGTCATCGTCCCCGGCGAAGCTTCCTCGAATATACGCATTAGGGACACGCATTACGCGCCAATACTAACTATGGCCTACCCGGGATAATAAACCGAGATCCGTAATCTTCGTGTCGGAAGACTCGACCGGTTGCTCGTTACAGAAATTGCGCTTTATAGGAACGCGTGCCATTCGTTTTGCTCCCCGTGCCGCGGACGAAATTTATGAAGTACCCATTGATTTGTCGAATTAACCCTGCGTGGATCGGAATTTTCTCCACCGTCCAGCATGCGTATCTTTCGCGTAACAATCGAGCCGAGAATGTTCGTGCATTCGTGGCAGTCGCGATGTGTGAAATAAAAGTTTGGATTAATGTAGTGTTATACATTATGGACACTTTCATTCAGCATAAATACGTTTCTCAAATTGTCTTCGAACATTCCGTGTATAAGGCAGGGTCCGCTAGATAGCCTTACCGATGAGTCCTCTAGAGGATCTAGGACGAAACACCTTCCTTCTTTTAAAAACTGATTAAAAACATTTTTAATAGCTAACGTGGTTCTCGAACCTGAAGATTCAAATCCGAATCCAGCGTTTAGTATGACACAAAATGGATATTTGTTGTTGTAAATGATCGAACCTATGCGCCGTGGATAAAACTTTGTATTATCCTGAAGATAAATTATGATCGATAACCAATTAATTAATTATAGACACGTTTAATAAAATGGATACTTTTGACCCGTGCACTGGAGAAGAGAACAATCTAGTTAGCAAGCAAACACCTGAAGACGACGACAAAAAACCCCTCCGTCGAATATTTCGGGAACAAGTAGATAGTCGACACACAATACACACGTGGAAGATTTATCGTGTGTAGCAGGCCTGCACAGAATGTGATCCGCTTCGCCCATGTCATCGGTTCTATCTGCTGTATCTGGACCATTTACTCCATTACACCCAGCTCGTTCACTCCAGTCCATTACACGACAGTTATGTCGTTCATATGTTCCCCTCCCCGATAGAACATATTTCTTATCTATCTATTATCTATTTATCCGGCGGTAGAACGCTTCAACCGGCCCGGCCGGGACAGTTGGAGCAATATTTCTAGGCGGGCCCGAAAAAGATTCGACCTGTTCGAATAACTCCGGATATCTTGATCGAGTGTTCCGTAAAAATCGTGGCCGCATTGTCTCGTCGTCGGTTCGACTCGCTCGAGCGTTCAGCGCGGGCACAGCCGAAACGGATTTTTCCACAAACGGCTACACGAACAGCTCTATCAGCCGTTCCGCGCCGGTCTGACGGCAAGGCAAACTTCTTTCCTAACTGGTAACTTCATAAGTTTCATGCCAGCCTCCGCAAAGGCCGTTTAATCATAGAAACGTTAACAACGTCGGCGACCGGTGCGTTCGATCGGCGCGGTCGCCAGTCGTAACACGCGCGCTTATATACCTACCGATAAACACGCCGATAAATATCCGCGTAACTCGGCCCCAGCAGCCTCATGAACCTGTCCTGTCAGAGGCACGCAGGAACGAGACGATCGCGGCCCACGTTTTCGTGCCAGACCCTAACCCTCGTGTCGCTTTCTATGGAACAGCGAAAGGGACGTCCCCAATGAACCTTGCCGGGAACGCCATTCTTCCTACTCCCCCGCACCTCCCCCCCTTGCACGAATGCCTGCGAAACTGATACGGAAGACCACCAGGGCCGACCCTTTCAGTTGCCAGTTCAAGAAGGTATTCCAGTTTCTAGTGTCATTTTTTAACAACATTCAGAAATTTTGTCAGAAGAACTACTCAACTTTTCGTATCAGGAATTTGCATATACATTTATGGGTATTTCAAGTAGACCGATTACATTGTTTTCAGGGAAAGACAATGAAAATTACGTGGGATGTTTGTACATGGATCGATTAGAAACGAAATAATTACATATGAAGCACGTGTTCGGAGAATTTATATACATTTGGTTCAGATAATCGATAATATTTGTGCTAACACAAATTCAGTACATTTTATTCATTCGAAAGTTTACCGAAAGGACAGATGGTTAGCATAGTGTCCCTACGATGTTGATTCGATCGATCTGCTGAATACTCCATGGCATCTCGTAGTCCTCTGATTTAGGAGACATCGGAAATTTCGCTACTGTAAGGATACTCTGCGGGGACAGTACGGGGGGAGGCAATAAATTAGTGGGGAGCATGCGACATCGCCAACATTCTGGGCCAATTGATTAATCCGGTATTGCACTGGATTAATGTAAGCGCGACAACTGCCGCGTAATGTTCGATCGACGATATATCGAACGTTTTAGGTGGCCTGCTGATAATCCGACTTCGAAGAGACGTATTAAGAAACGAGCTGGTAAAGGTCGACCGCCGGTAGCTATTATTCATTGATAAGCCACGGCGAGATTACCGGCTGATTTATTGAAACGTCTCGGAGCCGATCTGTTCTTAATTAGAATATCCGTGTCGGTCGATCGAGTCGACGCCCCACTTTTACGCAACCGTTTACGCAAGTTCCCGCGGCGGATCGTTATTTTTCTGGAGCTCGGCGAATCCCCGAGTGCTCTTCACGGGAATCTAATTTCCCAGAGTCTCGTTACCGATACAGAACACCCTGTCGACCCGCTTCCGAGCATACGATCCGCTGTATCAGCGTTACGGAGTCACGTATCGATGCGTGAACGTCTGCCGAGGATCGCCTCTTCCACTGTACAAGTATAACGTTCTCTCGTTATACATACATCATCTACTCTGACCAATAATATATAGCTTGGGGGAGCTGCGTGTGTACCATCTCGAAATTCATGTTTGAACACTTTGTTGGGGGAGCTTTAGATTATTCTATTAAGCTGTTCAGAATATTCTGCGAATGGGAAAAAATTGTGTGTACAATTTTTCAAGATTACACTCCTACCTTCGATTTTTCCTAATTTCTATGCGATCACAATAAGTGAACTGTTTCGAATACCGAAACACTACCAACATAAAGAACCATGTTCTCCAAAGGTTGACTATACATAGTCTGTCCAAAAAGTATCCGATCTTTGCTAATATCTACGTTCCTAAGTGAACTAAGACGGATAGCGCATGTTCATACTAATATACGACCTTGTAACAAGTGGCCTGCCCATGCAACAAATTTCTGCATGACGTACTTTGAAAAACGATACGTAGTTTTGTAAGCATCGGGTCAATTGAGCAGTGCCTATCACATATAAGTTTTCTTTGCCAGAAACTTGAGCATTCGTGTTCGGTAACCATTGGTATAATCCTCCGTACAGTTCTGACCTAGTTCCTTGTGACTACTGGTTGCTCCCCAAAATGAAGAAACCTCTCGAAGCACAAAGATTTGCGAACGTAGAAGCAATAAAACAGAATAGCACGAAGCCAGCTGTTCGCTATCGGTAAATATGATTTTAAAGAGTGTTTCCATAAATGGGAGGATCTCAGGAAGAAAGTCGTGACTTCTAACGGACAATACTATGAAGAGGACACCATCGATATCAACCAGGAATGATTCTTCCACCCGCTACACCAGAAGGTCGGATACTTTCCGGACAGACCACGTATACTCGTTCGCCGATAATCCAGCCGTGATACGACCCTTCAATTCCCACCAACTTGCGTGCATGTGTTTTATGTTTTTTTTTAGACAATCTCAGAAGAGATTTATTACAACGTTAGATATAATTATACATGGAGTAAACAGAACAAGAAACCTTATACAAAGTTAAGCATGAGGATGTACAACCATTTGGTTTTTCTTAAACATATAAGTTACAACTTTTTAGAAACGAGAGAATATAAAGGCAGACTTTAATATTGGGTCCAGCCAAAAATATAGAAACGTCCAAAGGCAGTTGGAATTTTAACTTAAAAGTTTTTCCAGCAGCAGTAATCTTTGCGCATCATATAAATTGCACTGCCAAAGCACATGAATTCATGTGTTTTATGTGGTGACATAAAAAATCATTAGAAGACTATTAACGAAAGAAAAAAGACCGGACATCGACTCCAAGGAAATGACCATACCGATTTCCCATTTTCCAAACAAGCATAACCATCCAGCGTTCGATCAGACAGCACTAACGCGACCACCCGCCCTCGCTCGTATTTCCGCTTTCCGTCGCTCGTGCGCAAGGTTGTAATTTCGCTATCAGTGTCGATCGATTATCAGTTTTATCGTTCGACCGGTAATGGACGCCTGCGACACGAGTTTTCGTTCGCGGGCGACAAACGCACTTGTACTTTCACGCCCGGTCATGCTTCCGGAACCAAACGGGGAAAACCTCCAATTCGCCATAAATTTATCCCCGGAGGGAGGTAGGACAACGGCATGCGGCGGCATTAGCATACGACGCACGGCGTCGGACATCTGGAAAGAGGTCCCCGTTATCGCGCAACAATGAGCCGCGGTGCACGACTTGGAAAGTGGTTTATGAGCGCTCTCCGCGATATACCGGCGATTGCTCTCGCGAGAACGCGATCCGCTCCGTTTCACCACAAGCCCCGGAATCAGCGCATTCCGGCAAACACGTCCACTGTCGCCATCACCATCGACGCACGATGCCGCACCGTTCTCTTAAAAACTCGACGAGAAAAGCATGGGATCACATCTATCCGGAACATCGTTAATCAAAATAATAGGAATTAATTTAGCAGCGCAAGGTTCGATCAATTTCTACAACTCTAACAAATGTTTGTGGTCACGTTTTGCTATTCAAAGTTACTGAGATGTCACCAATCAGTATAAATTAAATCTAGGACGAAATACCACCTTTCTTTTCCCGAGAACTATTAAACATTTGAATAGCAAAACGTGGCCTCAAGCAATAAGATTCAAACCCGAATCGACACGTTTGGGTTAGCTTACAAACATTTGCTAGAGTTGTAGAAATTGATCGAACCTTGCGTTGTTAAATTAATTCGTATTATCTTAATATTTCGATCAAGATAAAAATTACTTATGTTAATCAAAATTCAGAAATTACATTAATCAGTATGAATGTGAAACCTTGATTACTTACTCTGGTTCTACTACATTATGGATTAAAGGAATAAATATAATCCAAATTGTGTTTGGTACCATTTCAGTCAGAAAACCATCAGGAATATATTGGTAAAAGTATCATTTACAAAATCATCATAATGACACAATTTTATCAAAGAACTTCAAATAACCCATTGTATCTATAGAACGAACGCAATCATAACTCCAGCTTGTTGTTGACATCAAAAGAACATATTTTAAAATGATACGTAGAAAGTAATACGTTATGTCACCTGGATACAGCAACTGGTGGAGATATTTAGGTGACTACCTGTAGGTAGACCACCCTGTGCACAGGTATCTCGAGTATGGTGCGTTCGTAGGAACGTTGGGGTCCCTGACAACGTCGATAGATACTTGTTTCGAGGTCCCGGGCACATGGACCGCTCGAATGGGAATTCCAGATGCTAATGTGGACAAGTTAATATCTCGACCAGATAAGGGGGCTCGTTAGACCAGAGATAATTCATACGCCGTGCCGGAAAGAACGACCGCCGCTGCGCCTTCGCCCGTGTACGCATGGCTCATTTCGAGCTGGATCAACGGTGGCTGGCAACCGTGCATGTTGCAATTAGATCGACCGGGATTATCGTCCGAGAGAAAAATACACCCCTGCCGGGCCTCGTTGTTGCAATAATTTGTTCGATACCGGCGATTAAAGCATCCTCCGGCTTTCACCTGCGCTCGCAGCTACGTACACACGTCGATCGTCAAACTGGATGAAGCCAAGGGGATTCGGTGAAAGATGATCGATGGAGGATTCCGATTATTTTTTAGTGATCCGGAAACGAAAGTGTTTCGAGATCCCCGCGGACGTATCTGCTACGGCTCAGAAGTCAGATGATCATCCGTAATTTATGAAGATCATACCTCTGCAGCTTGTTGGATCGGATTAGGGGATCCGGAGAAAAATGAACGAAGCAGGATTCTGGCGATTTGTAGCAATGGACCTGCAGATGAAAGTGTTTCTAGGTCCCGGAGCTGTATTAGCTGGGTTTCAGTGGGTACTCAGTGTGGGAATTAGAAGAGGTATCTGTGTTTATTGGGATCATAGCTTGCGGTGGTGAAAGACGATCACAACTAGATCTTGGCGATTTTTAGCATTGGGCTGTTGGAAAGTGCTTCTCCGTCTTAGCTAGACGTCTTTTACTTAAGACAGTGCGCATATCGACTGAAATGAATGTGCCGAAAAGAATATCGAAGACTGCGAACAGAGTAAGCTACCCCAGGGTCAGCTATCGAGTATCGCGGCAGGGCTCGTTAGCCCGAAGATGATCCGTCAGAAGCCAGACACCAAGAAAGAACACGCTACCATCCCACCGTCATCAGTTCAATTGTCACTCCAGTCGGTACGGTGAGAAAGCAGCTGCCACTCGGCAGGAAGTTGTCACTCGAAAAGACCGTGGGCCAGGCTGACGGGCCCGTAAACATTTACACCAGCGGCAAATAGATAGCTACTCCGCGGAGACCGCTGGGGCTCTGTTATTTTATTCGTGTGCACGCTGGTGCCGACGAAGGAATCAAACAGCAGAGGGAGCGAGAGAAAGAAAGAGGGAGAGAAAGAGATAGGGAGAGAACCGTGGGACTTGTTTCAGCTTGTGTGTACACGAGAGTCTTATGGGTAGCCAGCGCGCGGCTCACTAATGGCAATTTACATGAACGTCCCACGGGGCCCCTCGCGAGTGGCAGAACAAATAAATACGCGGCTAGAAACGATTTGATACACGCTGATCGCGAGTGATCCACGGCCCCCTATCTGCATAACTCGGCCGTATTGTGAACCACCGTTTGCCTAAGCGAGCACGCTTTCGGCCCGTGCAATTGCTGATCTATGCTTGACGCCGAGCGCTGTACGCGCGTCAAACGCGAGCGAGTTGCACACGAAACGTTTTCATGTCGGTCTTGTTTTCTCCCAAATCTGTTTGAAGAGAGAGATAGAATCGATACACACGTAGTTCAGGTTCCCCTGCACGGACCTTACCGAACGCAAAACCCTTTCGAATCGCCTCTAAATTCTGTAAACACCACGGGTTGCGTGCGATCGTTCGCCCGTGCATGCGATATGCCCCTCGCGTGTTGATGAGGAATTATGTCTCCCTTCGATCGCTCTCGGGCGCGCGGATCCTGCCGACGATTAGGATTTGAACTCGCCGAGGGAGAGAGCGAGTAAAAGGTTGCTAAATGCCGACTTAGATCTCGATATTACAGGTGTCCGACGATTTTTCGGAACGTCCACTGTCAACGGTCTAGTATTTATTTATTTAGAATTTACTATTTCATTTATTAAACCGTGAATTAAGTGTACCTTCGAAAATATATTCAAAAAATTTAATGGAAAGTTATAGATGATATTAAATCCTTGTGTAGCCAACAAAAAAGGTATATATTATTTAACACCGTCTGTATTTAATATATTTGCACAAATTCTCATTTTAAGATTATAAAGTAATACATATATTAACTGGCAAAGAATGGACGTTAAGAGAAATTTTGTAAAATTTTTAGAGAAACATTAACAAGTTCTTGAAAGAAATGTAATATATAAATGGATATCCGAGTACCCCGTTGGCTACGCAAGGGTTAAATGTTATTATACGTTTGCCCTACAGAAGTTTTCTTCGAGAACGTCAATTCTCTTCAGATAGGGAAGAAAGTACTAATTGGAGTTACCCTAATGAGATTGCAACTCTGCTCCACCGGTCTTGTTTCCGGTTTTTCGTCAAAGAGATTGCTTTCGCTTCAATTTGTCGGACCCTCCATTCTATCCGTCTATTTGGATCGTATCAGCGGATACCCTTCGTCGTGCTTAGGTGGCAGAAGTATTACGGCAGAATGATTACGGTAGAATGATTACGGTAATCGATCGTGGCGGCAGTGGTCGCGTGAAAGAAGTGTCGCCGGGAGAAAAAATTAAGACAAGGGGCCTGGAGCGGCGTCGACGTAATATCGTGGAGGGAGCGAGAGGGAGATATACCGAGGGGTGATCAAGACTCTAGATCTTTGTGTCAAGGCCCTTGGGCCATCGCTGAATCTACGAGCAATCATAAGGTCAGCCTCTCACGCTAGGGTCCATCGTCTCACGATTTCGCTGTCCGCTTGATCGAAATAAGCTTCGACGTATGATTATCCACGCACAGAGAAACGTGGCGCCTCTCCTTCTCTCCGACTTCCTCTCTCTCCATCTCTCCAGGTACCAACCCCTACTATGTATTTACTCGAACTTGTTTCCTCGAAGAAGACGTTCCGTAATACTTTCTCCGCTCGAACTGCGTCATCTTTCTAATGAATAGGTACACGCGTTAATACTCCGCAGCTAGTATACGCGCAAGGATTTTATTTTGTAATGATGATGAAACGATGATGAAATGAACACCGGCTATGCGATGATCAATCCCATCAAGGAGATACGCTTCTTTGTGAAAGATCGGTTCGAACCTTTGACTCCTGTCAGGATTTGGCGAAGCATTGATGCGAAGAATGAAACTCGTTGATTAAACTATCATTTTTGTTTCCGAGGTTAAGAAGATTCAACCTGATTGGCTTAGGACTTAGGGAAAGAATAATTATAGTCTTTTGCTGCTGAATGCTGTTACTCGTTAGTCTTTGCCCTTTGCGGGGTCGAGTTAAACACACATTCAATCTCTTGCAACAATACTTGTAAAACAATTTTCAAAGTCTGCTATAACTTCAGATTAGAAACAATACTCTGATATCTGTAACGAAATAGATTCATTATTTTATGGATTTAATTTGTATCATTACTAGGAGACAATTTTAGGCAACACGACCAGTTATTACAAGTCTATACACGAACTCATCAAACAGCAAACGTTCATAAATGAATTGCTTGAACTTGAGGAACTGTTTTCTTTGATTGGTACCAAAATAATTGCTACCGGCTATAAATTTCCCTCGTAAAATCGAGTAGCTATCCCAGCTAGGTCTTTTGCTGCAATCAACAATTTCCAGTTGCGTTTGGTTCGAGGCGTTCTGCACAGGCTGTGCGTATGCTGAAGAAAATTCAATTAAACAGGCCATATTTGGATTTTCAGTACGCGTAATTCCGAGTCAGTTTATTTCCCATCACTTGCCCCGGTGAAATTCATTGGTTCGACTGGCATCGACAGCCGCCGCGCTGCGTCGTCGGCGATCAGCTCGCTGCCGAGCCGTGCCGAGTGCCGTTTAATAAGATCGCAATTAAACGATTATTTAAGACCGGTAGCGGGCAGCTTTCGACGAGATCGTTCGAACTTGCCGCCTTAAATCAACATCGCCATTAGCGAACCGCGTACGCGCGCGCCCGGGACACGTTGAGAGCTACGGTATGCATGATTTGCTCGCGAAGGCTGCTGCATTGAGCAACGGATAATTGCATCGGCTAATAAATTAATCCTGGATCTCCTTAGAACACGCCCACCGGAGACGTCTGGTGCCGTCTAATCCTCTAATAGGCACCCTGCACCGCGGAGATTGATCACTGGGGTCAAGGTGTCGCGTTCACGAAGGAAATCGTTCTGACGAGAGAAAACTCTGGCGTTAATTGTATCATCTGGCCAGTGAGACCGATCGATGAATCGATAAAGAGAGACTCCGATCGCGAGTCGATGTTTGCGAGTCGATCGATCGCATCGGGGAAACTAAATTCGTCTAACCGTATCCGAGACCGTCGCCGGCCATTCATTCATTAAGAATAATTACCGCTCTCCTCGTTAAAAGGAAAACAAGCCGGATATACCCGACCAGGAGAAAGACGGCACGGGGTTTATCTCGTCACAATGTTTTTGCTCACTCGACACGATTTGTATGCGTGCAACGGCGTGTCTCGCACGGAAGGGTGGCTTTTATTGCGACAATCCAATTTAAGGACCGTCCCACTTTCTCACCACGCAATTTGGATTAATAATAAGTGTAAATCAGCCTGATTCACGCCTCTCGACAGACTCTAAAGGATCAATTCTTTCGCTCGTACTCGCTGAAACATTTATTCTGTAGGCAATTACATCTATGTAAATTGTATAAGTATGAGCGCCATAGTTGGAGTAGGGTTAGGCATACCGACACCCGGACCGATTCGGCAATCGCTCCTCAGTCATTAAAAAAGAAAGACTAGATAAGTCAATTGGCGTATCCATTCATATATTCTTACATCTATAAACGTACTTATATTCTGTGCGAATTTCTGATTTACAAAATTTGGAATATAAATTCCCTCGATGGAAGAAGTATACGGGGATATTAAAATATTTATAAATACGCACGTACATGTATTTCACTATAGAAAGCGAATCATCGCAACCATCGTCAACTTCTGCAACAAACGAACGAAAGTTTCCAATACATTCTGATGCTTCCTTTACAATGCTGATGGAATCGACTTGTTTTATAAGAGACTCGGTCTGTCAACCACTCCCTCGAGCGTGCCATTAATCAATAACGTTGGCCACCACTGGAATGAATTCCTCCCGACTATTCATTTGTCAAGATTATGCGTTTCCTCGTCGTTTTTTTTATTCTCGGGCCGGCCTACGAAACAGAATATTCTAGTCGACTCCGCTGTCGGCCGTAACTCTCGAACACCCACTGTCACTCTTAACGAAGAGTAACACCCGGACTAGGAGCGACAATGCCACTTATTTTCCACCTGTCAGTCGCGAAATTTCCTGCCCGCAAAATATTAGGAATTCCATTTGTACACGGTTGTCCTTCCCATATCTTGTTCACCGGCGAGCACAATCGTGCGAGTCGACGCGCGATCGGCTTGATTCAGGATTCAGGATCAGGATCGAGCTTGCGCCGCGAAATTTCCGTGCGTGACATAAATCGCAATCAGCGGCCTTCGAACGTCGCGAAACTCGATCCTCGTGAACGATTTAAGACCGTTCTCGATCTCGTCCGCGAGCCGAAACAAATCTACTAGCAGCCGCATCGTGCCGATCTGGAGGGATTAAGATCCACGGGAATCCTGGGAATCCAGGCTCGACCAGACGCGATCGGCATCGGGTAATGATCTTCGACGCGTGGAGAAAACGAGTGGAAAATTACAGTGAAGAGGGCCCCGCGGTTCGACAGCACGAGAAAAAGGAAGAGCGAGCCGCATTCTGTCCGCGAAAGGGAAACTCTCGGTTATCGGCGAAGATCGTGCCGATCGATCGGCTCCGTTTGAATATGCATCTATGCAGTTGCTGCCGCGAGCATGTTCAACGATGACCATAAGTCACCGGTCGCGCAAATCATATTTTATTGCCTTGGGAAAATTGCCATTCCGACGGAGTCGCGATTTTCACCGGCAATCGGTGCACATTTTACGTATCAATCTGCGGAAACTGAAATCAAACAGAATTAGGCTCCATATAAGTAGAAACTTGATTTATCGTTGTTGCACCGGTCGATTTATTTATCGCGCAGAATCGTGCGGATATTCTGAGACGTTACACAGTCTGGTCGCGGCACCGAAAACCCGACAGAAACTCGAAATACGTATTAAATTTCAAGAATTCATGATTATCAGTGAGTAAGTTTAATTAATAATATGCTGATGTAGAATCAGTAAAAACTAACGATGTTGAAATGAGGTATTAAATATTATATCAATTTCATATCCATAAAATGAAAAGAATCGTATACAATGGAATTATTCTAGGTTAGAAGAAATGTTTAATTATTTAGTTAAAATATCTTCTACTGCAAAGGTGTTAAGTACATAAAGAATGGTTGAATTTCTCTCGTCTTTCGCCAGTTTAGAGATACGTACCCCCTTAAGTTGTACTGTCTCCCGCAGCTACCACTCGGTTATTAAATCACTCTGAAACTTCTACTAGTTAAGCAACTTCGCCAGGACTACCGAGAGAAAACTAGAACTTCTAAGCTCCACTTTTCGCGATCACCGGAAAAATCGAGTGGAGTAATAATTTGTCTGCGAAAACTGCCGAGCAAAATGGTTTTATCTCGGAATCGCGACGGCGCGCGCGGTCAATTATTCGCTGGGTTCAAGTTTTCACCCGATTGTTTATCGTTCGGTCGAAACAGATTTGTAATAAATGGGCCTTTTACTTTTGCTGTGTTAGACACATAAATAGCGGCGCACTTGGACAGAAATCTGGGCACGTCGCCCGTGCTCGCTTAATAAGAAGAGAAGGATAAAGTCTCGTTTGTCGAGGAGCATGATGCAAAGAGTGCTGGTTTATCTTACGCGAGTATAACAACGTCCGTTTACTTTCGAGACCACGTTGACTGTTATCGTTGCATCTTAACGAGAATCGGCAATCTTCACAGAGTGTCGTGCATAGACGGCCTTGCGGTCCAGAGCACCGGCCTATAGGGTGTCTGGGAATTTTCAACATAGTTGCGGACTCCTTGCTATGCAGGTTTCTGCCACCACGGACGGCCGGACTTTGATTCAAACGAGCACGCGAACAAAAAACCAGGAGAAATCGTTAAAATCGGTCGAGAGATACCGCGAGTGCTTTTCTTGTCGTTCTTTCACCGGAAAATATCGATTCAAGCAATTAAACGGAAATACAAGGGAGGCGAGGGTGTTCGTGCATAAAATCATGAGTTTAACCAGTTTTGTTCGAATTAAAAAGCCGTCGATTAAAATCGTTAGACACGGAAGTGCTGAAGATTTTAATCAGGGATTTTGTAATATTTTTTTACACTCTCTGCACTGGAATTCGGAGAGCTAGTAGATGCTAGTTTTTTGATTGAACAATCCACTAAAAATGATTCAAGTTTTACAAGTCTCTTGTTCATATAAGAATTTAAAGAATGTATAAATATAAGAAAATGTAATAATGCCAGCAAATACGATTAGCAGGAAGAAGTACATAAACCTTGCGATAATTATTTGATTTGAATTGAAGGGAGAATGAGTATTGAGATGCAAGAAACAGGAACACGAGAACTGAATTTTCCCTTCAAAGTTAGCTCGAGCACAATACCGTAGGAGGGGTCGTAAATCGCACTTGGCAATGCAATAAATCAGTCTTTCCGTGTGTAATCATCCGGTAGTTAAAATGAATTATACTAGAAAATCGAGTGATCTATCATTACCGGATAGTCGCGGGTCTATGCGGGCTGGACGTGTCCAGAACCAATTCATTTCGCATCATAAACGCCACCCAGTATACCGGTCGCGGTTGTCCGAGTGGACGGAAATGTTTGCGTATTTAAGCGAAAACACAGGCTGGATGAAAACTGAAGATCTATGCGCCGATTCAGGTTTCCAAGCGGATTCGTAATTGGAGAGAGTGAAAGTACGCTTTCAAAAGGCACGGCCCGATATTCATACAAATTTTCCAAAACAGTACCCTCGTTAACGGTGCTCTGATTGTCGGGCAATCACGTCCGCGCATCGAGCGTGCCACGGAACAGTACAGGAACAAATACGAGCGATACGCTCCTGCGGACGCGAAAACACAGCTTTCCACCGCACCATCGAATGAGACCAATTATTCGTGACGCAATGCCATCCAATCCCAGCAGACATTCTTCGATTGGCATGATCAAACTTCCCGGAATCCTCCGTTGACATGACTAATCCATTCGATCCTCCTCATAGTGGTCCGGGCAGCCGATCTATTGTAACACTTCATTCGGTAAAAACTGACTTGTCGCATATCGGTATTTAATACATTACATTCTAAATGTTTCGGAACGCCAAAAATATCAATATTAATGAAATTTAATAAAAATTATAGTTAGAACAAGCACGTTTAAAAATAAAAAATGCTTGTATTAGCATCCACTCCTTTTTCCAAAGCTGTAACCTACATATTTAGCGTCAACGGATATTACTGTTATATTCTTTACTGTTATATTCTATACTGTTATATTATTCCTGTAATCCACGTTATTGTATTTACCTACATTATTCATGTAAAGCAAAATAAACCCAAGGGATTCGAATGCTTATAAATAAAAAAAGCGCATTTAAAATGAACATTTTGCGAATATGATTTTCGATCAAAAAATTACTAATTTTCTTTTGTCAAATTTCATATCAACCTCGAATAAAGGATAAGTGATATTATTTGTGTTTAATCATGGTAAAACAGTTAAAATCTGTGTAAGAATAAGACAATGAAAGACGAGCAAAGAGAAGCTTCTGAGCACCCAACAGCCTACGTTACGAATAAAAATGCGCAAGCTCTGAAACCTATACTACACGCGCAACAGCTATCAAAGAGAAATAAAATTGCGAGACGCGCGAATAATTCTATCAACATTATTGTCGCGCCAAAGGTCCCAAAACCATTTTGCCGGCTATCGGGAATCGAATTTATAACCGTGCCATCCCGAAGGGTCAATAATGGAATCCCGGTGCCATACCTAGCCCAGAAGGAAACAAATTTCTCGAGGAGCCACGAAGAGAAAGACGCGCGTACCTCGAACGATCCAGTTCCCATGAATACTTGAAACATGCGGGTGTGTGCGCGTGCAGATATATATTATATACGATTCCGCACGACTTTGCGGTGCAATGGATATTTGTTATTCATAAGCCTGCCAGTATAACTTCTGCTTCTCGTCCGCCGATACTGACCTGCACCACCCGAGGCGATACGCATACCCTATTTATATGGTGGATCCGCGATCCGTATCTCCCTGTCTTCTCGATGAGTTTCTAAATTCGTCGTGTGCCGCTCGTGTAACGTTAAGGGACTCTTCTAGAGCGACAGGTGTATTTTTAAACAGTTTTCAATTTTTTTAGAATAATCCCCAAACCAACCAACTAAAATGAAAAATTAGTTTTTCAAATCTGTTACAACAGAATAGCCGTTTAACTGGGCAATAGGGCAGTCAGAGAACCGTATCCAATAATCGTTTGTATCGCTGTGGCTGCATCCTACGCTGTCTCGATTCTTTTTCTGCCTATTTTCCCATGACATTGTCCAAGCGTCGAGGACCACGAGTCCGAAAGCCAGTGTCCAGGCTCGGCAGCTTTTGGCGACGGTCCAAACGAGGAAATCGTACTAAACGCGTTTAATTTTCATCGGCCACGTCCCTTCCACGTTCGTGGCGTTTTCGTGCGACCGACCCGGATAATTGCACTCCTCCCACCTGCCCTTATCCCTCCCCATCCACCTGGAACGCTTTTGAACCTGTTCTGTAATTCAGATCGCGAGCAACGAATGGGATCAAGTGCGTCGCGCTCGTTCAAACGCGCGCCTCGTGGAAATTCGATTACACTGTTCCACCCGATACGAATAATCGAATAATCGCTGCTTTCGCGGGACGCGAGCAGGATTAAATAGAGGAGGGCTAGAGGCGACAATAATTTCGGTATACTCGTCGCAAATGTAATTACAGTTCAACTATACGTTTCGAAACGTCCAACCTTGATTGCGTAAAGTATTGATTTCGAGGCGTTTAAATGTTCAGTAATTTCGAAGATATTGAATTCTTTATGAATTGATTCCCTCCGATAAAAATCGAAGTAGGGGGAGCGGAGCTTAGAGGTTCAGATTTTGAAGAATTACAATATGTTGTTAAAGGGGTCCCATGCAAATCACCGACACTTTCCCCGACATAGTTTTCACCAAACAACATTTCAACGACTCTAGATTTGGCCGAGAACGCCTTTAATGGAAAACGACTTTGATCGACAACGATTTTGACCGACGACGACTTTAACCGACAACGATTTCAGATTCGTTGTCGGTCAAATACGTTGTCTGTCAAAATCGTTGTCGGTTAAATGCGTTGTCGGCCAAAGTAGTTCTCGGTCAAATCTGCAATTGGTAAAATGTTGTCAGTGAAAACCGTGTCGGGGAATTCGTTTTAGTAATTTCCATGGAATCCTTCTTAAATATCATTTGATCTATAAGAATAAAAGAAACAGTGACGTCAATATTAAATAATCGAATTAGTCCAAAAAGTAAGCATCGAATAATATTTACTTATTTGGTATGTAACTCAGTCTTAAAATGGACGATAAAGTGTCTCTGTTTCTTCTTTTTTTATAAATAATCCTCCCCTACTACATAATAATATTTTCTGCGTGAACATTCGATAAGAAGAAAATGGCGGCTGATATTTATTCGTACGCCCAACGTCACCTTTGTTTGTGATGCTCTCGAGATATTGAAGCAGTCAAATATCGTTACAGTAAATCTGCACATTCGTTCACTAATGTATTCGCACGGTTTCCGCGAATCCGGTCGAAAACCGTTTAACCTCTATTACAGATCACACGTGTCCTAAAACCATATCCCGCATCTCTAATGTACTTCATTGTTCCGTAGGGAATCTCTAGTCACGGATCAGATGCTTGTCATCGTGCACGAAACAATGTCCGATCGGTTACGAAGATTTAATCGCGGGCTCACAATTGCCTTTGACTCGTCCCCGCGTCATCGATTCACGGCTGGCCATAGATCAGCGGTGAATCTGCTTCGTGGATCTTCTCGATCTTCACTCGTCTCCGTGGATTTTATTGCTTTAAACGCCTGTACGTTATTGTCGATAAACTATCTGCATTTCACTCGGCTAGCGAGCGAGCGATAGACCCGATAGTTTATGATTTTCTCCTCGCATTGTCCGTTAAACCGCTTTCATCGTCCGCCACGTCGTTCGATCCGTTCACGTTGATCCTCGATACATCAGGATTTTAGAAAATTACACGGTGAACGCATCGCCTAGGGGATTAATTCTTGAATCTGTAAAACAGGATCGAGATCGCCTGGCAATTAGGGGGATGATACACATTACAGAAATACAACGAATCATCGGGTATTTTTACCACATCGTTGTAGAAGTTCTGCATTTCATTACGAACGGTTCCCGTAGAAGTTGTTCGATCATCTTAATAGAATGGAAAGCAAATTCGAAGTTATATTAAAGCTTAAATGATACGCTCGAAAAGTAGAACTCGATTTACCTGAATCCTCTGGCGACCGACTACGTTGCCCGTGCATTCATGAAGACATTACCGACCGGATAGTTTATGGCCAGAGGGACAAGAATCATCGAACCATTATGAATAACCTGTTTCTTCTCTCGACAGGCTTAGATGAATGAAGTTCGACCGGATCGTTAAAAATTACTGCACGCGATTTATCATGATCTATTGGAGAAATATTCGCGGCTGTCTATTGTTGAATACCTGACACAGAATGCTACTTAATCTCCTCGGCGATACCTGTTATTCGAGATCCAGAACTGCAATTTCACTGCGTAACAATTCTCAGTCGCGTCCTGCGACATTTCAGCTTCCACGTTTCTGTGCAATGTTTCCAATGTATGCATTGGAACACAATGTTCCACGAATGCAATGAATACATACTCGCGAAAATTTTTAAACTCCACGACGACAGCAACATTTCTCATAATCTTCACATTAAGCAGTATACTCTGAAATGTCTCTATCATCAATTCTCTATTATCGAGCTTGCATTAAGATCCCGTCTTCTTCTCTGTCTATACAGACACATGTATGAGAGGTGTCACTCTAAAAAAGGAAAAGCGGAGGCTCGCGATGCTACAATCTACGTCCATTAGCACGGACGAAAGTTGCCCACGCCTACAATGTTCATGAAAAATTGTTCTAACCGTGGTTTTCTATTATCCTGGCGGTAGTGGGAGAGAATAGAGAACGAATTCGAAAGTATCAGCACCGGATAGGAAACACGCTTTCCTACGGCAGGCTTCGGGACCGACGAAAACTCGACTGATACTCGCAAGGTCGCAAACAGACTTTCCTTATTTTACCGGCGAACACCTGTTTGCATAGTTGCGTCCTTGAATGTCTGAAGATCGCGGGGAAGCATTCTTGGCGGCACTTGTGGCGCACAGAAGGCACCTCGAAGTGGATTTCCATGTCTTGCTTTCACCCGTGTGATGTCCTTTAAATCGAGTGGCTTGTTTCGGAGTAAAGGAGCCGAGAGAAAAAGGAGGGAAGCACCAGGACCGAGAAGAACAAGGCGAAAAAATAGCGCGCCTCGGCGAAACGTATTTTTAACTCGACTGTTACGTGAAGCAGAAAAGTGTCGCCATAGTTTCGTAACGAAATCCGCGCGTTTCCTCAAATCCAGCCTAATTTCACGCGAGAAACTTGCACGCGGGTTTCGCAAGAACAGGAGCCACCCGGTAAGATATTGCGAACTCGAAGATATCGAAAATCGATCGTATTTCTAATTTATTATAATTTTGTCGCATAATTAACCCTTCGCACTAAATATTGTTTACATTATTAAATTTGTTGGTATCTAATCAATTACATTTAAGTATAATACTGAACCATGGTTCCATAAAATGAAAAGAATCATATACAATGGAAATATTCTAGATTTCGGACTTCAGAATTTGAGAAAAGGCAATTTAAAAAATTTTGTACAAAGATATTCCTAGAAAAAAGCCGTGCTTCGTTCAATCATTACGGAGCGTGTCGCCTAACCACGCGTTGAACTCTCCAACTTAAACGACTGGCGCTTCGCTTGCAACTCTACGACCGTGCAAGAAACTTGTGCGATTTAGAATAAAACCAGTGATTCAATAACCTCGAATGTTCGCTGCAGATTTACATAACTGTTTCACCGGATTGTCATCGAAAACAACGGCGATTTCCGAGCGAATCCCGAAAGGAGGACGACAGCTAAGAATTTGGAACATTGACACGAATCGAGTTGCGTGCTACTATAATCCGCAAACGAAATGCCCCGTCGCGAATAATTCTTTAGGTGTGACCACAACAAGGGACGTAATTACATCGGGCGTGTACCAACCTGTCCATAGAGGCGAGGGGCGTGGCAGAAGGTTGGTTAAAACGGGTCGTTCCGCCGCAAAGCCCCATTAATGCCATATGTAGGCTAATGTCAAGAAAGCATGACAGCCGCGTGAATGCGCGGGATGTGATTGATGACGCGCGTCATCGCCCACTCTGTAATGTCCAATTTACTACGTGAGACCAATTCACGATCAGTAGGAGGGGAATTGGCTTGTTACCAGCGTAATCCAGCGTTTCGATCGCGAATCTTCGATTTGAGTCTCCGGAGGAGTGAGCACCGTTTCTTCCCGGTGAAAGCTCGCAAAAATTCCCTGGCCGAAATCGATTCACCTAACGAGAATTCTTTTTTACCCGACAATTTCTGTCTAGAATAGAGTAGATCCTACTAACGGTGACAAATCCCGTTGCACGGATCTAGGAGCAGCGATCGTTGCCTATATGCACACGCAGAAACTCGAACCTGCTTCAGCCACGTCGATTTCACTTTCCGCGATCGACGACGGATTGAATTGTATAATGAGAAAGAATTCTGTCCCCGGGTATTAGTTTTCCGCTAATGACCGCGTGGTGTCGCGACGTGACCGCCAGCTTCGATCGTTTCAACGCGGATGAAGATGGGATCAAGTTCAACGTGCACTCACGAATTCGAGTCGTTTTCGACACGTCTCGTTACACGGCTCTCAAAGTCCACTTATTTAGCCGATAATGGGAATACCATACTTGCAGCCTGAGACGATTTCGAACACTAGATCGAGTACAGGTAACACCCTCGGGTTAGCAAATTATAGCAATACTTGCATAACGCCAACTCGGTTATTCAAACTCGTGCAAAATACTAGACTGTGGAATTGGCAAGTTGGTAGCGAGCTGAACAACGTGTCGCAGAGTACAGACATACTATTTCGATAAGTTCAAGAACATATATTTCACTCGTTGTGTCTGGAAACATTTAGTCTGTTTATACAGTGAATGCACTCATCTTTGAAGTTTATACAGTTGTTATTAAGTGCGATTCTCTGCAAGAGAAAATTTGAAAAGATTCGTTTGGAATGTCAGAAACATTCTCTAGTAGCACAAAAATATTGGATAAATATTTTTTAAACCACATTTTTTCACATGAAAAAAATATTGGATCTAAATATTGTATACATGTACAAGAAATATAAATTGAATGCTTAAAAAATATAAGCTAAATATTCAGAGAATATAAACTAGATATTTAAAAAATATAAAGTGAATGTGTGAATCCAATATTTGAAAAATATAAATTCAATATTTAAATAACATTCAATAAAATTTTCAAATTTAAGAAAAAGTTATAACAAAAATTAGAAAAACTATGAATATCTATTACTTTCTGTGCACCTGAGGGTATATTCCATTTTATCTTCCAAAGGAGCCTATTACAATTAAGAAATTTTTATATTATATTATATAATTTTATATAATTTCTGATATTACATAAAGATTTATTGTATAATAAGAAAAAAATATTTTTTTAATAAAAAAGAAATAAGAAAAAATATTCTAGATATTTCCTTCATATTTAAAAAGAAATATTTGTTACTTAATATAAAATAAATATTGTATGTATATTTAAATATTAAGAAGAGATTGAATCTCTTTTTAATATTATATGAATGTGTATATAATATTTTGTGCTACTAGGGATTCTCACCAATGAACAAGCGAAAGGTGATTTAAAAGTAAACGGAATATTTCAGAACAAATGCCAACTATTTACAGCATGTATTCTTTACGTGAAATACTATTTTTAATAGTAGATTCTCGGTCGAGCAAAAATGCCGAGCGATTTATAAGTCCAAGTTTCGCTAGGATCGCGACCTGGAGCGGCTTTTCCGATGGGAACGCCTGCCCCGGCGATCGCATCGATCACGCCGGCGCCTTCGAGGCGATCGTAACAAAGTTGCGATCACGATGGAAAGATCTGTTATCGTTGGCACGCGTTTACACGGGGCCGCGGTTATTAATCTCGGTCACAATTCTGTCGTTGCCCGCGTTATCCTTGATACGTTAATGGCGACAACTGGAGCATAAATTTAGCAACTATCCAGCCCCGTGTACGGCGTGTACGACTGCAAATGAGAAATTCCGCGCGTCTGGCCGGCTAACACGACCCATATAACGTCTCTACTCCGCGTTTGTACATAATTTACCTTATATAATGCGCCGTATCGTTTGACCTTTTCCGCGGTAATTTACGGAAACGCGAGAAGAAACGTTTTCCTAAAACAGAATACGACCGGCCCGGCGATCGGAGTCGTTGATGAGTGGAAATCATTAAATCAAGGAAATCCTGATGGTTTACGATTGATAAATTAGATGTACCACGGGGCAACATTGGTATTCCGCTGCTCGCTTCGACGCCGAGATCGTCGATGAAATTTATGGATTGTATCGGCGATATCTGCCGCTACAAGACCACCCAGCGTTATCTTGCATGCACAATAAGCACTCTCAGTAAATATGTAACACCTTAAACGTTTCATGTCTTCGAGTCGATGGAGTACTTAAATGAAACGAGTGCACTTAACGTTGCATGCACCGTCCTTAACATGTGTAACAATTCGAAGTGAACTATATCAAAGATTTTGCAATATCTTTCATTTTCGAAATACGAGTATGTTGCGGCGCTGTAGACATTTTAGATCGTCTCGACAGTTTGATAAACGGTACTTGTAATTGTAGTGTCTGCACATTGAATTTACGATAAATAAAACTTTTTAATGCACTGTTCAGGAAACCGTGGGTGACACATTTTGATAGGTGGAAAATGATTAAATTCCTGTTAAGATCAACGTTCCGATTGAAGCCCCAATTTTTCGCACCTACGCGGCCAAAACAGGGGCGTATCTAAAATGACGCAACAGAGCGGCCAAAGCCCTAGCGCCCCGAGGCAGTTTTATTGGCGGGAGTGTACCGGTATTATTGGCGGAACGAGTGTTTCCCTTTGAAACTTATTTGCTAACGTTTTAAGGGTAGCTTAATCTCTTGTTTTTCATTAGTATATATTATTAGTATAATTACATAATATAATTTATATATTAAATATATATATACATAATATACTTTATATTTATAATTTATAATATAAATTATATTATGTATACATAATTACATTCGTATATTACATATATACATAATTAAATTCGTATATTACATATATACATAATCACATTCGTATATTATATATACATAATCACATTCGTATATTATATATACATAATCACATTCGTATATTATATATACGAATAAATTTTTAAAAGCCTGCGGGATGCTCAAGCTACCTGATTTCATTGAAAAGGTTACGTTACAATGGCTGAAATGGCCGCGAGTGCGCGAAAAATTGGGGTTTCGATTGAAACACTGGTTAATATGTTCTTTTCACTTCAGCCTAACGTATTACAGATAAAATAAGAAAAATCTGTAATTTAATCGTGGGAAATCCTGCGCCGAACAGACCCTTGTATTATAAACGAAAGGACGCGTGAAAAACGTATGATAATTGCGGTCCCACAGCGCGGAGTAAATCGTCCGATAATTTCGAATTCGATAACTCAACCAGGGTCGGGGTGTATCGCGCGAAAAATGGTAACGATCTGTTCGCGATTGCCGCAACCTGCTGCCCGGGAAACAATGGTGAGCGAAGCGATAAAACGTTTCTAATGACGGAGCGTTCGGTTAGGGGATCGTTCCGGCCGCGCAATCTGCAATGCTTCATCGCGATGGAAAAAAGGCTCGCTAATTATCGCTGGGACAGCGTTACCATGGCTCGATACGAATCCGTCGGAATTTATTGGTGTTTATCTCCGAAGGCACCGAGGTCCAATCCCTTTTGCCTCGATACGATTCCACCGGCATTATCGAAAACGATCGATCGTGATCGGTTGACCGGCGCGCTGGTAAGCCGACACAAAGGGGCCTAGAGCTGTGTTAAATAGGCCTTGTTGCATGAACACACCGCGGGCGAGTTTACTTGTCCCTCGTTCCTTATATCGGTAAGGATCAGCTTTGAATTAGCTTTATTATCGATTTTTTTTAACACATTTTTTGAGGTACTTCTTCTAGATATATATTCGTTCAAGGGAATCGTCGGACATTGACCAATCCAATTACGATTTTAATACTTTGGGTCAGAAAGAATACAGGGGAAGTTGAAAAACAACATATTAGCCGAAACGGAATGAGAGAGATGATGGATGGCGAAGTTAGATAGAGAAATAAAGGAAAAGCAGGATGGATAGTGTGAATGAGAGAAGAAGAGAAAAAGGGGGGAATGGAAGGATGACAGTGTAAGAGAGCATAAATGAAAGAATAAGAAAAGACTTGGGAAGGGAACGAGCTTTAAATTAGCTTTGTTATCGATATTTTAAAAATCATTTTTTAAGATACTTCTTATAGATACATATTCGTTCAAGTGAATCGTCAGACATTGACTAATTCAATTACGATTTTAATACTCTGGGTTAGAATAGACTCGGACATCGTCGTCAAAGGATTAAAATAACATTGGGATCGAATAAAATGAGTGAACGAAAATCTCCACTGTGACTCGATTGAATGTTCGTTTAATTTCAGTGCCGACGAAAATCCAGTTTCCTGGAATTCCGTCAGGTTATCTAAATCCACTTTATTTGTAATCAATCGCGCGTCTTGATTAAGTCCGTCGCGGTTTAAGTGAAACGGGATTCCAGTCGGTCGACTCCTTGAATCGGTTCAGTTTATCTTAAGTATCTACACCTTTTGACGGGTTCGTCATCATCAGCGTCTCGTTTTGCACCTCTTCGCCTTCGTGCGAAATGCAGCCTACTTATGAAACTAGCATGAGGCCGACTCTGAATCATGTTTGTACTGTTGCTCGTGAGGTTAATGAACGTCGAGATAGGCACGGTCAGCACGCAATCAACTAGAAGAAATATTTACCGATCAATTTCAATGAAGATCAATAAACGTAGGTGTTGATTGATTTCGGTTTTCAAGAATTCTTTTATACAAAATATTTGAAACACTATTTTCCATTATGCTTTTTGTATCTTTCTCAGAAACATCTTAAAACGTTTCAGAATATCGCTACTCTACTTGAATATTTTCATCTATATAATTAGACTGCGGATTTCACACATTCGCGAGAAACACGAGTACATCAATTAGAAAAGAGTGAAAGTATTTAAAAAATTTAGAAATGATGTAGTACTTCGAACTGATCAAAATTGTTAAGAAGAGAAGTAATTGTCTAGGTAGCTGTATCTTGCAATTGATTCAGGCAATTCTTAGTTTGCAAGAAAATCCACAGCCCACTAATGATATTAGAGGCGTCTTTATGACTAGGATTTCCTGTAATGAGTGCAAAGAAAACACAAGAAGAAGAGGAACAGATGAAGAAGAAGAAGAAGGAGGAGATAGAACAGAGACATAAATAATGTATAGCAAATGGTGTAGCAACAAACGGGAATGGAGTAGAATGAAATAAAATGAGAGAAAGGTGTGCAAGGGTGAGATTCAGCGAGTAACAGGCGGTGGTATCGGGCCTAACCCGGGTATATTCACGAGGGAACGAAGAAGGTATCTCGTCGCAGCTAATAAACGTATTTGGCGAACGAGGAGACGCCATTTCCAGCAACGAGCCGCATCAGATATACATACATAGGAATCGGCGGCTACGCCCTTATCGGAAAGAGCTAATGGTACCGGTACACTCGGCGCAACCTCAGACGGCGGAATCCAGGCTAGGAGTCGATTCTCATGGCCTCTCCCGTATCCTCGTTCCGGCCGACGAAAAATCACGCGAATCGGGTGGCTCGTTTTAATTAAATTTTACCGTACCACACTCTTGGCTGACCCACCTATCACGGACGGGTTCAATTTATTCTCGACTCGGGTCATCCCGCGAGCAATGCACTTTGTCTCGAGTTAATTCCAAACGTAAAAATCGGAATATTTACGGTTACCCGTATTCGCTCTCAGTGGTCGCTTCTGACTCGCCAATTCCACGGCTTCCCTTAATGTCACGGAAATGGGATTGTTCGAGAGTTAACCGATTATTTCAGAAGCTCTTATGCTGGACCTGCGCGGTAAAGATGTTCTCGCGGTTTTAATTAACCCCTCGTTGCGTAGACTTTAGTCGAAGGAACACATACGTAGGGATAAGTCGTCTCCGAGCGGCGAGAATTCGATATTTCTTATTATGATTATCGATTGCGTTCTTCAGATTTGTATTATGCAATTTTTGATTATTCTGGTTCGACGTGTTGAAGAGTAAACACGTGTTTGATCTCAGACGAAGATTTAAACGAGATAATTTTATTAATTGTATCTGTTATATTTGCAATTAAATGTTAAATTGTTTGTGTTTACGGACGTGTACATTAATAAACACAATTCGCATAAGACTATTGTAAATAGAGAAATTTTTAAGTAGCTTATAGGGTGTAGTAAAAATTAAAAGATCATTAGAATGTCAAGAAAATATTGCTGAGTCTATCAACAGTTGAAAGTGGCTTTTAATAGAATTGATTTACGAGGAGGGAGGAGTTGGAAGAAAGGTTTTAAATTATGTATGTACACGAAACCAGGTGTAATTATTGCATTAACGATGTTCGACGCAACGATAGAAATAATTAGAAGAAGGTGGTTATATGTAAGTTATTTCGCAGGAAAAAAATTGGGAAGTTCCTCCTCTTCCATCAGAGTCTGTATTAAAAGACAATCGAGCACAATACCTGGGAAGTGCACCGCGGGTCGCTCTGATCCCACACAACCGGTTCACGGGTTTAAAAAGACCAAACCGCTCGGTAATTCCTCTGAACTTTGCGAAAATTTTGCTCCGACCCGACCGAACGGTATTAGACAAGCGTTATATTTTCATTAGTTTCGTGCGATCGGTTTCACGCAGGCTACGCGCTGAATAGATAAAGATGGGGAGCAACAAGTTGTACATAAATTTGTTAATTCGAGGCACACATGTGCCTGTATCATCGAATCTCAGAGACATTTTCATTCCCGCGATCGCGGACGGGGTATGAATTGTGCAACTGGCACGTCCAACCCCATGTGGGAGTGCATAAAATGGCAGGTATGAGAAGTAAGCGGTCCGGATCGTAGGAGATAGTTTAAAGTTAAAACGACCTACGCCTCGACTCGCCATAAATTTTCGTCCACACGATACACACTGCTACCCTTGTCGTTCCCTAGCATAAGCGCTCGCGCGCACTATCGCTTGGGAACGCTCACCAGTGGCAATAACGACTCCCGAAAGAAAAGACAGACCGCCGTTTACAGTGGACAGTCGGACCTTAATCACCACACATTGTTACCACTGTTCTATTGTGTATTCTGTCGTCGTGAATTATTTCAGAAAAATAAGGACCAACGAAAGATCCCTTGTGTTGCAAATGCAGTGGGTGATCGAATTGTTAGACCCACTTACATAGATTGACGATCTCGCAATTGTTCAATGCAAACTTTTCTGCACTAGATTCTTATTCTTTTGTGAATGCAGATCATTCGTCACAAGAATGGAGAAGAAAAATAAATTTTAAATTTGTTAAAAGATAGGTCATGAACACCCGTGTTTTATGCTGCTTAACAAGAATATGATTAAAATTAAACAAAAAATGAGTTCTAATAAGGAAAACCGAACTTTTCCAAAAGGCTCTTAAACCCTGACCTAAATCTACTTTTAACGTCGCTACTGTAGGCTCCTCCGTCCAACCTGAAGAATTATAAACGACTACATGCAACAATTTACATAAGACTTATAAATTGCAATCTTCTTTAGGATTTAAGACTGAAATGTACAAAAATTTTCTGGAGGAGAAGTATCTAATATTATCAAAATCCGTCCGAAAGAGATTAATCCGCGTGATTCAACATCCTCGAAGAGGTTCCTGGTGATCTTGAAGAGGTAATGATTCCCGCGCGTGACTTCTAGCAATCAACCATGGCGAGAGGTTGGAAGGACGGACAATTAAGTTTCAACGCGACAAAAAAGCCCGTGGCCAACTTAATAGAATTTTTGTGGAGTGTAGACAGGCCAGTTAGTTTCGGGGCTCGTGGTCGGCTAAAAATCCTTTGAAGTGGTTTCTCGATCACTCGTTAGATGAAAAAAGAAACGGGACTCTCTGTGAAATTCTAATTTCTCCATTAGCCATGGAAAGAGTAGAAGAAAGAGGGGATAGCAACCTAACGATCCGCTCCCGCTCGAAAAGATAGCCTAACACGCCTGAACCGACGGATACCTTCGAGACCTTAACCGAGGATCATTAGGAACGCGAAGATCGTCCTCGCGGTAGGTTGGCCACATTGTCGCGACCCGGATCCAATCGCAGAATTCTCGGGGAACATCACGACTCCCATCACTCCTCGTGACTGTCGTTACTCAAAGGTCACCTACCTTTCAGACCGGGATGCGCGAACCGTTCGCGTTCAAACGATGATGTCGGTCAGTAGTTCCTTCCGAATATTTCACGAACACGTGCAGCTTCGTGGCTCCAGAGACGGCTGAAAAATAATTAAGTACCGTTGTGACGAGTCTCGATCAAAATGCACGATGGTTGACTATTCTAAAAAGTGGGACAAAAATTAGCATGTTTCGAAAGCTTTATCCTGAATAATAAGGATTGCGTACCATTCTTAACATAGTTAAGGTCCCCTATTATAATTAATTAATTATTTATCGATCGTAATTTATCTTCAGGATATTACAAATTTTTATTCGCGGCGCCTTTGGTTGTTGTAAATGATCGAACCTTTTCCCCTATTATGTTCAACATAATATTATTTGCATGAAGTTCCGAGGACTACTCAGTATTCGTTCTGACATTTTCACAGTTTTATGTACCGTGTGCACATTTTCGTCTTCGGGTGATCAGAAGTCGCCGGAAAATGTCCGGAATCGTTCCTAGAAGCTAGCTGTTCGATATGAAAGTTTGATATCACGCTGCTAGAAGGAAATTTCAGGGTAACCTGACCCAGAGCACTTACACTCGACCTGAGGATCGTATAAAAATGATAAACTAACGGTTCCAGCGCGGAAGGGACGATTACTATCTCGTGCTGCGACTCGACTCAAGCCGTTCTACCGTAGGAGAGTCTCGCGATCGTGAACACCGGAAGGAAACAGTGTACGATTTCATAAAATTCGCTTCAGGGGGAAGCTGCGTGTACCCGGCATTGTGTCTGGCGATCCCGCGAGTTTCACGAGCGTATGGTGAAAGCTGACGAATTCACGGAAAGCCAAGGATTTGCATGAAATTTACAACTAGAGGCCTTTTTGTCTTGGCGCGATGTTCGGGGCCTCTTCCGCAGCGGCGCGCCGCATCGATGCGATTTTATTTCTCGAAAGGTCGTGGGTACCTCAATATGTTTCACCGAGATAGCATCTCTCGTGACCGTCCACGCAGGAAGGCAGCCGACGACGCCGACGACGACGACGACAACGACGGTGCGGGCACGAAGATACATGGACTAGCAATCAGACAATTCCACAAGAAGTGCCAATCATCTGTGCAAACCGTGCTCCGTTCAACGAGCCATTGTTCTCGAATCAATATCTATTTGCACAAGCCACCGGTGTATGCGCGATCACTCGCTCTCCTGCTCTCTCACCCGCCTCTATTGGCAAACGAATTTGAGAAGCCTGTGGGAAACCTCGCGCCGCCTCCATTGTTACCGCCCGGCTGCCCGGTAATCTTGTTGCGTCAACAAACTTTCAATTATTAAGTAATAAAGTCCCTTCGCGGAGCCTTTCGAGAAATCATAAGCTGAGCGGCCGCCGAGAACGGCCATCCTCAGCGCAAAGCTGTTCAATGCGGGTATGCGAGTTTCCCTTGGGGTGCCAGGCCACCCTAACGATTTAACAGATCCTTCTCTTGTGGAAATGAAAGATTCGTGGAAACGAAAGCTAGGATCGAGAATTGCTTCTCCGACTTTGAGATTTACAGTCGGTATCATAGATTTGGGTAATGGTCCCTCGAGATCAAGATGCTTTACGTTCTTTCGCACACGATATCCTTAACGTATAGCCACAATTTCTTTAAATTCAACCGAGGGAAAAGCATTGACGTGATATAAATGGATCGAGTGGCGCAACAAATGATTTATAATCGGTTGTTAAACCGCGGCTATCGGAAGCAATGTTTCGAGATAATGAAAGTTCTCCTCGAGGCTTCCTCGGGACCTTGCGGCCTTTTCTCTCATAATCCGCAATAAACAGTCTACTCGGAGCTATTTAAACGATTAAACCGAGCAACCGTTCTGGGCAACACGGTTATTACGCCGCACAGTGGGCAATTCGGACGAAATTTGTTTCAAAATCAAAGAACTTTCGATAGAAATGAGATAGAGAGCGATGAATTTTTTTTAAATTGAATCTGAAACTTTGTAGAATGCGGAAAAATAGAGATATTATGGTACGAACATTTTTAACCATGATAAAATTCGTTAAACTTGTACAATTTCAATAAAATTCAAGTGGTAATGACAGCGGAACGACAAGCGATGACGAGATGTGAAGTGCTTCATGTTTCGTAAGAAACTGAAAACATTAAAATACTTCATTATTAATATTTTTATCGTGTTCCATGTATGAAAATACGAGATTCCTTCAAACTAATGTGTTATCAAATCATTTTAACGAAAAAATGATTTTAAAATAGATTTTTTTGCAAAATCCTGATGTCGTGGACAAATTTTAAACCAGATTTGAAATCAGCGTGAAAATATTTACGGGAAATGATAAATAGCATGTATTTAAAAAAAAATTTCATTCATTCAGCATGTTTTAAAAAATCCTCGTACCATAATGCTATTTTTGCTATATTCTACAAAGTTTCAGCTTCAATTTAAAAAAAAATTTTATCGCCCTATCTCATTTCTAGCGAAAGTTCTTTGATTTTGAAACTTTCGTCCGAATTGCCCACTGCGCGCCGTAGCGCACAGGACAAACACGTGCTCCGACCGGGCGATTGACTTGTGCCTCTTACGCAATCTATTTGCATTCCGCGCTCGGATAACAAAACGGTCGGCTGTTAACTCGCCGGACTATTGATTGCCGACAGGAATACATAAATCGGATCGCAATGATCAAGAAACGTAGTCCGCATCGGGCCGAGGTGCCACCAGCCGCGCCTTTCTCGAGAGAATTCTATACAAAAGCACCCGAAGGCAAAGGGTACGGACCTGATCCCAAAGCCGATTCGCCGCATACCGACGGTTTCTTCTGTTTCGTTCCGTTTAGGCTGTTTCTATCTTCATCCGTTGATCATTCGTCGCGAAATCAGTGGACAAATTTCTGTATACACTCCAATGATCTGCAACATGGGACCACGTGCTGGAAAGATGCAGGGAAGAAACAGGAATACAGGGGAAGTTGAAAAAGATATTAGCTGAAGTGGAAAGAGAGAGAGAGATAGAGTAATGGATGGCAAAGTTAAATAGAGAGAGAAAGGAAAAGCAGGATGGAACGTGTGAATGAAAAAAGAAAAGAAAATGGGGGAATGGAAGGATGACAGTGTAAGAGGGCATAGAGATGAAAGAGAATAAGAGGGACGACAGGGTGAAAATAAAGAAAAGAATTGTGAAAGGAACACGGGATGTCTTTGTATCCCGTAATGCAATAAATATACATGGTGACTCTGGGAACTGGGACAAGTTACTGCTCTTTTTTAAGTAATAATAGAAAAAAATTATAGAGAAAAAAAATCATATGTCATACTACGTCCTAACTTCCTATGACCTTATTTTTATGTGGTTTGGTATATATACGCTCCAATGATCTTCATTGTACGTATTATAAAGAAAGATGTCAAAAGTATGAAAAGTATCAAACTCACTTTTAAAATAACTGAACAATGATTTTCTTGTGTAGTAACTTTGAAGCTTTTCTCGAACTTTCCCAGTTCGTTCAGCTTGTTTTTTAAAACTCGTTGACACGGTGAGAAACATTTCGAAATTAGTCGCGAACCGTGAGCAATATCTCAAGAAACGTAGTGGGAGAAGAAACAGATGGTTTAAAGACGGCAGAGTTTACCTTAAATCGTTTAATTGCCGCGGCACGAAACGCAGATAAATCCATTGATCTCTAATCGATCGGCTGTATAAAATCGTGTTCCGCCAAAGCTACATTTATTAAGACATCCATCGACAAGGCCTATCGACTCTCGAGACGTTCACCGACAGTATACTAACCCTTCGCAGCGTAACTTAAACACGCTTTCACGCGAATCGCATTTAGATCCCGGCCACCCCCAAATGGCTAACGTTCTCCGATCGCATAAACATAGCCCATGCTAGACTGTCTGCATAAAGACATTATTTCCTCGCAAGCAGAAGTGAAAGGTAAAGCGTTTTCCTAATGAACTCGGCAGACTGTCGACCACGCGATTACGCGGCGAATACAGTTCATCAACCATGAAACATGAAATACTGTATATCATTCGTTCCTCTTTTCGGAGGATAGAGAACCATTCGAAGACAACTCGAGGAAATAGGTACAAAAACAAAACATACTCCTAAATTGTTAATATTGCAAAAACAAATTATTGTGCAGCTTGGCAGGTATAATACTAAACGTTAAAATAAACGGCACACGCATTTGACTATGGCATTCCGTTAATTAGTATTTTATTCGTAAGATACTACGTTGACAATATATTACGTCGTTCGAAAAATTATTTCATATGAAAGCCAATTCTTCTGCGATTTTTCAACATGACAAATGACACGCGTTTAAAAAAAAGTGTCGAAAAGTTCATTATTTGTGCTTTAGGCTAATAATTTTCATAAATGAGACGGCTTTTTCCGTGCCACGTCGATCAAGTCCTTTGTGAGCTGCTTCAAGCTTTTGCGGGTAGACTCGCACACACATGTCTACCTCGTTCGCGAGCAATAAAAATTCCCTTGCAGGATCCGCGTTGGCACGAGATCAATGGGCACAAAGTGAGTCCTGTCGCGGAGACGAAATTGGAAAGGCGAATCACGGCTGGTGCTGCCCGGAAAGAAAGGAAGGAAGAAAGCAGGAAAGAAAGAAAGAAAGAAATAGAGACAGAGAAAGGAGGGCGGTTGCCCGTCGTCGGGTAGTGATCGGGGTGGGATGTATGGGAGGAGGGAGGGAGGGTATGGAATAGCATCCTTTGGATTTGCATAGAACAGCGTCGCCGGCTGGTAGAGGATAGGCCGGGACTCAAAGGTCGCCTTGTTACGAGGTGATTCCTTGCAAGTGGTCTTTGCCATTTCCCATGGGCAGACCCATAAAGCGGCGGAGGTCGGCCGGCCTCGACACGATGGATCACGGCGATAAGGATATATGCATCGTGTTCTGCACCGTGTACCAGTACACCGGAAGTGATCCGGGGCCGTGTGTCTCGAAGTTCGAAGTGCGCTCGTTCCCGGCCCCCATCTTTCTTTCGCCGCGCTGGTCGGTGCGGTAGTGCGCGCGCGATACCTCCAGAGCTTAGACTATTGTATATACTTGTATACTCGGCTTCAGATAACATGCCGTGTTCCAAGATTACTTCATCTAGCAGATGATGGGAGTGGGTAAAGTGCTATACTCTGTTGAGAAGTCGCCGTATCTTATTCTGTATAAATATTTATGAAAAGTGTAACTGTTATATATTTTTTTTTATTTTATTACTCTTTCATTTTTACTTCACTCTCATTATTTCAAATATGGTTAACTCATTTTGTCAATTATAATTTGGAAAAAGTTAAATTTCAATGTAGATGTTGATAATATGGAATTTGTATTTATTTCCTCAGAACATACTTTATTTTCAAAAAGAAAAATAGTAAATACAATATATAAGTGATTTAAGTTCTTTGCAATTCTTTATGCAGTAAGTTTGTAGCATTTTTACAAGTGTTAATTAAATAATGCATAAATATACTTGTATACCTCGCTTTTATATCGCGATCCACCATTTTAAATTATCTTGTGACGTGATTTGTGGGTAACAGATATCTCGTTATCTTGGGACACTGGGTCCTATGCATATCCTATACTTATGCCGGGTCTATGAGTATACATGGTCTAAGTTCGAGAGAACCAGTGCGGCGCAACCATAGTCGAGTACTATCGCGAGCACAGTGTGCAACCACCGCAGGGGTGTCTCTGTTAACTCTGTTTTCAGCTCGGTGATACTCGACGATGACTCGCGTGGGCGAATCGACCGAATACCGAGGTCTCTCTCCGCCTCTTACTCTCTCGGCACCAGGGCACCGAGTGCCCCGTCTACGTGGGCCGTCCGCGATATTATAATAAAGGCCTCGCAGAATGATAGAAAGGTATGAGAAACCCGGTAATAATAGCCGACTGCCGAGGCCCACCGGATTGGCAGGTGTTCATCCCGGCCACGGCTCCGCGGAGCGAGACCGTAGAGCACTGACTTTTATCGTTGCCACAAAACAATAAACATTTTTTAACCCGCGCGCGAGAGATCCGCGGGGATTCTATGCCTGTTACGCAAACCGATTGAAATTCGGCGATAGATATTTTATGTAACAACGCGCTCTCCACCTCGGAGCATATCGAATAACGATTTCCCTGCATACGTTCCCTCGACGACGGCCGAGGCAGAAGTGCCCTGGGTAATAATAAAGGGTATAGCCGGATAAGATAGTCAAAAGTGCCCTTGAATATATCATTCGATAGGGCACCAAGAAAAACGTACTGTGCAAAGTTCCAACCCTGAATCTCGATCGGGAGGGTAGTTATGGGGTAAAATCGAAAAATCAGTTTTTAGCCTATTTTCTCTAGTTAATGATGTTTAGAAATTCTGAGAAAAATCTGACACATGTCAAGAACCCAAATATATACTTTGCAATTGGTTTCAGATTTTTAAAGTGAAAATCCTGCTTGCAAAAAATCAAAAACCTGAAAAAAATCGAAAAAATGCAGATTTCACATGGAAGTTCTGAATTGGCCAAGTTTATATTTTTACAGTAGCGACATATCGTTGTTCTCTGTAGCTGTTTCTCTTTTCGTACACTAGAACCGCGGTGTTCTTGCCCGGTAAAAACACGAATCCGAAGCGCCCCGTCACGCGCGACATGCCGGCCGAGCGCTCAAAACGCGTCCGGGACGAGATTCTCACGAGGAACACGATGTTCCACGCCCCAGAAACTGACGTATCGAGTTGCCACAAGTAGAGGGGCTGTTGCCTATTCCCCTCCTCCTTCTCATTCGGTGTCTGCCCCTCGCGATATTGTGCAATCCGCCGCGTTTCTCGATTTCTTTGCCCGCGATCCTCCGCGCGAGGCTGCAACGACACACGGTATTATCCCCGGTGCTCACTTTTTCCTGCCGCGTCGCCCCGCGCCGCGCCGCGCTGGATAAGATCTCGTAAACGAGATCGAAACTGGACTCTCCCACGCAGGCATTATGCGGTCTTAGTTGGGCCCATTTACTGCCCGCACGCTTGTATACACCGCTTCCACGCACGAAACTGTTCCCGATCGCAAATAAATTTCACGGGACGGCGAGCGGGGAGAGGACTCGTACACCCGAGTATGTACTACTCTCGCGTCCGCCTCGGCCGACCCGGCGAAAAGCCCGAATAGATTCGACGATCGTATTTTACCCGCTCGACTTTATAACTTACTCCAGCCGTGCCCGGACAAGTGAACGTTGCCGCGTCTACAAACGATGAAAAGATTCTTTGATCCTGCCAGAAACGCGTCGACATCATCGGAACGTAGCACGGTGTGACGAGCAATAGTCAAAAATTAAGTGAAAGGTATATACACATCATTTGATCCACTTAGGGTTACAAATCCTTACACTTTCTTCCTCTTTGTCGACGCGCGTTTACACTTTGCCCTTATTTATTATTATATAATAAAAATGAAATGCTGTTCGTTGGTCACATCACGTGAGAACGGCTAGACCGATTTGGCTAATTTTTTTAAAATGTTCGTTGTAGTCCGAATCAAGTTTTTAGAGTTAAAAAAATTGGAATAATTGCCCGGAGACATGATAATTCGGGAAAAAATGAAAGTGCTTTTTGCTTTGGGATTTTCTATAAACTATAAAGATTCGAACGACGAATATGCGTTTTTTTCTCATTTTTACTTTGAAATTAACTATAACTTTAAATTACCAATAGCTTTTCACAAATTCACAAAATGATCACAAATTTATTGAAATTTGGACAGGACAACGTCTGTCGGGTTAGCTAGTTTCAAATATAACAAATACAATTAATAAAATCGTCTCTGAGATTTGCTGAGACTTTACCGTTTAATTAGACCGGATAAACAGACTGGATAAAGAGCCCGACAAGGGGTTAGAATTCGAGTCTGAGCACTGAAAATGAAAATTAGTCAAGGTAAACATTCCATTAGATTCGCGAAAAGTTTCCGAACCGCGTAGCAAGTCATAGGAGTGATAAATGAGCCTGTAGAAGCAATTTGCAAGAGGAGAAAAGGCCAGGGGCGACACGAGAGCGAAATCGCTCGGTGATACAGCAATAAACAGTTTTCCAGTGACAAATCTCGTTCCCCAAAGGCGGACTATTCAATGGACCGTATACATTATCCTCGACTGGAAACGTTTCCGTTCGACGTGATCGCATTGAAATAATTCCATTGGTCCGCGGGCGACCGGTAATCCGAGGAACGCGATAAATTACGTCGGTGTAACGAGAGAACCACTTGCCACCTATTCTGTGCCTCGTCCTAATGCGTTTCGGCGAGGGCGTCGCTAATCCGTGAGTTAACCTAAGTTAACGCATTGTGTACGTCGAACTATCATTACGATCTTCACTGGGTCAAGTATAGAAAGCGGAGACTCCAAACTTGGCTATGAGCCGACTATGGTAAGAAAATCCTTTGGATTCGTCGAGCAAAGTGGAAATCTTCTAGTCCGAAGCACAGGTCTCTTCGTAGACCTTGTTTGGAAATTGTGATATCACAATCGATATCGGGATTGTAGAAAAAAATAACTAATTACTTGAAAGACAGAACCTCGTTATTTCGAACACGAGCGAAGCTAACGTGTTGATAAAATCTTTATAATAAAATCTCTTGACTTTCGATGAGAAGCAGAGTACTTCACGGGTGTTCAAATAAAAGAACAATACCCAAGAACAGACCCTTAACTACATTGGTCAGCAAAACTTTTACGACTTACACAAAATTTTGAAATTGACTTATCAGGCCAAATACCCTACTGTGCGACGTAGCAAGTTCTGACAAGGAGAGTGCAAGGACGTTGTCACACCGATTTAATTAAGACTCTGTATACTTATAGATCTCGATCCCCCATTTACGAATATATACCATTATAGACGCTAACACTCAATAGTTTTCGAGATATTCATAAACAAAGTTCTTACATTACTGCTTAAATCTGCTATTGTAGAGGAGGTATACAACGAATATTTATTTTAGAGGTATATAACGAATTAATTTCCGCTAATTTATTTATAATTTATTAATACGTTTGTTCTTTAACTTGTATATAAATAAATGTGCAATATCTCACGAACAAGTTAATGTTACACAGCGAATTTATTTATAATTTATTAATCCTTTTGTTCTTCAACTTGTAATAAATGTGCAATCTCATATAGACAAGTCAATGTTACACAGCGCGTAAATAATATAAATAAATATGAAAAAAAAATTTTCACCAAACGAGAATCGAACTCGTTGTATACCACTTAAGAACTTTGTTTATGAATATCTCAAAAACTATTGAGTGTTAGCGTCTATAATGGTATATATTCGTAAATGGATGATTGAGATCTATAAGTATACAGAGTCTCAACTAAATCGGTGTGACAACGTCCTTGCACTCTCCTTTTGAGATAAAAAAGAGGAAATACTTCGGATCGCGAAGGGTTGATGGGCAGAGTGGAAAATGGTTAACGGGGGTGGGAAATGGTTCGCGACATTGTCTTTTGATGGACTGTAAAGACGAGGTTCCGCGCACCTGTCGGTACTGTTCCCAGTACCTCTCCGTACGCGCCTCGACCCGTCTCGGCCTGGTTCCTTAAAAGGCGCGCGTGGGTGGCCACCTCCTTGCATAATTACGTATGCAGCTCCCTCCGTGGGCTGCGGAGAAATTCCAGGGAAGTGGGCAACTGGACCTCATATAACGACCGTTTCCAACTTTTCCATTGAAACGAGCCGGACCATGAATATTCCATGAGAAAGTCTCGCGACGGTCTCATAATCGGCGATCGAATTCGCTGAGAATGAGTTCATACACTTCGCGCGTAGTTCGCTTTAACACCTTCGAAACCGTGCTCGGAACTACCAATTTACGATGGGAGAATACTAACAGGGTGGAAGTTAGACCTGTTCCGATCACAAAGTATGGAAAATATCGTACTCCTCTGGTTTGAAGCATTCTTAAACAATTATTTATCGTCCCGTATGTCTGCTGACTCAGACATAATCATCCTACATTTGCTTCAGCATTTCATTTTTATCTCGCACATTTATTACAGAACCTTTTTTTTTGTTATTTATTGATTTACAGTTAATTTTCACGTGGTCATTGAAAAGGCGTATAGTTAACATTATCATAAGGATAAGAGAAATAATAACATAAGGTTATAAAGATTCATATAGATCGATGGATTTAAAGAAGAGGAAAAACGTTCCTGATGTTGTTTTCGTTTAAATTCGTTTTGATGTGATTTTCAATAGAGAATCTGAATCGTTCCAAAGAAAATCTAGGACATTCGAGTAGTATATGGTGGATACTGATGGTCACGCCACATGTGGTACAGTCCAGGAGCCTTTGTTTGGCTATAAGGAAGTCATATATACATATATCTTGAGGGTTCTGTTCGAATACGAATAATTGCGATCTGATCTTTCCTAGGAAAGGAATGCTTTAGGGGTTCATAAACATTGGCTCTTATATTATGGAGTTTGATTTGGGTGCCCTTAATCCAGTTGGTATTTCATATATCTACGATGGCTTTTTTAACAGAGGATTTTACATTTTTTCTTTTTGGGACAAGAAGTTGATATAAGTTTCGTTCGAATGCAAAAAATTTAATCCTTAGAGAGAAGGGAGGCTAGAATTAAAATGTTTAATCCAGTTGGTATGTCAAAAATCTACGATGGCTTTTTAACAGCGGATTTTACGCTTTTTCTTCTTGGGATATAAGTTTCGTTGGAATGCAAAAAATTTAATTCTTAGAGAGAATAAGGCTAGAATTAAAATGTTTTGCATCTGGTGCAGTAAAAGCCTCGAATCCCCAAATGAAATTTCCTTCATCGCAGAGAGACTGGTTCGCGCAGATGGTATATATGGTATATATCTGCCCTCGTATACCTTCTCGATATTCGAGCCGAAAACCGCTAATGGCGTTGAGACGTCTGGGCATCGGTAGAAATTGAAAATCTAATATTATTCGACGCATTACAAGCGTCGCGCGTCGGGGCATAGGATGCCCGAGCGCAAACAGGTTCCCGTGTTCGTTTCGAGGGATATTGAAGGGAATGGACAACCGCGGCGCTGCTTTAATGAACAAACACGAGGAGTAGAGAACACGACTGCGCAAGAACTCTGCGTTAGACCTCCGCGGTAATTCCGCCGGAGAGTCTGTCTGGCCTATTTACGACAACCCCTTAACAAGAGCCACTGGTAGGCGTTTTCTGGCGTAGCCGGACACGTAATTACAGTTCTGTTCCTTCCTGCCTGTCCGCAAACAAGGATTCAGAGGAACTGGGGGACTAGAACGGCGTGAGAGACAGAGAGAGGGAGAGAGAACGTCATCGGAAATGGCAGTGATCCATGGCTGTCGACCTGTTCCAGGAGGGTAGATGCATTGTTGCCGCGAGCGTTTAACCAAATTATAAAGCACGACCTTCTGAGGTTTCACGCGACACGATTCCGCGCGCGGCGGATCGTTTCCATGTGCAAACCTACTGTTCGCGACACGAAATTCACCGCCGAGAGGAGAGGGCGGCTCGTTTTACACTTCCCCTCGGTATTCACGGCATATTTACATAATTATGCTTACCCTTCTCCGGAGAAGAAGGCTAGCTTTAACACGGAACGCCGCGCAAACTTTTCTCAAGATGTACACCTAGGCGGACCTCGAGAGATCAACCTTTTTGTGGTACTCTTTAGTAATAAGCAATGGCTCGGTGAACAACGTCCATCTATTTCGAACACATGTGTGTAACTTTCAACTTTATTCTCTAATTTTTTTAACTAGAAACAGAATGCAAAATGGCGGAGTCCTTCACTAACTCTGAAACCGTGTGCAAAGAGCATCGATTGCTGGCCGAAAGTCTAAAATGAAAAATTCTTTTTAATTGGTAAATAAGAATGTATTGCTCACAACGTGGAATTTTTAAAATATTTATTCTATTGGGTCTATAACTTAAAAACCGAAATTTGACATTAGATGCCAACACTTGTGTATGCGCTGTAGCAAATCATTGACATACACGTAATTTGAAGATCTATTCATAACCTGCAAAATCAGTCAGTGTTTGATTCGCTTGGGCGCATCATATTTTTTCCAATCATGGAAAATTTTGAAAATTGGCGAAAGAAACAGCATTTACGGGAACTTTTGCTGAATCACTTTTTTGCAAAGAAAACTGCAGTCGAACGTCATCGTTTACTCGTGGAATTGTATGGCGAATATGCTCTTGCGAAAACACGGTGTTTCAAGTGGTTTCAACTTTCAAGTGGTTTGACATCAAAGACAAAGAGCGGCCTGGACAGTCGAAAAAGTTTGAAAATGAAGAATTAGAAGCGTTACTCGATCAAAACTCGTGTCAAACACAAGAAGAGCTTGCGGAATCAATCACCGAAAATAACTAATTCTTTCTTTGATTCAAAAGATGACCGGTTTTTTTGGAATGGCATCCACAAATTGCCAGAAAGATCGGGAAATGTAACTTCCGATGGACAATACTTTCAATAACAGAATTATACAAGATTTTCTTTAATAAACGTTCAAATTTCCTAAAAAAATTCCGGTTTTTAAGTTATAGACCCAATACAAACACATTTATTTATCCTGCGAAACATTATAATATTTAAAACTGCCCAATTTGTTAAAGCGCACCAGAAGATTAATTCTAAGCACCCATTCCATTGTTCCAAACGTTTTCTACAAATATCCGAAGCGGTTTGCCACATAAGAAATAAGAGTAATATTAAGAAAACGTGTTGCGTGTAAAATCGACCACGCAATGAAATCTCAGGAATAAATTGAGAACCGAAACGAACAGTATTTAGAAAGTCTCCCGCCTATGATCCCGAATGTCTCGCAGGAGAAAATCGCTCGAATGGCTCGGTATAAATAATTAATTTCTGAACGATCGGGAAACGATAATTCACTGGTAGAATGATAGGTTCGTGCAACATTTACCGAGTAGATTTTTCATAGACGAAATAGCCGATCAATATCTGTCGGGGGTCAGCGCAATATTTTTCATGGCTGCCCTTCGAAATTCGCATATGGCTCCCAGAGACGAGGGTGAAATATATTAAAATACATTCGACTCGGGACGAGGGTGAATGGATGAGAGTATTCAACTTACGTTTATTGTGTCACGGGGGTGTGATATACGGGACTGATAGTTAACTCTCGTTGAACACTATCTCGAGAAGACGAATTCGCGTGCCATCTGTGCTATTATCGGTTTATTCGCCAAGCGTAAAAAAATTACGTGGGGTCGTTCCGCGTGGATATTGCGGAATTCTATGATACTTTAACAAAGTGCTATTCTCTGGCGAATAAATTGCATGCGTTTAATACGATGCAATCAAAATTATGTTAATCGTAGGACGATCATTTTAATAGTGCTATGAAATTCTTGATTTATTTTGTCTCGCGGTTGTCAACGCAGAGCTGCGAAATAATTCCCTTTGTAATTACTAAACAACAACTTGCTCAACTGTATCTAGGATCTCCGTGTTAGCCGCGACGCTTGTTCATTATTCTCTCATTATCGCTGGACGCGAAAATCTATTCGAATCTAAATGACACATAATTTGGCTAAATTCCAGCCGCCACACTAATACGCCTAGTCAATTCGCTTTTAATTGCAAGCGAAAGTCGTTAGCCGTGCTGCTCTCCCGCGATGGTTTGGGGCAAAGAGGTGCAGTTAATAATCGCTAATTACATAACGATCATACGGAATCATCGCAATTACAAATGATCGCGTGGACAATCGTTTTATAGCTGGAACCGTTATTCGAGATTATCGCCCTTTATTGATTGAAATTCGTGAAGCGTCTACTTAGCGAGGGGATAAATTTATTACATTTTCTTTCGCATACTTCCGTGCGCCTCGAAGTACAGGTTCACGGTGCAACTTTCTTCAATCAACGATAGATTACCGTGTATTAGCCTACTGCGCATTCATCGTTAATGAATCGCGATCTCATATATCGTGTTTCAAATTAAATACCGCGCCTAATTGCACGTATAGCGCGAGTTCCGATGTCTAGAAAATTAGAGAACATTACAATTATTCTAATTGCAGAGCGTCTCGCTAACATGCAATTTCCATTTTTCAAAAGCCCGTTGCATACCGCGCGGCGTGTTCCCACGCGTAAAAGCTGGAGCAACGAATTTCTCGGTTCCGAGGAGGAACTGGCACACCAGAGCAAATCTCGCCGCGGTTAACAATGCTTAATTAGCGTCTTAAGCGCCGACCAAGCGATGATCCGTAATCACGCTAGGAAAGAGAGGTAATTAAGCCGGCTGGAAACCGAAAATTTCGATGCTGCCAGAAAGAGAACGCAAGGGAGAGAACGTCTATCGCTTTTCGCGGCGAAATTCAACTCTCTTTGTGCTTCCTGTCACGTTTTAAGGTGACTTTCGGACCCCCAAGGTCCCGCGTTCTCATACATCTGGTCCACGCCCACGAAAAGACTATGGATTATTCTAAGCCCGCGACTCCGCGGGACTCCGAAATTCCTCGTGGTACCCGCTCCACCGTGACGGGAATATTTAATGACAACGAGAGCACAATGTGAAGCGAGCGGCTTGTCATCGGGGACTCTCGCAACATGTAAGCAACAGTATCATTTCTGTATACCAGGTGTCTAGCAAAATCGACACTTTCATTTAAAAAATTACTTTTTTTTTAACCTTGCCGAACCTATTTGTAAAAACTCTTCTCTTTAAATGAAGAACATTCTTTTAAAATTTTATTACCTCGACCTTATAGTTCGTCATTTATTAAATAAGTACTTCTTAGTGGACTAATGAAAGTTGTGGAAGTTATTTCATTTTGATATGAAATATCTTTCGAGTTACAAATAGTGCCGCAGTTTTTCGAATTGGTTTCTTTATCACAAATTACATAAAACTAAAAACAAAATAAAAAAAGCCGAGGATGTAAAAAATCACTATAAATAGGTGTATAGAGAGCATTCAAACGCCGAATATTCCCGAAGTTACGCAAGGTACAGTTTCTCGTGGCGCGCATTTCGTGCCAACGCTCTAAGAACCCATTATGACAAAATAAAATAGTGCAATGCTGTAATTGAATAAAATTTAAATCCTCGTGTCCAACGAATTATCCAATGAAATAACAGTATTAACGAACCAAGTGCAATAAGAAGGCAGTCAGAGTCCGTTAAACGGTGAAACGCGGAGAGCAATAAACCGATCTCCGTTAACGATTCAAGTACATTTTCACTTTATCTTCGGCCGTTTAAGGATTTTTTACGCCTTACTTTTACTTCCGTTACATAAATTGGTGTCCGCAGAGGTCTCCTTTAAATGGATATTTCAATCATTTACTATAAAACGCTCGTTTACGACGCACGGTCCACGCGACCCCTTAACTTTCCATCTTTCATGGCCATGAAGGCTTCACGAGATTCGGTTCAACGTGCGAGTGCAGATGCAGATTTTCTGCAATGCACTTGCGGCGATTGGAGCTGTCATATCTCCGGGTTTCCCAAGATCCTGTGATGATTTTAGTTTCCCAATCCTTGCTGATTGTTAACGCCTCTGGTCAAGCTTATATTCGAGTTTGTTCTGATTCTACAAGGTGGACCATGAAGTGTCACCAGCTTGGAATATTCTGCTGTTAGTAGTTCGATCGGAAGGTCTCTTAGCTAAAATAACATGGGTCAAGAAGAACTTTAAGGTGATTCCACTAAATTTTTTGTTAACCCTTTTTCCTGGAGTTATCAAAATCACCCAAAAGCAAAATAATCTAAGCTGATCAGGCTTCGTGATCCACCCTGTATCTTTTATTCGAACTTTTTACGAGACTGTCCAAGTCTTTCATGCTCTCTGTCCTAGATCAATGATTTTACAGATGGCAGCCCTAGCCACGAGCTTCGTACGCCCGTCCCACCGAAAACAGGATTCAATGTGACTCGATGCGTTGAATCCACTCCCCGTAAATAGGTTTCAGCGGCACTACTGTCTTGGGATTATGCAGAACAATATCTCCGTTACAAAGGACCAGCCAAATAAATCTGCTCAATGCCGGATTAACCCCCGTAGCAGGAGTAGCAAATGCTAAAGGCTCCGCGCTGACTTAATCCGGCACTGATAACACCATTAATCCAATTCTATAACGAATCCAACGACCTACATTGTTATACACTTAAACTTCCAATGTATTGTTAAAATCTTAATGAACTGGGATTCATTGTGTTTTATTATATTATATGGGAAACCTCGCCCTCTGGTAACATTTGCTACGGGCCCCGCGCTGGGTTAATTCGGCACTGAACCTGCTGTACTGGCGGAACCAAAAGAAATTTGAAATTAAAATTCACGGTATAAAAGCGTCACGCTGGGACAAAATGTCTCGATCGTCGATTTACATAGATATTGGAAATCCGTCTCGGTGTTTTTTCTCGAGGGGGATCGATATTTGGAGAAAATTGCGGCAGCCGTGACCTTTGGACACTTGGACGGCGACTAATCCAGCATAATTTTCGCAAAAGGCAACGCCGCGCAACCTGTTCCTGGTAGAACGCCTTAAATATTACGTTAGACGGCGGGGCTGATCGTTACATGTGCCCGTTAATGAAACACTTTGTTTGTAGCCGAGACATGCATGGAAACCCGAACCGTCTCGGCTGACGCTAGAAAGGCAGTCGCTCGAATGTCGCCGGTTCCTGGCAGCCAGCTTTACTATTACGGTTTCATTCTGCCGGGCGAACGTGCAGGGTGAATTTCAATGAACGCAAGAACTTCGAAACTCCAATAAGTACATCGTATCTCCGATCTTCGCCCCACGATTTTGCATAATCGTCGGAATCTTGGCTTCGCTCGAGCTTTCCACAATTTTTACGCTTCCCGGCCCTCTCGGCGGCCTTCGGATCACCTTGCTTCACATTTAGCGAGTCTCACTCGGCATTTTGCAAGCGTTAGACACGCTTCTGCAATCCCGAGAAATTACCCCATTTCTGGAATACCTTCTGCATTTAGCAGTCGTTTCAATCTTGAGGTAACAGAACAATGTTCTGGACCATCTTCTAAATTCAGCAGCCTGATCGTTTGCATCAAGCTACAAGGTCCTAGAATCTCCCCAGTTGAATTGTCGAGTATCAGAGCAAACTTCAGAATCCAGTCCAGTCTCGAAGGATCAGTATGTAGCTCGAAGGGCATGGTCCGGTAATCAGAAAAGCAGAATTTCCCTTCGTGCTTTGTTTTCTGCGCGCTGAGACCACGATGGGAGTTGTTCGGTCTCAGTCACGGATAATAGAATGCAGAAGCTACCGTCAATTTCTTGTACTGCGGCAATCTCGACGGCGCGGGCATTAATTCCGTCTGTCCCTTATAATTCCCACAACATCGTCACTCGACGCAACCATCATTCAGCGAGGCTACAATTTTCGTTCCTGTTGCAGGGGACATCGAGGATTGCTTGGTCGCCCCGGTTGCCCAGGGACAATTCACGCCGCTGCCGGAAGCCCTTTGTTGGGCGATTCTGGAGCTGACGTCCCAGAGGCAGGCAGCGACCTTGGACACGCTACGATCCGCTCTGAGGAACGCTTTTCCAGCGATGCAGAGACCAAACCGCGAGCTGGTGTACGACGCCCTGGCGAAGCTGATGCAGGAACGGAAGATTTATCATACGTCCCAGGGCTATTTCGTCGTTACACCGGAGACCAGGAGGCTCAGGCGCGACTCCAGCAACTCGAGGCGATGTTCCAGGGAAGTGAGCGGGTCCAGGGGTCAGGGCAGCATGCTGATGACTAACGACGAGGCCATGGCGCTCGTGCATGGCGAGATGCTGACCCTGAGGGACGGCGATGTCACGCATCAAGCTGTGCAGACCAATCTGGCGGACGTCATTTGTGGAGGTAAGGACCACGGTCGATCTACCTTCTTCTAAGAAATTTTAACTGCAGACGTACTGTGGTAAAAATGCGCAATCTTGCTGGACAAAATGTCTCGCCAAAGAATTTCTAGCATCTTTTCATATCATACTTGAAATTTTATTATTAAATTATATATATTTTTTTATTATGAGTGCATTAGGAATGAAAATTATAACAAATTTCTTTTTCTAGAGAAAATAATTAAATGTAAAAGATTAATAATCGGTCGGCCGCCCATCTTTATCGATTATTTTCTTGCACAGATTGCTCCATGTTCGGGATGGAGCCGCGCAAATGTTTACGGAGAACTTTAGACGCGCCAGCACTGTTACTATTTCCTCGAAGTAACGCGGAAACGATGTGCAATTTAGATACGAGGCGTTAAGATGCAAATGCAGGTGGTACTCGGGACTGTAGCTTTAGTTTGAACAGTCTGTTTTCTCCTGTTTTTTCCTCAACTCTGCTTTTCAGAGATTGAAACGAGGATTCATGGCGCCAACCGAGGATTACACTCGGTGGATACTGTAAAATCACGTTTTTCACGAAGCAATTACACGCTGATTAGGATTAACATTTACAATTCAATCTGTCTGCAAATAAATATACATTGAAGATCTAATAATTTGACGGAGTGGAAAGTGTTAATCACATTCTTCTAGTCTTAGTCCTAATAATGTGTTGAATATTCTCTCCTTTCTTTTGGAGTATGCTGTTGGTCCGTTTTATTCAACACAGAAATAATGATTTTCTATTGTTCGTTAGCAATAATGCAGTACATAGAATTTCTTCTCGTTCAGACAGTCAAACGAAATGTACTTCGATAGTGTACTTCGATAGTGTACTTCGATAATGTACTAAGGAGAACAGAGGATCTGCTCTGTAAAAAGTAAACGGTGTATTCATATAAGGTTCTAAATTGAATGGTAGACGTTTAATAATTGTAAGGGCTAGAATGATAAGGTCAAAGTTTTGAAAATGACGTGGCTAGGTAAAGATTCAGGGAGGTCGAAGATAAGACAGAGTTTGAGAATGAGTTAAAGATGAAATAATGAGTTTATATATAGTTTATATGCCGTTCACTAGTTGCTTGTGTTGCGGATATACCTATGTATCATCATGCTGCCTTTGCTAATATTGGCAATCGTTTGCAATTTTCCTTCTACCAGTCTGAAATGTCATTATTTCCGAGGTATAATGTTTTCTTCGAAATATATTCTCATAATTTATAAATAATTTTATTAACATTACCATCATCTTCATATTTATCAATTAATTCATCGCCATTGTTATTATAATCACCATCTTCTTCAGATGTGATGCTCTTTTTCAAACTATTAATTGCTTGGTGTCTTTGTTCATTTGGTAGAAGCTAATTTTCGAGAATCTCGAAATTTTCAGGAACCCGACCCGTCTCGTCAATCGGGTCGCACACCCCTACCGGATATCTATGTACATTGAAATGCCGTTGGTATACAACAAATGGTTTCGTTGTATTCAATTTTGTTCCTCGGTGTATGCTAGAATAAAATGCAAGAAAATCGTTTTTTCGAAAATGGGAAACCAGTGCACCCGCTTAAAGTAAATAGTTGACATTTGGCCAGGTTTTTCGAGGCAAGTACATGCAAGCGGGATTGCTTGTCGGGTCTCCCGCGAAAAGACAGCCAGGAAACGAGAGGCTCGTAAAACCGTAGGAACCCGCCCCGGGGACAAACTGGTCGATCAGAGCAGCAGACTCGTTCGGCACGTGTTCGGGAATGGTTCCGAGTGTGCAGGAGTTCGCTAGCCGGTCTCGCGCGCGGGTGCCTTTTTCTCTCGAACTCGATGGACGAGTCCGGTGCGTTTATGTTGTTGTCGTCCTTGGCAGCCACGCACCCAGCGCCGGAAGACCGTGCATTCCACCGCGGCAGATCGGTGCGAAAAATTGTCGCGATTCGATTTAAATTGCGCGGCGTTATCTCGGCATTTAGAGTGCTCTGTCGTCCGCGGCCGCGAATTTATGCCCCTTCCGGCCACCACGACGGGCCGGGCCGGGTCCGAATTAGAAATTCAAATCGGGCCCTCGCGCATCGACGCGAAGGAAACTCGGCAATTTTCTTTATCTGAACCGTCCCAAACCGGGATATGGTAAACGCGATCTCAACATTGTACGATAATACGTTCCCGTATATCATTGCGGTATCACCGGGCCATGCTGCGCCGTCGCGACGGTTGGCACAATGTTGAACCGAACGATGCCACGTTGTTGGCTCGCGTGCTAGGCATGCACATCGTGCGCATACTCGATGCAAGAAATGCAGCTTCTTCGGGAACACTCTAATAAATTCTCCGATGTTATATTCATGTCCGTGAACCATTTCGGCATTGTTTCCCCTCGATGCTTGTTGCTTGCCCGCGCTCAGACACCGTGGGAATATCGTACATTTCCATTTGGTCAACCATAAACGATTATTATTCGACCGGAATACCGTATTAAACTGTTCTCTTATTAATCCTCACTAAGGTTATTAACCAAGAATGCTTACGAATTCAGATAATGTCAATCAGTAAATTATCGGAAGAATATTATCAACAGACCCACAAACAAAATGTTAATATTACGAGAAACGGGTACAAACAGAACAAGTATGTTGTTAGAGCATTCTAGAACCAAGATTTAAATTTTATTCTCGGCGCCACGGTTCGATCATTTTTCTACACAACAAATAGCTATTTTGTAGGAATACTAAACACTGGATTCGGATGTGAATCTTCCGGTTCAAGAACCACGTTAGCTATTAAAATGTTTTAATACAAGGAAAAGAAAGGAGGTATTTCGTCCTAGACCCGCTAGAGGACTCCATCAGTAAGGCTATCTAGCAGGCCCTGCCTTATACACGGGATGTTCGAAGGCAATTTGAGAAACGTATTTGTACTGAATGGTGACAGAACAGTAACTAGCGAGAAAATCTTTCGGCATCTAAGTTAAATAATTCGGAAGATTCACATCCGAATCCAGCGTTTAGTATTCCTACAAAATAGCTATTTGTTGTGTAGAAAAATGATCGAACCGTAGCGCAGAGAATAAAATTCATAATATCCGAAAGATAAATTACGATCGATAAACTAATTATTCATCCAAGATTTGAATGTTCATTTTACGCTAACAACTATACAGAAGAAGAATAGCTGCGGCCACCGGTGGCGTTCGTCGGACGACTATAAACTATAAACTGCAAGGATCGTTGCAATGCGCAACGAACAAGCTATCGGCGATCAGATCGGTAGCACGGGATTCGAATGAGTCCCTATATTTCTTGCAGCGTGGCGAGCGCACGAAGTTGCATGCGCAGCCTAAATGCAGCAGCTGGTTGGTCGAAGTTTCGGTGCCGCTTGTTGAAACTGGAATTTTCTGGCGCGTTGACACGGAAACACCTTCGGCACCTTGCACACCTCGCCTCGTTCCGTACACCGGGACGTGTATGGAGGACGTACACGCGAGTATCGGTACATATAGCGGCGGGAACAGACCGTGCCAACTCGGCGATCCCTGGAAAGCGTTTAGCACAGCCGATATATTAGCTATTGGTCACGACATTGTCTACCGTTACACACGCTGCTGGGATCACGTGGGGGGCCACACGTATATAATCTTCCTACTTTTCTCTGACTCGTTTCTCGAGTGATTCTCACGCTGGTAACCCACTCGGTCGTCGCCACCGCCTCTGGCTGTGTACCACGATGAAAATCAGGGACGAGGGTGTTCCACTTTTTGAGAACCCGGTGGGAGACCACGACTTGACAGCCAACCGCGATATGCGAATTCCGAACTCGTCACTGTCAACTTCAACGCCGGAAAATCAGTACGCTGGGCAGAATGTTAATACTAAAAGCGATTTAAATGTTATAGCTTATAAAAATGACTAGGCTCTATTTATTTAGATTTTCTGCAATCTGCATCACAATATGTGCTCGCATAAAGAAATTTATCGAATCAATTTGTATGTAAGCAACTTCATAATTTCAATAATTGTAAAATGAAAAATATATAACCCGGTCATTTGATTGGCAGTGTTAACCCTTGTCCTACGATTTATTTGATGGTTTCAATGATTAGAACTTTCTTTGTAGTTCGTAATTTCCTAAAAAAAAAGGAAAAAATTTATATCTATTGTATGCGTACATGTTCCCCAGTAACTATACATTAACGAAACCAAAATAGAATTTCATCTCGGTTTAAAGGAAATTAATAACATACATATTTATTAGACTGTGATCAGAATCTTCGTCACGAGTCTGACACGATATTGTAGGACAAGAAGTTAAAGCCTTTGTAAGCCTTCGGAGTTTGCGTAAACGTCATGATTATGGCCGAGGAGAAAGTAAGATACGCGACCATCAGACTCGAAATAACAGTGATATTTGCTTGAAGTTTTTACTAAATATTACGTATTATGCATGCGTATTGAAGTATTTACCAGAAAATTCAGTAAATACTAGTTATATTACATCATCCTCTATACATACCAGTACCAAGTGTTTGAAAATCATAATTTTTTTTTTTGGTTTTATACATACGACGACCGCATTCTGTACGTGTTATTAGTATTCAGAGATGAATTCCGATCTTTTCAGGTAACCCGAATGACAAGGTCCTGTTCGCGAGGTGTCGATCGATGCCAGGACGCCTCGAAAGGCGACACTCTCTCCGGCTCTGGGGCTCCGCCAGGCGTTTGCACAGAAGTGGAAGTTCACGGTCTTTGCCACGAAGGCCAGAAAGGAGCGACACTTCATCGAGTGCGGAATACGCGAGCACCGACAGTGCGCCACATAGCCCAACCAGTGAGTCGAGTCGGGGAAGGGATTGTTTTGGTGATGGATGATCAACTTAAATATGTTAGCCATTCCCTCGAATCCGATCCAAGCTTCCAGCTTGTGGCCGCTTGGAGAGAAACTGATTCTCTATCGCGTGAAAAAATAAAGCACTTCGACAGGGTAGCTGTAATACGGACGAGACTCCCATGACTCCCTTCACGCGCCAAAAGGAAACATCTTTATCCGGGGCCAGCAAATCATTTAACCATGCTTTTTTCCGCCATCACCCTCATTCACCACCGAAATGGTAAACTCCAGCCGATAACTCTTCCAATATCCTGAGCCCCCGATACTCGGGGAAAAAAGATAGACGACTCGCTGACACGATCGAACATCCACACCTCAACGAAGCTTCTTAGTCACCCTTAGCTGGCAAGCCCTTCCTCGATTCCCGATCTCTCATAACGAAATGCAACATCGGTCCGTCTTTTCTCAAGGTTTCTCTGGGATTTTTTCAGAGAAAATAGGTCTGCTCTCCAGGCTGTTCCGGCGCAGTACACGAAGGAAGGGTGCACCGTTAATGGGCACGTTCAGCGCTCAGTATCCTCCTACCGAGTGGTTTAACCCACGTGTCGTTCACCTACACAGCGTAGCCACGCAAACGAGAGCTGCCAGCCCTTCGGTGAGTTGGATAAAGTCGGACGTGTTCCCTCGGAAAAGCATACACGTGTTTTTTCTGCAAACAGTCGGGAATTGAAAGCAAACCGGATGATTAAATTGAATCCCTGGAATTACTGCAGGAAGATAAACAAGCTGCCCGAAAAGGCTAGGATTGAATTTATGCAGTGTACTCGGCCAGATCGATAAGTTAGAAACGTTCGCTTGTAACTGCGTCAGTAATTATGCTTCCTCAAACCTGTTAACAATTAGTTTTATCCAGTTGTTTGAATTCACTGAATTCAAGAAAGATGTTATTTCTATATCGGGGACGTCGCGACTGCGGATCTTTGTGCGTTTATGGTATTTGTACACTTTTGGAATATTATGAAAGGAAACATTTATGAGAACAAACCTTAATGGCATTTCTGCTTTATTTTTATCATAAGCCACTTTCACGCTCTAGACCAAATCAGCACAGCGCATAAGTTCCACCAATTTCTTCGAACGACAAAAAAGATAGAGAGCAATTTCTACAATGAAAGAATGTTTGCAGATGATGGAGGGTCTGGACCAGTCACAGGCCAGTTTCCAAGTTTGGGACGATTCGAGTTCCGTGCGATCCGCCACTTTGCCTAGGCGACATCGACGCCAAGCCAGTGGCGACTCTTCCAGTTTATTGGCGAACTCGACACCTCGAAGTTCCAGACGGCATCGATCGCCTTGCTCGACTCTGCCCAGATCGAAGTGCTCCAGTCTGAGCAGATGCACCTCCAGAGCGTCGGTTTTACCTCCGACCGGCAACCAAGAGTCCTACCAAGCTCGCAATCAAACGCAGAACGGGAAGAACTCTGCGAACTCGTCGCCCAGCCGAAGCGGCGGAAGTTCTGGTTCCGTCCGAACCACGAATGCCAGTCCTGCGAAAACGGCCACCCTAGGCCGATCTAGCACGAGACAATCGAACTCTAGACGACCCAGCCATGATTCCACTGGTAGCGGCACGAAATCGAATGGATCACCGCAACACAAGGTAATAGCTACTAACCTGCCTTCACAAAACGTTACCAGTTTTATTAACCCTCATCCACACGGGTAATTTTTTATACGATTCTGCATGAAGAGATTTTTATGGCACGTCTTCGCTAAAAGACCAATATGTGTGCAGCATACACAAAAAGTGGAGAAATGTATTACTTGTAGTGACATGTAGTTCGATTGTATTTTGAAATAATAAAATTTGTACTGAGAAATAGTTGTACTATAAATCACAATTGTATAGGATCTAATTTGCCTACTTGAGCCTTGTGGTACCCGGGTACCCTCATCATAGCGAATGCGAAAAAAAAGGTTTGGAAGTTTTTATGTGAAATGTATAAAATTTTTGATTAATTCCAAGGATATTAATTCATCTAAAGTAGATTTGAGATGTCACAAAAGATGAAGGACATATCAATTGAAAAATATTGAATATTATGTGAATGAATTTGAAATAGGTACCCGGGTACCACGTAGTGTGGATTAGGGTTAATAAAGCAGGGTACCATCCGTTCTTGGTCGGAAGCATTCGTTTCGAGATTCCCGACCACCTCCAAATTAGCTCAGGAAGGTCACCGTAGGTTGTTTAATGGGTATGTCTGACCCTTCTGGTCAGAAGAGTCCCACATGACCCCGCCTCTCCCCCAGAAGAACGGGGTAAATGCGTAAAGCATTTGATCCTACGTTAAAAAGAAAAAAAGGATACCATCCGTGCTTGTTTGATGTCAGTTGAGTATTCAAAACTGCTTACAATGTCGAAAATGTAAGAATGCAATGTCTTAAAAAAAAATACAGTAGTATTGTATAATACTTGAACTGTGCAACTAAAAGGGTCGAAGCCGTGCTTGACGACGAATTGACTTTAGCGAACAGTTTCCAGTGAAAGACGACTAAATAATTATATATCGACAGGTTTTGCAGAAGACGTCGTCCGGCCATTCGTCCCACTCCAGTGGAAAATCGATTTCCAGCGGTAAACTCTCGTCGTCCCCATTGAAAACGTCCACGTTACCAGCGAAATCTTCTCCATTGAAGGTGGTCCAGCAAGGTTCCTTGACTCCGCTTCAGGAAGCGCAGAACTCGATCACGCTGCAGGTGTCAACGAACCTGACTCCGGTGAGCCCCACATCGCAAGACCAACGAGCGATACAGAACAGCGTGACCCTGGCGTCGAACGCGACCAGCACGACCACCATCTCTGGATCCCCGGGCACGAAGATTTACGTGCAACAGAACAACTCGCCGATGAGGTCGGTGATCACGTTCGAGAACGGTACGGTGAAGACGAAAGTGGCTGAGAAAGAGGAGTGCAAGGAGAAGCAGGACCGGGAGCTGCTCGGCGAGAAGATCTACAAAAGCAGGATAGACGACGAGAAGCTGAACAAGTCGAGCAAGCTCGAGCGTCCGTCCTCGTTGTACGCGTCCAAAGAATCGAAGCCGAGTCTGCTACAGTCCGAGTCCGACAAGGAGAACAAGCCTAAAGCTGAAGAGGAAGTGCCGAACAAACTGAAGCTGACTAACCGTCTGAACAACAGCCAGGCGCACCTGATCGACGGCTCGACGAACAACATCGACAAGAACTCTCTGGTGAACGAGCACCCGGCGACAACGCTGTCGAACACGAAGAACACTAACGACGCCATGAACAACTCGCGGAAGCTGAGTCTCTCGTTGTCCAAGGATGCGCTCAGCTACAGAAACCTGTTGCGTCCAGGTTCCAAGAACAACATCGCCTCGAACCCGCCCTCGCCCACGAAATCCTTCGACGGTTTCGGGGGCTCGTTCAACAACGTCTACATCGAGAATCTGGAAGTGACGAAGCAGAGAGCTCCGCAAGGCTCGGAACCGAACCTCGAGAAAACGGTCAGTAGAGGCGACCTCTACACATACCCAAGCTTGAGCGACATGCAGGTGCAGTTCACCAGCCTGGCAGCGCAGAAGATCCTGAAAGGCTGCCCGATCAACAGCGTGGACACTTTGGTCGAGGTGAACACGGCAGCGGCCGAGAAGCCGAACAACTGCGACGTCACCGTTCACACCGATTTCGGACTCGTTTAACGGTTTTGTCTCGTCGGACCAGCGGTTTCTCGCGCGCCTCGTACAGTGAAAGATTGAACTTTAGCAGGACGGAGCCGATCCGTGATCGTATCTCGTGCGGCCGCGTCGTGGTAGACGTGTTAAATAGCATACAGAGAGAACGATTGTACTGCTTAAGCATATAGAGAGCACTGTAAACAGTTACCAATAAAGAAACGCTCGTTGTATCCCGACCTGCGATCCGCTGTCACACGCGTTCTATTTACACCCGACAGTCTTTTTGCAATTCGACACACATCGTTTACGATCTGCATCGATAATCACCCCGCTCGTGCTTCCATTGTTGATCATCTATATGCTTACGCGGCTGAACGTTCGATAGTATTGTACACATAAATGGCAGCCATTCCACAGAAAGTATTCGTTAGCTTATCTATAGTTGTTTAAACTTTTAAAGCATATCCAGGAATCCGATGACAACGCATTCGAAAATCAGCAGCCCCAATTCTTTCGAGACAAATACTTCCGTCGCGTACGAGGTTCGAGCACGATCGTTGCATTGTCGTTGCATTCTGTAAAACGTTTTTTATTTTCACGCGATTCGATGCCTTCCGACGAAATTTCACGGGAAATATGATTTTCTGCACTGCTCGGAACAATTCGGGGGATGAGGAGAGTTCGCGTAGAACTCGAGGAATTGACGCAACGAGGAAATGAAACACTGCCTGATATTTACGATAGCCTTCTCACGGAATGTTCAATCTACGGTGCCTCATAGATTACTTCGTATACTATTCTAAGTATTAATGATCATTGGAATTCGATCGTAACCTACGTCGAAAGATATTTTTTCTCGGTCCAGGAAAGCATATTTTTGTCTCGCGTGAAAACCAGCAACCGTAGTGTTCAGATGAATAGTCCGAAACCTTTAAACGATAGTCACAACTTACAATTAGTTAATGTAGGATACAAGCAAATAGTGTAATATGTGAAATCAAAATGGAAGATATCGTTGGTCTCGACGCCAACACGAGACACAAATGTAAACTAGTGATTCTGTAGGACTGTGCACGAGGAATCAGTCGAGAACATTGTCACTGTGTAATTGAAAGAACTGTACAATTTTCCAAATTTACACTTTGAACTCGAGTGACTGAATTGTATCTCAGATGCTGAATAAAACAATACGAAATAAACGACAACAAAATAAAGAAACACACGATTCAGAATTTATTCCGAACAAAAGGATCAATAATTAATTAGTTTATCGATCGTAATTTATCTGAAGGACATTATGAATTTTATTCTCGGCGCAAGATTGAGTAGAAAAATGATCGAACCTTGCGCCGAGAATAAAATTCATAATATCCGAAAGAATCAATGTTTCAAAATTCATTCGTACACCGAGATCGCATGAATTTTGTCCACGTCATACGGCGCACGATCATCCAATTATTTCGAGCAGTATCTTCTAAAATCACCGGAAGCACATCAGCTCTCGCGACTCGAATATCTTTAATACGCCTAAACGCAATGCATCGAGCGAGTCGCATTTCGTCCGCTGATAATTTCTCTTTTAATTCATCATTTTAAAAAATCGTCTATAAACGGGTACCACAACGTCGTGACGTTGGCAGTTTTGCATCGCTTTACGAAGCTAAAGCGATTTGCTAAAGCAATACTTCACGTACGATAGCCTGACAATTGCCTTAATCGAACGCGAGAGAAAAAGAGAGAGAGAGAGAGTGAGAGAGAAAGTGAGACAGTGAGAAAGAGAAAATATTATGAAAATATTTTGCGCGAATCCAAATACTGCCAATTTTCTAGCGTCGACATAGATTAGTGATAAAAAGCGTAAGTCTTCGTGGACGATGTGTAAAAAGTGGTAATTTAAAGAAGCACCATTCTTTCGTTTCCAACGACTCCCACCCCCAACCCCTTCCCAATCTCCCCCTCTCATTATCCAAGGACGAACGTCTATAATTAATCAGACGACATTTTGTTTCGGTCGATATGCCAAAGTAGGAAGGAAGCGTAGCGCAGTCAACTTTTACGATAGAAGTTAGGCATAGTGATTGACTACGCGTACACAATATAGAATACAAATCGAAAATCAAGCGTACCACGAGTATTCTTTTCGCGAACGACCATCCCCATAACAGGGTCGGGTTTTATATATAAAGCGAAATTCATTCTGTAAATCACCCTGGAAAAGAAATTTTTTACTTACAGTACGCGTTTATATACCTCTGACGACACGCGGTCAACAAAATTGATGAAAAGTGTTCGATCGAAATCGTCGCTCGTTACGAAAAGTAGTTCGGCCTTAAATATCGAACGACCGTCGAACGCCCTTCGCGCCTGCATAATTGAGACCGCCTTTCGTTTGTTACTCACGAACTCTCGAGACACGAAACAGAAAGGTGCATTTCCCTTTCCGAATAATAAGCGGTACCATTTTATCGATTAGTGCAATGGTAAATCTAAGTGCCAAAACCGTTGTTAGTACTTAAAACGCCTTAACGCTAGAAGAACCGAGTCAAAGTGGTTTGAAAGTTGGCTTGAGTTTTCTTTTATGAACTGCTAGAACGCGCTGATTTAAATTTCGGTCAATTTTGGTTGTAGCTGGCGCAGATTGAATTTATTTCATAATTCCGCATGAAATTAACTCTGTGTTTCTGGTCACTGAGATGTACGAAATTCGCAATGGGTCGCTTTTGACCTGTTCTGGTAGTTCTAGTGTTAAACCGTGGACTCTCCGTCTAACGTTCGAATCATAATTATTATTAACCTTAAAATAAAGTAAAAACATATAGTCGTAAGGCGGCAGGCTATGAGAGACCCCTGGACACAGCTTGTCGTGCCTGCTTTGTACATTTCATACATTGTATTGCCGATTAACCGATTAGCAATCTCAATACACCTCCACGTCTTCCACTTTTTACAAAAATGGAAGGACACGAGCCTTTTACGCCCTTATTTCTTATCGAAGACTAACTTGTAGAGTATCATTGTGTAATCTTGCTCTATTATAATTATAACAACGAAAGCGTATGATAATAAAAAAAAACATGGAAAAAAGTTTCACACCCGTCTTGGTTATACAACTTCCCACATTATAATTAGCTTTGGTTCGCAACTTGTAACTTCGAACAATTCGTTCGTTGATTATTTCAATTACTTGAAAGAAATTATATAATAAAACTCGTCGAAGATTAAAGACTGTCGGTCAGTCGGTCGATGCGTGGTAGTTACACTATGTTTATGATATTTGATTTTCCTACATGGTTATTAATTGTTTAATCAGTACACTACTATTGGAGAACTTCGATATTGATTATTTTAAGACCAAATAATCGGAAAATAAATTCAGAAAATATAGAAGGAAGACATTGAATCTATCAGAGGGTAGATATGTCAGTTCGACATAAATTAAAAAACTACTATAAGTTTATTGTAATTTATTTTTCCTCTTACTTTTCCACAAGAAAATGGAAACATTTACTAAGTAGAATTGAGGTAACTGAATCTATGTAGCATTTTTTATATATTTTTTCATTTCACTTTTTGCCCTTTCATTTCAATGCCAGTATATTGAAAATATTTGAAGAAGCTTCATCGTGTCCTGCAAATATAACCATTGTGAAAAATATTTCGAAAGAATGTGACTAAAATTGATGACGAATGAATTAATTGGAAAAATAGTTTTTTCAAATTGTATCAGTAATATTACAGCTTTGAAATCTAAGATCTTTTTCATAAATCTTTAGCTTGAAACTATAAATCGATGAAATAATGGCCAAAGCATATTTTTAGGAATATTATTAATGATATATAATTTGTTCTTACTCGGATAAAATTAATGTAGTGTGTAAAGAAGTTCTACTGACTTGTAATTGTGTCGAACAGTTAGTTCTTTTCAATGGGTAACTCGCAGAAAAATGGAAGATCCATATTGCAATTTACGTCAGCAAGACCTTCATCTTCCAGCACATAACTACCACAATTTTCATCTCCTGAATTATCCGGTTGTCCACCCCATAGATCGCTCCATTTATTGAAACCAGTTGTTGTCAGTGAATCATCAAGGACAGTGACCCATTCCATAGGTGAAAAATAAGAATGTATTCCGATATTTGCTACGTTTGGTTGTGCCGCACCTTTTATGTTGCCCGCCTGGTTTAGCATTTCCGACAATACCTAACAAATAAAGCAGTCAAAATTTGACATTCCTCTACTATTATACAGGGTTTCTCGAAATTTCCTCAGCATCCGGAAATAGGAGAATGCTAAGATCATTTCAAGCAAGATTTTCCTTTACGAAAATGTCATCTGAGGCTTCGTTAAGGAGTTATTAACGAAAGACACGGACCAATCCAGAGCGAGACCTACATGTGTTGGTCGCGGCACATCGACAGCCGAGCGTCGTTGAACACCAACACATGTAGGTCGCGCTCTGGATTGGTTCGTGTTTTTCGTTAATAACTCCTTAACGAAGCCTCAGGTGACATTTTCGTAAAGGAAAATCTTGCTTGAAATAATCTCAGCATCCTCCCATTTCCGGATGCTGAGGGAATTTCGGGACACCCTGTATATACATTAACTTTCAGAAGACAGAAGTTTATGATCACTGTCTAATTTACAATGTTTATAGATTTATTTAGAACCTTTGTCATTTCGTCTATATGTATTGATCCTCTTATTATATCTGATTGAGCAACTAACAATTTAGTTTTATGGCCGAAAATTAAATAAATTTTAGTTTTAGTTATAAATATTTTATTTAATTTTAGTTTTATGGTTGAAGAGTTAACCATTCGCTCTAGCGACGATAACTTGACTCTGAAAATTCTTAACAGTTTAGTGTACAACAAATCTACTAATGTGCAAATTGCTTCGCATTATGATAAAGTAATTTTTAATTTTTTTGTATAAACTCTAATTCTAATAAAATTCTCTCTCTCGCAACTAATACTGAAGATGTTTCACAGGAACCAGTTATCAAAGAAGTTCTTCAGGGTGACATCTTTTCACGAAAATTTCACAGGCATAGATATTTTACACAAAATAAAACTTTGGGCGTGGACGGCACGGTCGACACAGTCATAAAAAAAATAGTTTCCCTACACGATCTCTGTCCCTACTCGGAACAGGCGATGAAAGTTAAATCGCGACTTTACTGTATATTGAACTTTTTTTTCTTACTTTACGTCGCTTTCAACTTTTTGTTAAGGTTACTTAGCTACGGGACCTACAGTTTATTAACACTTTCACAACCGCATGTTTGCGCAGTGAAACGTCGCCAGAAAACTTTACGTAAATTCATGAAACAATTAACATTATTATTATAAATCAATAATCAACATTATTATACAACAATATTTTCCCTTTGTGTGATAATTATTGAAACGTACAAATATAAAACGAAATTCATGACTGGCCTGCCCATGACACCACATTGATGTCAGCGGTTGTGAAAGTGTTAAGGTGGGTTCCGAACCACCTTATGCACCACAGTATTAGATGGTAAGTATATTGAACTTGAGCGTGTGTTTTTCTCTTACAGTTGGACAAATAATTAAGTAAAACAGATGTTGGAACTTACGCGAGCTTCGTCTCGAGAATTAATAATAGCCAGATGACCACCCTCTTCTCTGCATATTCTTCGTGCAATGTACCAAGGTACTGATCGGGTGTGAAGTTTGTGCATACCAATATTAGGTGTGAGCTGATAGTCATCGCGTATCTTTCTCGTAGGTTTCAGGAGATCGCTGTTAGAAATGAAACTTTGCAACAGCATTTTATAAGTCTCTAGCGGACACGGAGGCTTATTTGAGGCCTGAGCAGGACACTTAGCACATTGATGAACCTTGGTATCGTTCGCCGTGGAAACGTTATTATTAGCGTTCATCAGCACACTTTTCATATCATTTGCTAATTCTGAGAGTGTAAGTCCTGGTGCAGCAGAAATTAACGACAGATAGATTACCATGATGATACACATGGCAGAAACATTAAACATCGACATCTTTATGGTTTCTCTTTTACAAAGAGTGGCAACGAGATATTTAATTACTACGTCAGCTATATTCGTTAAAGTTTTGTTTAACAGAGCGTATACTCAACTGCGATCGAAAACGAACTGGAACACCCTTACTTCCTTCTGACTGAGACCGAGTCGCGAAGTCTGTAGAATATATACGAATGTCAAAGCTCTAAAACCTTGATTAAAATGATTCTCCGTCGAATCAAATTGCTCTACCGGATATTGCGATTCTTAATTGGTTTTCGTTAATCGATTATTATATCGAAGCAGGTATAAAAAAAACAATTGTTTTTAACCGTCAATCTCGATATTAGAAATTTAACAGTAGCGAATGAAACGAATAGATCGCTTGCAGCTCGAAGGACACAAAGTTTATGTGCGCCATTAAATTCAGTGTTAATTAATCGAGTTTTACTGACATATTCTCCGAATAGCGATTAGATAACAATATTGAATGTTAAACCGTGGACCACGTAAGCATGAGAAATGTTAAATTTATTTTTACATCTTATTTATGACCTGACATTTAATAGATTATTGTAATCCGATTTCGTAGGACTCCTATTATCATTTCCAGGTCTTTACCTATGTCATTACCACGCTTATATTAGCTTGCCGAGTTGTCTTTGTCGTTTTCGTTTTCGTTGTCGTTTTATGTGTCAAATCTTGAAATCGAGACTTGAAATTTTCAGCATAGCTCAGAACTAGATGACAATATAATATTCAAAAAAAGTTTTTTTTAAAAGACTGTGCGGTTAGGACTTAAACAATATTTTTAAATATTCCCTTTGGCCCCTCGCCGCGCGACAGAGCGTTCCCTACTCCACGCTTTTATTTATAGTCACTAGTATCTAAGAAATATTATTTTCTCTTTTTTAGTGCATCTTAATATAAGCATGATTTTTAAAAAGTCTTTCAATTTTTTTTTTGTAATATTGCACTGTCATTCAGTTCTGAGCTGTGTGGAAAGTAGTTTTATTTGCCGAGCAATTATTGTCTTAGAGTCACCCCCGAACCAGACACCATTCTGATCTGGTTCACGTTTCTTATGCATGATGTATTGTTATTTTTCTTGTGTATCATATTAGGTTCTTATGTAATGTTATGTATGAATATAAAAAGAATAAATAAATAAAGAGAATATATTTAAAAAAGACTTCTATCTCTGCCTCCCCTACCTCTTCCTACTTGTCGTCAAGTTGCACTATTTATCGTACAAAATTTCAACGTCTGACTTATCGTTGACTTCTCACCGACGAGAATCTCCTCAGTGGTCTTCTGTACCGACGAGATTGCGGTACAGAAGGTAGAAATTACAGTGACCTGAAGCACCGACGAGATACTGTTAAAGACTACCAGCGCCCGTGCTATTCCGCGGCACACTAAGTGGGCATAATGGGCGGGCTGGTAACGGTGGAAGTTACAGTGACCTGAAAGACCACATTGTTTAAAAAAAATTGTTTTTTTTACAATTGTTTTATTTTCGCAGCATTAGCTCGATGTGATTGCCGATTTTTAATATTTTATAGAGCAATTCGTGTCATTTCCACGAAACAAAATAATATAAATCGGCAATCACACCGATTGCCCGGGCCTCACCACGTGGAGGTTGCTGCGAGTGAGGCCCACCCACCCACTTGGTATATATTATACAATGTATTATGCAATTAAATAAAAAATATTAAAAAAAGTATATTATACCATTATAAATATATATATATTATATATTATATTATATATTATACAATCATAATATTATATGTTATACATTATATAATCTTAATATATAATATTTCTTATCGTCCCACCCGACGGAAAGTTACAAAAATATACAATTACAAAATAGAAAAAAAAGCCCGTATAAATAATTGTACTCTTCCTAATAAACATTTGATAGTGCTCTACTTTAGGCCACTGTACAAATGAATATTAAAAACAGGATAATTGCTAGTCTACCCGTCCGACCCACTAAATCTTCTATACCATGGTATAGAAATTAAATTTTCTTTTCATAACCCCCATGCATTTTCTTAATGGACATACTAAATACAGTAAACAACGTCATGCAACACATGCAACATATACAATATACATGCAGTACATACCAACACATACAAACACATACAATACATGCAACACAAGCAACTATGCCCGGGCAACTACATAAATACAATTACAAGTGAAGATTTTTCTGCTTTCACATGCTCTGAAAAATACTTAATTTTTAATTAGCACATGAAAAAAATATAACAATTAGAAATAAATGTCCACTCGATATATTGCAAACAACGCGCGAGAGGACCATTTTTTCGCAACGCTATACTCTACAAAAATGTACAATCAACATTTGAAAACAACGCGAAAAGTGCATTCTCTCTCGACGCTAATTTATATCATCAGGAACAAAAATCTCCCGTGCACTTTCGTTTTATTTCGCGCAACTCTAAGTGGAACCGCGGGTGTAGCCATTCAAATTTTTGGGGAGGAATCAAGCCACGAATTATTTCTTTCGCAACGCTAAAAAAATAATAAAAAATAAACACTCTGTTGAAAACGCGAACAGTGCATCATTCGTCGCAACACTATTTTATTTAATTCGGTAAAGAAAACTCCCGTGCACTTTAATTCCTTTTACGCAACTCTATGGGGAGGCAATATGGCTACATGAATTTAGGAAGTGAGGCTGTAAATAATAAACACATCTATACAAGGGTGCAGTGTGGCACTTCATATAGTCGCAACTCTAAAAGGCGGGATTTCCTAGTAGTTGCATATTGGAAAACTTTTCTGTTAAACAATTCGCCACGATTCTGCGAATTCGCAATGCAAACGCGTGAAAAAGACATTGATACACGACCTCGAACATCATAATAGAATAGATTCGGATATTGCAGGAATGAGTTTTGCAGGGCGCAACAAACATTCGATTTCATTGACAAAGCTACACCACGAAACGTAAAGATACCCCGTCTTTTACCTTGCGGGCCGACGAGGCGTTCGATACGTTCTTACTGCGCGTACGTAAAGATACCCCGTCTTTTACCTTGCGGGCCGACGAGGCGTTCGATACGTTCAACATACAACACGGTGTGTATGCTTATACGATCGCGATCGAACCACTACG
>CM052340.1:5016501-5045905 GCA_028455595.1 Lasioglossum vierecki | reverse complement strand
GCAGATATATATTATATACGATTCCGCACGACTTTGCGGTGCAATGGATATTTGTTATTCATAAGCCTGCCAGTATAACTTCTGCTTCTCGTCCGCCGATACTGACCTGCACCACCCGAGGCGATACGCATACCCTATTTATATGGTGGATCCGCGATCCGTATCTCCCTGTCTTCTCGATGAGTTTCTAAATTCGTCGTGTGCCGCTCGTGTAACGTTAAGGGACTCTTCTAGAGCGACAGGTGTATTTTTAAACAGTTTTCAATTTTTTTAGAATAATCCCCAAACCAACCAACTAAAATGAAAAATTAGTTTTTCAAATCTGTTACACCAGAATAGCCGTTTAACTGGGCAATCGGGCAGTCAGAGAACCGTATCCAATAATCGTTTGTATCGCTGTGGCTGCATCCTACGTTGTCTCGATTCTTTTTCTGCCTATTTTCCCATGACATTGTCCAAGCGTCGAGGACCACGAGTCCGAAAGCCAGTGTCCAGGCTCGGCAGCTTTTGGCGACGGTCCAAACGAGGAAATCGTACTAAACGCGTTTAATTTTCATCGGCCACGTCCCTTCCACGTTCGTGGCGTTTTCGTGCGACCGACCCGGATAATTGCACTCCTCCCACCTGCCCTTATCCCTCCCCATCCACCTGGAACGCTTTTGAACCTGTTCTGTAATTCAGATCGCGAGCAACGAATGGGATCAAGTGCGTCGCGCTCGTTCAAACGCGCGCCTCGTGGAAATTCGATTACACTGTTCCACCCGATACGAATAATCGAATAATCGCTGCTTTCGCGGGACGCGAGCAGGATTAAATAGAGGAGGGCTAGAGGCGACAATAATTTCGGTATACTCGTCGCAAATGTAATTACAGTTCAACTATACGTTTCGAAACGTCCAACCTTGATTGCGTAAAGTATTGATTTCGAGGCGTTTAAATGTTCAGTAATTTCGAAGATATTGAATTCTTTATGAATTGATTCCCTCCGATAAAAATCGAAGTAGGGGGAGCGGAGCTTAGAGGTTCAGATTTTGAAGAATTACAATATGTTGTTAAAGGGGTCCCATGCAAATCACCGACACTTTCCCCGACATAGTTTTCACCAAACAACATTTCAACGACTCTAGATTTGGCCGAGAACGCCTTTAATGGAAAACGACTTTGATCGACAACGATTTTGACCGACGACGACTTTAACCGACAACGATTTCAGATTCGTTGTCGGTCAAATACGTTGTCTGTCAAAATCGTTGTCGGTTAAATGCGTTGTCGGCCAAAGTAGTTCTCGGTCAAATCTGCAATTGGTAAAATGTTGTCAGTGAAAACCGTGTCGGGGAATTCGTTTTAGTAATTTCCATGGAATCCTTCTTAAATATCATTTGATCTATAAGAATAAAAGAAACAGTGACGTCAATATTAAATAATCGAATTAGTCCAAAAAGTAAGCATCGAATAATATTTACTTATTTGGTATGTAACTCAGTCTTAAAATGGACGATAAAGTGTCTCTGTTTCTTCTTTTTTTATAAATAATCCTCCCCTACTACATAATAATATTTTCTGCGTGAACATTCGATAAGAAGAAAATGGCGGCTGATATTTATTCGTACGCCCAACGTCACCTTTGTTTGTGATGCTCTCGAGATATTGAAGCAGTCAAATATCGTTACAGTAAATCTGCACATTCGTTCAATAATGTATTCGCACGGTTTCCGCGAATCCGGTCGAAAACCGTTTAACCTCTATTACAGATCACACGTGTCCTAAAACCATATCCCGCATCTCTAATGTACTTCATTGTTCCGTAGGGAATCTCTAGTCACGGATCAGATGCTTGTCATCGTGCACGAAACAATGTCCGATCGGTTACGAAGATTTAATCGCGGGCTCACAATTGCCTTTGACTCGTCCCCGCGTCATCGATTCACGGCTGGCCATAGATCAGCGGTGAATCTGCTTCGTGGATCTTCTCGATCTTCACTCGTCTCCGTGGATTTTATTGCTTTAAACGCCTGTACGTTATTGTCGATAAACTATCTGCATTTCACTCGGCTAGCGAGCGAGCGATAGACCCGATAGTTTATGATTTTCTCCTCGCATTGTCCGTTAAACCGCTTTCATCGTCCGCCACGTCGTTCGATCCGTTCACGTTGATCCTCGATACATCAGGATTTTAGAAAATTACACGGTGAACGCATCGCCTAGGGGATTAATTCTTGAATCTGTAAAACAGGATCGAGATCGCCTGGCAATTAGGGGGATGATACACATTACAGAAATACAACGAATCATCGGGTATTTTTACCACATCGTTGTAGAAGTTCTGCATTTCATTACGAACGGTTCCCGTAGAAGTTGTTCGATCATCTTAATAGAATGGAAAGCAAATTCGAAGTTATATTAAAGCTTAAATGATACGCTCGAAAAGTAGAACTCGATTTACCTGAATCCTCTGGCGACCGACTACGTTGCCCGTGCATTCATGAAGACATTACCGACCGGATAGTTTATGGCCAGAGGGACAAGAATCATCGAAGCATTATGAATAACCTGTTTCTTCTCTCGACAGGCTTAGATGAATGAAGTTCGACCGGATCGTTAAAAATTACTGCACGCGATTTATCATGATCTATTGGAGAAATATTCGCGGCTGTCTATTGTTGAATACCTGACACAGAATGCTACTTAATCTCCTCGGCGATACCTGTTATTCGAGATCCAGAACTGCAATTTCACTGCGTAACAATTCTCAGTCGCGTCCTGCGACATTTCAGCTTCCACGTTTCTGTGCAATGTTTCCAATGTATGCATTGGAACACAATGTTCCACGAATGCAATGAATACATACTCGCGAAAATTTTTAAACTCCACGACGACAGCAACATTTCTCATAATCTTCACATTAAGCAGTATACTCTGAAATGTCTCTATCATCAATTCTCTATTATCGAGCTTGCATTAAGATCCAGTCTTCTTCTCTGTCTATACAGACACATGTATGAGAGGTGTCACTCTAAAAAAGGAAAAGCGGAGGCTCGCGATGCTACAATCTACGTCCATTAGCACGGACGAAAGTTGCCCACGCCTACAATGTTCATGAAAAATTGTTCTAACCGTGGTTTTCTATTATCCTGGCGGTAGTGGGAGAGAATAGAGAACGAATTCGAAAGTATCAGCACCGGATAGGAAACACGCTTTCCTACGGCAGGCTTCGGAACCGACGAAAACTCGACTGATACTCGCAAGGTCGCAAACAGACTTTCCTTATTTTACCGGCGAACACCTGTTTGCATAGTTGCGTCCTTGAATGTCTGAAGATCGCGGGGAAGCATTCTTGGCGGCACTTGTGGCGCACAGAAGGCACCTCGAAGTGGATTTCCATGTCTTGCTTTCACCCGTGTGATGTCCTTTAAATCGAGTGGCTTGTTTCGGAGTAAAGGAGCCGAGAGAAAAAGGAGGGAAGCACCAGGACCGAGAAGAACAAGGCGAAAAAATAGCGCGCCTCGGCGAAACGTATTTTTAACTCGACTGTTACGTGAAGCAGAAAAGTGTCGCCATAGTTTCGTAACGAAATCCGCGCGTTTCCTCAAATCCAGCCTAATTTCACGCGAGAAACTTGCACGCGGGTTTCGCAAGAACAGGAGCCACCCGGTAAGATATTGCGAACTCGAAGATATCGAAAATCGATCGTATTTCTAATTTATTATAATTTTGTCGTATAATTAACCCTTCGCACTAAATATTGTTTACATTATTAAATTTGTTGGTATCTAATCAATTACATTTAAGTATAATACTGAACCATGGTTCCATAAAATGAAAAGAATCATATACAATGGAAATATTCTAGATTTCGGACTTCAGAATTTGAGAAAAGGCAATTTAAAAAATTTTGTACAAAGATATTCCTAGAAAAAAGCCGTGCTTCGTTCAATCATTACGGAGCGTGTCGCCTAACCACGCGTTGAACTCTCCAACTTAAACGACTGGCGCTTCGCTTGCAACTCTACGACCGTGCAAGAAACTTGTGCGATTTAGAATAAAACCAGTGATTCAATAACCTCGAATGTTCGCTGCAGATTTACATAACTGTTTCACCGGATTGTCATCGAAAACAACGGCGATTTCCGAGCGAATCCCGAAAGGAGGACGACAGCTAAGAATTTGGAACATTGACACGAATCGAGTTGCGTGCTACTATAATCCGCAAACGAAATGCCCCGTCGCGAATAATTCTTTAGGTGTGACCACAACAAGGGACGTAATTACATCGGGCGTGTACCAACCTGTCCATAGAGGCGAGGGGCGTGGCAGAAGGTTGGTTAAAACGGGTCGTTCCGCCGCAAAGCCCCATTAATGCCATATGTAGGCTAATGTCAAGAAAGCATGACAGCCGCGTGAATGCGCGGGATGTGATTGATGACGCGCGTCATCGCCCACTCTGTAATGTCCAATTTACTACGTGAGACCAATTCACGATCAGTAGGAGGGGAATTGGCTTGTTACCAGCGTAATCCAGCGTTTCGATCGCGAATCTTCGATTTGAGTCTCCGGAGGAGTGAGCACCGTTTGTTCCCAGTGAAAGCTCGCAAAAATTCCCTGGCCGAAATCGATTCACCTAACGAGAATTCTTTTTTACCCGACAATTTCTGTCTAGAATAGAGTAGATCCTACTAACGGTGACAAATCCCGTTGCACGGATCTAGGAGCAGCGATCGTTGCCTATATGCACACGCAGAAACTCGAACCTGCTTCAGCCACGTCGATTTCACTTTCCGCGATCGACGACGGATTGAATTGTATAATGAGAAAGAATTCTGTCCCCGGGTATTAGTTTTCCGCTAATGACCGCGTGGTGTCGCGACATGACCGCCAGCTTCGATCGTTTCAACGCGGATGAGATCAAGTTCAACGTGCACTCACGAATTCGAGTCGTTTTCGACACGTCTCGTTACACGGCTCTCGAAGTCCACTTATTTAGCCGATAATGGGAATAACCATACTTGAAGCCTGAGACGATTTCGAACACTAGATCGAGCACAGGTAACACCCTCGGGTTAGCAAATTATAGCAATACTTGCATAACGCCAACTCGGTTATTCAAACTCGTGCAAAATACTAGACTGTGGAATTGGCAAGTTGGTAGCGAGCTGAACAACGTGTCGCAGAGTACAGACATACTATTTCGATAAGTTCAAGAACATATATTTCACTCGTTGTGTCTGGAAACATTTAGTCTGTTTATACAGTGAATGCACTCATCTTTGAAGTTTATACAGTTGTTATTAAGTGCGATTCTCTGCAAGAGAAAATTTGAAAAGATTCGTTTGGAATGTCAGAAACATTCTCTAGTAGCACAAAAATATTGGATAAATATTTTTTAAGCCACATTTTTTCACATGAAAAAAATATTGGATCTGAATATTTTATACATGTACAAGAAATATAAATTGAATGCTTAAAAAATATAAGCTAAATATTCAGAGAATATAAACTAGATATTTAAAAAATATAAAGTGAATGTGTGAATAAAATATTTGAAAAATATAAATTTAATATTTAAATAACATTCAATAAAATTTTCAAATTTAAGAAAAAGTTATAACAAAAATTAGAAACTATGAATATCTATTACTTTCTGTGCACCTGAGAGTATATTCCATTTTATCTTCCAAAGGAGCCTATTACAATTAAGAAATTTTTATATTATATTATATAATTTTATATAATTTCTGATATTACATAAAGATTTATTGTATAATAAGAAAAAAATATTTTTTTAATAAAAAAGAAATAAGAAAAAATATTCTAGATATTTCCTTCATATTTAAAAAGAAATATTTGTTACTTAATATAAAATAAATATTGTATGTATATTTAAATATTAAGAAGAGATTGAATCTCTTTTTAATATTATATGAATGTGTATATAATATTTTGTGCTACTAGGGATTCTCACCAATGAACAAGCGAAAGGTGATTTAAAAGTAAACGGAATATTTCAGAACAAACGCCAACTATTGACAGCATGTATTCTTTACGTGAAATACTATTTTTAATAGTAGATTCTCGGTCGAGCAAAAATGCCGAGCGATTTATAAGTCCAAGTTTCGCTAGGATCGCGACCTGGAGCGGCTTTTCCGATGGGAACGCCTGCCCCGGCGATCGCATCGATCACGCCGGCGCCTTCGAGGCGATCGTAACAAAGTTGCGATCACGATGGAAAGATCTGTTATCGTTGGCACGCGTTTACACGGGGCCGCGGTTATTAATCTCGGTCACAATTCTGTCGTTGCCCGCGTTATCCTTGATACGTTAATGGCGACAACTGGAGCATAAATTTAGCAACTATCCAGCCCCGTGTACGGCGTGTACGACTGCAAATGAGAAATTCCGCGCGTCTGGCCGGCTAACACGACCCATATAACGTCTCTACTCCGCGTTTGTACATAATTTACCTTATATAATGCGCCGTATCGTTTGACCTTTTCCGCGGTAATTTACGGAAACGCGAGAAGAAACGTTTTCCTAAAACAGAATACGACCGGCCCGGCGATCGGAGTCGTTGATGAGTGGAAATCATTAAATCAAGGAAATCCTGATGGTTTACGATTGATAAATTAGATGTACCACGGGGCAACATTGGTATTCCGCTGCTCGCTTCGACGCCGAGATCGTCGATGAAATTTATGGATTGTATCGGCGATATCTGCCGCTACAAGACCACCCAGCGTTATCTTGCATGCACAATAAGCACTCTCAGTAAATATGTAACACCTTAAACGTTTCATGTCTTCGAGTCGATGGAGTACTTAAATGAAACGAGTGCACTTAACGTTGCATGCACCGTCCTTAACATGTGTAACAATTCGAAGTGAACTATATCAAAGATTTTGCAATATCTTTCATTTTCGAAATACGAGTATGTTGCGGCGCTGTAGACATTTTAGATCGTCTCGACAGTTTGATAAACGGTACTTGTAATTGTAGTGTCTGCACATTGAATTTACGATAAATAAAACTTTTAAATGCACTGTTCAGGAAACCGTGGGTGACACATTTTGATAGGTGAAAAACGATTAAATTCCTGTTAAGATCAACGTTCCGATTGAAGCCCCAATTTTTCGCACATACGCGGCCAAAACAGGGGCGTATCTAAAATGACGCAACAGAGCGGCCAAAGCCCTAGCGCCCCGAGGCAGTTTTATTGGCGGGAGTGTACCGGTATTATTGGCGGAACGAGTGTTTCCCTTTGAAACTTATTTGCTAACGTTTTAAGGGTAGCTTAATCTCTTGTTTTTCATTAGTATATATTATTAGTATAATTACATAATATAATTTATATATTAAATATATATATACATAATATACTTTATATTTATAATTTATAATATAAATTATATTATGTATACATAATTACATTCGTATATTACATATATACATAATTAAATTCGTATATTACATATATACATAATCACATTCGTATATTATATATACATAATCACATTCGTATATTATATATACATAATCACATTCGTATATTATATATACGAATAAATTTTTAAAAGCCTGCGGGATGCTCAAGCTACCTGATTTCATTGAAAAGGTTACGTTACAATGGCTGAAATGGCCGCGAGTGCGCGAAAAATTGGGGTTTCGATTGAAACACTGGTTAATATGTTCTTTTCACTTCAGCCTAACGTATTACAGATAAAATAAGAAAAATCTGTAATTTAATCGTGGGAAATCCTGCGCCGAACAGACCCTTGTATTATAAACGAAAGGACGCGTGAAAAACGTATGATAATTGCGGTCCCACAGCGCGGAGTAAATCGTCCGATAATTTCGAATTCGATAACTCAACCAGGGTCGGGGTGTATCGCGCGAAAAATGGTAACGATCTGTTCGCGATTGCCGCAACCTGCTGCCCGGGAAACAATGGTGAGCGAAGCGATAAAACGTTTCTAATGACGGAGCGTTCGGTTAGGGGATCGTTCCGGCCGCGCAATCTGCAATGCTTCATCGCGATGGAAAAAAGGCTCGCTAATTATCGCTGGGACAGCGTTACCATGGCTCGATACGAATCCGTCGGAATTTATTGGTGTTTATCTCCGAAGGCACCGAGGTCCAATCCCTTTTGCCTCGATACGATTCCACCGGCATTATCGAAAACGATCGATCGTGATCGGTTGACCGGCGCGCTGGTAAGCCGACACAAAGGGGCCTAGAGCTGTGTTAAATAGGCCTTGTTGCATGAACACACCGCGGGCGAGTTTACTTGTCCCTCGTTCCTTATATCGGTAAGGATCAGCTTTGAATTAGCTTTATTATCGATTTTTTTTAACACATTTTTTGAGGTACTTCTTCTAGATATATATTCGTTCAAGGGAATCGTCGGACATTGACCAATCCAATTACGATTTTAATACTTTGGGTCAGAAAGAATACAGGGGAAGTTGAAAAACAACATATTAGCCGAAACGGAATGAGAGAGATGATGGATGGCGAAGTTAGATAGAGAAATAAAGGAAAAGCAGGATGGATAGTGTGAATGAGAGAAGAAGAGAAAAAGGGGGGAATGGAAGGATGACAGTGTAAGAGAGCATAAATGAAAGAATAAGAAAAGACTTGGGAAGGGAACGAGCTTTAAATTAGCTTTGTTATCGATATTTTAAAAATCATTTTTTAAGATACTTCTTATAGATACATATTCGTTCAAGTGAATCGTCAGACATTGACTAATTCAATTACGATTTTAATACTCTGGGTTAGAATAGACTCGGACATCGTCGTCAAAGGATTAAAATAACATTGGGATCGAATAAAATGAGTGAACGAAAATCTCCACTGTGACTCGATTGAATGTTCGTTTAATTTCAGTGCCGACGAAAATCCAGTTTCCTGGAATTCCGTCAGGTTATCTAAATCCACTTTATTTGTAATCAATCGCGCGTCTTGATTAAGTCCGTCGCGGTTTAAGTGAAACGGGATTCCAGTCGGTCGACTCCTTGAATCGGTTCAGTTTATCTTAAGTATCTACACCTTTTGACGGGTTCGTCATCATCAGCGTCTCGTTTTGCACCTCTTCGCCTTCGTGCGAAATGCAGCCTACTTATGAAACTAGCATGAGGCCGACTCTGAATCATGTTTGTACTGTTGCTCGTGAGGTTAATGAACGTCGAGATAGGCACGGTCAGCACGCAATCAACTAGAAGAAATATTTACCGATCAATTTCAATGAAGATCAATAAACGTAGGTGTTGATTGATTTCGGTTTTCAAGAATTCTTTTATACAAAATATTTGAAACACTATTTTCCATTATGCTTTTTGTATCTTTCTCAGAAACATCTTAAAACGTTTCAGAATATCGCTACTCTACTTGAATATTTTCATCTATATAATTAGACTGCGGATTTCACACATTCGCGAGAAACACGAGTACATCAATTAGAAAAGAGTGAAAGTATTTAAAAAATTTAGAAATGATGTAGTACTTCGAACTGATCAAAATTGTTAAGAAGAGAAGTAATTGTCTAGGTAGCTGTATCTTGCAATTGATTCAGGCAATTCTTAGTTTGCAAGAAAATCCACAGCCCACTAATGATATTAGAGGCGTCTTTATGACTAGGATTTCCTGTAATGAGTGCAAAGAAAACACAAGAAGAAGAGGAACAGATGAAGAAGAAGAAGGAGGAGATAGAACAGAGACATAAATAATGTATAGCAAATGGTGTAGCAACAAACGGGAATGGAGTAGAATGAAATAAAATGAGAGAAAGGTGTGCAAGGGTGAGATTCAGCGAGTAACAGGCGGTGGTATCGGGCCTAACCCGGGTATATTCACGAGGGAACGAAGAAGGTATCTCGTCGCAGCTAATAAACGTATTTGGCGAACGAGGAGACGCCATTTCCAGCAACGAGCCGCATCAGATATACATACATAGGAATCGGCGGCTACGCCCTTATCGGAAAGAGCTAATGGTACCGGTACACTCGGCGCAACCTCAGACGGCGGAATCCAGGCTAGGAGTCGATTCTCATGGCCTCTCCCGTATCCTCGTTCCGGCCGACGAAAAATCACGCGAATCGGGTGGCTCGTTTTAATTAAATTTTACCGTACCACACTCTTGGCTGACCCACCTATCACGGACGGGTTCAATTTATTCTCGACTCGGGTCATCCCGCGAGCAATGCACTTTGTCTCGAGTTAATTCCAAACGTAAAAATCGGAATATTTACGGTTACCCGTATTCGCTCTCAGTGGTCGCTTCTGACTCGCCAATTCCACGGCTTCCCTTAATGTCACGGAAATGGGATTGTTCGAGAGTTAACCGATTATTTCAGAAGCTCTTATGCTGGACCTGCGCGGTAAAGATGTTCTCGCGGTTTTAATTAACCCCTCGTTGCGTAGACTTTAGTCGAAGGAACACATACGTAGGGATAAGTCGTCTCCGAGCGGCGAGAATTCGATATTTCTTATTATGATTATCGATTGCGTTCTTCAGATTTGTATTATGCAATTTTTGATTATTCTGGTTCGACGTGTTGAAGAGTAAACACGTGTTTGATCTCAGACGAAGATTTAAACGAGATAATTTTATTAATTGTATCTGTTATATTTGCAATTAAATGTTAAATTGTTTGTGTTTACGGACGTGTACATTAATAAACACAATTCGCATAAGACTATTGTAAATAGAGAAATTTTTAAGTAGCTTATAGGGTGTAGTAAAAATTTAAAGATCCTTAGAATGTCAAGAAAATATTGCTGAGTCTATAAACAGTTGAAAGTGGCTTTTAATAGAATTGATTTACGAGGAGGGAGGAGTTGGAAGAAAGGTTTTAAATTATGTATGTACACGAAACCAGGTGTAATTATTGCATTAACGATGTTCGACGCAACGATAGAAATAATTAGAAGAAGGTGGTTATATGTAAGTTATTTCGCAGGAAAAAAATTGGGAAGTTCCTCCTCTTCCATCAGAGTCTGTATTAAAAGACAATCGAGCACAATACCTGGGAAGTGCACCGCGGGTCGCTCTGATCCCACACAACCGGTTCACGGGTTTAAAAAGACCAAACCGCTCGGTAATTCCTCTGAACTTTGCGAAAATTTTGCTCCGACCCGACCGAACGGTATTAGACAAGCGTTATATTTTCATTAGTTTCGTGCGATCGGTTTCACGCAGGCTACGCGCTGAATAGATAAAGATGGGGAGCAACAAGTTGTACATAAATTTGTTAATTCGAGGCACACATGTGCCTGTATCATCGAATCTCAGAGACATTTTCATTCCCGCGATCGCGGACGGGGTATGAATTGTGCAACTGGCACGTCCAACCCCATGTGGGAGTGCATAAAATGGCAGGTATGAGAAGTAAGCGGTCCGGATCGTAGGAGATAGTTTAAAGTTAAAACGACCTACGCCTCGACTCGCCATAAATTTTCGTCCACACGATACACACTGCTACCCTTGTCGTTCCCTAGCATAAGCGCTCGCGCGCACTATCGCTTGGGAACGCTCACCAGTGGCAATAACGACTCCCGAAAGAAAAGACAGACCGCCGTTTACAGTGGACAGTCGGACCTTAATCACCACACATTGTTACCACTGTTCTATTGTGTATTCTGTCGTCGTGAATTATTTCAGAAAAATAAGGACCAACGAAAGATCCCTTGTGTTGCAAATGCAGTGGGTGATCGAATTGTTAGACCAACTTCAATAGATTGACGATCTCGCAATTGTTCGATGCAAACTTTTCTGCACTAGATTCTTATTCTTTTGTGAATGCAGATCATTCGTCACAAGAATGGAGAAGAAAAATAAATTTTAAATTTGTTAAAAGATAGGTCATGAACACCCGTGTTTTATGCTGCTTAACAAGAATATGATTAAAATTAAACAAAAAATGAGTTCTAATAAGGAAAACCGAACTTTTCCAAAAGGCTCTTAAACCCTGACCTAAATCTACTTTTAACGTCGCTATTGTAGGCTCCTCCGTCCAACCTGAAGAATTATAAACGACTACATGCAACAATTTACATAAGACTTATAAATTGCAATCTTCTTTAGGATTTAAGACTGAAATGTACAAAAATTTTCTGGAGGAGAAGTATCTAATATTATCAAAATCCGTCCGAAAGAGATTAATCCGCGTGATTCAACATCCTCGAAGAGGTTCCTGGTGATCTTGAAGAGGTAATGATTCCCGCGCGTGACTTCTAGCAATCAACCATGGCGAGACGTTGGAAGGACGGACAATTAAGTTTCAACGCGACAAAAAAGCCCGTGGCCAACTTAATAGAATTTTTGTGGAGTGTAGACAGGCCAGTTAGTTTCGGGGCTCGTGGTCGGCTAAAAATCCTTTGAAGTGGTTTCTCGATCACTCGTTAGATGAAAAAAGAAACGGGACTCTCTGTGAAATTCTAATTTCTCCATTAGCCATGGAAAGAGTAGAAGAAAGAGGGGATAGCAACCTAACGATCCGCTCCCGCTCGAAAAGATAGCCTAACACGCCTGAACCGACGGATACCTTCGAGACCTTAACCGAGGATCATTAGGAACGCGAAGATCGTCCTCGCGGTAGGTTGGCCACATTGTCGCGACCCGGATCCAATCGCAGAATTCTCGGGGAACATCACGACTCCCATCACTCCTCGTGACTGTCGTTACTCAAAGGTCACCTACCTTTCAGACCGGGATGCGCGAACCGTTCGCGTTCAAACGATGATGTCGGTCAGTAGTTCCTTCCGAATATTTCACGAACACGTGCAGCTTCGTGGCTCCAGAGACGGCTGAAAAATAATTAAGTACCGTTGTGACGAGTCTCGATCAAAATGCACGATGGTTGACTATTCTAAAAAGTGGGACAAAAATTAGCATGTTTCGAAAGCTTTATCCTGAATAATAAGGATTGCGTACCATTCTTAATATAGTTAAGGTCCCCTATTATAATTAATTAATTATTTATCGATCGTAATTTATCTTCAGGATATTACAAATTTTTATTCGCGGCGCCTTTGGTTGTTGTAAATGATCGAACCTTTTCCCCTATTATGTTCAACATAATATTATTTGCATGAAGTTCCGAGGACAACTCTGTATTCGTTCTGACATTTTCACAGTTTTATGTACCGTGTGCACATTTTCGTCTTCGGGTGATCAGAAGTCGCCGGAAAATGTCCGGAATCGTTCCTAGAAGCTAGCTGTTCGATATGAAAGTTTGATATCACGCTGCTAGAAGGAAATTTCAGGGTAACCTGACCCAGAGCACTTACACTCGACCTGAGGATCGTATAAAAATGATAAACTAACGGTTCCAGCGCGGAAGGGACGATTACTATCTCGTGCTGCGACTCGACTCAAGCCGTTCTACCGTAGGAGAGTCTCGCGATCGTGAACACCGGAAGGAAACAGTGTACGATTTCATAAAATTCGCTTCAAGGGGAAGCTGCGTGTACCCGGCATTGTGTCTGGCGATCCCGCGAGTTTCACGAGCGTATGGTGAAAGCTGACGAATTCACGGAAAGCCAAGGATTTGCATGAAATTTACAACTAGAGGCCTTTTTGTCTTGGCGCGATGTTCGGGGCCTCTTCCGCAGCGGCGCGCCGCATCGATGCGATTTTATTTCTCGAAAGGTCGTGGGTACCTCAATATGTTTCACCGAGATAGCATCTCTCGTGACCGTCCACGCAGGAAGGCAGCCGACAACGCCGACGACGACGACGCCGACGACGACGACGACAACGACGGTGCGGGCACGAAGATACATGGACTAGCAATCAGACAATTCCACAAGAAGTGCCAATCATCTGTGCAAACCGTGCTCCGTTCAACGAGCCATTGTTCTCGAATCAATATCTATTTGCACAAGCCACCGGTGTATGCGCGATCACTCGCTCTCCTGCTCTCTCACCCGCCTCTATTGGCAAACGAATTTGAGAAGCCTGTGGGAAACCTCGCGCCGCCTCCATTGTTACCGCCCGGCTGCCCGGTAATCTTGTTGCGTCAACAAACTTTCAATTATTAAGTAATAAAGTCCCTTCGCGGAGCCTTTCGAGAAATCATAAGCTGAGCGGCCGCCGAGAACGGCCATCCTCAGCGCAAAGCTGTTCAATGCGGGTATGCGAGTTTCCCTTGGGGTGCCAGGCCACCCTAACGATTTAACAGATCCTTCTCTTGTGGAAATGAAAGATTCGTATTCCACGAAAGCTAGGATCGAGAATTGCATCTCCGACTTTGAGATTTACAGTCGGTATCATAGATTTGGGTAATGGTCCCTCGAGATCAAGATGCTTTACGTTCTTTCGCACACGATATCCTTAACGTATAGCCACAATTTCTTTAAATTCAACCGAGGGAAAAGCATTGACGTGATATAAATGGATCGAGTGGCGCAACAAATGATTTATAATCGGTTGTTAAACCGCGGCTATCGGAAGCAATGTTTCGAGATAATGAAAGTTCTCCTCGAGGCTTCCTCGGGACCTTGCGGCCTTTTCTCTCATAATCCGCAATAAACAGTCTACTCGGAGCTATTTAAACGATTAAACCGAGCAACCGTTCTGGGCAACACGGTTATTACGCCGCACAGTGGGCAATTCGGACGAAATTTGTTTCAAAATCAAAGAACTTTCGATAGAAATGAGATAGAGAGCGATGAATTTTTTTTAAATTGAATCTGAAACTTTGTAGAATGCGGAAAAATAGAGATATTATGGTACGAACATTTTTAACCATGATAAAATTCGTTAAACTTGTACAATTTCAATAAAATTCAAGTGGTAATGACAGCGGAACGACAAGCGATGACGAGATGTGAAGTGCTTCATGTTTCGTAAGAAACTGAAAACATTAAAATACTTCATTATTAATATTTTTATCGCGTTCCATGTATGAAAATACGAGATTCCTTCAAACTAATGTGTTATCAAATCATTTTAACGAAAAAATGATTTTAAAATAGATTTTTTTGCAAAATCCTGATGTCGTGGACAAATTTTAAACCAGATTTGAAATCAGCGTGAAAATATTTACGGGAAATGATAAATAGCATGTATTTAAAAAAAAATTTCATTCATTCAGCATGTTTTAAAAAATCCTCGTACCATAATGCTATTTTTGCTATATTCTACAAAGTTTCAGCTTCAATTTAAAAAAAAATTTTATCGCCCTATCTCATTTCTAGCGAAAGTTCTTTGATTTTGAAACTTTCGTCCGAATTGCCCACTGCGCGCCGTAGCGCACAGGACAAACACGTGCTCCGACCGGGCGATTGACTTGTGCCTCTTACGCAATCTATTTGCATTCCGCGCTCGGATAACAAAACGGTCGGCTGTTAACTCGCCGGACTATTGATTGCCGACAGGAATACATAAATCGGATCGCAATGATCAAGAAACGTAGTCCGCATCGGGCCGAGGTGCCACCAGCCGCGCCTTTCTCGAGAGAATTCTATACAAAAGCACCCGAAGGCAAAGGGTACGGACCTGATCCCAAAGCCGATTCGCCGCATACCGACGGTTTCTTCTGTTTCGTTCCGTTTAGGCTGTTTCTATCTTCATCCGTTGATCATTCGTCGCGAAATCAGTGGACAAATTTCTGTATACACTCCAATGATCTGCAACATGGGACCACGTGCTGGAAAGATGCAGGGAAGAAACAGGAATACAGGGGAAGTTGAAAAAGATATTAGCTGAAGTGGAAAGAGAGAGAGAGATAGAGTAATGGATGGCAAAGTTAAATAGAGAGAGAAAGGAAAAGCAGGATGGAACGTGTGAATGAAAAAAGAAAAGAAAATGGGGGAATGAAAGGATGACAGTGTAAGAGGGCATAGATGAAAGAATAAGAGGGACGACAGGGTGAAAATAAAGAAAAGAATTGTGAAAGGAACACGGGATGTCTTTGTATCCCGTAATGCAATAAATATACATGGTGACTCTGGGAACTGGGACAAGTTACTGCTCTTTTTTAAGTAATAATAGAAAAAAAATTATAGAGAAAAAAATCATATGTCATACTACGTCCTAACTTCCTATGACCTTAGTTTTATGTGGTTTGGTATATATACGCTCCAATGATCTTCATTGTACGTATTATAAAGAAAGATGTCAAAAGTATGAAAAGTATCAAACTCACTTTTAAAATAACTGAACAATGATTTTCTTATGTAGTAACTTTGAAGCTTTTCTCGAACTTTCCCAGTTCGTTCAGCTTGTTTTTTAAAACTCGTTGACACGGTGAGAAACATTTCGAAATTAGTCGCGAACCGTGAGCAATATCTCAAGAAACGTAGTGGGAGAAGAAACAGATGGTTTAAAGACGGCAGAGTTTACCTTAAATCGTTTAATTGCCGCGGCACGAAACGCAGATAAATCCATTGATCTCTAATCGATCGGCTGTATAAAATCGTGTTCCGCCAAAGCTACATTTATTAAGACATCCATCGACAAGGCCTATCGACTCTCGAGACGTTCACCGACAGTATACTAACCCTTCGCAGCGTAACTTAAACACGCTTTCACGCGAATCGCATTTAGATCCCGGCCACCCCCAAATGGCTAACGTTCTCCGATCGCATAAACATAGCCCATGCTAGACTGTCTGCATAAAGACATTATTTCCTCGCAAGCAGAAGTGAAAGGTAAAGCGTTTTCCTAATGAACTCGGCAGACTGTCGACCACGCGATTACGCGGCGAATACAGTTCATCAACCATGAAACGTGAAATACTGTATATCATTCGTTCCTCTTTTGGGAGGATAGAGAACCATTCGAAGACAACTCGAGGAAATAGGTACAAAAACAAAACATACTCCTAAATTGTTAATATTGCAAAAACAAATTATTGTGCAGCTTGGCAGGTATAATACTAAACGTTAAAATAAACGGCACACGCATTTGACTATGGCATTCCGTTAATTAGTATTTTATTCGTAAGATACTACGTTGACAATATATTACGTCGTTCGAAAAATTATTTCATATGAAAGCCAATTCTTCTGCGATTTTTCAACATGACAAATGACACGCGTTTAAAAAAAAGTGTCGAAAAGTTCATTATTTGTGCTTTAGGCTAATAATTTTCATAAATGAGACGGCTTTTTCCGTGCCACGTCGATCAAGTCCTTTGTGAGCTGCTTCAAGCTTTTGCGGGTAGACTCGCACACACATGTCTACCTCGTTCGCGAGCAATAAAAATTCCCTTGCAGGATCCGCGTTGGCACGAGATCAATGGGCACAAAGTGAGTCCTGTCGCGGAGACGAAATTGGAAAGGCGAATCACGGCTGGTGCTGCCCGGAAAGAAAGGAAGGAAGAAAGCAGGAAAGAAAGAAAGAAAGAAATAGAGACAGAGAAAGGAGGGCGGTTGCCCGTCGTCGGGTAGTGATCGGGGTGGGATGTGTGGGAGGAGGGAGGGAGGGTATGGAATAGCATCCTTTGGATTTGCATAGAACAGCGTCGCCGGCTGGTAGAGGATAGGCCGGGACTCAAAGGTCGCCTTGTTACGAGGTGATTCCTTGCAAGTGGTCTTTGCCATTTCCCATGGGCAGACCCATAAAGCGGCGGAGGTCGGCCGGCCTCGACACGATGGATCACGGCGATAAGGATATATGCATCGTGTTCTGCACCGTGTACCAGTACACCGGAAGTGATCCGGGGCCGTGTGTCTCGAAGTTCGAAGTGCGCTCGTTCCCGGCCCCCATCTTTCTTTCGCCGCGCTGGTCGGTGCGGTAGTGCGCGCGCGATACCTCCAGAGCTTAGACTATTGTATATACTTGTACACTCGGCTTCAGATAACATGCCGTGTTCCAAGATTACTTCATCTAGCAGATGATGGGAGTGGGTAAAGTGCTATACTCTGTTGAGAAGTCGCCGTATCTTATTCTGTATAAATATTTATGAAAAGTGTAACTGTTATATATTTTTTTTTATTTTATTACTCTTTCATTTTTACTTCACTCTCATTATTTCAAATATGGTTAACTCATTTTGTCAATTATAATTTGGAAAAAGTTAAATTTCAATGTAGATGTTGATAATATGGAATTTGTATTTATTTCCTCAGAACATACTTTATTTTCAAAAAGAAAAATAGTAAATACAATATATAAGTGATTTAAGTTCTTTGCAATTCTTTATGCAGTAAGTTTGTAGCATTTTTACAAGTGTTAATTAAATAATGCATAAATATACTTGTATACCTCGCTTTTATATCGCGATCCACCATTTTAAATTATCTTGTGACGTGATTTGTGGGTAACAGATATCTCGTTATCTTGGGACACTGGGTCCTATGCATATCCTATACTTATGCCGGGTCTATGAGTATACATGGTCTAAGTTCGAGAGAACCAGTGCGGCGCAACCATAGTCGAGTACTATCGCGAGCACAGTGTGCAACCACCGCAGGGGTGTCTCTGTTAACTCTGTTTTCAGCTCGGTGATACTCGACGATGACTCGCGTGGGCGAATCGACCGAATACCGAGGTCTCTCTCCGCCTCTTACTCTCTCGGCACCAGGGCACCGAGTGCCCCGTCTACGTGGGCCGTCCGCGATATTATAATAAAGGCCTCGCAGAATGATAGAAAGGTATGAGAAACCCGGTAATAATAGCCGACTGCCGAGGCCCACCGGATTGGCAGGTGTTCATCCCGGCCACGGCTCCGCGGAGCGAGACCGTAGAGCACTGACTTTTATCGTTGCCACAAAACAATAAACATTTTTTAACCCGCGCGCGAGAGATCCGCGGGGATTCTATGCCTGTTACGCAAACCGATTGAAATTCGGCGATAGATATTTTATGTAACAACGCGCTCTCCACCTCGGAGCATATCGAATAACGATTTCCCTGCATACGTTCCCTCGACGACGGCCGAGGCAGAAGTGCCCTGGGTAATAATAAAGGGTATAGCCGGATAAGATAGTCAAAAGTGCCCTTGAATATATCATTCGATAGGGCACCAAGAAAAACGTACTGTGCAAAGTTCCAACCCTGAATCTCGATCGGGAGGGTAGTTATGGGGTAAAATCGAAAAATCAGTTTTTAGCCTATTTTCTCTAGTTAATGATGTTTAGAAATTCTGAGAAAAATCTGACACATGTCAAGAACCCAAATATATACTTTGCAATTGGTTTCAGATTTTTAAAGTGAAAATCCTGCTTGCAAAAAATCAAAAACCTGAAAAAAATCGAAAAAATGCAGATTTCACATGGAAGTTCTGAATTGGCCAAGTTTATATTTTTACAGTAGCGACATATCGTTGTTCTCTGTAGCTGTTTCTCTTTTCGTACACTAGAACCGCGGTGTTCTTGCCCGGTAAAAACACGAATCCGAAGCGCCCCGTCACGCGCGACATGCCGGCCGAGCGCTCAAAACGCGTCCGGGACGAGATTCTCACGAGGAACACGATGTTCCACGCCCCAGAAACTGACGTATCGAGTTGCCACAAGTAGAGGGGCTGTTGCCTATTCCCCTCCTCCTTCTCATTCGGTGTCTGCCCCTCGCGATATTGTGCAATCCGCCGCGTTTCTCGATTTCTTTGCCCGCGATCCTCCGCGCGAGGCTGCAACGACACACGGTATTATCCCCGGTGCTCACTTTTTCCTGCCGCGTCGCCCCGCGCCGCGCCGCGCTGGATAAGATCTCGTAAACGAGATCGAAACTGGACTCTCCCACGCAGGCATTATGCGGTCTTAGTTGGGCCCATTTACTGCCCGCACGCTTGTATACACCGCTTCCACGCACGAAACTGTTCCCGATCGCAAATAAATTTCACGGGACGGCGAGCGGGGAGAGGACTCGTACACCCGAGTATGTACTACTCTCGCGTCCGCCTCGGCCGACCCGGCGAAAAGCCCGAATAGATTCGACGATCGTATTTTACCCGCTCGACTTTATAACTTACTCCAGCCGTGCCCGGACAAGTGAACGTTGCCGCGTCTACAAACGATGAAAAGATTCTTTGCTCCTGCCAGAAACGCGTCGACATCATCGGAACGTAGCACGGTGTGACGAGCAATAGTCAAAAATTAAGTGAAAGGTATATACACATCATTTGATCCACTTAGGGTTACAAATCCTTACACTTTCTTCCTCTTTGTCGACGCGCGTTTACACTTTGCCCTTATTTATTATTATATAATAAAAATGAAATGCTGTTCGTTGGTCACATCACGTGAGAACGGCTAGACCGATTTGGCTAATTTTTTTAAAATGTTCGTTGTAGTCCGAATCAAGTTTTTAGAGTTAAAAAAATTGGAATAATTGCCCGGAGACATGATAATTCGGGAAAAAATGAAAGTGCTTTTTGCTTTGGGATTTTCTATAAACTATAAAGATTCGAACGACGAATATGCGTTTTTTTCTCATTTTTACTTTGAAATTAACTATAACTTTAAATTACCAATAGCTTTTCACAAATTCACAAAATGATCACAAATTTATTGAAATTTGGACAGGACAACGTCTGTCGGGTTAGCTAGTTTCAAATATAACAAATACAATTAATAAAATCGTCTCTGAGATTTGCTGAGACTTTACCGTTTAATTAGACCGGATAAACAGACTGGATAAAGAGCCCGACAAGGGGTTAGAATTCGAGTCTGAGCACTGAAAATGAAAATTAGTCAAGGTAAACATTCCATTAGATTCGCGAAAAGTTTCCGAACCGCGTAGCAAGTCATAGGAGTGATAAATGAGCCTGTAGAAGCAATTTGCAAGAGGAGAAAAGGCCAGGGGCGACACGAGAGCGAAATCGCTCGGTGATACAGCAATAAACAGTTTTCCAGTGACAAATCTCGTTCCCCAAAGGCGGACTATTCAATGGACCGTATACATTATCCTCGACTGGAAACGTTTCCGTTCGACGTGATCGCATTGAAATAATTCCATTGGTCCGCGGGCGACCGGTAATCCGAGGAACGCGATAAATTACGTCGGTGTAACGAGAGAACCACTTGCCACCTATTCTGTGCCTCGTCCTAATGCGTTTCGGCGAGGGCGTCGCTAATCCGTGAGTTAACCTAAGTTAACGCATTGTGTACGTCGAACTATCATTACGATCTTCACTGGGTCAAGTATAGAAAGCGGAGACTCCAAACTTGGCTATGAGCCGACTATGGTAAGAAAATCCTTTGGATTCGTCGAGCAAAGTGGAAATCTTCTAGTCCGAAGCACAGGTCTCTTCGTAGACCTTGTTTGGAAATTGTGATATCACAATCGATATCGGGATTGTAGAAAAAAATAACTAATTACTTGAAAGACAGAACCTCGTTATTTCGAACACGAGCGAAGCTAACGTGTTGATAAAATCTTTATAATAAAATCTCTTGACTTTCGATGAGAAGCAGAGTACTTCACGGGTGTTCAAATAAAAGAACAATACCCAAGAACAGACCCTTAACTACATTGGTCAGCAAAACTTTTACGACTTACACAAAATTTTGAGTTGACTTGCACAGAATTGACTTATCAGGCCAAATACCCTACTGTGCGACGTAGCAAGTTCTGACAAGGAGAGTGCAAGGACGTTGTCACACCGATTTAATTAAGACTCTGTATACTTATAGATCTCGATCCCCCATTTACGAATATATACCATTATAGACGCTAACACTCAATAGTTTTCGAGATATTCATAAACAAAGTTCTTACATTACTGCTTAAATCTGCTATTGTAGAGGAGGTATACAACGAATATTTATTTTAGAGGTATATAACGAATTAATTTCGGCTAATTTATTTATAATTTATTAATACGTTTGTTCTTTAACTTGTATATAAATAAATGTGCAATATCTCACGAACAAGTTAATGTTACACAGCGAATTTATTTATAATTTATTAATCCTTTTGTTCTTCAACTTGTAATAAATGTGCAATCTCATATAGACAAGTCAATGTCACACAGCGAATAAATAATATAAATAAATATGAAAAAAAAATTTTCACCAAACGAGAATCGAACCCTAGCCCTCCGGGTGGAAATCTCGTTGTATACCACTTAAGAACTTTGTTTATGAATATCTCAGAAACTATTGAGTGTTAGCGTCTATAATGGTATATATTCGTAAATGGGAGATTGAGATCTATAAGTATACAGAGTCTCAACTAAATCGGTGTGACAACGTCCTTGCACTCTCCTTTTGAGATAAAAAAGAGGAAATACTTCGGATCGCGAAGGGTTGATGGGCAGAGTGGAAAATGGTTAACGGGGGTGGGAAATGGTTCGCGACATTGTCTTTTGATGGACTGTAAAGACGAGGTTCCGCGCACCTGTCGGTACTGTTCCCAGTACCTCTCCGTACGCGCCTCGACCCGTCTCGGCCTGGTTCCTTAAAAGGCGCGCGTGGGTGGCCACCTCCTTGCATAATTACGTATGCAGCTCCCTCCGTGGGCTGCGGAGAAATTCCAGGGAAGTGGGCAACTGGACCTCATATAACGACCGTTTCCAACTTTTCCATTGAAACGAGCCGGACCATGAATATTCCATGAGAAAGTCTCGCGACGGTCTCATAATCGGCGATCGAATTCGCTGAGAATGAGTTCATACACTTCGCGCGTAGTTCGCTTTAACACCTTCGAAACCGTGCTCGGAACTACCAATTTACGATGGGAGAATACTAACAGGGTGGAAGTTAGACCTGTTCCGATCACAAAGTATGGAAAATATCGTACTCCTCTGGTTTGAAGCATTCTTAAACAATTATTTATCGTCCCGTATGTCTGCTGACTCAGACATAATCATCCTACATTTGCTTCAGCATTTCATTTTTATCTCGCACATTTATTACAGAACCTTTTTTTTTGTTATTTATTGATTTACAGTTAATTTTCACGTGGTCATTGAAAAGGCGTATAGTTAACATTATCATAAGGATAAGAAATAATAACATAAGGTTATAAAGATTCATATAGATCGATGGATTTAAAGAAGAGGAAAAACGTTCCTGATGTTGTTTTCGTTTAAATTCGTTTTGATGTGATTTTCAATAGAGAATCTGAATCGTTCCAAAGAAAATCTAGGACATTCGAGTAGTATATGGTGGATACTGATGGTCACACCACATGTGGTACAGTCCAGGAGCCTTTGTTTGGCTATAAGGAAGTCATATATACATATATCTTGAGGGTTCTGTTCGAATACGAATAATTGCGATCTGATCTTTCCTAGGAAAGGAATCCTTTAGGGTTTCATAAACATTGGCTCTTATATTATGGAGTTTGATTTGGGTGCCCTTAATCCAGTTGGTATTTCATATATCTACGATGGCTTTTTTAACAGAGGATTTTACATTTTTTCTTTTTGGGACAAGAAGTTGATATAAGTTTCGTTCGAATGCAAAAAATTTAATCCTTAGAGAGAAGGGAGGCTAGAATTAAAATGTTTAATCCAGTTGGTATGTCAAAAATCTACGATGGCTTTTTAACAGCGGATTTTACGCTTTTTCTTCTTGGGATATAAGTTTCGTTGGAATGCAAAAAATTTAATTCTTAGAGAGAATAAGGCTAGAATTAAAATGTTTTGCATCTGGTGCAGTAAAAGCCTCGAATCCCCAAATGAAATTTCCTTCATCGCAGAGAGACTGGTTCGCGCAGATGGTATATATGGTATATATCTGCCCTCGTATACCTTCTCGATATTCGAGCCGAAAACCGCTAATGGCGTTGAGACGTCTGGGCATCGGTAGAAATTGAAAATCTAATATTATTCGACGCATTACAAGCGTCGCGCGTCGGGGCATAGGATGCCCGAGCGCAAACAGGTTCCCGTGTTCGTTTCGAGGGATATTGAAGGGAATGGACAACCGCGGCGCTGCTTTAATGAACAAACACGAGGAGTAGAGAACACGACTGCGCAAGAACTCTGCGTTAGACCTCCGCGGTAATTCCGCCGGAGAGTCTGTCTGGCCTATTTACGACAACCCCTTAACAAGAGCCACTGGTAGGCGTTTTCTGGCGTAGCCGGACACGTAATTACAGTTCTGTTCCTTCCTGCCTGTCCGCAAACAAGGATTCAGAGGAACTGGGGGACTAGAACGGCGTGAGAGACAGAGAGAGGGAGAGAGAACGTCATCGGAAATGGCAGTGATCCATGGCTGTCGACCTGTTCCAGGAGGGTAGATGCATTGTTGCCGCGAGCGTTTAACCAAATTATAAAGCACGACCTTCTGAGGTTTCACGCGACACGATTCCGCGCGCGGCGGATCGTTTCCATGTGCAAACCTACTGTTCGCGACACGAAATTCACCGCCGAGAGGAGAGGGCGGCTCGTTTTACACTTCCCCTCGGTATTCACGGCATATTTACATAATTATGCTTACCCTTCTCCGGAGAAGAAGGCTAGCTTTAACACGGAACGCCGCGCAAACTTTTCTCAAGATGTACACCTAGGCGGACCTCGAGAGATCGACCTTTTTGTGGTACTCTTTAGTAATAAGCAATGGCTCGGTGAACAACGTCCATCTATTTCGAACACATGTGTGTAACTTTCAACTTTATTCTCTAATTTTTTAACTAGAAACAGAATGCAAAATGGCGGAGTCCTTCACTAACTCTGAAACCGTGTGCAAAGAGCATCGATTGCTGGCCGAAAGTCTAAAATGAAAAATTCTTTTTAATTGGTAAATAAGAATGTATTGCTCACAACGTGGAATTTTTAAAATATTTATTCTATTGGGTCTATAACTTAAAAACCGAAATTTGACATTAGATGCCAACACTTGTGTATGCGCTGTAGCAAATCATTGACATACACGTAATTTGAAGATCTATTCATAACCTGCAAAATCAGTCAGTGTTTGATTCGCTTGGGCGCATCATATTTTTTCCAATCATGGAAAATTTTGAAAATTGGCGAAAGAAACAGCATTTACGGGAACTTTTGCTGAATCACTTTTTTGCAAAGAAAACTGCAGTCGAACGTCATCGTTTACTCGTGGAATTGTATGGCGAATATGCTCTTGCGAAAACACGGTGTTTCAAGTGGTTTCAACTTTCAAGTGGTTTGACATCAAAGACAAAGAGCGGCCTGGACAGTCGAAAAAGTTTGAAAATGAAGAATTAGAAGCGTTACTCGATCAAAACTCGTGTCAAACACAAGAAGAGCTTGCGGAATCAATCACCGAAAATAACTAATTCTTTCTTTGATTCAAAAGATGACCGGTTTTTTTGGAATGGCATCCACAAATTGCCAGAAAGATCGGGAAATGTAACTTCCGATGGACAATACTTTCAATAACAGAATTATACAAGATTTTCTTTAATAAACGTTCAAATTTCCTAAAAAAATTCCGGTTTTTAAGTTATAGACCCAATACAAACACATTTATTTATCCTGCGAAACATTATAATATTTAAAACTGCCCAATTTGTTAAAGCGCACCAGAAGATTAATTCTAAGCACCCATTCCATTGTTCCAAACGTTTTCTACAAATATCCGAAGCGGTTTGCCACATAAGAAATAAGAGTAATATTAAGAAAACGTGTTGCGTGTAAAATCGACCACGCAATGAAATCTCAGGAATAAATTGAGAACCGAAACGAACAGTATTTAGAAAGTCTCCCGCCTATGATCCCGAATGTCTCGCAGGAGAAAATCGCTCGAATGGCTCGGTATAAATAATTAATTTCTGAACGATCGGGAAACGATAATTCACTGGTAGAATGATAGGTTCGTGCAACATTTACCGAGTAGATTTTTCATAGACGAAATAGCCGATCAATATCTGTCGGGGGTCAGCGCAATATTTTTCATGGCTGCCCTTCGAAATTCGCATATGGCTCCCAGAGACGAGGGTGAAATATATTAAAATACATTCGACTCGGGACGAGGGTGAATGGATGAGAGTATTCAACTTACGTTTATTGTGTCACGGGGGTGTGATATACGGGACTGATAGTTAACTCTCGTTGAACACTATCTCGAGAAGACGAATTCGCGTGCCATCTGTGCTATTATCGGTTTATTCGCCAAGCGTAAAAAAATTACGTGGGGTCGTTCCGCGTGGATATTGCGGAATTCTATGATACTTTAACAAAGTGCTATTCTCTGGCGAATAAATTGCATGCGTTTAATACGATGCAATCAAAATTATGTTAATCGTAGGACGATCATTTTAATAGTGCTATGAAATTCTTGATTTATTTTGTCTCGCGGTTGTCAACGCAGAGCTGCGAAATAATTCCCTTTGTAATTACTAAACAACAACTTGCTCAACTGTATCTAGGATCTCCGTGTTAGCCGCGACGCTTGTTCATTATTCTCTCATTATCGCTGGACGCGAAAATCTATTCGAATCTAAATGACACATAATTTGGCTAAATTCCAGCCGCCACACTAATACGCCTAGTCAATTCGCTTTTAATTGCAAGCGAAAGTCGTTAGCCGTGCTGCTCTCCCGCGATGGTTTGGGGCAAAGAGGTGCAGTTAATAATCGCTAATTACATAACGATCATACGGAATCATCGCAATTACAAATGATCGCGTGGACAATCGTTTTATAGCTGGAACCGTTATTCGAGATTATCGCCCTTTATTGATTGAAATTCGTGAAGCGTCTACTTAGCGAGGGGATAAATTTATTACATTTTCTTTCGCATACTTCCGTGCGCCTCGAAGTACAGGTTCACGGTGCAACTTTCTTCAATCAACGATAGATTACCGTGTATTAGCCTACTGCGCATTCATCGTTAATGAATCGCGATCTCATATATCGTGTTTCAAATTAAATACCGCGCCTAATTGCACGTATAGCGCGAGTTCCGATGTCTAGAAAATTAGAGAACATTACAATTATTCTAATTGCAGAGCGTCTCGCTAACATGCAATTTCCATTTTTCAAAAGCCCGTTGCATACCGCGCGGCGTGTTCCCACGCGTAAAAGCTGGAGCAACGAATTTCTCGGTTCCGAGGAGGAACTGGCACACCAGAGCAAATCTCGCCGCGGTTAACAATGCTTAATTAGCGTCTTAAGCGCCGACCAAGCGATGATCCGTAATCACGCTAGGAAAGAGAGGTAATTAAGCCGGCTGGAAACCGAAAATTTCGATGCTGCCAGAAAGAGAACGCAAGGGAGAGAACGTCTATCGCTTTTCGCGGCGAAATTCAACTCTCTTTGTGCTTCCTGTCACGTTTTAAGGTGACTTTCGGACCCCCAAGGTCCCGCGTTCTCATACATCTGGTCCACGCCCACGAAAAGACTATGGATTATTCTAAGCCCGCGACTCCGCGGGACTCCGAAATTCCTCGTGGTACCCGCTCCACCGTGACGGGAATATTTAATGACAACGAGAGCACAATGTGAAGCGAGCGGCTTGTCATCGGGGACTCTCGCAACATGTAAGCAACAGTATCATTTCTGTATACCAGGTGTCTAGCAAAATCGACACTTTCATTTAAAAAATTACTTTTTTTTTAACCTTGCCGAACCTATTTGTAAAAACTCTTCTCTTTAAATGAAGAACATTCTTTTAAAATTTTATTACCTCGACCTTATAGTTCGTCATTTATTAAATAAGTACTTCTTAGTGGACTAATGAAAGTTGTGGAAGTTATTTCATTTTGATATGAAATATCTTTCGAGTTACAAATAGTGCCGCAGTTTTTCGAATTGGTTTCTTTATCACAAATTACATAAAACTAAAAACAAAATAAAAAAAGCCGAGGATGTAAAAAATCACTATAAATAGGTGTATAGAGAGCATTCAAACGCCGAATATTCCCGAAGTTACGCAAGGTACAGTTTCTCGTGGCGCGCATTTCGTGCCAACGCTCTAAGAACCCATTATGACAAAATAAAATAGTGCAATGCTGTAATTGAATAAAATTTAAATCCTCGTGTCCAACGAATTATCCAATGAAATAACAGTATTAACGAACCAAGTGCAATAAGAAGGCAGTCAGAGTCCGTTAAACGGTGAAACGCGGAGAGCAATAAACCGATCTCCGTTAACGATTCAAGTACATTTTCACTTTATCTTCGGCCGTTTAAGGATTTTTTACGCCTTACTTTTACTTCCGTTACATAAATTGGTGTCCGCAGAGGTCTCCTTTAAATGGATATTTCAATCATTTACTATAAAACGCTCGTTTACGACGCACGGTCCACGCGACCCCTTAACTTTCCATCTTTCATGGCCATGAAGGCTTCACGAGATTCGGTTCAACGTGCGAGTGCAGATGCAGATTTTCTGCAATGCACTTGCGGCGATTGGAGCTGTCATATCTCCGGGTTTCCCAAGATCCTGTGATGATTTTAGTTTCCCAATCCTTGCTGATTGTTAACGCCTCTGGTCAAGCTTATATTCGAGTTTGTTCTGATTCTACAAGGTGGACCATGAAGTGTCACCAGCTTGGAATATTCTGCTGTTAGTAGTTCGATCGGAAGGTCTCTTAGCTAAAATAACATGGGTCAAGAAGAACTTTAAGGTGATTCCACTAAATTTTTTGTTAACCCTTTTTCCTGGAGTTATCAAAATCACCCAAAAGCAAAATAATCTAAGCTGATCAGGCTTCGTGATCCACCCTGTATCTTTTATTCGAACTTTTTACGAGACTGTCCAAGTCTTTCATGCTCTCTGTCCTAGATCAATGATTTTACAGATGGCAGCCCTAGCCACGAGTTTCGTACGCCCGTCCCACCGAAAACAGGATTCAATGTGACTCGATGCGTTGAATCCACTCCCCGTAAATAGGTTTCAGCGGCACTACTGTCTTGGGATTATGCAGAACAATATCTCCGTTACAAAGGACCAGCCAAATAAATCTGCTCAATGCCGGATTAACCCCCGTAGCAGGAGTAGCAAATGCTAAAGGCTCCGCGCTGACTTAATCCGGCACTGATAACACCATTAATCCAATTCTATAACGAATCCAACGACCTACATTGTTATACACTTAAACTTCCAATGTATTGTTAAAATCTTAATGAACTGGGATTCATTGTGTTTTATTATATTATATGGGAAACCTCGCCCTCTGGTAACATTTGCTACGGGCCCCGCGCTGGGTTAATTCGGCACTGAACCTGCTGTACTGGCGGAACCAAAAGAAATTTGAAATTAAAATTCACGGTATAAAAGCGTCACGCTGGGACAAAATGTCTCGATCGTCGATTTACATAGATATTGGAAATCCGTCTCGGTGTTTTTTCTCGAGGGGGATCGATATTTGGAGAAAATTGCGGCAGCCGTGACCTTTGGACACTTGGACGGCGACTAATCCAGCATAATTTTCGCAAAAGGCAACGCCGCGCAACCTGTTCCTGGTAGAACGCCTTAAATATTACGTTAGACGGCGGGGCTGATCGTTACATGTGCCCGTTAATGAAACACTTTGTTTGTAGCCGAGACATGCATGGAAACCCGAACCGTCTCGGCTGACGCTAGAAAGGCAGTCG
>CM052340.1:4810974-5016001 GCA_028455595.1 Lasioglossum vierecki | reverse complement strand
TTTATCATTTATAAAAGAATATTTGTGATTTCCATGTATTTATGTTGCCAGCTTATAGTCATTAACGTTTTGATTTCATTAACTATTTTACTGTTTCTATAATGTTTATAATTATTATGTTGACTAGACGTCAATTATGGCATGTGAATTTGATGGAGGAGTTGTGATTGGAGCAGATTCCAGAGCAACAACAGGGTAAGCAGCTTTAAATTGATATAATTAATTGTTATTGACAATTCTGGTATTAACTAATACTCTTTCAGGACTTATATTTCCAATCGATTCGCTGACAAGTTGACAAAAATAACAGACTACATTTATTGTTGTCGTTCTGGTTCCGCAGCAGATAGTCAGACCATTGCTGACGTAGTTGCATATAATTTAAATCTTCTCAAGTAAGCACTTCACTTATAATACTATAACACTATTACGATAACCAGTTTTGGGCTATTACATCATGGAGGATATGTTTATATTTTTTAGAATGGAACTAGGCACAGAGCCACTAGTAGAGACAGCAGCAAGCATATTCCGTGAATTATGTTATAACTACAGAGATTCTTTAATGGCTGGGATCTTAGTAGCTGGATGGGACAGTCGGAAGGGAGGTCAAGTTTATAGCGTTCCTCTAGGTGGTATGTGTGTACGGCAACCAATTTCTATTGGTGGTTCCGGTTCGACATACGTGTATGGTTACATGGATTCACAATATAAACCGAATATGTCAAAGGATGAGACCGTTAAACTAGTTGAAAATAGTATGTAATTCTTAAGCTCGATTTCTACACAGCATAATTATTTAATCGTCTGGTACTTATGCCGCTTTCACGACATTACAGCGTTGGCATTGGCGATGTCACGTGACGGCAGCAGCGGTGGTGTCATCCGAGTTGGTGTTATTACAGAAAAGGGAGTTGAAAGGAAAGTAATACTCGGTAACGAATTGCCACGTTTCTACGAGGGATAAACACTCTAGCCTTTCGATATAAACAATATATTTACTTACAATTTATTAATTACATCTAAAAACGTTGTATCAAACGGATCAAGATTCTTAATTAAATTTAAAAAAAGTATATGAGTGTCTTATTATTTTCTATAAGTTTCTTATCGATGTTAAAAACAGTATATTTTGAAAATACAAAAGTATCAATGTTCGTAACACATTCTAACAACCATTGATGAACCTTTGATTCCCAAAAATTGTTCAGGAACTCAAATAGCGATCATGTACACGACCACATTTGTCCGACTACAACTATATTTAGGTCACATTATCCACTTACGACTCACTCTGGTATATACTCGGTCGTTTTAACATCGCACTTAATGTCCATTGTCGGTTTAATGAGAAAATTGTTACAATGGCACAGTCATGATGTGTGCAATCGTATCAAGCCGCTTCGGGCTTGTATCTGTGGATCTTTTCAGATGAACTGTCCACGGTAGTTGTGGACGGTCTTCCGAGATACCCCTGCGACTTTCTACGGTCAGTCATTACACCTACCCGACCACTGAACGCATCAGTCAGTTTTTCATCCAGTTCCTATGTAAATAGAAACTACCTTATTTCTAAGTGTACACAGTGGAAGAAACGAGCGTTGTTTAAACATATAGTTTTTTTATAGTTTTACTATTAATTTGCGTATGTTCCTTGCGATTGTATGTGAAAGGAAGTACCAGAAGTATTGAACTATTGATCTACGAGTTTTTCAGACAGAAAAACTTAATGGACAAAAAGCTCGTACACTACAATAATTACGGTATGTACACTCTCAATTTGTATAATAAACAAACTGAATACTGAAAACCAATGTCTTATTAATTGCAGTTTATTTTGAATCGTATAACTTCCGTATTAATATGCACTAGTAATTAAAACTACATAATGCTTTTTGGCTCGTATAACCACATATTAAAAATATATAATTTCAAGAATAAACGGTACTAAACAATGAAGTGTGTATCGCGGACAAATGTTAATTGCGAAATATTTTAAACTGTAATTAATGTAACATTAAATTCAAAACTGGTGTTAGATGTCCGTCGTACTAACGTTCCAGCAAACTAATGAAAAATCATTCGTAATTATTACCGTTACTGGATTTGTTCCTAAATCGAATTGATTTATTAGTTGTCTAGAGGATCTCCCTTGTAACGCGAGGCGCCTAAAGGCGTAGCATCGACCACAAAATTCCGTTTTGCAACAAGATGACTGCGGAAGTACCTATTGAGGTCCGGTCGCAGGACCGACTCACGGTCCAGGAAGTCAGCGAAATGTTGCGAAACTTCGGTCCGTACGATTACTCGGTCTTCGCGTTCATGCTGATGATCTGCGGGGTCATTGGAGTTTACTTCGGCTTCGTTAACAAATCTTCGGGGGAAGTCGAGTACCTCGTAGGCGGTAGAAACATGAAAACATTCCCTGTCAGCTTCAGTCTTATAGCCAGTTTCATATCAGGTAGGATTTTATTTGTATATAATTTTTTTAGAATGCCTGTCAAAGTTTGAACTACACCAAATATTTATTGTTAAAAATTAACACACTCAAAGGCCAAAAAAGTTTCAAACACTTTTCCATAACTTTCTACGAGTGTAAATAAGACGGAAATATGTGAAAGAAATATAAGAAGAAGACAGATCTTTTTGTTGCCATTCTTGATATACGTTTCGTCGTTTCCAAATTCGTTTTATTTTATCGTTCATAATTTAATTTTTACAATTCGGATTTTTGGTGAAGTAGAGGGAACAATGCAATGTAATTTTAAATATTGAAGGCATTAGATGAATGTAAAAATACAGTTATATTATTTTCAAGCTACTGAGCATATTAATAGCAAAAATATCCAGGTGGAAAATTTTTATTTTGCATCAAGCTCAGCTGTCTAATAATTACTGTGTATTTTTGATGCATTATTTTGTATTCACTAAAGAATAATTATTGCAATAATAGGTATTTCATTACTGGGCACACCCACCGAAGTTTACGTGCACGGTACTAGCTACCTTTTCATCGCTCTCGGTGTTATCGTCGTTGGTTTCGTCATGTCCATAATATATTTGCCAGTTTTCCATGAACTCAAATTAACAAGTACCTATGAGTACCTCGAAAAACGTTTCGACAAAAAAATTCGACTGCTGGGATCGGCGCTCTTTTCGATCGGCGTTGTAAGTTCTTTCGATCAACCCTATAACACGTACGTTACAATAATCGATTACTTCTACTTGAATTAAAAAAATTGTTTAACAGAGATACGTACTTTTAGATGACCTGGCTTCCTATTGTCATTTACGTGCCAGCACTGGCTTTTAATCAAGGTATTAAAATCGTATTAAAGTGAAGTACCACTCGTTAAAAATAATAAATATTATATTATGTTATATCTACAGTTACGGGGGCGAATGTTCACATAGTCACTCCGTTCGTGTGTATGGTGTGCATTTTTTACACTTGTGTGGTAAGGAACCATTTTTTTCACACTCGGGGAAAAGATTAGGCAAGAAATGCACCTTTTTAAATCAATCTTAACTAATATAAACTTTTAATTAGTAATTAACTAAAATAATTGAATTCTGATTTATTGGCACGTTCATTTTCGATTTACCAATAATTAATAATCTTCTTTATGTTTTATCAAATAAATAAAAAATCTTAATTCGCTATCTGTGTACATTTCGCATATAATGTTTTGTACCATTGTGTATTAAAGTCTTTTTACTGTTTGAAGAAATCGCGTTTCTATTTCCGGTTTTCATAAAATGATAATTCTCGTTTCATGCTGATCAGGGTGGTATACGAGCAGTAGTATGGACCGACTTTATTCAGACGTTTATTATGTTCGGGTCCATGCTGCTGATAATAATCAAGGGAACGTCGGATGTTGGTGGACTACCAGTGGTGCTAAGAAGGAATCTGGAATCTGGCAGGCTCGAATTGCCCTCGTGAGTAATCTACGATCGTAACTCGATTAAAAAACCATTATTGTGTTAACTGTCGTTAACTTATACGCACCATCTAATAGGGCAGATTGGAATCCTCTCACGAGACACACGATCTGGTCGCTCGTGATAGGTGGCTTCGTTCACTGGTTGCAAATATCTGCCATCAATCAGAACATGATACAGCGGTATCTTTCGTTGCCCACTTTGAAGTCAGCTAGAAGGTATACTAATTATGTCTACTTATGATCAGCCCTTGACTTACCAACGGGACACATGTGTCCAACGAAATTGTCAGAATTTGCTATTTGACTTAAATATTAATTACACGATCAGACTTCATATCCTTCATATATATTATCACATATTTGATCAATATGATTTTTATTTAAAAAATGTTGGACACATATAGCCAACGAAATTGTCAAAATTCGCTATTTGACTTAAATATTAATTACACGATCAGACTTCATATCCTTCATATATATTATCATATATTTGATCAATATGATTTTTATTTAAAAAATGTTTACCTAATATTCCGAAACTAATAAACAGTGTTTACACCCAGTTAAAATTCTTTTAGATACCGTGTTTTAAGGGTAAAGTGATGTATCTATCATGCTAGTAAACTTGGAATTACAAATAAAGTGAATTTGATAGTTCAAAAGTTAAAGTGTAAATTGTTTAAAAAAAGTCCGCTTATTTTTTCAACTAAGTATCGTCGCCAAATGAATGTACATTGAGACATAAAATCAGCTATACCAAGAAACAGAAATAAAAGCAAAGAAGGTTAACATGAATTACGACCAGAAAACGCACCCTATTCTTATATCTTTCGTAACAAGGGATTTCCCGTTGGTGTGCTCAATGATTTATAAGTAAAGGTAAATTGTAGGGAGAAATTGTGCCAGTAATTGTCGGTTTCAGAGCGCTCTGGATCTTCATAGTCGGTGTCGTGATTATAATGGGAACATGCGGATACGCGGGAATGTTAATATATGCTTGGTATCATGAATGTGATCCACTTACGACGAAGGTAATGAAGCTTCCGTGATAGTTCAATTCCACGGTGCATTCTAAACCAGAAGTAACTGATTTCATATTCAACAGACATCGCTTACACGTTCGACATTGAGTAATTTACAATGCCAGTAGATGTTTGTTATAGATGAAGTTATGTCAAACGTACGTCACGAGTAACGCAATTCTACTGACTAATAATGAAAAGAAACAGTGACTCTTCAAAAAAAAAAATTCTCGGTTTCTATATAACTATTAAACCGTGTATATTTTGAAAATATTTAATATAAAAAATCTTATACAACTTCTCCACTGATAACCACTGAAATACACTTTCTTTATTTATAGCTATTGAAAAGTTTATTTTAGTGCTTTTCAGTGTAAAAGTTGTACAAGATTTTTAATATTTTATTTAGCAAATATTTTATTTAGCAAAATGTAAAACAATAAAAGATCTTAAAAATCCAAGAATGTTGTAATGTTGCTTTTAACGTAACAACTTCGTTAAGGGATGAAATTAATTTTCAAGTTATTCCTGTTTCTCACAATCAAAGGAAAAACATTTTTATTTTGCATAAAGATCCGCAGTCTAGTCATTAGATTTGCGTTACTCGTGGCGGACTTTTGATATAACTCAGTTTATAACAAACATCTACTGATATGGTAAATTATTCAATGTCGAACGTGAAACCGATGTCTCATGAATATGAAATCAAGTACAATGGAAAAACGAATGTATTTCGATTCTTATTATTTTAAGCAATCTTCGTTTATTTTAAAGGCTTGTATGTAATTTTTAATGTAATGTAAAGACTCGTATGTAATTTTTAAAAGAAAATATTTTTGGTACAGTTAGCAAGTGCGAAGGACCAACTGCTTCCTTTGCTCGTGATGAACGTGTTGAAAGATATGCCGGGACTTCCGGGTCTTTTTGTTGCTGGGGTATTCAGCGCGGCATTGAGGTAAATTAGAAATGAACTTCAATTGATCGCAAACGAATCGAACTTCATCCGTTTCTACATTTCAGCTCATTGTCCACTGGTTTGAATTCCATGTCTGCGGTAGTGCTGGAAGACTTCATAAAACCATTCCGGAAGACCCCTTTCACACCGAAAGCGGCGGACCTGCTGATGAAACTTACAGTCGTCATTTTAGGAATCATTTGCGTGGCTCTTGTATTCGTTGTTGAGAAAACAGGGTCTCACGTCTTACAGGTACCCGGAGCCACAAGAATTAAAACAAATTGTTATTTCGTTGCAAATTTTCTATCACCGAAAATAATCAATAGTTGTTTAAAATAGTAATAATGTCTTTTAGTTAACTACAAGTTTGGCATCCATCACCAGTGGACCTTCACTGGGTATCTTCAGTATGGGAGTGTTATTACCCTGGGTGAATGCCAAGGTATTCTAAAATTGATTGTTAAATTAACATTGCACGCTAAGGATAATAAAAGCATTTTATAAAATTCAGGGTGCACTGCTCGGAGGGCTTTCCGGTCTGAGCTTCATGAGTTGGATCAGTCTTTCAGCTGAAGCAGCAATCGCCAGCGGAAAATTGAAGTGAGTTTTTTGAAATTTGTAATTTACACCATTGTTTACAATTCGAATGATGTGACTCACATTTGATTAGATTCGACGAGAAACCAGTTTCCACGGAGGGATGCTATTATACGTTTCCCCAAGTAGAAAATTTAATGATATTCCTCCCACCTGACAGCATACTGAACGAGGCCGAAGACAATTTGCTTCCGTGAGTAATTAAATTTCAGTGGAAATACGTGTTATTAGAAATTTGGTAATTCTATATAAAAAAATAAATTAAAATGTAAATGGCAACATACTTGATATGTATACCTCGAGGTAAGAATAAGTAGATTCGTCATGCAATGATCAAACGGACCAACCAAATTGCATTTAGCAGCACATGCATCCAAAATTCACCTTCGCAATTCTTTTAAACACAAAGTGAATTAACAAAATATATTCTAGATACTTGAACCTATTTTATGTAAAATTATTTCTGTTTAGTTTGCACCATCATTTAGAGATATTGAATCACAAATAATGTTCACTTATTTTTTAATCAGTGCTATATTGATCTGTACGACAATTGCTATAAATATCAGACTTCAATTAAGAGAAACAATAACAAGAAACACCATTATTGCAACAACAAATTAGTATCGGCAATTGTTATAATCAACTGAAGAATTTCATTATGAGCACTACCACAATTTCTGATTAGAAATATTAGAAAGTATTAGAAACTATCAGAGCGATGAAATTATTTTTCATGTTAGCTAATTTAACAGCTAATTATACAGATGAAAACGTACGCGCGAATTAATTAAAGAATATATTTTTCAGAGAGCCTTTAGCGTTATATCGTTTGAGTTACCTTTGGTATACCGTCACAGGTGCATTGGTGACGATGAGCGTTGGTCTCCTCGTCAGCCTAATTTCGTCGGAAGATGTTGAAAAATTAGATCCAATGCTAGTGGCGCCAGTGATAAGGAGGTTTATGAAATCGTCTAACAAAGAAGTACAACCAGCCGAGGTAAACAAATTGAAAAGCTTCAGCTTTTTCACGTATTTATTACAACATTAAGAGTCTCCATCCCCAAGTCTTTTCGAGTACTAATTATTCGTTTTAACAGAATAATATTTCGTCTACGCGAATCTGATAATTATTTTCTACATTGTCATTCAAAATTTTATTAGCACATTGTATTGTTCCAATTCTTTTTTTTTCATATTTGTAGCAGTTTTTTTAATTTTTCAGTATAACTTGTCTAACTCGTCTGATAAGTTTCTAATTAAATTTAAGTTTATCATGATTTCTCTAACAAAACCACGTAGTTAATAATATTTGTAGCAACGTATTTAAATTTTATTGGTTTAAGTCATCTTAGAAATGTCTAGTGAAATTCAAGTTCCTGATAGTTTTTCTAATGAAGTGTTCAGCTAGTTAACAAGTGAATGACGTGCCATCTAATCTTTTCCTGTCTCTAGGTTGGAAATATAGACATCGGTCTCGAAGTACGAGGAACTACTAGACAGGAGAACACGAGCAGGGAGTCTTCATTGGCATGACCTTGACCGACGATCATTGGCGTTGATCGAATCAGGGGTCGACAAATCGTGCGCGAGCAAGTGTTTGGTTGACAGGCTGAAATGTTAAATTAGACCAGCCGGGATATATAAAACAAGTTAGAGCAATCATGAAAATAAAGTACGGAACGTCTCGGTGGCGTTTGAACGCTCGATACGCTGACAACGACACGATGAAAAGGAAATATACAGTCGGAAGCAAAATTAAGTGGACGCCCTTTAAAAATCAATCGCTTTCTTAATGTTGGACACAACGACTTGAGCTTTTGTAGGATGTTAAAAGGATAAGTTTATTAGATAATGTGTAAACAAATTTTTTCTTAAATCTATGTTGCTTGCAATCGCAGAGAAAAAAAGTGAAGGTTACGATTTTTAAGAATTTTATATAAATCGCAGTTTCTCAACAATTTTTGCCATTTTTAATTATTTATGTAACTTACTCATATCTACAAAAGGCATATTTGAAATTCGAATTATAGGCACAGATGAAACAGTTAAAAATCCTGACCTTTGTCGATATCAATTTTTAATTTATTTTTTATACATTACCTAGTAAACGAATCCTTCTAACATCTCGAACAAAAGTTGTTTCGTCTAACTTTAAAAAAGTTATTAGTTTGTAAAGAGGTACAGAGCTGCTGCACACTCTCTTGCCTTAGAATTTTTTCATTTCACAACTGCGGGCATCAGTGCCACTTTGCCGTTAATAGATAGCCAAGGGAGAAACGAATTACTTCGGGTATTCATTGGATCATGTATGCACACAGCAGAGCTTAGATAAAGGTTTGACTGCGCGTATTTCTGCACTTTATGGAAACGGAGATCGAATAGTTTCAATTCAGTGTTTAAAGAAAATTAAAACTTGACTGAAAACCTTATGAAACTTTCGCTGGAATCAGTTTCAAAGAAGCATACGTGTCATAAATGCATATACATCCACAATATAGTATTATAGTTATAACTAGACTACGAAACTCTATGTAAATGAGAAACACCAAGAAAGAAGAAGTACATTCATTTACAACAGAGTCTCTAAATTCTCGAATTGTTTCTACCGTTCGTATTAGATCGACTCATTTTTGTTATAACTGCATAAAAAATACACAGTCTAATTATAGGACCAAATAGAAATAATTTGTATTACATTCAGATTAAAACCTGCTTCACCTCGGTACAATTATTAAGTTGTATATCTTTGTACATCTTTCTGCCAAATAAAAAGAAATCTCAAATATTTAAATAAAATAACAACACAACGAATGTTTATTCGTGGATACGTCTCTTTGTATTTGACGAAGTGCTGTAAATGGGCATGGGCACACGAATTGGAATAATAAACAAGTGAACAGGTTGTTTTCATTTTTCACATTTACCCATAGATATAATGTATTTCAATATTAACAAAGACGTACAAAGCAAACATGTATGATAGTATTATAATCTGATAATGTATCTTTCAACGAAGTTGTACTTCCATTGGGAGAAATATAAAACACTCGACACTCCAAGCAATGAAAATGTTCAACAACCTGTATTTTCTTCGCATCTGTCATTTGTTACACGCAATGACCAAATAAAATGCTTCTCCTTAGTAGAGTAATTTATGTTTGCGCGAATACAATAAGGTTCAGATTAATCGTACGTCTCTCTTTCTCGTTAATAAATAGGATAACTGCAACTATAGAATGTACAAATTCAACAAGTTACACACTCCGATTCCCTCGATCATTTTATTTTCGTACAACCTGGATCTTATTGTATTCTTTCCTAGTCTGTGACAGACTATACTGTCACAGGCATGCGTGTAAAACGTATGATACACGATTAAAAAACAATCCTCATAACAAGTGAAGCGACCATACTTACTCTCTAATTGTAAAACATGAAAATGAGTATTACGATAGAAATTTATACAATTCTGATTTGATGTGGGTAAGGTGTCTAGCTAACATTTAACACGTAACACTACCGTCATACATGCATGGTGTCCTAATTTTTCGACTAGAACTCAAACTTGACCTCCATCGGAAGTAGTTAGCTCAAACGGATCTGCTCGGGACGAAACAAATATGATAAATCATGACGTGTTGTGGATCGGTGCATGTGAAATTGTCGATTGCAAAATAGTAACGTTTCTTTATTCAGAATGCCTAAATAATGCAATCATAAAAAATATATATCTTATATATTTATATATTTATATAATTAATTTATATATTTATATAAATATATATAAATAAAAAAATATAAATCTGCACTTTATACATTCTACCAACTACGATTTTTATATGGTTATTTATTCGAAACAAAATTGTAATAAGAAAATATTTTCAAACTATGCGAAACGACAATCCCATATGTATCGACCTAATATTAGATTATTGCATGTGAAATGTCCGATTCGTAACCAAACAAACTGTTTTCTAAATGAAATTAAAGTACTATTGTAATTAACACATTCTGTCAACAAATTACAAGTTCATTGATTTTTTACTATGGTGAAAATTGAATTTATTGGCCATTCACCTTCATCATTTACAATTTCACAAACCTGTCGTCTCTATTTATTTTGTCTAGCATCAACGAATAGTGTGTCCATATTTATCATCTACTTAAAAAATAAGTCGAAAAAAGGAACAACATTTGTTAATTTTGCAGCTCGTTTTCGAGAGCATCGAGTTGGAAAATGCAACGAATACACGTGCTATTGCATAGGAATCGTCTGACCATGGTCGGCCAATTCTACTTTGTGCATATATTAAACACGCGAACCTGGCGGAACTTTAAACTCAATTTTCTCGAATTTGAGCTGCCAAACGAAAAAATGTTATTCCTTTTTCTCGACTCATTTTTGTAATAAAAACTGCTGTACTCTTATTTAAAAGCTTGTTTACATTATTAAATATGTCGGTGTCTAACCAATAACTAAACATTTAAGTATTGTATAAGGTATTATATCAATTTCATATCTATCAAATTTAAAAAATCGTAAAGAATGGAAATATTCTAGATCAGAAGAGATATTTGATTTTAGAGTTAAAATAACTTCGAGTGCAAAGGGTTATGAGAGATGCAAATTGTAATAAATGTTACTTGAAGTGAAAATAGGACATTAACAATCATTTTGAAATTTTATACGTATCGGACATTTTATGTACGCCAATCTAATGGTTTCTATGTTGCGTCTAAGGTTCGTGTCGATTTTGAAACGTTTGGTTAGGTAGTGAACGTATCGACGAGTGACTGGGGCATCAGAAAATGATTGAATATATTTTATTCGTCCAAAATATATTTTTTTATCGTACGCGTGTCTCGTATTATCGTCTCTCGTTAACGCACGACGCGGCGCGGCAAGGTAGAAAAAGGGACAACGAAGAGAATCCATTGAAAATAAGTACATAGATCGACGAACGAGAATGCGGAGAACAGATTTTACATCACTATATAATCTTTCATATATTGCTATTACTATTATTATCCATTTACAATACAGCTTCTCGCGTGACAAGTTAAGCTTAAGATCACTTTGATTCAACTGCGGAAACGGACCTCGTGCAGTCTGCGGTTATCTAGCGGATAATGATTATTGAGCATCAGATTCACAGTACGGAGATTTGAATGTTAAACGTACAAATCGTCTGAGAAAAAAGGTGTGTTCGCCGCGCGGATTGGTCATATGTAAAGTTTGCCATGTCTCTAGCTGGAAAGAATCACGAAACCGGATTCGGACAGTATTCTGATATTTTGTACTATGTGAAAGATGACAAACTGCACGTGCGTCGGTCGTTTCCGTCGGTCAGAAGACACGAGGCGACAGAAGTTTGTCTGTTATAGAATTTCCACCTTTAAACGATGTCTCGTTTCATTTTACAACTAAATTGCCGGTTGCAAAAAGCGCTCGTTATGCGACTCAACGGCATCGTTCGACCATGACCTACCATCTGATTTCAAGGAAAGTTCATTGTTGTTTCCCCATGAGAATTTATTTTGCTAAGCTTAGTTGACGATTAAGCGAATAATTATGGTACAACACGAAATTCATTCAGTTGCGATGTATTGCTTGCGTACATTGAGAAACAATATTTATACCATTGCTTGAAAATTTAGAATCATTCTCAGTTTATGATAAAATAGAAAATAATAAATCAATTAAATTAATTCGTGCACTCTTATCTGTCAACTCTGGACGTCACTGACAATTTTAAATAGCTACAGATGTATTCTTCTTCGTGTAGAATAAAATGCGTTTCCAACAAAGTCAAATTTACTAGGGAAAATCTGGAGAACTTTCCTCGAGTACAGGTGATTACAAACAAATTGGTAGATCACAAATAAATTCGGTCGGGCGATGCGTCGATTGATACTCGATTGTTACATTATTTTTACAAAAACTCTTCTAAATACTGCAAAGTGGTTTTTCAATAAAAAACGATGGGATTGTGTATTCTCACTCATTGCATTGTTCACATCTATACAATCGTCTCCAGACCCTGGCACAACAACGAACTGCGAAAATAAAGACGACAACGAAGAACGATGGATAAAAGCGGCGATTAATTTCTATATAAAAACCGTATCTTGTACTTGTTACCATAAATCATCGACGTTACACGCTATTGGCACTCGTTTCACTTTCTCGACTCCTTGGCGATCCAAGGAAACACACGCGGACTTTAACGAAATAAATAAACACGTGTGTACGAACGCGTGAACGTATTCATTTATTTACGCGTATATTATTATGTATAAAACTACTTCTTGCCGATAGCTATTCATGGAAATCACAAAAGTTTGTGCTAACGTAACGTTGATCGTCGCGAATCGATCGAATGGAATTCGGATATTCAAGCTATTCGTACCTGACACACGAGTACGTTCAGGTCTATAATAAAGTAGTTCTAAATAGTAATTATAAATTAAATACGAGGACAGTAATGATTATTAAAGTCTAGGTATTCCAGCACTAAAAATAGTTATTACTAAACAACATTGCAATGTATCAGTTGTATGCGGTAAGAACAGTTTGTTTAAGAGGGCAATGTAAAAATACAACGTATTTTGAATTTTACTACAAACGATATCCAAATTCGTTAGAATTATACAGAGTGTCTAAAAAATATTGCGGTTTCTCAAGTCATTTGCAAAATGGCCGCGGCGTCCACAATGAAAAAAACGAAAGAGCAGAAACTGATTGAATTAAAAACTCACTTATTCAGCCGTAAATCCACTTGCTGCATCGAAATATTTGACACGGGGTCACTCGGTGACGAACTGTGCTAGTCTCAGATATGCACTAGTAACAATTGCATTATCACTTGTAGTGCAGCACAAATCACAACAATCAGGTAATGTGACTACTAAACTGCAGATTTTATATATTTATAGAAAAAATGAGTAGGTGTATTTTAAAACAGTCAATGGATAAAATAATTTAAAAACACCAATGTATTATGTCTCTTACAAACAGTCAACTTTCCTTTTCATAAAAATCTACAGCTAAGAATACCTATTAGCAACCGTTAACTTTGAATCGACAAGGTTATTCTGAAGAATTTGGGGAGGGCAATATGCGTGTTGATGTTGCCGTATACCTGAAGTGCAGCTCGTCACCGCGTGAGCCAATGACACACACAAAGCAAATGGTTTTATTGCTGAATAAGTGAGGTCACGTTCTGATTGGTTTTTATTTTTCGTTAATAGCTCCTTAGTAAAGTCGCGGTGGCCATTTTTCCAAAGGAAACTGTCACTTCAAATGACCTCGGGTACCTCCCATTTCAAGGAACCGCAGCATTTTTGACACACCCTGTATACAAACTTTATGTATATTAAATCAACGCTATATAAATAAATACTACCTGTTGGTACACTTTCGAAAATCAATAATAAAAAGAAGATTATACGTATGGCTACTACAAATTCTTGTACAAAAAAATATTAAAAGTATAAAAATTTTGTAGGAAAATAAATGATTAGTCTTTTTCTATCCCTGATAGCATCGCCAGATTAAAACTTATTTCCCACTCTACATTCTGTTAGAGAGAGGATAAATGTTTCTCCTAAATTGTAGTCAATTCCCCTGAGCTGGCGACTCTGATCCCTGATACAATACTTCTCTAATTTGATCTCGGTTAAATAATAATTACACTCGTACAGGTTACTACTATTGAAATGTAAAAGTATATCTATGAAATATAAAAAGTTATCGTTCCGACGCTGTATGTTTATCAGCTCGTACACTATGCTTAAAAGATATTTCATCAGTCACTATGCTTGCAATCTTTGCTAAGCTTTCCATTCATCGCACACGTGATCAAGCATTTTTAAAAACAACATGCACGTGTCGATATACAATTTATACACACAGCTGCAAAGTTGCAAGCGAGTATCCGAGGTAATTCGATTTTTCTCAGACAAAATTCTAAACAAGCTGTATTTTTGTTTCTGTTCACATTACGCAGCCCCCTTAAAAAGGTATCAAAATATTTCGCGTGTGACGTGTATCGTAAATCGTAATAGAAAATTAATTAATTAAGATAATCGAGCACGATGTTCGCTCTTCGTTAATCCGAGGCATACTCGTGTTAAGATTTCATGTAGAAACGACCGAGGCAGGGCCGCCAGATTAAGATTTATCACCCACTCTACCCTTGCCCTTCTACCACACTATTTCTTCAACCTTCCGCCATGGCCAGATCACGTGACGCGTGTTCTGTCTATGTCGAGCAGAGTTGTGCTAATTCAATTACATTGTAATTCAATTACATAGTTGAATTACATTGTATTTCAATTAATAGTAATTCAATTACGTCGTAAATGAATTACTATATAATTCAAATACAACGTAATTCAATTACTAAGTATTTCAATCAGATTTGTAATTGAAATACAATATAATTGAAACACAATGTAATTGAAATACAATATAATTGAAATGCAATTTGTAATTGAATTACAGTATAATTTAAATATAATATACTTGAAAACAATATAATTTATAATTGTACTCCATTGCAATTACGAATTACATTGTAATTTAATTGACTAAAGATCTGAATTATAAATTACAACATAATTGAATTATAATTTAATTGAATTACAATGTATTTTATAATTGTGCTCCATTGCAATTCCGAATTACATTGTAATTTAATTGACTGAAGATCTGAATTATAAATTACAACATAATTGAATTACAATTTAATTCAATTACATTGTAATTATAATTCTGGAGTAATTCGATTGTAATTGTGCACAACTCTGATGTCGAGCATACGTCACAAAGTAACACGAGAAAGGATAGCTATATTCCGTTCAATTGTAGTCAATCCCCTAATCTGGCGACACTGGACCGTTGTTCTCTCCCGTTGATCGTTTTACCGTCGTTCCTCCTCTCCAAGACAACATCGGTTTCTACACGAAGCCCTGAACATTAGCTCCAACTACTTTATACAATGCGGACTAGATCACGATTTTTTAGGACGCGGAAAACGTTCCGGTTCCTGACTTCCACTTTACAATTACTATCAAGATGAAGATCTTTTTACAAAGGAGAAACGAAAACATTGCTCGATTCCCACTCTTTTATTTTTCGTTCATTTGTGCGCCTAACTGCTTCTCTTCGCCATAAATCTCTATCAATAACGATCGATTCCAAAAAATCGCCACAAAGGAATTGACCATCTTTTGTTTTCAGTCATTTAACACGTACCTGAGATGCCATTTTCAGGCCGCGTGTACCAGAAACGGTAGACGTTATAGAGTTTAATACATTTTGTAAAAATTACCTATTTTTCGCTTGTAATAGTGATACCAACAATTGTTTTTTTGCACTTTATTTATCAATGACAAAAATATCACTTGGCCTGAAAATGAGTTTCAATGCATACCGTACACGTCAGGCCTGTCCAACTCCTCCGTCGCGAGTCACACCGTCCCCACCATCGATCAATCCGTTCCCCCACTATTTAAGCGGCGATTCGACCATCGACCGTGTCAGATAGTGGGGGAACGTCACTTCACGCCTCAGCGGAATGAAGAAGTGGGGTAGGCCTGTCGTACATGACGACAGAGAACACGATAGCTATAGTCCTTTAGATTAAACGGACATTTTTGACCAACGAACATCCAGAAAGTACTGTGATAAGATAACGAAGTGCCCAAGATGGTTAATTCTTTCGTGGCAATTTCGTAAAATTGATCAACATCGCAAGGAACGTATCACGAAGGGAAACAACTAAGTGATACAATAAAACTGGCAAACGAAAGAGTCAAGTCAAAGCAATGTTTCCTATATTTGTTCATCAAAATATCTTCATCTTCGCAGTAGTTATAAAATTGAAAGCATTACTGTTCGTTCTAATTATAAGAAACATGGCGAACAACTCGGCAAACTAGCCGAAGAATTATCCGCGATTCACTGGTATACAAAATACTTCTCAATTATTAATTATAAATATGTTCTTTGTACAAGCAAATAGTATATAAAATACTTCTCAATCGTATAAATGCTAGCGTTCAAGGTTCCAGGACGTTTCTCCTTCAAGTAACCTTCTCAGTTCTGTTTCGCGATGAAAAGGCAAAATAATATTATGGAAAGATTAATTTTTTTGGAAAATTCAGCTATACGGCGTAACTATTGAAGAAACTGCGACATGGTTTGTGGTTTGCCTGGTACTAACAGACAGAGGGGAGCTGTTTCCTGTCAATTTGTACTCTCTCCCCTCATCTCGCAACTCTGGACCACTAGAGGATTAAAAAACATGTAACAACCTGTGGAGATTATTATAAATTCGCTCTTCGCCTGAGCAACCTCATTTTTGGTCCCATTTCGAAATACTTTTGTCTTTAACTTCAGTCAAGCGAATTTATTCCTACCAAATGCAATCAGGTTCCGCGTAAAGTTCCATCTTTTTTAAAAAATATAAAATATAAAATTTAAACAGTTACTCCATATATAGAGATCAGTTTTATCATGAAAAAAATTGATGCTTTCGTTTATTTTCTCTCTATCGTAGATTAATATTACTTACTATTATATTTAAGGATTAATATTTTCGAAACTTCCAAGTTACGATATTGTTAACTTCATAGTATGTATACGCACGATAAATGCACAACATTAGCAGCCTTTTCATGAATAGAAACGCAGGAACTTTCTGTGGAACCCGTCAATAATAACTTGTGAAAACTTTGCAAGGACATTACTTACAATTAGAGGAAAGTTGCCAAATGCGAATTGGTCGCCGTACTCCGTGAATGAATTCGTCATTACTTATTATACGCTACATCTAACGATAAATATAGTATTTACAGTCTGTTGTATAATACAACCGTCCCTGGTTGCCTTGTTTTCTCCAAATTGAATTTTCAAAAATCAAGTAGGCATTGATGCAATTTTTGTCAATCATATAATAGAATTTGTAAAAATACTTTAATTATACTTCCTCGTATATTAAACCTCCTATATTTTACATTACCTATACATTATTTGCATGCTATACTAAATATTCATTTCGTAAAGTTTCCAAAATGGCACTACTATACAGTTTCTTAAATCACCCCGTGTAATTTAAGATTCTCATCAAATCTAAAGTAACTGAAAATGTATAAAAAGCTGCACAAGATTTTGGATACCTAAACCTACGTTTACAAGATACTTTAAGTGACTCCGTTTTAAGAATTTAATTTATTTTCACTTTTTCATTAGCCCTAAATCGAAGTTTACTATTTCAAATGAAGTATGATTATTACTTATTAAAATCTTTTAGACATTTTTCAATATTTTCTTCGAAAACAGATTTAACATTCTAGAACAAAAATTTCACTCTATTCAGGCCTATCTTCTTTTAAAAATCTCCTCAGGGATCTATCATTTTCTAATCGATTCTAAATCGATTTGAGAAGTGGTATAGATAGTATTCTGTAAAGCTCCTACAATAGGTTAAAAAAGACTTGACTCCGGGCAATAAAGTTGCATTGGTCGACTAATCGGTTTCCATATACTCGTTTCATTGAAGTCTATATTAAACCGTTGTGCAGTCGACAAATTTTCCGATAGACTACATGCTTTGTGTAGATTGTAGACAATGAGGATCTGTCGATCGTGTTACGTGGGAAAAACGTACCGTTAAAAATGAAAAGAAACGCGAAGACAATCGCGCGAACGTCAACGCTGCACAGTGGGAGTTTGGTCCAAAAAGCCGGCGTAAAGTCAATTTAATTTGTAAAGTAAATTTTAACAAAAAAATGTTTCGAACAGTAGGTAATTTAATTTTTTTCTCAACCAAAAATCAAGATCACCTTGATTCTTTAAATGTTAAAATATATTTTCTATTACAAATGTTGTATTGACGTTAAATGGGGCCTATAATAAGCATCATTGTTGTTGGCTTTTCAGACCAAATACCGAAATATCCTGCTTTTTTTATTCCTGTGTCAATCTAGCTGGTCGAGCCTGCCTCCAAAAGTTCACACCGTCACGATCGACGCGCAGGAATACCACCGCCGGAGACATTGAAACGCACCGACGAGTTTCGTTTCGAGGAGGAAAAAGGAACTGAAACGTCTCAACGGACTAATTCTATCTGGTACGATTCTCGATTTCTTATCACCTAACTTATCTCTAAATGCGTAAATTGACTGTACGATGACAGGGAGAACACACTTCGAGGCAGTACAAATGTCCAACTCCTTTCCCGAATTCTCAGAGAAACTGGTGTTTCTGCACGCGTGTTTTAAAGTACAAAATATGGTACTAGTACGAAAGACGAGTAATCAGACCGCGGATTCGATGCTTCTGTGAAAACTATGAGTATACAAGTGAAAAAGGTCTCGTGAATTTTGTCTTTTTCCATCCTGGTTTCAGACGATTAGTTTATAAAGATGCGACTCTGCATCGACGTCCGCGGTCCGATCACACTCTAGCTCAGACCATTGTAAAAAGTGAAAGATCAAATATACATATATGTATGTATCACCGAGTAACTAAAATTGTATTTAAAAATAAAAAATAGAAATTGTGGTTAACAACGCGGACCATTTCATCTGCCTCGAACTGGAAAATGCGGAGGTGATAGCAGTGGAGTGTGTGAAATAGTTCAAACGATATCGGATTCGTTCGCAGCGACCAATTGCAATTGAATCGCCAGAAACAAATTCGAAGCGCGACATCGCAGGCGACACTTTCGAATCTGAACACAACGTCTCGTCACGAATTGGTCGTCACAACATTGATCCTATAACTGCTGACACGGCACGGTTTGCGATGGCGGTGCTGGCGGCAACGGTGCATTCTCCTCGTGTATCATCACGAGTTTACCGTACTTCACCATTCTGGTCCCATGCTTTTGCTGCAAACAACATCTTGCCCGTTTAGTACGAACCGCCTCTCTATCATCAACTTTCGAAACTGACAATATCGTTTCCGGTACTATCGCGTGGATGTATCGGTTGGTTGCAAAAGAGTCTGTCCATCTTGAGTAACCAATAAACGGTGCACAACATTAGACAATTTTTTTATGGGGAACCATACTGAATGAGTTTGGATGATTCGTGACACTTCTTGTTTGTAACGTCCGTCTCGGTCCATAAATATTAGATTCGACTTCGTACATCAGAATATAATGAATTAAATGAATGTAATTTTGTAACTAGGAGGATATATACGTGAAATGTACAATAGATGAGAATGAAATTATATTACAGTATTAAAAAAGGGACTAATATTTGTGGACGGAGATTATGAATAATAATGAAAAAAGTGATGTATTTTTTAATCACTGGGAAACCTCCAGATATGATTGTAGATGACCATGATGTGAATAGTTTTGACATCATGATTGAAACTGAAACTGCAACTGAAACTGAAACTGAAACTGAAACTGCAACTACAACTGAATGTTGAGATTGTCGAGATGCATTAATAACAAAGAAATGGTGTAATATAGACTGTATACTTCTATTCTTCTTTAGTAATAAATAAAATATATGTACAATGGTTATAAAATAAACGAATATGTATAATATGTTACGCGAGACTCATCATGAAACTGTTTATTCTATGTTTTACCTGCGACATCGTCCCTGCTGTCCAACTTCCGTTGCTGCTCCCGCTGTCGCTTCCGCTGGAGGTGATACCGTCTTCGAGAACGAGCTTCGTTTCAAAACCTTCGACTTCCAGGTCCAAGTACAGCTGACCTAGCTGATCGTTCACCAACAAAGGCTGATTGAAATTTTTTAAGGCGTCCATGTCAGCTTGGAGTACTTCGCTCAGTGTCTTCGGGTGTATTTGGTACTCGTATATCAACTCTGGTGTCAATTGGACTCCTTCGAGCCAGGGCGGCTCTTTTCTTCGCTTACCTTGGTGCTGCTTCGTGTTCTCCTGAAAACGAACGAACCTAGGATATTATACCCGTACACGACAAGTAGCATACAAAATGAAAATTAACACAGGAGATGTATTAACATTTTTTTTTCTTAATAATATTTTTGGTTTGAGAATAATACATTCTACTTTAGCTAAGCATCAACTCACGTCAGGCAGGTACTCCGTTGGTTTTTGGTCGGGGTTGCAGCTGCTGTCGCTACTCTTGTACAAGAAGCTGCTATAAAAGCTCGACGAGCTCGATTCGTCGACATTGTAATCATTCTGCTTGTGCACTTTCTGATTGAGTGGTGTCGGAGCATCTACCAGGCTGGAGCATCCCCCGTCCATGCTTACGCAAGACGAAAACAGCTCGCCGGGTGATAGTACCTAATTAAGATTCAACTTCCAATATAATACATGCGACGGGGATTGTTCGATGGCCGAGCTAGACATGGTATTAAAAAAGTAATGGTCATTTGAGCTAGAAATCAAAGTATCGCCATGAAAATAAGGATGTTGGATGTTGACATGTCCATCCATTAGAAAATCCGTTTTTATTACAGTCTACAGTTTTGTTTCGACATAAGGCGAAGGTTCCCAAGTCACAATTACTTTCATGATTGTTTAATTATATGTGTAATTATAATCAATGTACCTTTTTCGAGGACTCGGACATCGCCATGGTGCTGCCTGGTTCTGCTTTGACGCTTGTCGCTTGACTCGCCGGTCGTTTCCGTTCTAAACACTTGTCAACGACAGACTGGTTGTTACCTTCACGTGCAACCGGGGTCAGTTCTGGGGTTACAAAAGGCCTGTACATCATGCCTGCTGGTGGGCCACCGAGCACCGGAGGACAGATCACTCCGGCCATCGTTGTTGTCACGTACGACACTGGCACGAACACTGTAACATTCATTTTAAACACTTCATTGCCTCATTCTGTATTGAATCCCTTGTTTTCCTACGCAAACTTGTGAATTACCAAAGGACGAGCGAGAAATAAAATCGAAGTTTGAAGACGCTATGTTATGCTCCCAGGAGCAAGAATGTTTTTCTTCTTTCAATCATTTTAATAAGTCGATAATAGGGTAAAGATATTCTCAAATCCTTCAATGTCTGTTTTGTTTTTCACTCGTCCATTGCTGCCATAAATGCATAAAATCTGCTACTACTTTACTGCTTTCAAATGTGAACACATTCTCACAAGCAGTTTATATGACTTCAAGCTTATGGATGATAGCTTATGCACACTTCGAGATGACAGTTAAGAAACAAAACAATTTTTGCAAGTGTCGGGTAGGTATGTTATTTGTAACAATGTTTTTGTATTTTTTTATAACTAGACTACGGATCTTTATGCATCTTTATACAATATTTTTAACATTTTCGTTATGAACTATATTATCACTAAAAATAAGAATCTACTTGATTTCACCTTTTCAAAAGTGTATGAAAAGGAAAAAATTGCCTTGACATTCGCAGTTTAGTTATATGTACAGTAATACAGTAATATTTCATAGTGATTGTTCAATTGGCTTGCTTCTTAACTGTCCTCAGAAAGTGTTTTTTGTCTCTCTATATTTCTTACTTCTCTGTGCCACTTCCTCCTTTCTGTACTCTATTCTAAACTCATCCTTTGAAGAAGAATGTACATACTGTAAGGATTAATCTGTGGCTGTTGCATTGATTGGGGTGGGTTGAGCTTCTCCTGCATGGGCGGTACAATTGCGGGATCGTTGGTTTGTGGAACAGGAACGTAGTATACTGGAATCATCGACGGAAGTACTGGTATCCTGGGTATTGCTTGTGAATTGGCACTAGAAATTAACAGAATCATTATCCGATAGATGTTTTGACACTTTATGAGCAGTTCTAAAAGTTGAAATGACTTGTCTTTTCATAATGAAGATGAACTCACTTTGGTAGCACATTACTTGGCTGAACTGGCGGCGGAGGCGGCACGGTAACCGACAAAGGTTGCCACAGGTTTATGTTACCACCTGTTTGAATAACAGTTGATTGGTCAAGGCTCATGCTTGCCACCGTCGTAGTGACGTTGGTAGGGAATTGGCCCGCGGTGCTCGTTCTCGACATCTCTTCGTGCTTCGAAATCTGGTAAAATAAAAACGAACAATTACTTTATAATTTTTTAATTATTCTTATGCAAACTAACAGTTCCACAATACATTTTACAGAAACCACGGCGGGAATAAAATTTATTTCGTTGACAAAAAATAGATTAAATATTATCTAAAAAAGAATGGACCTTGTTATTATTATTTAAAAAACGGCTAATCAAATCACATTGTTATAAAGAACATAATGTTTACTAACTTTAAAACTATCTCCCTCCCAGCTATGACTTCCGCTTCTCTTCACCCCGTGACCTTGGTTGATAAAATGGGCGTTCGGGTCCGACATTTTCTCGGTCTTTATCCGCGAGTCCTTCAGCTTGTCACTGTTCTTGATGCTAGAACGGAGTTCACGGTGTTTCTGCATCATCAGTTTCTCCATGTCCTCGTTATGACGATTCAGTAGCGATTCGGTCAGTGTGGGAGGCTTGAAACTTTCCGTGGTGGTGGTGTTACTGGCGGTGTTCGAGGTGTTGCCCCTACTCGCTGAACTTGTCTGATTGTTTGAACCGCTACTGAGATTCTCTGCACTACCACTACCGCTCGCACCGCTTCCGTTTATTGGCGACATGCATTTCCTTGCTACAGATAACATTATTACATAGCAATATCTATCTCCTTCAATGAATTTTAATGATAAATGATTATTCATATTTGTAATCCATTTTACTATATACAGAGTGTCCCACGTAACTGTTGCCACGATTTTTCAGGCACTTCCGGTAATCAGATAAAAAATGTTGATTCAAAAAAGCCCTTTGTTCGTGAAGGTGTAATATTATAAGTATAATATGTAACAAGACGAGTTCAACGACTTAGAACACTATGAACTTGACATGAAATTAACAATAAGATAGACTTGAGTTGTTGATATTGGTCAAGATTTTGATCTCTCGAAAGAGATATCAACAGCTCAAGTGTGCCTTACTGTTCCGTGCCCGATTTATACAGACCTCAAGAAATTGATTGAAGAAAAATGATCGTTGTTTTTATGAAAAAAGAATCGACCAGCTTGTAAAGAGTTGAGAGATAGTTGTGAATAAAAATATAATAAAACTGCTATTTTAGATTTTAAAACTCAAGCAAACTCTTCGCGGACAATTTGAATATGGAATTCTAAAAAAATTCAATGAAAGTAGTTATTTTAATAAGAGGTTCTTACCCGCTGAGTTCGGGCTGGTCTTTCCACCCTCGTCGTTGCTGGAATTGATATTCTCCTCGTCGCTGCCGTACATGGTGGTGACCGTTGGTTTGCTCTTAAAGAATCTTTCGATATTCTCATTGTAGTTGAGCTGATTGTAACTCGGTGGTGTCTCGGTCGACGATTTACTGTCGTAGTACTCGTGATGGGGCGATATCTCACCGAGCATCACGCTGTCGTGCTCCTGTAACAAGGGATTGCGTGATCCCTTCACAAGTATATTGTAGCGACTTAGAATGAGTTGTCACATGATTTTCGTCACTGTCAGTTGTTTTGCATATTTGCGTTGCGTTGCGTTAAGGGCGCGCACCGAGCGGTGTTAAAAAGATTGCTCTAACTATTGTACACTATTCAAAAACAAATGGTGGTTACTGTGCGATGCAAGGGGCTGCTCCGACCACGTTTTTACCACCGCAAAAATGCAATATTTACAGCGCACGAGCGACCAGTTGACCAACTTATTCATTTTTCCCAGGTCTGCGACAACTGTCAATTACTTCGAGCTACAGCACAACCGACCAACTCCCTATCCAAGTCCATTATTCACCCGTCCAGCTATCCCCACCCACGCCTTGATCACTCACACTTGTTTCCCTACAGCCTTCCTCGAATCGTGTCTCAACACCTCAGCGAAGAGTCAACACAGAAAGAATGTCTGAATCGATAAAAATCGTCAGATCAATTTCGACATCGTGCTGAAAATTATTCCGCATACTACGGCTACATTCTCGTGTAATTCCATTGCGAAAATACACCGAGAGACGCTCGTTTCGAAGATATACGCTACCGACAAATCGTAACCAGACGGAATGATAGACGAATTCGTTTTCGTCGAAATTCTATAAAGCATCATTCGCACAAGTTTGAGCACACTCTGTCCGCCATTCTCGCCCTCTCCTTTCGTTTCGTTAGTTTCAAAACCTTGTAAGTGAAGAGACACACAGATCTCTATTCACGAACGTCATATTGCAATAATTTATAAATACTCTTGTAGCGTCGGCGTATCCCGATCGTTGCTTGTCTGCGGACTAGAACATTGTGTTCTCGTTGTAACACGTTTGTCGGTAATTGAATAATAAGGTCAAATTAAGGACCTGATAAAACATTTCGATAAACCGATTGTCGAAGAGGAACATGGAAGACTTGTAGTAGATAAAGAAGTTCTCTGAGGAAAATGCAACGGAGAAGAGTATTGTCTAGACACTCCGAGAAGCCATAGAAATGGGACGCGCGTCGCAACTCATTGACAGAATCGACAAGTGTTTGAAGATCAGCAAATCCTCGGTTGGCAGAAGATGCGTGGAAACTTTGATGAAGAAACAACAGCACGGTCGACTAAAGAAACGATAATCTGTTTTCTCTGTAGGAGAAGTACATTATCAATTCAATAGATCTTGTATCGAGTGATCTGCGAAGAGGTTCATCGATGACACTTCGTTGATCGCAGAAGTTCGATGTTACCGATCACAACGATGAATGTCATTATCTACATCAAGCTTGGCCAACTTGCAGCTCGCAAGCCACGAGCGATTCCTGCGGAGTGTAGAAAGGGGTTGAAGAGATTAAGAGCGTATAGAAGGCTGCGTCCTTACAGTCATGCGAGGTGAAGCACGGTAGTGGAGTTGATAGTGAGGGAACTAATACACTGGCAGTGGGAGTCGCTAACTTTCTTTCTGTCTGTCGATGCCGGGAAAACGGAAGCAACCGGCTACAGTATGTTCCAAACTGTTGCAATGGAGGCCGACTTAATGGAAAGATTTTCTTAAATTTTCACTTTTAATTAGGCAAAGTTAATATTGAATGGAAAAAAAGGTAAATAAACTTACCAACAACGTCCTTACAAGGTTTTGAAATTGACGCTATCCATCACGGGACCTACGCAATTCTCTGTTTGCCCTCCGTCTGTGTACAACACAACTTGGTAGATCGTTCATATTTTTTTGGCTCTTTTGTTCTCACTACTTTCCCCCTCCCTCTCTCTCTCTTTCCCTTTTATTATTTTGTTATTGTTTAAATTAGTGTTTACTTACGACTAGCCACGTAAGAAATTACGGTGCGTAAATTACCCTAACTTGTGAGAAATATGTGGCTACAGAGTTACTTTTGTGAGACAACCATCCGGTTAGATCGTGACACCAGGCTGCAAAATTTTCAATCAATTGCTGTGTACCTTTTACTCACCTTGCACCCATTGTTTCCCCATTATCATCTAAAATATTCTACGATGTATATACCTGTAGGGAGCAACCAGAATTTATGGGTTTACTTAAAAAATAAAATTAAAGTGGTATAAACGTAGTGAAATTTCTGATTGCTTCCTAGACAGTTATATAAGCCTAAAATATTTCCCCGTCATCCACCCAAGTTGATTATACTCTACTTTATACCATGCTTTTTAGAGCGGTCCAGTAAAAAAAGAAAGAAATTCTTGCGATCTACGTCGAGAGAACCACTCCAAAATCACTATGGTACCGCAGTCATTCGTAACTCGTCTTTCGATGCCACGAAGTATCATTTGGTTTCGAAATGTAAAAAATTCTCCAACAAGCGTCGCAAATTTCTTTTTTCCTATACCGTGCCGTCGTCGGTTCCTATGCATTTCCAGCACGATGTGTTCGCGTTGTTCTCTCTAACACAATCATGTAATGTACAGTATATTGTTTACTATTTTTCATATTTTTCATTAATTCTCGATTAATTTTCATTAATTCGCGGCGCGAATATATATTGTTTACTATAATATATTGGGTACTAATTTGGGTATCTTTGACCTACAAGATGAGATCGAGAACACCGGTGAACAGATCGATACGAAAACACACTCGTCAGGAACGATGCATCTACAGTATCTAACAATAAGATCTAATACCTTCCACGTTGACTCGTCACAAGCAGAACGTGGGAATATGTATAGGAGAATTAAGTATACTTTCTTTCTCGTAGCGTGCCAGCAGGGCGCGTCATAGCGTAACCACTAGCAGAATAGATAAAGTGTCGGCGATACTAAAACGTAGCTTAATAGTCACCGAAAAACTCCTGTCGTCGGCAGCAACCACATCTTTGCCAAGAGCGGGTGCCCTCGTCTCCTGGAGCAGATTTTCCATGAAGGACGCGAGGTCCTTGCACCTCTTTGACACGTCGAGCTCGGCTATATCTGACTTTCTTTGGATGTTCTGCGCAGACGTACGATAGAACAAAAGAGAAAAACGTTGGGGATTGAGCGGACACATTAGCCGGGATTTAAGAGTTTCGTTCGGTTATCGCTACACAGGACCTAATCTCGGTTAACTTTGCTGTCCCGTTTGCACTTGTCAATTGCATTATGTGCTTTGGCTAGTATTCACAATACTTTTCTTAAATACGGTCTTCTTTGTGCTATGCTTCCTGTATCAAGAGCAACGATACACGCGAGTACTTAAACTCCTGATTGAAAGCAAATAATTAGGTGCACAACACGATTTTTATTATTCGAACAACGGTCTACAGATTATCGCAACAGCGGCGAAGTGAAGGAAATAATATTGAGATCAAGACAAGCAGCTAAAGGTAGGATCTCCTAAGCGCGTCCAGACGAAATATAAAAGCTTAGGGATCCTACGTTGAGTAAACAGAATTTCTTATGCTCTGGATAAACAGGGTTCTACTGCATAGTACTAAACAGACGCGAATTTGTTTTTACTTCAGGTTCGCAGTTGGTAGAGAATTTTCAGTTTAGATCGGGCCGAGAAGCAATCAGGTTCAATTTCCTCGGTCATCAGGACGAAAAGAAAACACAAGAATTTCCGACTTGCAGTCTCGAAATCTGGTCTACTTAGGTCCTTGAAGTGATAAGACTCGAGTCATGTCGTTTAAATTCGATAAAATCACCCGACACTTCCCGACCCGAAATTTCAGGTATCCGCACATCCCCTGGAAATTGGGGAAGGGAAATTCAGGAGCATCGATTGTGCTAACTCAGAGTCGCCAGATCAGGGGAATTGCCATTATCGGGTTAGTCATGTGACCGGTCCATGGCGAAAACGTGGGGAATAACATGGTAGAAAGAAAAAGGGTAGAGTGGAAGACAAGTCTTAATCTGACAACTCTGGCTAACTACACCAATAGATCCGGAAGGATCTCATCGGTGGAAGACGTACCTCGTCGAGAAGCGTACGTATTTCCCCTTGGATGATCTTAGACTCTTTGATCACCTCCTCGCTAATGTTGACCAGTTGGCCGAACTCGGTAGCACTCGGCACACGGAATATATCGGGATTCGCCGGGCCCTTCAGTACTCTGTGTTGACCTACGATAAACTCTAGTTTTTTCGTCCAGGGATTGATAAAGGACGACCATTCGGTTTCGAGGACGACGTAGCCACCGTTCTGCACTCCGAACCTGTAGGGTTTCGATCTGAAGGAGGCACCTTCAAGCCTGATCACCTGTTCAACGATACACGTATAAGTATAAATAATCAAGGGGAGGACAGAAGCGAATGAATTTTTGTTATTTGTCGATCGACGCTCTCGGGATTCGCTTGCTCGCACTTTTTCTGCGGATTACCCGTATGTATTTCTTTCGTTCTCTTGACTCTATTTTTGCTCTATCATTCACACCTATCGTACCGAAGCCTATAAACGATTTTTTTTTGGTTTCTGGGGCGCATGCTCACAGTCTCATAGATGTCTTTGATGAAAGGCAGATCCTCGGGATGGTAGAAGTCAAACAGCGATTGGCCAACCATATCCTGAGGTAGGTATCCAAAGTATTGGACTACGTCGGGATCAACATGGGATAGGTGGCACGTCGCGGTGTGGCGGGTCGTGAATATCGAAGATATTATTGTTTCTTCTGGCGCTGCGGATAACGATAATAACAAGGTCGGGATCATTCTCTCTCTTGCCAGGCGGTTCCTTTGTAATGAAAGTTTTAGTCTTAAGAATGAAACACGCGTTAAAAGCAAAACAGCTATACAATACTACGCAGAAAAGCCTGCGCGCGATTTACTTGTGTTTAATTCTCTGTCTCTCTCTCACTCCCTCCCCCCTCTCACTCTCTTTCTTCCCATCTGTTTTATACGCAATACGCACCTTATTCGTTTCGTATAACACAGGATACATTACTTTTTGCACGACACCTTGTGAACAAAAGAATTTTTAGTTTACAACTGAATACCAGTTTCGGCCATTCTTCCATGCCAACCTTTCAACAGGCTTCTCTGTTGCTCGCTATATCTCTCTCTCTCTCTCTCTCTCTCTCTCTCTCTCTAATATGGCACTCTAAAGGCTGACTCCGACTGGCGCCGGAGTTGGACACCACGCTGTACTGATTTTTCTGTGTGAATTGCATGATGATCACAGTACGAAAAATTATAGTATTGCGACTAATGCATGTACACACCATAACCATTTCAAATGAATTGTTACAACGTAATAAATATCACTACAAGTATTATTAGTTAGGAAGGGATTTGAAATCTAGTGAAGCAACATGTTAAAAGAGACTGACTGAGATCATTGTCTTACTGAAAATTATTCATAAAATAATACAGAAACTAATCTTTCCTGAATTTCTCAATTGTTGCAATTTTAATTGTGAATAGGGAACAGTACAATCAGCACTTTCGACTGAATTCAATCAAGAACTAAATTCAGCAAGACTAAATTTTAATCAAGAACGTCAGGATCCAACGAGTGCTAAATGGAGTCAACCTTAAAACGCTCTACAGTTAGACAACCAAACGAAACGAATAAACATAGAAAAAATAATTTTAAGAAGAACGAAGCGTTAAGTAGAGAATTATGCAAATAAACGGAAGCGCAGTTAAGTAACTCGCGTGTACGTTTTCATTTTACTTGGATTTGTCGCATTGTTTATTCAAAGAGGATTCATAATTGATCTCTTCGAAGGTTTAATTGAGTACAGCAACAAGTTCAAGTGAAAACATGCACAGCCAACGAGAGAAAGAGAAACGTCTGACAGATATTCGATGGAATTTTTCTGTTCCTCGTCCGTCCGTTCAAAGCACAGACTAAACGTTAGAGTAACGTTAATAATGAGATACCAGCTATAGTTTCCAACAAGCAAAGCATGATGAAGCTATCATCTATCCATGAATAATGATGATGCGAGTGCGTTTCTTATAACTGTTCTCATTTCAATAAATAATCGAAACAGTGGTCTCCAAACTGAACGAAAACGAAAAACTGGCCAGATGACAAGAAAAGGAATAAATGAGCAAACGACAAAGATGAGACTATCAACATCGTCGCGGTCTTTGAGAGTAGACAATTCTAATTTAATACAAATTACCTTCTGTATAAGGCATGTCGCCATGGAAACCACCGAGTCATATAGTGTCGTCGAGTAGATTAGACTAACGAAACGACTCGATTTCATCCGTTTCGAGCTGACGATTTTAACAATTTTCAACAATCATTTCTATGCGACTCGACGGAACTGGAATCGATCGAATCTTTTCGTCAGTCGGCTCTTCTCGAAGATCTGCAACCGTACTACCTTTATATGCAGAATGAACGGGTTGGGCAGTGACCACCAGGAACATGGCTTTGTGTTGTTGCTCCGTCGCCCGGTCTCGAAAGTCTCTGAACGATAATGTCAAGTGAAACGGAAGGTACAAATTCGATCTTGCCTCCATATGTTGACCGGTTGCTGGGTGGACCATAGACTTCGAAAATTTTCTCAATCCGCAAAACAGACTCGCTCTCCTACTGTTGATACCTGAGAACAATCACAGACATGCTGTTAGGGGCAATGTTTGGAAAGATACACAAACGAACATAAAGAAATTAATCAATTAATTAATTAATTAATTAATTCAAGAAGTGAGGTATTGGCATCGCAACTCTTCTATAAATTTTGAAGTGATTGCTCCTGTATATGTTAATAGATATTTTACACATAAATGAACGTCCAATTCATGAGCTAAGAATAACCAATGAGCTAAGAATAAATAGGTAATAGACACGTTGATGGTACTAGTTGTTGCTAATATTAACCCTTTACTTGCTAAATGCGTTATATGTTCTATCACGTGGCTATTAATATATACGGAAGGCGTATATAGGCTATTAATATACACAAAAGGTGTGGATATACATTGTATACCCCCGAGAAATTTCCTTTGCACGTCAATGTTACTACGAAGTTGTAACAGTTTAATCTTTCAAGTAAAATTTAATCAGTAATCTAAAAATTTGCTTAATGATAATCGTCAGAAGAAGCTGAATATTGCGAAAGCATTCATACCTTTCGGTCTATCCTCGTGTGGCGAGACAATTCCATTGGTGATCTGATCGGCGAACGTCCCCTTATCCTTCGGATGGACATAATCGATGAATGATCGACCGATCCACGCGTCCTTGGGATATCCTAGAGCTGAGCATATCGAGGGAGTTGTGTACAACACGAGGCCATCATGCATCGAAATCACCGCGCAGAATCCCTCCTATAGGATACAAGATAAACCCATAAATTCTGTTTCAGGATAGACAACACGCTGGAAAATAAACCATAAAACTGGTATTAGCACGTAGGTGTCACTGAATCAAGATTATTGCCAAGACAAGATCAATAAATCTTCTTTCTCCATGCAGCAACAGTGGCTGGACCCTCGCAAATAATAACGCTACCGTGTTATAGTGTTATGTCATTAAACGGAAGACTAAGAAGTTCTTAATTATTGAAAAATATTTTGTAAGTTGTTCTACGAACTAAAAATTGTAAATCGAATGTCTTGATTGATATAATTACTGTCTCTATTCCTACGTATGCCTTCTACCACAGCTATATAGTTTAGTTTGTCCGTTTTTGGTTTCCCAATTGCTGTCGCAATAAATACTAACGTTGGCTTGAGATGTGGAATCGTCCAGCGGATTTGTACGGGAAACAAGTCCTGCTTCCGGATCAGTGACGGTGTCGCCATTGTGCTCGCCGGGATCCGTTGCATCCACCAATTCTACAGTCGTTACTTCTTCTTGTGTAACACCCAACAGAAATTCTTGTGGTTATATTACATTTCATCTGAATACTCCTACCCGTCTTTTGGACCTTAGGTCTCATACGCAAAAAGCATGATTACGTTCTCAAACACGTTTCGTGGACGTTCCGCATACATTTGGAGACGGAAAACAGGAATTTTTATTTATTTTGGGAAATATCCCATTTATATTGTGAGAGCAATAGGTAGATTCTAATATTTATTTACACGAAGCTAATTACAGGAATTGAATATTATATTCTGGAATGGAATTAAAAACTTTGGATAATTGTTAGTTATAGAGAACATCCAAAAAAATGTGTATCTACAGCACTGCCAAACATACAAGATCGATTACAGGATTTATATTGTAGATTCTACAAGATTTATCAAAAGCATGGTCACTAAACTTTTTCTTCAAACTGTCTTATGTATCAACTAGTGGTTGTGTACCCTACTCTGTGATAATTAAAATTTTTTCTAGCCTTCTTCCATAAACAATGTTATTTCTGCTTATTCTAAACACTAAATCATTTCTACAAAAGAAAGTATAATTACAAATCTAGAAGGAGCAGCGGATTCAAGACGAAAGTTAATAAGTATAGCCAAATTATTAATTGCTTATCACAGTATAACTGAATTATTAATTGTTTATCAAAAATTTGAGACTCTATATTGTTATTTGGGAAACGAAACACATTGAAATCTTTCGAACTACATAAAGAGATAACACAAACGTTTCATTCATACTATAAAAATATTTTACAATGAATATTTAAAACGGATTACATAAATAGAAAATGTAGAAAACAATTTTTTTGTATGATAATTAGTCCTCTAAAAATCGAACTCGAACATTGGCCGTACGCCGTACACGCTTGAGTAGTATGTCTGACTATTGCTTGATCTTTCTACTTACAACGAAAATATATAATGATATGATCGTATTAGATGTATCTTAATCTTACTACAATATTTCTAAACAATTAATTGACGTAAAATTCGTTGAAAATAAAAGCATTGAATTTTTAATGTTTATAATCTCTACACATTAGATTAAAAAAAAATGTATTTACAGTTACTATTTCTTTAATATATTCTACATTCACGTCACATTCTTTTGTTATATGTTGTCATTAAGATAGTATCAACTTTTCTGTGTTAGATCGTTATACATATTAAGAAAATACACTTGAGTGTCCAGTGTCTAGACATGTTTTAAGTAATTGTTTCCTTTTCCAAATCCATTTTGTAGGTTCAGCAGTGGCACGAAACGTAATCTGCTGCATAAGTAATGAATCGATAAAGGATGGGAAGACAGTGAATGTTTCCTTAGTCCAATTCTACGATGCACGACGTGATAATGAATGTAAAAACTCAAGGTCCTCTCGAGCAAACTACAGGAAAGAAGCAGCACAATTACCATTCCCGGCAGAAAGTATTCTGTCCAACTAATCTCAAGTTGTAATAATAACTATTTACTCAAACAATTTCATTCGGAAAAAATAAGACAAATATTTTTGTTCTTTTCTCGTGGTGCACATAATCACTATCAATAGTGTTTCAACACTTCACTATGCTACTGAATCACGTTATATAATTTTGAATAATACATAATCTTGTATTTGCACGTGTCCGTATAAGTACGAAGATTCCAGCTCGACAAACGTTTCGAACGTCACATTGTAATACCAATTTAGACACACGTAACCTCGTTAGCATTTTACATGAACATTTCTAAAACTGTTCTGTAAATCATGTAGACAAAAGTTCTAGGAAAAATTCTAGGACAAAGAATTTTTTTTCCCCCAGAAAAAACTGACCATAAAAAGAGTGGTTAAGGCATAAGAGTATAAGGGGTTGGAATAGATAAGACAGTAAGAACTTGGTTTACAATTCGAAACCTAAAATTCTATATTGTAGTTTTCATAAAGTCGCGGTATCTGTAGGACACTTTCTGCTAGTAATGGTACAGCGTCAACGCAACCTATAGTTTAGATAAGTCATACTGGCGCACTGGGGAGTATGCTACCGTGGCAACTTTTGTCTAAAATAACGAAACAAACAATTGATCGGAATTGTAGAAACAATACTAAACGTTGCATTTTACAACTTTTTTATATGGGCCTATATTGAAAATTTAAAAACTACGTTTTGTAGATCTGTGTCAATTACACATATTCTAAAAATTTCGTCAAAATCGTGCGACGTTGCAATGAGCTACAAACGTTTAAAGGTGGTAAAAATTGTAGATTTTCACGATTTTCGGTCTGTAACTGCAGTAAATCTATGAATCTATGAAAACTTTCACAGTGCATGTAATTAGCACAGATCTACAAAACGTAGTTTTTAAATTTTCAATATAGGCCCACATAAAAAAGTTGTAAAATTCAACATTTTTAGTATTTTTTCTACAAATCCGATCAATTGCAATTTTTGACAAAATTTTTTTTCATATCCTGTAGTAAACTAATTGCTCTAGCTTCCCCAAAAAAGTTCAAATCGTATAGTACAATTAAAAAAAAAGTTATCGCCTTTTTAAGAGTATCCGAATATTAGTGGGAGTCACTGAATAGTGTTTTTAATGAATGCATGATATCGATCGAACACATTTCTACCCAAGACATGCAACCTTTGACGAGGGCTACACATTATCGTTCCGGGACCTGCTACCGAGGCAATTTTTACTTTCCGACTCTCTGCTATTTGGCTAACTATCGGCCGTTGTGTGCTGTTGCTACGTCGCTTAGCCACGCGTGTGTTATCATGACAGGTGATATCAGGGCTTCGCAGTCGCGTCGCGTTGCCTCGTGCCGTTCCTATCGGTCAATTCTGTGTACGTGTTCGCTGATCGAAGGGAAAAACTCTTGCAACGTACGCACGTATGTAGTTGTTGATCGTCCAACGAACTAGCAACGCGTCTCGCGCCCTTACGTAACCGATCTATTCTCGCAGTTGCGGCCATATCCTGTTTGCAGCTCCTGCAACGCGTCAAGGCTCGTAATCATCGAATCAGGTCCAGATCGGCTCGTAACGGCCGACGAAAAAAGCCTATACGTGAGAATCGGTTCGCCCGATAATGGATTATTAAAAATTATGTAAATAATTACGTAAATCGGCGTAGCGCTTCTCGATGTTATATAAAACACGGCTAAAAAAAAGAGAGAGGGGCTCGGAGGGACCGAGAGTGGGAAATAGAGAGCGACCAACCCTTTGTTCGCAGAATAGTACCAACCGATTACACAGTGTAACAAAATTAAACTTTGTTCGTGTTCAGCAATTTACTGTTGGGCGATGCTTATAGATTTTCTCATAAAACTAAACCAAATCCAAAAGTAAAATTGCTCTATCATACAACATTCTCGAAAAACATTGATTTTTGTAAAATGTATGATTTTAATTTAAAAAAAGAAATGAATCCAATAATCCGAACAAGACTGTCTAGAGACGTTCGATTTCGACCGGAAACGATTTGCCTCGGTTTCGATTCGAGAACCCGATGGACTAAGGCAACTTTGGAAGGGGTTTTATGGGGATGTGAACGGTAGGTCTGTATCTGTGAAGTAAGCGAAACCAGACTGCAGGAAAGAATGCACGAAACCGATTTGTAACATAAAACTATTGATTGCTTATTGCTCTAAAGGAGTCCGCATTCGTAAGCGAATTTTGCCGGGTTGAGTTATAGGGTCTCGGTCACCAAACACGGCTGAATTCTGCCGTTCAACGAAATCGGTAGTACAAGTAAACGTGTCGTCGGACGTGAAACGAAGAGTTCGAATCTCTGTGTCCAGCCGACCCCCCTTGGCAAGTAGAAAAATTTAATCGCTTTATTTTTTATGAAAATTTATGAATTTTCCCATGATTTTTATATATATCTTCAAATTTTAGATATATAGATTAGCTGCATACAATTTAGTTAACGTGCACTTCTTCCCGGCCGATTTCTAGATCGTAACTAACCTGGTTTCTTCTCGAGTATTGTTTTCGACGGAACGACGACATTATAAGACACAGCTTTCGGCGACGCGCCAGCGCTCTTCAAGGCAATATCTGCATCGGCGTTAACAGCCAAAATCGTCTTCGACTTTTTCTTCTTGTGCTCCTTATCCTTCCTTTTGCTGATTGGCTGCGGTAGTGCTTCATTGCTATGTGTCATATAAGCGTTACATGTACATGTACAAACTGATATCTAATCACAATATTAATACACACTGCTTTCAAGGGGTTAGTTCTAAGAAAAATGTGTGTATGTATAAATATAAATTAAGGACTCCTCGGTTAAATCAGAATCTTCGGATACCTGTCTAGCCATATTTAGGAATTGAAGAATCAGACAGAAACTCTTAAATAAAGCAATCGCGATCGGAGACGTTGAGTTACAGTATCAAAATTCCACATTTCCAGCAGAGCTTTTGAACAAACAGGATTGTACCAGTTTAACACGTTCACTATTAAATATCATTGATTTAATTGTTAACGTGTTCAATGATTTTTCTGAGAGTAATTTAAGCATATACTACAACCTTCAAATGGCTTTCAGATTATTATTTTTATTCTTGATTACTGTCTAGCCATATTTGGAAATTGAAAAATCAAACAGAAACTCTTAAATAAAGCAATCGCGATCGGTGACGTTGAGTTACAGTATCAAAATTCCACATTTCCAGCAGAGCTTTTGAACAAACAGGATTGTACCAGTTTAACACGTTCACTATTAAATATCATTGGTTTAATTGTTAACGTGTTCAATGGTTTTTCTGAGAGTAATTTAATCATACTATACTACAACCTTCAAATGGCTTTCAGATTATTTTTATTCTTGATTACATGTGACTCTAAATCCAGAACCTCGACTCGTTTTTCGCAAAGTAGGAAAGCATCAGCGACCACGTGGCAGTCAACGTGCTACCATTATCGGCGAATCTTACAAATCATCCTCGGACACTGCGGCACTAACGTTTTAGTGTTGCATGCGTTTGCTACGAACGTTGATCACCTTCGTACGGCTTTGCCGGATTCCGATATCAACAGTATACACGATCTAAAAATATCCTCGCTATCTGAGTCAAGAAATAGAAGACAGTGGACAAGCATGCGAGCATAAGCCGTATGTTCATGCATTACATAAATGCTTGTTTCGGTGAAACGTAACTTTCGTTGACTTCAAGTAGTTAAGAGAAGTGTAATACGCTAGGACAGGGTTCTTCAACCTGAGTTCTTCGAAGGTGTGAAAGGTTCCTCAATTTTTATTTTTTTTTATATAATTATGGAAGTCTAATTCCAAATTCTATGGTTTTTTTCTTTTTATTTTTCTCCCTATCAATGATTAAATCGTCAAATAATTTAATCTAATCGAGTCACAAATAAATAAATAATACTTATAACTAGTAAAGCTATTTTTAAAAAATCACAGCGGTTTGATATTTCAATCTGCTCTGTCGAGTCTAAAAAATAAACTTCTAAAAACTAAGTATCAAGACCTAATAAAAAAAACCTTTCTAGTCGTGGGAGTGGACGCACGACGAGAATAGAAATCCTGATCTAATAAAAGCTGAAAACCCAAATTCTATGGTCACCCCCCTGTATCCGTGTACCCCCATGATTTTTCGTGATATGTGAGAGAATATGTTTGGAACTTGAGTAGATAACCAAAGTTTTAAAGCATTGCTTCAAATCGTTATCTAAATGCAGGATTCCTTGAAGAATATAATAAACTAGAAGGGTTTCAAAAACTGTGAAAGGTTGAATACCTCTGCGTTAGGAGATACGGTACCGTCGAATGTGGGAGTTAGATGCAGCCCGGAGCAACACGAGCGACAGCTTTCTCCAGGAAAAGCATCGGTCGAAAAAAGTCGTTGGCATAACAAACGTTTCTTGGTGTAGTCGTGACCACTTTGATTATGCAACATCGAGGAAGTGCATTTCTCTAACGCTCCAAACTTTCTCTATGAGATAATCGTTTCCGTGTTCGCCGTTAAAAGGTCTACAAATGTAGAAGTTCATTTGATGCCGTTACACATCCAAACGGTAAAATGCATGATTAAAATAATCATGATAATACTTAGGTAGTGAAAATTTTCTATGGTGTTCGATAAGTTTCAAGCCTTTTCACGAATAACCTCTTATGCATGTTCATTTGGTTTAAATGCAAATCAATTAATTGTAGATACTTATTGATAATGTAAATAGTTGAAACAGAAACTCACTCTATTTATTATTAAATTACATTAATCTCAAACTCTGAGTAAATACTTGTTTGAAGTTTGATTTCCCGATACCTCAAAATTCAGAATAAAAAATGAAAATGTTTGTTCGTTATTCTCGATCGTAAATTGTTGTTAACCAATATTTTCTAATGTTTCTTTTTCTATTGCAAGATTTGCATTTTAATAAGTATAATTTGCTATTGCTTACCCTTGCAATTGACAAATTTTCAGAAAGACAAATCATTAGAAAATATTGGTTAAAAAAATGAAAAATTATGAAAAGCGGTAGAGTAATTTTTGTAACTTCTCATTGCAATCACCATGTGATCTTGATCCGAGGAAACAGGAGTTAATCAGAGAATTGAAACGAGGATCTAGTCTCTCGCTGACGGAAACTTTTCTAGGAAGCAGGCGCATTGAGGCATACGCGACTCATTGGCTCGATGATCGCGAGAGAAGGAAACGTGTCATTCAATAAACGTTTCCATTATACCAGCGGTGGTCGTCGTTTCACCCTTTTCAAAAGCGCCGAATTTTCTGCACGTTTCTAACTCCATCAAAAAGACTTTTAACACATATCTATAACGTATCTGAAGATAAATTGAATCATTTAAGGTTAGCAGTCTACCATCTAAACCATTGCTATTATTAATACATTATTTTCTAAATTTTCTACATAAGGACTATACATTAAAAGTGAAGAGTATCCACAAAATATCACAGAATAATATTTTCAGTTTCCTGGAAGTCCGCATCGATTTATCACGATACATATCACCGTCTTCATTCCAGCGGGTTTTTTTTCTTGCATAGTAAACACGTGGAGATAAAAAGAAGGTAATCACGTTGCAAAGAATTATATATTTATAGGCGACTCAATCGATATCCTGTTTCTTCGCAAAATCATGTAGTTCTTAAGACAAAGTTCCAAAACTCTCAAGATTCACGTACTGAAGGAAACGATGAATATTTTCATTTCAATACATTTAATTAGTTAGGTAGGTACAGTATAATTTTCTCTCGATAAAAGTCGATGGGTTGGGGCCGCTTTCGACGTATTGCGGATGAAAGGACCTGTTCGGCTTGGTGGTGCTCTTCAATAAACCGAGAACTTATATCGCATAAAAAGACATTTTTTAATAGATCTTTACAATATTCTCAAAATTTTAATCTCTACTTGATTCCATAATTAAAGAGTGACATTACTTCGTTGCCCTATCAAGAAAGCCCACATTTTCCGCTTGGATTAAATAGATTAAAGCTCTACCATTCTGCAATGAAAACAAAATGTAAAATAAGCTACCCCTTGAGTTTCTTCTCGCGATTTTTCAAGAATATTATAGCGATATCTCTACTACGTCATCAACCAAGGATGAAGTAAAAGCATTCTAGTGATTTATATACAATTTGCGCACGTTAAATGCTCCACAAATATACTAACATTTACAAGCTACAAAGGACTTTCTGAATAAAAAAAAACCAGTTCGGTTCTATTTTCTCCGCCGCGCCGCGTGTCTCCAATCAATCTAACAATCGCAATCGAAGCAACCGCGGATACTACCGTTTTTTTTTTCTGCGAGACGCCCACCAGAAGATCAAAAATAGACCCGCAGTTTGTAATTCGCGGATTCGTCGAGGATTTATTATTACAACGCGGCAGAGCATCCGGATTATGCAACGCGGTGGGGGATATCTCTTGCCACGTAGGACGGTGCCGATGGCGACATTGCGAGCGAGGCACGTGGCACGGCACATGCACCAATGTTTACAGCTGCAGAGAGACCAGCTTCGCCGTCTCGTAACAGACTGCAACGGTTTTCGTGCGAGCAATCGCGCACGCAGGTCCGCTGGAAATTCGCGCAGAAGCGCAATCGCAATCGCAGATCGCGCGGCTCTGTGTCACCTTCACGATCGCACGCCGGTAATTATAGAGCTGCCGGGCGTTAGTCACACGGACGCACCCACACAATAGAGGACCGAAACGCAACGACCGCCGATGCACGTACTAGGACCATTACGTGCATCCCATCGATGACGAACAACGGAGCTTCGCGAAAATGAAAAGAAGCGACGCGCCTTTCGGGTTGCTACGCTGATCGAAACAAGAAAATGCATTCCCGACCGATCGCAGTGTGGGCTTGTTGCGTAAGCCTTCTAAAAATGGCTCCCGTAATTAAATGCAGAGTGAAATAATATGCATTTCTTTTCTTCCACGACTGGTTATTCTGATATCATTCGATTAAAAATTTACGATATAGCTACCGGAATGCGTTCTTCGGCTAGCCCAAACCTGTCCGCAATGTCCACCCAGTGTTAATATAAAATGGCCACACCTTGTGACTAGTGATTTTACCTTAAAACGCTATTTTCCGCGACAGGAAACGAACGACTACGGATGGTTAAATAACGTCCTCGTTTTTTAACCTCGACTGCACAGGTGCTGGCTCAAAACCCGAATTAGATTACGAATTTAATTCTGCTTATTGTTGGTTTGACAGAGTTCAATTGGCTTTGTGAAAATCCAAGATCGGAACACATTAGATTCTCAGCCATTCCTAGCTGTTAGGTGCTCCCGTGAATAGGGTATCGTTTTAATCAACCATTTATTGAATTGACGTTCCTTGAGCACGAGTATTTGGCCAAGGATAATGAGGCATGATGTTGTTTAATGTGACAGAAGATATGGCTGACAGTGGAATACTGTAACAAATGCTGGCCAGAGTCTGACATTTTGCTAAGTTTGCCTCTTACGTAAAGCTCGCCAAGAGCAAAGAGAATTAAGTTACTTTCCACTGGATCCATTACTATTTATGTTCAGAGTTATGATTAGACTATGAATTATTTGTGTAGCTGTAATCAATTGTGGTTAAAACATCGTATCCGTGGGGATCCTCGTGTATCGTGACATTGTCCGTTTGGCGAGACTCGTCGCAGCACGATCGCTGTTCTAGGGACGGGATAACATTCGAGGATATACATATGTGTACTGTGTTGAACGTCATCGCGATTGCTTCTATTGTACCCAGCTATTCTAATTGTTTTGTAGCTCTTCTTCCCCTATATGACAATTAAAATGTAAATCGAAGGTTACCTGGATCCAAATGTCGAGGGGCGCCTGCCGCAATAACCACTACTCTCGGAGCGGTTGCTGTTCCTCGAAATCGAGCTGCCACTGCTGAAACATACATTGAAAACGTTAATTAATAATGAATTTGTTAAATACTAAAAGGTAATCAAATAATTATCCTAATAAAGCAGCTAATATTTGTTTATAAATCTCTTTTAAATTCAGAAACACTGAAAAGAAATAGTGAATAAAGAACCGATAACATAAATAAACATGAAGAACCGAAAACTCAAAATTCAGTAATTTAGGGGGGGGGGGGAACAAGGAATTGAATCACCAGACACCTAGAATCTAAACTCCATAAATGCTAACCAGTTTATCCTAGAATTCAAGGGAACCAAGTGAGGATCATACGACTAAACTCGTCTGACTCAACACCGGAAGGAACTACTTCCACAAAAACTAAGCGACTCAATACCAAAAACAGAGAGTCTTTTTGGTTCGAAGCTTACGACCAAAGTTTAAAGGTAAGCGAAGTCCATCGGCCCAAGCTGAGGACATAATCCGAAAAATGTATCCCAGACTAATCTCTGCATTCCAGAGCAAGATTTTAGACTCCGATTTTAGTGGTTTAAGTTCATCCATTTCGAACGAATCCAAAGGTTCTAATCAAGTGTTGATAGCTGTGAAAATGTTGACGCATACCAATGAAACAGGTCACGAAATTTGATCGCCAAATTCGAAATCGTGTGCATCCCGAATCAACCCCGTGTATCGCAGAGACTATGATCTAGACGCTAGATCGTTGGGCTCGATGTACAGCACTACGCGAAGGAGGCTGCAAAGAAAGAGGCAAGCGCAAAGACGCATTTCTGAAACGGTAGGAACGGCCTCGGCCCATTGGCCGCTTAATAAACCGGCGCGCGAGAAAGTTACATGATTTGCTGACACAAAATCTCTGAAAGCTGTTATGGAATGGGAAAAAAGGTTCGATCACATGTTCGGCAAACGTGACCGCCGCGACCGGCGGCCCTTACGACGGGGGTCTTTCTGGCCTTTCACTGTCCTCATTATTTGCCAGGGAACAGGCACGAGGCTCCTACATTTGTTGCACCTCGTTTGCTAGGAAAAATTATTGCATAAGAAGGTCTTTTTCACGCTCGTGGCCCCGTGACTAGAACCGTCGAACGGGTCTTTAGTCCGGATATCGATTCTGTTCAGGGCTCTATTCCGAATGGTGCCAAGGAAACCCTGTATTAACAAAATATAAAATTATAACCAATGATCAATGCTTAATCCTGCCCGCCCTAACGTATACTCATTTCCTCTATAACACGGGTAAAAAATTATCATTATTATGCTGCAAATTATAGCCAACACTAATCGCGTTGAAGCAGTTTGTACGGACTCTTACTTTTGCACAATATTTGGCAACGGTAGACGTTCAATTAAAACTTCATAAAAAATAGCATTGTCTTAAAAATATTATCATTGCTGTTAATTATAGTCAGCGTTAATCGAACTGCGGACGTTTTTATGTATTCTTCCTTTTGCACAATATTTGAAAACAGTTTTACACATACATATAAAAATGTTAGTTAGTGTTAGTTTTCCGAATTTTTCTAGTATATGTATACACAAGAGCCGCAGTTTGATGGCCCATAGACAAACTAGAAATTTTTAAAAATGATACGATATCCATCAAGATACACAAGCAAGCCCTTATAATTTCCTAAATGATTATAAATATTGCAAGAGATATGCAACTATAGAGTATTAAAAAATTACTAAATCGAATTACTCAGTTGAATGTCAATGAAAAATTTGGAACGTGTCAATGTGATTTGTAATATTCTCGGACTTACGTGACATTAAAAAGAGATAAATTATTTATGACTCAAACAATTGCATTTCACCTGTCATAATATGCAGTCCCTGTCCTTTCTAGCGAATCCGTACACACGCATTCAATTAAACTATGACGTAACACGATCACGTTTGCATCCCAATGTTTCACGTTTATGTATCACCGACCAATCGTATTCCAGCAACTGAATCATTTCGAATCGATGAATTGTTCATTTAATAAATCATTCATATCGTCGGAATACGAGCGTGTAAAAGTCTGCTGTTATTTGCGGTGTTCCATATCCCATAAACTTATGTTCTGAATTGTTGTTTCTATTTCGTTATGTAATTATTTACTCTCGTTATTTAATTTCCTTTGCCATAATGAAAATGTTCTATATTGTTAGTAGTATTTAAAATACCCAATGCCTATTTTGCATGGGGAAGTGACGTTACCGAAGCTTTTTCTCCCGTGCGAGTGTATTGCTCGAATTAGATCTCCATTGTGTACGCAGAAATGGTTCGAAAATTTTGTATAGAGCAAACAACGATATAACCTTCGTACGCGACGTTAGTCGACGCAACGATACCGTGTACCACTGCAATATAAATACATTCGATGAACGAGCCACGCAATTTCTGAATTTTTTTGTGTTTCATGGGACGCATCACGTTTCACTCCGTAATCAATGTTTATGGAGTACGTGATTTTGTTTGTAAAGCAACACGTGAGAATTGAGAGTCGACATATGCATCTATAATTAACAACATCTGTCAATTGTGCCGGTAGAGTCCGGTCGTGTCGCCCACGATGTCCGCTGTGATTACAGAGCATCGCTTATTGTCTATTGCACGAACAACGTTAATTAGAGATATAATGATAGAAATACAACGTGTACGTTCAACTGCCATTTCTGTTCGATTTCGTGTCGGCAAATGTCGCTAACAACAATGTAGACCAATTGATGCGGTGTTCGAGAATCTAAGATAATCCAGGGGTGAAACTATCTTTGGAGGAGTAATTAAGGACACGTATAAAAAGAAACAGAATACTTTTTATCCTATAAAAAAAATGATTTGACATGTGCATTTAGAATACTAATACATCCATATCTTTTACAATCTTTAAATCTATTTCACAGGCAAATTATTAGAATCAACTTGAAATCTCCATTATTGTCTTTAGAAATCAGATAATAAATTCGTGGAAATAATTTATAATTTCAAATGATTATTTTTTGTCCCAAATAAAATTTGAAGTCTGTTTTTTTCTTTTTTTTAATTATTTAACATCGCTTTTTGAATTCTTATGTGAGAATTATTTCACGACGGGACCTACAGTTTAGAATAAAGGTAGGTTCCGAACCACCTTGGTGAAGTCTGTTTTCCAATGGGAAAACTCACGAAACATCGCCTCTAGAAGGATAGATTCGCATAAACATCCGTAGCCTAGTTCTAAGTTACATTTCGCTCGTTAATTAAACGTTTCGTAAACGTATTACTTCCCCGATTGAACGGTTCTCTCGCAATTAGCGGAGTCATGTGATTGGACTACTGAAAGAATTTCAATCTGGGACTTTCGGTAAGGCGGTAATCGGTAATCTCACATTCGTACGACCTGTTTTCACGGGGTGTCGCAACCGGGTAGCGCATAGGTATGTTAAATGCGAACGTGAAAATGCAACCGGCATGTTTCGCCGTGGAACTAGTTAGCCTTAACCGTAGTGTTCGAGTTTCTGTCTTACTCGTTCCCCGGACTTTCTGTCTGCCTCTCGCCTGTTTAGTAACAAAGCGTGTCAATGCCAAGTATCCTGCGCTACCACATATATACGCTCAAATACTAACCAGGTATCCTAGCACCCTACGAATATTCGAACTCCTTCAGTCTTCATCAGAACCAATTAACTCCTCGAAGAACGTCGTATTTGCACAACGAGTTTGGAAACTAATTTAAATTATTGGTACTTGAACGATGTAGAATTTACCTTTAGTTTTGAAATATGTATCCATAATAATTGTATATGCAAACTTAAAATGTCAACGTCGGATTACACAGAAGTTCCAATCAAAATCTTTTACGTTAATTTTTACGAGAAAATTAATACGTAAGGATTTTCATGGCTTGCATCATAGTTGCTGTAATAGAAAATAGCACAACCATTCGAAAACCTATAAAATTTTGCAATAACTTGGTAAATAATATCAATCATCGTCTTTTAAAATTATATTTAGAAAATTAATATGACACATATTAGAAAAAAAAATAATATAACGAAAATGGCTATGGATAATAATGCTTACTGTAGGCTTAACTAAAACCCTCGCCAGAAATTCTGTAAAAATTAATTTACAGAAACAATAATTTTTACTATTGTAGTTACTTATTGAAATAATGCTTTCCATTGGAACTAAAAGATCTGTACATGGTAGCCATTTTGGTACACGAAGTAAAGCATGAAAATATTTTTAAGAAATCAAAGGATATTTGAAAGATAAAGAATTCAAGATTGAGTAACTGAAGATCGGTGCGAAATGATTACCCTATAAAAAATATTAATTTTAAAAGTATTTTCGAAATTGATTTTTTTACGGGGTGAAAAATTGCAATTTTCGGGTACTAGTATGAAGTAAGAAAATAAAGTATGGTTAAGAGGCTCGCAACGTTCCGAGAAGAGACTGTTACGAAACTTAAATCTTCGGTAAAGTTTCAAGTCACGATGAAAAGTCGCAGAAACACTTGACTATTTCGAATACACGAATATTGTTGACTACACGAATATTTCGTGTCCGATTGATCAAAACGGTAAAATTAACTTCGGGAAGTTTTTCGCCTGAACGTTCAATGAAAACGACGTGAAAGCAATAACAATTGAGAATGGTGGTATAAATAAACCAGAGGCGTAAACTAGAAATAACTCAGGTGGAGCTATTTATTATCCTTCGATAATAAAACCCAAGGTAAACAATTTACATGTTTATCACTCATAAAGATCTTCCCATATTTGTTTCAAGCAATGTTAAAAATAGTTTTTCAATTACCATACACGACGGAATTCTTAGTATGATATGCAGCAGATAATAGGCCTACATCTGTATACGTTGTTTGATACAAACGTTCAAGGTATAGACAAGTCGTGTTGCACGCAATCGAATAAGATCGTACTAATCAATCTTACAAGTTGATCCAACGTTTTACTTAAAAACTTTAGTTTTCATCTACTTCATTTATTATTATCATTATTTCAGATAAAGGACGTAAAAAATATTAGTAATTTATTGTACACGGCAAATAAAAATAAAAGAATATATATTTATGTATGTATTCGTATAAATATAATCAATGAAACAACTTAATAATTAATATTTTTAATAATTACGTGATAAATATCATTAACCTAGAAAATTAAATAAAAGAGTAATAAATTAATATTAACAAATACAAATATACAAACAAATTGAGATTGAGTTAAAATAAATTCTGATATTTCTTAAACGTTCCGAAGTACGGAAAGTAATAAAATACAATATTGATTAATGTTTACCAGTAGAGATGTTGAAAAATGTTTAGTCATGTGACGTTTGAAATTTTGAATCCGTGGCGGCACTTTCGAATTAGTGCGCGCATTTTCGGAGCGAGTCCAACGTACTTCGAAACACGCGTAAATAAAGAGGGAATAAAAGCTCGTTATGTACCTTCGCTGTGACTGACTATTGCTGCAGGTGTTGGAATATCCGGAATCCGACACCTTGGCATTTTCGGTGGACACCTCCTCCATCGTTCTATTTCCGAAGTAGGGTTCCTTTGAGAAGATATCCGTTAGGTCACAAACACTGCTGTTAAATCAAATAAACACGATGTTCACGCGCCATTTCTACAGTTCGTGGTTGTTAAAAATGGTTAAAATTAGCCGGCAATTAAAAGAAGATGCCGCGGTTAATGGACTTTGTTCGCAACGATCGCGAAAGGAGACCGTAGCGTTAACGATATCGCAAGATCACCGTTGACAATTTAGTGATTTAATATGGTGCACCACCTGATGGATCATATAGATTTATTATTCGAAGTCTTGGTTGAACTAATAGCGAAATGAAAAGTTTCACTAAATTCTCTGGTAGTTCACAACAAATACATAAACACGGTACGATGCCATCCAGACGGTGATATCTATGAGGACTGAAACCGTTCCGAACATCGCATGTCTTTCGCGCGGAGCGACTGTTCCGCATCATGCAGCACGTTTGGAAACACGTGAGCTGTTGCCCCCACTATTTCTGCGATAACCTATATCGATGCAAAACGTGCCCCACTTAAACCTCGCGAACGATAAACGCGATTAAAATAGTCTCCTCCCAACGACTTCTCACGTTGGTATTGCGATAAAAAAAATTCCTGGCGCGAAAATTCACTTTTCCCACACGATTGCAACGCTTGATATGGCCGGCCGGGGCAGTTCGATGGATACCCGGAATAGAGGATTTCGGATTGATCGCGATCTATCTATAAACATTTAGGATGCAGAAAGAATTTCATTATACAGTTTTTTTTTTCTATAAAAACAGTTTTATTGTACACTTTTATGAAAATATAAAAGAAATATTTTAAAAGTCATAAATTATAAACAGTTCATTACATTGTCAAGAGTGTATACTACTTGTACAAGAGTCTACACTACTTGTAGAAAAATACAATCAGCCTCTAATTGATGTAATATTTTTAGTCCAATAATAAAAAGGAGAAGCAATATAAAATTATAATTTATTGTTCGAGTCTTAAGTGTCTGATATTTGTATCATACAAAAATATATATATATAGTGTATATATATATATATATATATATATACACTATATAAATATATAATAAATATATATATTCATTAAAAAAATATATATATAATAAATATATATATTCATAAAAATATATACATAAATATGTATATATAATCTCTCTTACTCTGCTATATCACAGTCATCAGGTACGTCTTTGAATCCTTCAGGTATCCTGTAAGTTAAAAGAAAGAACATGTCAAGTCAATGAGTCATACACACACAAAGCAGGACACTCCGTTCATTGTAATTTGAAAAAAAAATAAGTGAAAGTCAGTGTAAGTTTTTTAATACTGAATGTGTATTTAATATCATCAAACAAGTCAGTTACAGTCTCCTAAAACATCATTGCGTATGGTCATTGAGTAAAACAGTCTAACACACGTACAAAAGTGTCCACCATTAAAGGGTTTATGTTGTGCGTCAATAATTGGTATTTGACGAAATTGTGATCATGGACGTAACATTAATTGTCTAAGAAAACGTACGTTTCTTAATCTTACTCAAATTAATTGTAAAAAACAACATGCTGATATATTTTATGCAAATATATCTATTGTCATGAAAATATGTGATGCTAAAATATTTCCAAAACAAGATGTACCCGAATCTTAGTAAAAATTTTGGAGAGCTTCCTTCTCCACATAACTTAAACTTAATATTTTTTTTTGCCTATATAAATTCTCATAGTTATAAAGAAATAATAAAGAAAGATCATAACTACTCAAATGTCACCGATAACTAATGTTAAATTATAGTATGTAAAACACACCAAAAAGTAACTGAGCAACTGAGTTTTTAAACTATAATTTAAATATTACAAAATACATATATACTGTGATGTACGAGAACATTATTTTTGAAGAACATGCTTTGCAGTCTCAAAATTGTTTAAAAAAATTTAGTGTTAACACACTACTAATAGCCAAAACTACGTTCGCAAAACATGAAGAATAAAAATATATTAGAGAATATATCTTGTTTTGGAACCAAGTTTTGAAATTACTTTGATAAAAATATTCCTCGAAACACGCACAAGAAATAAATTACTTTACGTTTTCTTCCATACACAGTATAGCTAATAAAAGAATAGTACAGAACTATTAAATATAAATTATAAACGAAAACTGGTTTCACTAACTCTAAAGCACAAGATTGTGTTTTAGAGCCTGCGCGAATAGTTGAATTGATATTCTTAATATTTATAATTATTATACTTGTTTTATAAACAAGAATATAAACTTCTTTTAAAGATAATATTATATCTTTTGTTTCTTTTTTTTAATATTTTCATTTCCTTCAATGTACAGAGAAATTCAGTTCGAAAAACTTTCACCAAAACACGATTTTGATACAAAAGTACAGATATATAGAAATCCTCTTACTCCTAGCTAATATCTGTAGTTTACTAACATAATAACAATAAACATTTTAAGTATATTGCATCATGTAACTCCTTACCTAAGAGGAAGAAGTTTCAAATCTACTTAGTTTTGTATATACTATGTATATTTTTAATTTAATCTTTAAGATCACTTTTCGCACAGGCCTCTTAAAATAATAAAATTAGGAAGTCAGGTGTATGTGTAACGATATGTAAGGATAAAGTAAAGTATCGTTAAAGTTCAGTAACGTTGAAATCGCGAACGTAAGCGATAGTTAAAAGTAGGTAGTTGGAGTAGTTTCCTTGGATGCGGGCCCGACGTGGTCAAGTGAGTCTTAAAATTCGTCTCTTTTATTGCGTGCGTCCAGCTTGTGTATACCAGTCAGTCTGTGAAGATAAATAGAAAAATTACATTTTCCCCTGTTTTTCAAGTAAAGTAATCGTCAGTTACAACGTCAGGGTGTTAATATTTAAATGCCTCCCTCTTTCTCTCCTTTCTCATTTTCCCTTTGCCATGTGCTCTCTGCGATGTACTTACGAGGTATACAAAAAAAAAAATTAATTTTCGTCTTCATCCATTCGTAATCGTTTTCTGCGATCGTCGCCAACGTTGCGTTCTTCTGCTTCTAATACTTTCAATCGTGAACCACAAATTTCTTGCCCGTGTAGAATCTATCGTGAAAATGTGTCATTTCATTTACCATTTTAGAAATATTAAATTGTTTCATCCAATATTCGTTAGAGCATGCTGTTCAAATCACAGATTGAACGTTAGAATAAAATATACCTCAATTGCTTCATTTGCACTTTCCACACTAGCATACTTTGCATATCCACAATTTTTCCCTGGAAGCATGTACACGTCTATAAGGTTCCCAAATCGGCAGAAAGCATCCTTCATGGCATATATTGGTGGTACTGGTGGACCACACACGATAAAACATCTTTTTGCAACCTCTGCATCTATACTAGCCATTGGTTGCACAGGTGGTAAATTAATGCACATAGAATGCTCTAAGCCTAATTGAAAGACAATATTATCAAGTAATCGAGCAAATTATTATCATGTTATACAGGGTGTCCCAAAAAAGTGATTCCTGAAAGGTATTTTAAGTGGCTTTGGGTATCATCTCTTTCAAGGAAGTACATTTTTGGGATGCCCTGTATAGACAAAATAATGTCTCACTTGGTGCAGTTAATCCTGCTGCTTGAATTAAGGATGTAGCTTGAGCAATGGTCTCTGCCAAATGAGCTAAATCTGTTCTAGTATTGGCTATTCCACCTGTTGAACTCCCAGGCTTTACAACTGTTTTCGGAGGTACACTTGATAAATCTGGTTTAACTATCATTCTATGACCAGGAGGGTACTCAAAACCATGAAACTTTTCTCTTGCGTATGCTGCGGCACTAGGATTTGAATACACTACAACAGCCTGACCCCTTGGCATCCTATATCTAACATCATTTTTCAAGTGACAGTAATCCAAACCAGGTACAATATCAAACAGTTTCCATAATTGATCTTGATTTAATGCTGGATGTGCAATTACTTGTAAGTGTGTGTAACCTTCGGAGTTGGGATAATTTGTAGCAATTTCTAAACTAATACTGCTCTTCCCAAAATTTGACGAACTATAATTTCCACTGACACTGTCATAATGAGACGATAATCCGTTATTGTATTTGACATCCATGTGCTCCGGTTTTGGCTTTTTTGGTTCGGCAAATACTGCTTTGTACTTCCTATCGCATTCTTCGAATGCTCTTGCAGCGCTTGATACTCTCTTGAATTTTACATAACCGAATCCCTTCGACTCGTTTGTATTTCTATCTTTGACCACTGTAGCATATTCAATAGGTCCAAATTTAGAAAACTCTTGTTGGAGTTCACTGTCGGTCATAGACTTGGGTAACACACAAAACAAACGAACCCATCTTTCTTCTTCGTTTGTTTCTCTTACAGATCCCTGATCACGACTGTAATAAATCCCGATATTGACTTACTTACAAAAGACCAATACGCATGCACTGACAACAAATCAACAGGCACGAGACGAGATTGGAAATAACATTTAACAACTTACTTTGAAGCAATCATTACTTTGATAGGTCTCCCAACAGAGCCCAACATTTTGCCATTCATTTCTTCTAGAGCGAAAGCTGCCTCTGACGTTTTCGAAAATTTAATGTACGTGACTCCTACGTGAACAACATGCGTTCATTATAAATATCTCCAATAATGTATTAAAAATACATGATTGACTAGTGAAAAGTTTTAAAGGAAATACAACGATGAAAATAAAAATGTGTGATATCGAGTGAACCACATTTAAAAGCAAAATGAAAACGTTATCGATTTGTTCTAAAGACAAGAGAAATTACCTTTATTTTCGCCTGAATTCCGATTCTTAACCACCCATATATCTTCGATCTTTCCGAATTTTTCGAAAGCTTTCCTAAGGTCATCTTCTTCCAAACTTTTGTGGCATATAACAAATAAACGCGAATTTGGTGGATCATCATTTTTTGACCGCAAATCCGTTTGCGAATAATATGAATCTCTTTCCCTGTGATCAGCCATTTTGCAAATGAACACTGCAGACTAAGTCGCCCGTCTACGGTCAGTGAAGACGACGCATTTCAGGGCCGGCTCTATGATATCAATTTTCAGATCTTAGTTTTAATCCCGTTTATCGGAGTATTTCAATTTCAATCGAAATGATATTGTACACATAACGTTTCTGCCGAATTCATTTTTATAAAAATACAGTAAATATTCGATCTTTAACAATTCTTGTAACAAATCCACATGTCTAAATATACACCTTGCACGCTATTCTGTGTGTTCATAACTTCAAATACTTTACAAAAGACTTGGAAGACAATCACACCTTTTATTTAAAATAAAGAAACGTTTTTACCATGTAATTTTTATATTCTTTCGCTCTTAAAGTTTTATTTAACGTTAGCTGACTCACGGCACAAAATTATTTTTACTTAGATTTCCGTTTTAGTCCACACAAATACTTTATGTGAATTTGTATATGTGTGTATATATTTATCTCGAGTTACTTTTCCCTGCATATTCATTTAATGTTTTAATTGTGTAGAATTGAAAAGTCATTCCCGTCAATATACACATTTGAATCACATTGTTTAAAACTGTGATGTAATAAATAACGATAGATAGGTTAGGTTACATTACTTCCGCATTGCTTTCATAAGTATTCACATACATATTATTCACCGACGTAATGAGTCATGCTCCGCTATTTTCTTTCGTAAACTTTCCTACACAAAAGAGACATGTAGGCAGGTAATAAAATATCAATAGAGTTAGTGTTTTCACCTGTTGACTGCACATTTCTGGTGAGTAAGCTCGCCATCTATAACCTATTCAATCGCAGACTAGATTTAATAACCGAGGATAAGATATGAATCACCCAAGTCCTTAGCCACTCGATGGCTGCAACTATAAATATTATGACACGCCACAGTAAGTATTAGCATTACGATTACAGTCCACTGTTTATTATAACTAATTTGAAGTAAAGAATGTATTTCTCTTTTCAGATGAAACTGATGTTACAGGAGAATTCTGCATGGACAGCAAAAGCAGTGGGACTGCAATGATTATCAAGGAATTCGACGAGATTTTCGGAGAAGGAAGTGCTACATACAAAGATAAAAATGTCACGTTGTTAATAAATAAAATTATTGTACTTTCGTATTTTTTAAAATTATCTACAATTGTAAATATTCGAACAGTCGCGCCGCGAACGGCGATCTTTCGAACTACAGTTCAGCCTCCGTACAGCGCCACTCCGCGTAGTGGCAGAATGCTCAAACTGTTAGCCGGCCATCTTGGTTATCGACAGTCGATAACATTTGGCTAACAGTTTGAGCGTTTCGCCGCTACACGGAATGGCGCTGTACGGAGGCTGAATTGTAGTTCGGAAGATCGCCGTTCGCGGCGCAACTGTTCGGCGGTAAATTTCAACTACGGGAAAACTATGCGATCCTTTACACGATTTAATTTGCTCTTTTGAGGAGAACTCTGAACAGAAGAATTCTGCATGGACAGCAAAAGCAGTGGGACTGCAATGATTATCAAAGAATTCGACGAGATTTTCGACAGTCTTAATGGAGAAGGAAGGAAACATGGACCATTAAAACCACTGACAGGACCTATAACAAGAAGAATTTTGTAATGAAATTGATGTCTCGATTTGTATTGCAAAAAGTAATACCAAAGTTTGATTGTACAAATTGTACATTACATATATTAAAACCAGGGATAAGTAGAAATAGAAATATTATTCTTAATGATTACTTTTTACGGTGTTTATGTAGAAGTTACAATATAGCGCGCTTGGTTTTATATAGGTGTAATGTACAAAGTAATGTAAAAAGTACAATTAAACATTTTATAAGAAAATATGTAGTTTTCAGTTTTACGTGCGATCACAAAAATTTGGTTATTGATTTCCTTTTAGATTATTTAGTTTTGTATGTAATTCGCAATTTTTGTAAATATCTTAATGATTTAATGTGTGGCAAGCGCGAAAGACTTTCACCAACTTCATGTTCACTTATTAAACAGTGCATCGCGATTAGAAATAGTAAATATAGGAAACATTGTAAATAGTAATAATGTAATAGTAGTAATATGTAATTATAAATGTAAAAAAATTCAATATTGAATAGAACGTATTTAAAATGTAATAAAATTTTTTAAGTTTTTTATTTTTAAATAAAAATTATAAATTAGCAAGGAATGGGTAGTATGGATTTCAAATCCCCGCAATTTGACCCGTTAGTGTGCAACACACAATTCAGATAGCGTTCGATTTCATGCTAACAGAAAAATACATTGAGTGACACTACCCTGATATGAATTCAAAAAGCAGTATCTATTTTTTCACAGATTCCATGGAATTAAATGTCAGACACATATAGAAATATAGATAATGTATTATTTGTAAACAAAAATATGTTTTCAAATATGAATGTTTTCCCCAGCACTGTCTCACAACCATTTATACATTATAACATATAACGTACAATAAAATATTTGTCAATTGTAACATTAATTTCAACTTCATACCATATAAACATTCTCTCATCATAATATAGTATAAAAATAGATTTAATATTTGTTATACATCGTATGTAGAAGCAGAGACATTACCACCATGCCCTGTCCAATTTGTGTGCACAAATTTTCCTTCTTCGCCAAGTAATTCGTAAGTATGTGCTCCGAAATAGTCACGTTGAGCTTGAAGTAAGTTTGCTGGGAGTCTAGCAGTTCTGAAGCCATCGTAGAAAGCTAGAGCTGTTGATAAAGCAGGGGTTGGTATTCCAAGTTGTACTGCAGTTGAGACTACTACCCTAGCACTAGCTTGACAATCTTTCATTGCCTTGGCAAAGAAGTCATCCAGCAGTAAATTCGAAAGTTTTGGATTCTTATCAAATGCTATTTTGATATTTCCTAAGAAAACACTGAAAACAAAAATAAAGTTTTTAATATATTTATTACTAGATGAATAGTTTTAAAATTAATTGAAGGGATATACCTTCTTATAATACATCCTCCTCGCCACATAAGTGCTATACCACCGTAATTTAAGTTCCAGTTGTGAATCTTGGCAGCTTCTCTTAGTAACATAAACCCTTGGGCATAGGATATAATTTTCGATGCGTAAAGGGCATTCTTCAAGTGTACTAGGAACTGTTTCTTATCACCTTCGTACACTGAGTCTGGACCTTTCAATATTTTACTTGCGTCTATTCTTTCGCCTTGTAGAGCAGAAAGACATCTAGCAAAGACAGATTCTCCAATCAACGTTACTGGAACTCCATAATCCAATGCGGCAATAGCTGTCCATTTTCCAGTTCCTTTCTGACCAGCTGTATCTCTAATTCGTTCTAACAAATAACCCTTCTCATTTTTATATTTAAGAATGTCACGAGTGATTTCAATTAAGAAAGAATCTAATTCTCCTTTGTTCCACTCGTCAAGGACTTGGCTCATCTCCTCTGGTGTAAGTTTTAAACCATTTCGCATAATGTGATATGCTTCACAAATCAGTTGCATATCACCATATTCGATACCATTGTGTACCATTTTTACAAAGTGTCCTGCACCTGTTTCTCCAACCCAATCGCAGCATGGTTCGCCGTCGGCTTTGGCACAGATTGACTATAAAAAATATTTTGTCATTTTATTATAATAAATATGTATTAAATAATTTTTAAATAAATCATTGCCTTTTAAGTACCTGGAAGATGTCTTTAATATGTGGCCAAGCTTTTGGATTTCCACCTGGCATTAAAGATGGTCCATACCTAGCACCTTCTTCCCCTCCACTAACTCCGCTACCAACGAACAAAATTCCTTTTTTATCTAAATCTTTAGTTCGTCTTTCAGTGTCTTGGTATTCAGAATTACCACCATCGATTATAATGTCACCAGGGGACAACAAAGGCACTAATTGATCGATGAAAGCATCCACTGCAGCACCAGCTTTTAAACAAAAATACACATTAATTTATAATTACTTTTCTTAAGAGACGGAAGAATACAATTGTATCAGATTACTATCTTAGATATGTAATATCTTATCATATAAACTTCAAATAATATAGAATAGACACTTAATAATCTTTTACAAGGTCAAATTATAGACTTATACAAATATAGTACGTAATAACTTACCTTTTACCAAAAGCATTACTCTCCTTGGTGACTTTAGTTTCTCTACCATTTCTTTCAGCGAATAGGCACCAATAACTTTTGTGCCTTTTGCTTCATTTTGTAAGAAAGATTTAACCTTATCTGTTGTACGATTGTATGCGCAGACAACGAATCCATGATCATTCATGTTAAGAATTAAATTTTGGCCCATAACAGCCAACCCTATAAGGGCAATATCTGCTACTCTATAAAGTAGAATAAAGTTATAGGTAAAAAAAAATCATACTTTAAACTTATAAAAAAAAACAATGGTAGAGTACATTACATAAGGAAACATGTGATAATGTAATTCTAGCGTAATAGAATAGTTACATTAACGTAAAAATAAAACAATATAATAGCAAGTAATAATAAATAATGTAGCGTAAAGGGGTAGTAAATAATATATTTAAAAAATGTATTGTCTTAGATTAAAATTTAGCAATTCCCTAATTTTATAAATTTAAATTTGAATTTTATTAAAAATGATAAAACAATTACTTACGGTTTGCTCATTTTAAAGGGTCGTAAATGTGAACAGTAGAGAATGTAAGTTACTTTTGGAGCGAGTTCAAAGAGTAACAAGTGTCCGAACGTTTCCGCTAGGCCGATCCAGAATGAACATTCATTCTCGAGTACTCGTCTTCGGCATCAGCCGACGTTTCGTTAGCCAATCGCGATGCACACCAAGGTCAGCATGAAGTCAACACGACACGAACACTCTACTACTAATCTAGTATTTCATAATTATACTACTACAGAGATAAACGGACCGAAATTATTTCTTTTATTTATGATATGATATTATCTTTAGAAAGCCTATATTAGCGTAAAAATAAATTTATTTCTTCATTTAAATGTATCATCCTGTATAAAGATGACGAATGAGACGCAGTCGATATAATGTTTGAAGAAATTTACAGTCATCCGATTTAATTGAAAATTTGTATTGTCGATTTTCATTCTACACGATGTAAATTTTGAATATCAAACATTTTTGTTTCGAAGTTTATTTGATGAATTACAGTTTTATTTTATGTCAGAATCGAATGAAATTTAATGGAATTATTTACGTAAGAATTAATAGCCACGATACTAAATATGATAATTTATTCCGAGGTAAAATGACTTGAACGCATTAATGATTATTATTACGAAATCATAGTACCACGATTATAGAATACAAGTCTATCTTTTACTTTCGTTTAACAGAAAAAGAAAATGTAATGATTTGACCAAATTTATTAGAAATATTATTGAGAATGTATGGTTTCTCAATATAGGAGAATATTGTTTTACGCGCGGTTTGTTAGACGCCTTTCGTCTCCAATCAACGCTTGTCTATACAAGACTGACATCACTTTCAGTTATAGCTGGATGGTGATTGGATCGTTTTTCCATATGGATGTTTTAATTGGAAACGCAACATGTCGCGATTTGCTTGATTAGATTAGGGAAGGTCCTCGTATGTTTCTTTCACTTTAGCATTCTATTTAGTGAGTTTTCAACAGTTTGTAACGGTTTTTCTGTGTGCATTTTACGTTGTGAAGCAACGACGACGACACTGGTTTTTATAAAACATGTTGGAAAAGATTTTCGTGGAAAGAAGAACATAACCCTATGACAATGAGATGTCCTATTTCTGAAACCAAAAACATCCTTTTTATCAAGACTAAGTCTGTACAGTGATACGATTAAAGAAATATTGTTGTCCAAGTTATATGGTGACTCAAGCAATATGGGACTACTCTTCGCGAAATTGTGGAGTCTCTTTGGCAATGAAGGTATATTCCCATATATGTACTAATACCATTCATGATTATTTCATTCCTTTGAGCGTCGCGTCGTACAAATAACGTAATTGTGAATCAATTTTAATAACTACGAATAATGACAATCTGTTTAGTATAAATACATACAAATGAAAAGTAAAGTACATCATCCTAAGTACAAAATATGTGGAAGGATTGGATGAATGTTGAAATATTTTTCGAAATACAAGTTTTCAAATTCAATAAAATTAATAAAAAGATTGCTGCATTACATTTGAATTATGTAGAATTGATGATTGCATTTCGAATGAGGATTGTATGTTGAAGAAAGTATGTAATGAAGTGAAAGTACATTCCTTTCGTTGCAATGTTTATATAACAGGTGAAATAGAAATGCTGAAATAATCTATAAATTTGCTTTCTACACTTAATCTAAAATAAGTAGATAATTCATAATGGATATGAAATTTACTTTTACAAGTTATCACATATTATACTTTATGACAGTTACATTTGTCTCACTTTATGTATGTGTATGGTAACATATGCTTGTCTGATTTCTCTTTACTAGCAGTGTGCATTCTTTCTTTTTTCTTTAATTTTTCTAATGTAAAATAAGTTTGCATCTATTGGCAATTTAATTCTCAAGGCAAATTTATTAAAGTTTAATTTATATATAATCTTTTGATATACTTCTAAATAATTAAGATCATGTTACTTTGTTTTCAGAGCATAAGATAGTTATGGTAGGTTTGGATAATGCTGGTAAGACAACTATATTGTACCAGTTCCTAATGAACGAAGTTGTTCATACATCGCCGACTATCGGATCAAATGTAGAAGAAGTAGTTTGGAAAAATATTCACTTTATAATGTGGGATTTGGGTGGACAACAGAGTTTACGAGCAGCTTGGTCTACTTACTACACTAACACTGAGTTTATAATAATGGTTATAGATAGTACAGATAGAGAAAGATTAGGTGTAATAAGAGAAGAATTATACTCAATGCTGAATCATGAGGAATTAAGTAAAGCCAATGTATTAGTTTATGCTAATAAACAAGATTTAAAAGGTAGCATGACAGCTGCAGAAATTTCTAGACAATTGGATTTAACATCAATTAAGAAACACCAGTGGCATATACAAAGTTGTTGTGCACTTACTGGAGAAGGGTAAGGATAGAACATTAAATTGTATAACTATATTAATTTATAAATTAGCAATTTAATAGTTCACCATTATTTTCAGGCTTTATCAAGGTTTGGAATGGATAGTTGGACGTTTAAAGAAGACATGACGTACATTATGAGGATTCATTTTAAATGTAATAAGATATCTAAACTGTAAAGTATATGTTCATTGTAAGTTACTGTGCCACTCTACGAATTGTACAAATGAATGGAGAATGCATGGTCATTTTTCAAATGGTACATTAGCTTCATGCATAACTTCAAGTGCAACTGTATTTGCCGATCACAGTTATTGCTGCAGGCACATAACGTATCAAATGGTGGACGGGTAAACTTTGTCTTATCTATTAATGTGATACGAAATATAATAACAAATGACTACATCTATAACATAAGAGTAAAGTAACGTTTTAACTATTCTCTCCATAAAAAAATATGTAAAAGAAATTGAAAAACTTTAGAATTCCAAGTCTTTTATAGGGGGTATTGTTGAATTATGAAAGATATGTATAGTGTGAATTTTCTTTTCTCCTTGCACACAAAGATGCACATTGTGAATATTCTATAGCAGGACTGTCAAAGTTAACAATAATCAATACATTGTTTTATAAATATAAAATTCTGTATTTAAATTGCAATTCAAGAAGTATGAAATGTTATTTTTGTCTTGACAAGAAAATTCGATCAAGAAGTCTGTATGCTCGTGTCGAAAATATGAAATTTAATCTTGATCCCGTCCACCTGTGTTTATAATAACAAAAGAATAGATAGTCCATTCTACTTGGTTGATATGCGGATAGAAATTGTTTGGCCTGTACGATTTTCAAAACAATACCTATGTACATAGTTTTTATACTCCGCATTAGTAGTAAACAATTGTAAAAAGTAAAATCCGATCTAGCACCAATTGAATCACATATTTTTCAAGTTTCTGTGCGAGTTTAAACATTTCTCAGTGCTTGATACTGCAAAACAGTCTTGCGCGACTGTGGCTAGATTTATTCAACCAATCTAACTAGATGATTGAAAGCAGCATACTTACTGCTCTGTGATATGTGGATTCAACAATCGGACGGTTGTTTGTTGGGAACATTGACTCTGAGTTATGTAGGAGAATGATAATTATCTATTAGAAAAATATTCTTTACACATGAAAAGAATATTTTCTGGTAGAAAAAAAGTTGATCGTCTCATTGTAAATATAAATGAATCATTTTGATTCTTTGATCCATAAATATCCAATTAACAGCTGTCTCATTTATTTTATTTACTTCATAACTTAGAGCAACTGAATTTCATATAGCTAGAAATACTTCAGTATTTAATATCTATTGAAACTTAAAATATTAATAGCATACGCAAAAGAAATCATTGTAGAAATTATTAAGATCATCATATGAAAGATAAATGCCGTCTAAAGCCAGAGTGAGATCATACATTTAAAGTTTCGTAAAAGTATAAACAGTGGTTTTCTCATATTGAGAAGCAATGCATTAATTGTCGTATATATGATATCATACTGCAAACTGTACACAATACTATTATGTATATATTCTCGTTAACGGTTTTTGTTACATAAATAGTTGTGAAATATGCAGGACGAATTTACAGATTGTTTTATTTTCATGAGAGTTCACAATTCATACCAGTTGGATGTACTACTTGTGCAGATTTAAACATTACGAATGGGTCAGTAAGGGTACAGTGACGTGAAAATTAATTCAAATTTTTGTGTTGAATCGTATTGATAAATGTTAATCAATTTATACAATATTATAAATCAAATAATTGCAAAACAAGGTTGTTAATTGACATAAGGACTGAAGTTAATGTAAAATAAATTCATTAAACTTTCTTTTGCGGGAAATAGATAGGTACCGAATTCTGCATCACACTTTCTTTAGCATATAGTTTTATATTTCTTAATTTCTTTTAATGCTGAATATTTGATTAATAATCTACTATTAAATAAATATGTAATCGCATACAATTGTAATAAAAATTATGTACATTTTCCATTATTTATTTTGCGTTGAGGGATCATGAAGTTTCTTAATTCTTTTGTAATAAGATTTTTTAAATTACAATAAATATATTTGATTATATTCAGTTCTGGTCTGAAATATTAAATAACCATTAAATAAATTACTTGGTCTTAGGAGAAGGAATATACCGAGTTTTTGAGCAGAGGAAACAGCAAATATTATTTTCAAAGATCTATTTATTTTCACGTTCGTTATAAATAAAGTATCGCACACACTCACTCATTCTCTTAGCAGTGGTTCTACCACTGGCCGTAGTATCTTTAATTTACGTAAACTGTAATGAGTCGATCCGGTTGAGTCATGTATATACTAAAAGTATTGAAAAAAATGTTTAACCAATAACTGGTGCATCAACACTGCAACACCGTTTAGAATATCCCTTTAGCCCTATGTATATTTCATTTCATATTGCATATTGTATTTTACTAAGAGTAGTTCTTTGCAATCTTTCTCTGCAAAACAAAAAATTTCCTACATGATGCTTCCTCGCTACAGCGATAAAAATAAAGATGCTTATTGCAATTGAATTATGTCCTAGAAAATTTTGATATCCTGATGGCAATGTCTGTTTAATTACAGATAGTGTCTGTAGAATGTTAACTATGCACACAGCTAACTTTGGACCAGCTATTTTTGTATGTCCCTTCTAATTATTGTTACCATGATTTGTATCGTGTTTTTACTTCTAAAATCGTTACTGCTTAAGTTACGTAAAGCGACAAATATATTTACAATGAACCGTGTCTACTATTTTAACGCGTGGTATTATGTTCTCGTAATCGATTTGGCAGTTGAAACTATTGTATACTCGACCAATCTATATTATATATATATATATTTTATAATGTAAAAACTGCACCGTATTTATTTCCATTATTATTAGGAAGCAACAATATCGGTCATAGTTTTTACAATATAAATACGCGACGAAGTTCAATTTTAGAATGTCTACGTTTGAACAATACATCATTACGTTAGATGATTAATTATTGTTTCTAATACCTGGCCTCATATCATTTTAATAATACTCGGCAATTAAGACGACTTCGCTGAAGTCATATCAAAATGAATTCGAAATGAGTTCGAGACTTACACTTTTCCGTGTATCGATAACATTCGTAACATGATTCAAAGCAGTCAGTTCCTTGCTCCTGGAAGTTATGATGATGGTGTGACACGAACTTAAAGTTTTCAATGATTCTGATACCGTTTCCTTTCCATTTTATAAATAAAGATGACGCTTAAGCTTTGACGGCTTTCATGAGGAGATCAGTGCTAAGAGATTTGGGCCTCTCGATTGGCAGACCAAGAGCACGGTCCCAAACAAGAGACGCTAGAACACCGAGAGCACGGGACACTCCAAACAGTACGGTGTAGTAATTCATTTCCTTCATTCCATAATATTGCAACAGGACACCGGAGTGGGCATCTACATTCGGCCACGGGTTCTTGACCTTGCCAGTTTCCAAGAGAATTGGTGGAACTATCTTGTATACTTGACTCACCAACTGGAAGTAGAAATATTGTATCGATTACTAAAAGATCTTTAAAACTTTCGAGAACAAGATGCGACAAATTTCGAGAACAACGATTTTACCTTGAATAGCTTGTCGTCCGGCAAATGTTTCAAGGCGAATTCTCTCTGGCAGGTGTATCTAGGGTCAGTCTTTCTAAGCACAGCATGACCATATCCGGGAACAACTTGTCCGCTCTTCAGGGTGTTCCAGATGAAGTCTTTAAGTTTCTCGTCGCTGGGACTGTCTCCAACTTGGGAGCGCAGTTTCTCCAGCCATACCAATACTTCTTGATTCGCAAGACCATGAAGAGGTCCTGCCAAACCGTTCATACCAGCCGCGAACGATAGATAGGGATCGGACAATGCCGAACCCACCAAGTGAGTCGTGTGTGCGGATACGTTTCCACCCTCGTGGTCAGAGTGGATGGTCAAGTACAAGCGCATCAGCTCGATGAACTCCTTGTTGTCGTAGCCGAGCATGTTCGCGAAGTTCCACGACCAATCCTTGCCAGCATCCACGGATCCCAAGCCCTTGCCGCCTTTGTAAATATTTCTGTATATCGTAGCAGCTATGACTGGCAGTTTGGCGATCAGATTCATCGAATCTTCGTAGACGGTCTCCCAGTACTTGGACTTGTGTACACCTTTGGTGTAGGCCTTGACGAATTCACTCTCGCTGTTCAAGAGCGTTATCGCAGCAGAGAACTGGGACATCGGGTGGAGCGACTTTGGCAAATTGTTCAAAGTTTTGACCACGTGGTCGGGCAAGGCGCTCCTTGCGGCCCATTCTTTCGAAAGTGCTTTCGCTTGAGCGTCAGTGGGAACGTCACCGGTGATCAAAAGCCAGAAAAGACCTTCTGGAAGTGGCTCCTCGCCACCACTAGCCTTCGGCAGAAGTTTCTGACACTCGGGAATCGACTTTCCACGGAATCGGATACCTTCCTCGGGATCCAACACCGATGGTTCCCAGACCAAACCTTTGATTCCTCGCATGCCACCGTACATCTGGAATATTATAATTACATTAATATTGTGCAATTCAATTTTGTATTCAAGGTTACAAGGTGGATTTCAATCTTACTTTAATCAATTATTATCTCTTTGATTATTCGAAGTAAGAGAAGAAACGCGACGATATTATTTATTAAATGATTTTAGTGTACGATTTTGTAGTTGGAGAAAGCACTGTGTCGCTGTTAGATCAAGAACAATGACCGCTAACACATATGTATATCAGTCTTTTAATTCATTGACCGACAGTTTTACTTCATAAGTCTCAAACGAATGCAAGATAATTTTAAATGTAAAATAATAGAAAATATTCAAGGATACATTAAACCTTTCATCGGTTTAAAATTTTTCGAATATTATCGTCTGTATCGACCATGAGATCCATTTTGAATGTAGAATTTAAGAAAGAGGAAGTTATTTCACAGTTACGCAATAATATGATAAGTTCGCATCTATCTCGGTTATTTATCAGTATGGTAAAAAATAATCGGTTGTAGACTATGTCTCCGTAGAAAAAAAAGTGTTCTACACGTGGTGTGTAATGCTAATATGTACATCAAGGCGCCTTTGTCAATTGCAATACAAGTTCTCGAACGATCATTTTTATTCGGTATCACGCGATCCTACGATCGCTTCGTGTGTTTGGGATTACGTAATCAATAGCTGCATACCATGTCCACGGTGACCTCGCCGACTTTGGTGGCTCCATGCTGCTTACGGAAATTCTTGACACGCTCTTGTTCCTTCGGGATCTTGTCGGCAAGGACCTTTCGAAGATCAGTCGAAGCGTCGGTTAACGATCTCAAGAAAATTGTGGAAGTTATTTTCTGTAAATAGAAAAATAGAACAGAGCGGTTAGTCAGCAATTTAATCCAGCAGATAATAATTTAATCGCGTCATCGATCAAATTGATTGAAATTTTCCGTGGGTAGCAGGGATTACTTAGCGGAAGATAGTCGAGTATAATATCCTCTAAAAATTCATTTTATCAATTCCATGCATTTAGATAACGATCCACTCAAATACTGATATCGCGGGCGGCGGAAGTACTTCATTATCGTTGCCAATTTTTCATTCAGTTTTATAGCAGGTTGTTTGGATTCTCAGATTTTCATTTCAGTGTTGAACTGAAATCACCATTTCAGAAGTAGTAATACGGTGAAACGATTCCAACGCATTATTCTAATCCAATTAATGGATATTAATTATTCTAATATTCTAATTAATTATTGAAATACGTCGAACTTTAGAGGGAGAGCTTTATGATAAATATTTTTATTAGCTGCAACCAGGGTTTGATTTTTATAAATTATTTAACGTGTCTTTCAATATGTAATTAATATTTCAATTCGTACTTAATTAGGACTTCAATTAATTCTTCATTAGTTTACGTGAATTTACTACAATAAAAAGAGATTCAAAGAAACAGCTGCGAGGGATATTTCGACTAATCATGCGTGACTTCTGGATTACGTAAAAATAACGAGCGGGCTCATTATGATATATGTATTTATCTGATACTGCTCACACGTGAAGGACCATCTGTACCGAACATCTGATCACTTCGTGAATGATAAAATTGACGGTGGTTAGTATGTAATAGGTATATTCGGCATGTTACCAGTCTAACAATAAATTTTCGTTGGAACATATACAAATTCTCATTCGGAAATTTACATTAATTTTCACACAGTGCTATTTTAAGAATTTTATCTGTATATATAATAACATTTATATTATATGTAGATTGTTCAGAATAATGTATAATGTACACCGACAGCTGGGAATTCACTTTTAAAAGCGTATACGTAAGTGCGTTCTATAATTAGTATGTACAGAACTGTCTAATGGATATTCGAAAAACGGTGTATTATGTCAGAGAATATTTGCATCTAATCAAGTTTTTAGCACAATGTATAATCAATATGTTTTTTTCCAATTACGTGTAGAGATAAATAAAGTCGACACCAGAGGCTTCTTTTAAAGTATCATACAATTTAGTTTTGTGCGGTTTATTAGATTAATACAATTGATATTACTAATATAGTGTTTGTACGTATGTCTATATACTCATTCATTTGCAACGTACGAACTATTAGCAGTGAATTAAATATTTTTTATGTTTAGAGTTTGTAAAAATATGAATTTGCACGAGTTTCGGCGGTTGATTTCTACGTGGTCGATTGTACAAGTCATATTGTACAAATCGCTCACTTACCGCAAATTCGTCACGTCGTTTTACGTAACCCACAAAATTGTTTCTGCGATTACGTTGCACACAGATCACAAGCATTACGCAACGTTGACGGTTTCAAACGGAAAAGGGAAAAAACACGTGAACGGTTAAATATCAGGAACGTTAACGATGCCTTCGATGACCATTTCCTTAGCAAAGCGGGGACTTCTAGCGAATCAGCTTCGCCTCGAGGTCACGAGGTCCCGCGTTAGAGTTCATTATCAAAGCACGAACCTTGGGCAAATGACACCGGGATTATGTTAATAATTCAGAGTCAACGGTGGCAGAAAAAAATCGCGAGTTACATATAACACGAGCCGTTTCTTTCTGAACCGGTATTTGCAAGTGCAATGTTGCTGGTGCGGTGATATTTGAGATTTCGAAATGATCTCGATTGCTTCCGGTCGTTTCGATTCCACGGATTTTTCCACCGGTTGAATTTTTTCTCGCGAGAAGGCACTCCTTTAAATCTGAAATAGTGCCCGAGTTGCACGAGAATCTGCAGATAGCGGGTAATACGCAAAGCTGGGAGCAAACATAGAAACACGGGCACGTTTTACAACGTGGATGAAGAACTGGGTCGAGGCGAGATCTCGGTGGGAAGGTAAATGGGACAATGGCCGGGCTAGTCCTGTGGATTTTTGTACCTATTGTCGGACCTTGATTGATCAATGCGCCAGTAACGAGAGGCCATTTTGAATAGAGTTGGCCTCTCAAAATCCGTGGTGCCGATCTCGGTCACCCAGATATACTTATTTCAGCAACCGATTATAAAATACTTTTATTAGTTTCATTTGATTTATAATTATTAATCTGGGTTAACCATTAAGATAGTCGGTAATTTTAGACTGATAAGTCAGGAACACTTGTTACATAAATGAAGACAAAAATATAAATGAATTCATATAGTATAAAAAATAGAAATAAGGAAAACAACTGACACAATTTTAGTCAAGATCAAGGTGGTTTACATGACCGATTAAAAGTAACGACATGTTTGAGACTGTAAAAATAGATTCACTCATCCGTTCACGATTCTATTTTTGATACATGAAACATTTCGAGAACTGTGACTTATTATGTAACATTACTTAAGGTTGTCCAAGGTCAAACATAGAAAACACAAAATCAGGTGTTTCGTTACGAGATTGAAAATTTATTTCGTTTTCAGGAGACAGTAAAGGATTTTTACGTAAGTCTTTTTTATGTAAGTGTGGCACTATACACTTGGGCTAAATTAGGAAAGGGAGTCTCTTTCGTGTACGATATGTCTCTGAATATAGGCTGCTATGACTTTGACCTTCTCACTAAAATTTCCATTCATCAGGTTTATATAATTAAACTCAACACATAGACGAAATACACTCCCAAAATACTAAATCATACAGAACAAGGAATTTTAAAAATATAGTAGAGTACCGCTACGTTTATTAGATCTTCATTTAAAGAAAGAAAATAATTTCTTATTCGTTTAAATTACGTGAAGACAGATCATTATTTTTATTATTAGAAGGTTCTCACGTAACCATGAATACTTTATGTCACATTAGCTTCATTGTACAAGCATGTATCGGTAAAACGCACACATGCAACAAGAATATTACTGTATTCACCTATAACGTTATGTCTGGAGTTTGGCCAAAGTAACGAGTAAGTGGACTAAAAATAAATAGTTTCGCGTGTTGTATAATTTAGGCTATAGATGTGCACTCTATAATGCATATGAGACAAAGAAATTGAAAACAAGAATGTGTCCTTTGCAACGCGGTCAATGTTATAACAAGTGATTACATTTAAAACGAAACACCGCTGAAAATTTTCTAGTTACATGTATACACTAGTGCGATACGTATGCTTATATAATAGTTTAATGTATCATAATGATAGTTATTACGAATCGGACATAAGAGAATATTAAAAGATTAAAATACATAAGTATGGCTTATAAAATGCAAGAAATATTCAAATGAGCCACTCGAAACTCTGCATAACTGAAATTTTTGTGCCAATTAAATACTTAATTATAAGGAAAGATGTGTAATTTTCAATAATTTGCTATAGTTATAAAATTAATAACGTAATCAATAATAAATTACTTCTGCTCAACATTTGGTATTTCTACAATTTTATAAATATTCGAGGAAACCAGTATATGGTAACTTATTTTATTACAATTTTATATTATTTGATTACTACGTAAATATATTTTAGATATTTTATTGAATTAAACATGTATTACTATAAGTTGCGACTATATCAAACAATTATATTTGCTATTAATGAGAATGAGTTCATTACCCGCAGTGTCGTTTAACGCGTTTCGATATTCAAATAGCGTGACAGTAATGTTTACACGTGGCGATCTATTCACACCAGGAATGTATCGTTCGAAATGTAAGTTTCAGTAACAATATACTCAGATCGTAATGCAAGAAGGATATCAAGTTGTAGCTGCAATGGTGTAACCGAATACTAATTGAACAGATTGCTCGTTGTTTTTAAGTTACACTCCAAGTGACTTTACCATTCTTGAATCTAACTCGTCGAATGTAATTAATATTTAAGGGATGACATACTCACTGTACATACTAATTTAATTTTAGTTTCTTATGGGAGAAAATTAGATATTAATTTTATTCCTAGGTGTATCTTGCTATTTATCATATAAGAAAAAAAGAGCGTTCAAAATTCTGTTTCAATTATAATTTAGTGGTCCTTTAATTATATGGCAGTTTTTTAAAACAACAGATTTTTATAACGTTTTACAATCAGCAATTAATCGATTACAAACAAAGTTCGACACGCGCTCTCGCTAGCGTAAAATCCTAATCCCGTAGTATCGTCCAAGTTGTAAATGGTATTACGTAGTAATAATCAGCTTGCATTTCCTCATCAATTAATAACTGGATTTACCCGTTGATAAAATACTGATATATGGAAAAGTGACACTGATTGATGATTATTTTATAATTCGATGAATTAAAAATCTTACATAAATTAATCTGTTGATCAACAATTTTGATTGCATTAGTTAACATTTTAAATAAAGCTGAGATCTCTTTGAACAAATTTAAATTCCTTTTACCTTCGACCCGCGACGATTTTAAGAAAATGAAAATAATAAAGAATCTACTGTTTTAAAATTGTTTCACTTAGCGTAGTGTTAAGAAAATTCACTTTTAATTTTACAGTCAATTAAAAATATTGAGAACATTTAAATGAACTGTAAATGTTTGATCGATTTGATTGTTTCAAGTCGCTGCAGTTAGAAATCTAATCAAATACGTGATCGAACCTTCCATATCGAACATGAATGTAAAAATACAAAAGTCATGATTACAGTGCCACGGAAGCGTGTGATAAGTAGAACTTGTAATGGCAAACGTGTCTGCATAAACTTCGCATCGCGTAACGTCAGACTATCGTAATGACGCAGATAGATGTCCCATATGTATACAATTTTTGTGTCCATGCAAATATAGAATTGTAATTTACTTGAAATTGAAATTAATCTTTTATTTTAATAATAGGGAATTCTGATCATGAAATACAATTGATACATTGATATAATTAAATTTGAACGATTAATGACATCAACATAAATATTCGGATTAACTTTAAACCGAGGATTAAAAATGGCTGGTACGTATTGCCTTGCAAAAATAAGAAAAGAAATTATTACGATTTTCTGTAATTTTTATTATTAACATATATTTGAATAAAAAAATCTATTGAATCAATTCCTATGGAAACATCTAATAAGCAACAAAAAATTACTGCAAGTTAACGCACGAAAAGTTTGGAATGCTGGAATTTAAACCAGTTTACGAAATTTCGATACCTAAAATTTTATCGTATAACAAATTTATTCTCGGCTTAATGTCAGATATAATATCTGGTGAACTCTCAGATATACATACTACTAATACTATCTCGTTACCTGGCAATAAAAAAATTCCCCGAGTACAGCAATTTTTGTATGAATTTGCTCACAACAAATAAAACGATTGGTAATGATAAATGATGAAGGTAAGACGATGCTTGCCGAACACATTTTAATCAAAAGCAAACGCTCTGTTGATTTATACGGTCTGTTCGAGTGTACTGGCACAGATTAATCTGTCGTGACATATGCAGTTCAATATCCGCCCCAATAAATGTTATCAGCCACAGATTCTGTATTAATATTTTTAAATATGAGTCAATATGACTTTAAAATGTTAAACGGCCTCATTTTTTCATAGGAACCGTTTTCTTAAATGTTTATTTTCTGGTTTAGTTATAATTTCTTTAGTACACCGCAAAGGCGATTACTTTTAAACTTTACAATTTTATAAGCTGCCTAATACAACATTTGAATAAAACATTTTTCCCTATTTCCTTTAAATAAAAAATATTAATTTACGAAGCATTGAAATTCTTGTAACCGTGATTTGTTCTGAGAGATGATTCGTATTCAAAGTTCCTATTAAAAGTAATTCATCTTTACTATGAGTTCACGAATCTTTAGTACTTTGGTTATGGCAAAAGTTGTTAACGACTTAACTGAATAATCAGTTCGCTAATGTTCCATTAATGTTCCAAATAGAATCTTAAATATAGAATGAAAACACGATTTAATGTTTTGACCCATTATAATTCATAAAAAATATTGAAATGGAAATTGATCAAGTAATGAAGTGGGATAAAAATCTTGTAACAATTCTGGAACTATTCCTTTAACATCAGTAATTCAAAAGCGGTAGATTTCGTGTAGAGTCGCTATTATAGTAAATGAGAGATATCATCCTACTCCTACGTGTTCACGACATTTTGACGTCATTCGACGCACGAGCTTCTAGTTCTCTGTGTGGCACGTCCAGACAGATACTGATCACCTGATTTCGTCCTTGCTTTCTAATCACACCTACTGTCGTAAGAAATAAACATTACACCGATAAACATATTTAACGAGTGTTATTATTCTATTGTTTTGTTTTTAATTATCTTACTTATACCATTTTCATATATATTTTATGGAATTTGATCATTTTTCACATTCTGTAAAATTCATATTTTTCCACTTTCAATCTGATTCAGCTTTATGCTTAATTTTGTTGTTTTGAGAAGAACAAAATTTTTCAACTTTACTATCCACACATTCATTGAGAATCACACTCAATGCTGTTTAAAATTATGACTCGTACTATTATGTCTCTTAGTCATATCATCAACTGCGCCATGAAGAAGACATCGTTGTTTCCTCCAATCTATTGTAATTATGAAATTGATTCTTTTAGTGAACGAAATAAAATAGTATATTTAAACTTTCATGTACTCAAACGTAATTTGCAAGTTTATAGAAAAATGATAAAAAATACAAATTATTTATGAAATATTAACTCGTTAATTTTTGTGCTTATTATACATTGTCTCTAGTTTACATTTATAAAGTATGTAAGCAGAAAATTGACTTGGCGTTACGTCATCGTCATCGTCATCTCCGGAGAAAAACTGAATGGGTTAGCGGATTGTAACAGTCACGATTTCACTTGGAAAGTTGTTCAACGTTTGCATGTGTCCTCTTTTACGTGAATGTTAGTTAAGTTAATAGTAATAATAATGTATTTCAATGTATGCTAAAAGAAATTTAAAAGAAAATTGTATACTTGCGACTACGTATTAATGAGTCTAAACTTCCATAACTTTAAAGAGTAATTTAATTTCTAGTCTTGTGTCCATTGTTTCCGAGGTTATCTAAGATAAATTGAAATGCAAATCTTATTTAATATTCATTGCATAACTGATTAAGACAAGAATGAACCAATATTCAGATTATGGAATTAATTCTGTAACCTTTTAATTGATGACGAATTAACTCGTCATATGCGTTTTATATCATTTTTTAGAAACTATTAATTTTCTTCTCAATTCGACGAATAAGTCTTTCACTTCATTGTATTAATCATTTATTAATTGCTCGAAATACTTCGACACGCGTCTGGGCGATCGAAGATAAACTAACCGTAAGAAACTTCTGTCGATAAATCAATACGAAATGAAATTAGAGTGCTGATAATGCAGTAATAAGTAATACGATTAACCTAGTGCACTCGGACAATGCGGGACCATTGACACGTGCACCCAAAGTTCACCGATGAAATAGCGTTGCAGTTAGAGAATGCAATAACGCCTGTTCGAGGTTAGGCCGTGCATTTCAAATTGCTGTGCCAATTAATTGTTTGCAATATAAAAAATACGTATCATTAGTTTCGTTTATTTGTAGAATTTAACTAAATTCTGTAGTCAAAAACTTGAATAACTATTCAAAATTTAATTATTTCTTATATCCTGCTTGAAAAATCGATATCGAACAGATATTTTTACAGCTACCTGCGTTTCGAAGACAATAATCAACTGTGATCTTTATTTATCAGCAAACTTAGACTTGCGTGATAATGATTTACAGTTGGCCACGAGAAAGCATTCCTTGTCTTTCCACTGCATTCCCCGCGATCTTCTGGCACATTCACTTCGAAATTTCAGTCTCCTGGAGTTTCGAATGCGTTCGAAGCTGATTGGAATCGACATTATTGAAATCTCCATCGAGCTATTAAATGAATTCCGATTATCATAAGATCCTTCTCGGGCCAATTATATTTTCAAATTCTTAATTGATTTTTTAATTAATTCAATATCGAGTTCGACGGATAAATTAACTGAATATACTGTCTCATTAAAAATGAGGTAAACTTGTCGAAACGTTACTTCCTCTTGAATTTTGATGAAATTGAAATGCGTTGCCAAGGTCACCGTTTTGAACAACTTTTTCCTTGGAAGTACATATATGTACATATATGGTGGTCTATAGTAGTTTCCGATATATATATATATATATATATATATATATATATAATTAATAATAAAATAAATAAAAAATAAATAATTAAATTTAGAGGACGCTTAGAGTCTCGTGATTCCATTGAGATCGCCGTTATGTAATGGTAAAAAATGTGAAACTTCTTCAAAGATTCCTTTATCCATATATATTTAATCATATACATATAATTATATTTAATTATAGAAACATATATAGCTTCTTTGACGAAGCTTAACATTTTTTACTATTGCATAACGACGATCTCTATGGAATCACGAGACTCTAATCGTCTTCTTAATTAATTGTTGGTGACATAGTATAATACCATGTCTGATAGCTCTTGTTATCACTGATTGCATAATCAACTAGCTTGTGAAGGGCATTACCAGATGGAATACACCCGTCATCTACAATTATCTAATTGATTTCGCGCCATATAATCGTCAAATGGCGCTAAAACGACCGCTGAGGGTGTCACACGCAATCTTGATTAACACTGAAATGCAACCGTCTTGCAAACGATTGGGGACTGAAGGTTACTGTGAACTTGAAAAGTCGCGGGAGGCCGCGGTATCATAACCATATGCAAAAGGTTACATGTTCTCTCTGCATAGTATACTTGTATAATTTAGCAGCAAGTATTGAATGATTCAAATTGTTCATCGATAGGAATATCGCCAAAAAAACCACCATTTTATTAATGGAATTCAAATAATTTTTGTAAAACAAATTTTATGTGTTAATTCCAAAAAAACTAATTGTAATCAATTTGACACATTTTGTAAAAAAGAATTTTACGTGTACAATGCAGAATTGTATACAGACGATTTTATATGTAATTTCGCATGTTATATAAACATTTTACAATTATATCATGTTCCAATAAAAATTATATGTATTTCGTTAAATCTAATTTGTCTTCATTATTAATTCGCAAACAACGAACCAATTGAAAATAACATTTCGAACCAATTGAATCGTGAATAGTCACAATCGGACGGGTTATGTCGTACGCTTATTATAACTGTGTTGACCGAGTATCGGGCACAGAATTCTCTTTCATTTCCCTTATTATTTATAGCGAGAATATTAATAGACTCGGCCGATCGATAAACGATCGATGGACCGTATGAAATTTTGGCTTAGATCGAACACATTGACTGTATCAATCGGGAGCAGTGAACGTTAACAATTCGTAGCCTGTTCTATAAAAAAAGAATTAAAAAAAGAATAGCTGTCTTTACAAACGCGTTACGCGATCTGAAGGTCATCCACGATATTAGGCAATCAGCTATATCACTTTGGTTAGAAATCATCGAATTTGCCAAAAATTACATCGAACCTATGTGTGGACTTTGCACTTGACATGCCACTATTGAGCAATTCAAAGGTAAAATTAAAGCCGATTAAATATTAATGACGGTATATTTTTATACCACAAAGTGTATATTGCAATGCACTTGATAGATCCAATAAAATATCATACAAATACTTTTATCTTGGAGTAACAATTTTTTTTTAATGATAACAGATTCATTTTAATTCAGGGCTAAATTAATTAAATCCTTATTGAGCATATCTTCTATAGATAAAACACACTTTATGTTAAATCTTTTTCATTCATTGGTGCCTATAATTAACTTTTTTCAGCTCATAATTATGTTTAATTTGAAATGACATATTTGCCTAGACAATATATACTTTAATTTATTCCGAAAGAATATAAGAATAATTAGAAAACCTTCTAATATTTATGAAGTAAACATACAAAAGTCTATTTTCACACGAAATAATAATTAAATATGTGCGTCACATTATCTCTATGAACCGGATATTTAGTTATCGCATTTACAATTCAATAACCGTTAACCCTGTGCGGGCGAGGATTTTTTAAAATAGCGAAAATATTTTTCTGAGAGAAAGATTAATTTGCAATTTGCAACTTCAAGAAGTACGTGTATCATTCTGGTATCATTAATATGTCGACGTTCGTTCTCAGAAGGATAATAAAAACTGCTTCCATCATTCATTTTACGCAAGTAGTGAGGAATAAGTCCGGTTACGGTGTTAGATCTACACGATTGGTAAGCAGGTGTCTTCTAAGCACAGGTCACGACCAATGTGGATCAAGAGGGCGGAACAGTTTTTGACCTCGAATTCGTTCTAAAATTGTCATCCCTTACGAAATTGTAATGCGGTGCACTCTTCAATGAGCATCTGTGCCGTCGAAGGAGACGCGCTCTCAAGTATTTCGCGCACGGTGTTTTCCTGCGACCTACAAATGTTTGCATGTATGCGCGCGTGTGTTCTCTCGCATCTATACCGTGGCCTCACAATTCGACACGAAACCGTTTTGGTTAGGGACTGGTCATGTAAACCCGACCATACCACTATTACGAAAATCCACCGTAATAGCAATACCGACGAAGCTTCACTCAGCCGACCATTTTTTTGTTATTTTTAGTGTCACAAAAAAAATGCGGTTACGCGAAAAAAAGGACGCCGTCAACTCTATCCTGTGCTCTTCAATGCGTCAGCGAAATGTCGAGCACGCGCATTTGCCGTAAATTATGCATTACACCTGAACCGGACACTGTCATTTGAAGATCTAACAGAAAATGATAGATTTCTACAAAAGAAAAAACACTTCTGGAATCTACATTTTCCCTTTGTTCCTCCTCCGAATTTAATTATGAATTATAATTACTAAGTGATTATTTTTAATATTTTTTAATTTGGCGTAGATAATGGCGATTATATGTTCTATACAATTTTCTTACGTAACTGCTATCGGACCTAGATAAATTAAAGCTCCGGTTCTATCGATCAGGTGAGCTTTATGCCATGCGACTCGATTTCTTGTGAATTTTTTAAGAATACGGTAGTCGCGTGTTCGTAGATCTATTCTCGTGACACTTTTACGTCACTGCTGGATCGAACGGATCAATCCTGCAGTTTTTACCCCCGAAATATGTGCATTATTTCAGCTCCGTAAAAATGCTGCTTAGGCCGCCACATTTGGTACGTCAAAAAATCTTCATTCAGAAAAGAAGTAACCTTACTGATCGAGGAATCGCGGTCTATCTATCGTTTTCGTAATTAACATTCAGGTGTACAGCGATTACAGTGATTTTTTGAATTTGCACCTCACAGGTCTGATTGGATAAGTTACTAGGCCATCGGTCGATAAAATGCTTACTCTGTATCTAGAACTCGCGGCGTCTTGACTCTTCGCAGTGTGCGAAATTTCACATTCTCGTTCAATGAATGATCGAAACAGGAAAATCGCGGTGTGGTATCATGAGTATTAATAATATGTGTCAAACATCTGCTCGCCGTTCGAATTTCGCACCGGAACAACGTGTACTGTTTCGAGAAACATTCAAACATCGCATTGCGTTCTATGACCAATCAATTTTCGGTGGGTTCGTTTAACACGTACCTGGACTTCCAAACAGCGTTTGGTACTGAAACGGTAGAGTGCCATTGTTCTTTATATCCTGGCTTACGGATCCTTTCTCTTTCTTGTTACCGTCAAACCAACTATCCAACTGACCACGCGGAGCTCTGGCGCCCAACTCAACTAACTCTTCTGTTAGTTCGTCACAGATACGCCAACAACGCATGCGCACACTGGCAAGTGATCCTCGAAGGATCATCTCACTGTATCTGTCTGTATCTAGAAATCTACCACGTTATACTCGTGAGAGGTTCAAAGGAAGCTCATCCAAAGTTCTTACTAGTGAATCGCTCGAAATGACAAAAAACCAGTAATTAATTGTTCGGAAACAATTCTTATAAATGGAAAGGTCGAACTTGTCCGAAATTGCCAGCTGTTTCCTGCAATTCGTGGGAATAATTCAATATTTAGATGGTTTAGCTGTTCCCAAATATAGGGAATTTTAACGATTGGCAATTACTCTTAATTTGGCGCGTAATACGATTTCGTTATAATCTCGTTTATTAAGAATCTTGTAAAAATTGTAATAATTACAATTGCTTTCGAAATATCGTACATTTTTTCACATCCGCCAAACTTCTTTCATTTTTAGGTAGTCATTGAAACACTCCCAGTTTTTTCAATATTTCCGACGATAATGATAATCTACAATTTATAAACAAATTAATTCTTAGCTTCGGGCGTTTTATTAAATTTGGGAATTTACCTGTTTAATGTAAACAAATGAAATCCACAAGTGGTTCCGCTTGAAATGATATCTTTGATGATGCTTGCAACTAATTCTACTCCATAATCGTGTACTTTATCGTCATCGGTTTTTATAGGTCCTAAAGTCTTTAAAATATTTTCTGGTACCTTCACATTGCAAATTTTTATCATCTTTTCCAGACATGCGTAGCTAGGAATTGGTAAGATACCAGGAATAATTGGAACGTTAATTCCAATTGCCTTACAATCATTTACAAATTTAATAAAAACATCGGCGTCGAAAATGATTTGAGTTACAATAAAATCAGCTCCTGCATTAACCTTTAAATTATATCAACATTAGATTGTACGGATGTGTGTATGAAAATCAAACATTATTAAAATTAATTACTTTTTCTTTTAAATATAATAAATCCAATTCTTTAGATGGTGATTCCGGATGCATTTCTGGATATCCAGCAACGCATATACAAAATATATCGCCAAATTCGTTTCTTATAAAACGCACAAGATCCGCAGCGTATGGAAAATCCTTATTTAGGACCTTAGAGTCTAAAATTTTTTTAATAAATTTAAAAGATAATTTGAAATTTTGTCTACAAACATTTTTGTATATAGACATTTACCTCCGCGTAGTACAAAAATATTAGTTACACCAACATTTAATGCTTTCTTTAAAACGAACAATACATCGGCGCGCGTAAAATTGGAAATAATAAGATGAAATAAGATTGTATTATTTGGGAACTGATCAAGAACTTCTAACGATAGACAATTATTTGTCGCATCTTTCATTTTGCATGTCAATGCATAAAAAAGGGGGCGATATTTATTCATCTCTGCAAAAAAACTTTTAACGAAAAATTATTATGTATAAACGAATAAAATGTTTAAACAGCATACATATCAAGCATACATACCTCTGATAAAAATCAGTATTTTTTGTAGGTGAAACTTCGAAACTGCAGAATATTCTTTTTTCGTTGATTGCAGTTTTTAATGATTTTCTTAGATTAATAATTTTATGCTCAGAGTCTTTGGATACGCAATAATCCTTAACCTTACTAAGTGTACTGCTACTATCCGCATTTTCGTATATTTTATTTTCCAAAACGATTCTACTCATTGTATGTCGACAAAAGTCACTGTATAAACGATTATGTATGCACAGTATCCTATTCTCTATATCATATAAGATAAATTTCGATAATATTCGGGTTATGCAACACATGGAAATGATTGTAGCATTTCCGTTTTAAAAATTGACTACAATAAAATATTTTATACCTCATTTTATTTATAAAATATACAATTTAGTTCAAATTATCATAGCATGGTATTTGAACAAAAATTTCTCGTTATATTGTTTTCTTTGCTCAATTTATTGTCATTTCTTTTTTGGCAAATATAATTTTCTACACACTTCTGTTATTGGAATGTCATATACAGGTGGTACACCACCTGGAACTGTTTCCCTTTTTGGACGTGAATGTTTGTCCATAATAGTTCTAATGTCGTCTATGTCTGGTGTCATAGACAAATTTATAGCTGGATAAATAATAAATGCAAAAGTGGCAAGAGCCGTTAAAGCCCAAATAGGAATTCCTACAGCCCAATATTTTGAGGGCCAATATGTTAACCCTATACTATGTAAAATATGATCTGGTATAAATGCCCATATTAGATATAAAAAAAAGAGCATATTTGAACCAATGTATAAAGCATATCCATAAACAGATCTTGGAGCGTATGGAGCAGGAGTATGCTCCATTTTATATAATATTAAATATAACAGTTGAGGAAGACCACAGAATATTTATTTCAGTAATAATCAAAACTCAGCGCAGGTGGACCAAATTGTTGAATAGTTTCGGTTACTAATATTAAGCTGTCAAAGAATGATGTTAATGCTACTCGAACTTTTCTTGCTTCCGTTCCAGAAATTTCTCTACAAATAACAATACACATTAATAAATATAAAATTGTATAATAAAGATTTCATAAATATGAACTTACACTTTCAATAAATTACTATCTAACGTTAGTTCCTTTGACACACTACTTCTTGAGGGTTCCTTGTCAACTCTAAGTACTTGGTAAACAATCTCCGCTTCCCGTGATGATGGGAATGGAATAGACAAATTTCTATTTCAACGTTTAGGTTATTTCTATAGTATTATGGTATAATATATACGATATATTATTATTTCATGTTTTTCAAAGGATACACATTTAAATTACTCATAGCATTAGAGTAACTGAAAAATATAAAAATATTTTTGATACCACAACTTAAAAACCTTTTTATGTTTTTTTTATGAATGTTAAATGCATTGTTACACAAGTGTTTTGAATGTATATTTACATAACCAATAATCTACACACTGTATATATTTACATAGTCTATCATACATTTAATAGCTTTGTTCACTGAAAGAAAGAATAAAACGATTCAATTCAATATTAGAAATAATTTTCAGAAAAAATTGAAATTTCAAATTAGTTCGGTATTATATTTGCGAAAGTACGTGTGCTTACGTGGATACGTGTATGTATATATGTGTAGATGTGTACGTGTGTATAAGTTTTTTGCGAACTTCACGGCGTTTTACGGCGTCCGGTGATTGTACGCAACAGTTCACAACATAAAACACATGTAAAGCTTGGTGTAGGTAGTAAATAGGTATATTTCGAATGACTATTTTGTAACACAAACTTGCATAATTTCGAACGGGTACAATGGGACGAAGGAAGAGTAAACGAAAGCCACCGAGTAAAAAAAAAGCTATTCAACCTTTAGATACCCAATTCAATTGTCCGTTTTGCAATCACGAAAAGTCGTGTGAGGTTAAGATGTACGTATACTTATAGTGGTTGTATTTATATTTCATATTTCACTGCTTGTTTTCCATTTCCAGGGACAAACCAAGAAATACGGCAAGGATCACTTGTAGAGTCTGTTTAGAAGATTTTCAAACGACGATAAACTTACTTTCTGAACCATTAGATGTATATAATGATTGGATTGATGCATGTGAAAGTGCAAATTGAACTTTTATTACCACTACATTTCACACATATAAGGCTGTCAGACATCATTAATTTTTTTTTTTTACTGACATGTCATCATTCCGCAATATATGGACTAATATCAGAATTATGTGCAATGTGCAAACAATAATTTCATGTCATTTATGTTTATAGTTTTTATAGTTTATTGTAATAAGATCTTAGATATTTGTTATTATGTGTAACCAAGTACCGATTCGTACTGATTTTAGTCATTGATTGATATTTGTGTAGCTTTAATTAATATCTATCGTACTTATTTGATAAGTACACGTATGAATGTATACTTAAAAATGTTTCAAGAAAAGTAGTGAAACTATTGCGACGTGCATAATATTTATACAAGGAACAAATGTAATGTTTTCTACTGTATATCCTTTTAGAGTAATCTTTCTGTTATTATAAAACACACACAAATGAAATAGTTTTTATCGCAATGTACTATGATATAAATATTGTATTATCTATATTTACATAGTATGGTATGTAAAAAAAGTACATTTTAACTAAAAATGTCATTAAGATTAAATAAAATCTGAAATACTAGTCTGAGATGTTCTTTTTAAATACACCGACGTAGAACCTGATATCTATGACATCGCAAGATAGAAAGTAAAAAAATGAATTTTAATATTAATCTATAAAATATTGTAATGTAAATTTTACTTATATAATTTTATCCTATCTGCTCGAATAAATTATTTTATTAGCAATTTTAACTTTATTATATTTGCAATACTATTTTTAATACATTTACTATTTGATAAAATGTATGTTTATGTTGGTATTTGCTATTTCAAGTGGAATTCGAAATACTTCTATTTCAAGTGATACGAATTGGAGGACACCATTTATTTCTTTAATTCGAATACATTCGAATAGGCCTTTTATTATTACTAAATAATATATGCTATTATAATAGTATTTTTCAATACGATATTCGAAAATCGATGCAAAATGTGCTAGTACTCTACGTCAAGAAGAACGAATCCAATTACGGAATAAAATGAATCATATATCCCTTTAGAATTTGAAAGACATATTTTACTTAGTTCCGAGTGCCGTTCCCTCGCGAACACTCAGCGGATGCGTTTTATAGCGCAGCCAAGATGGCGTTCCACCGAGTGGAATATACTTGTTAGAAAAAGTGTGTGAAAAAAATGCCGCGGAAAGCTTGAGAGCGACGCGTGCAAACTTCAGTGAAATTTTGGTGGTAAAGTGAATCCCCGTAGCTTCGTCATGAGGTTCAAGTGAAAAGGAATTGGACGTCGTGGACGAAACGATGCGTGCATTAACCCGAGTGACAAGGCTTGTTCGCTGATCTTCGGACATTGCGGAGAACCGTGATCGTCGAGCGGCGAACAACGACGCTATGGCGTCTATCAAACGTGTGCATGTGTGTGTCATTATATTTAATTCGTAATTAACGGCTAATTAAACGGTCGTAAATACGGATCGTAGGTCAAATTTGACGTGTGCAAAATACATGACGACGCCGGTTGCAAAACGACGCGACTTCCTGGTGTTAATCGTTGAGCCGGATCTCGGCTTGTCCGAAAACAAACATTCTGAGCTGCTTTCATTCTCCCTGTTTGACAGCTCCTACCTTAAATAACTCGGAACATTATGAATACTTTAACGCAACTACTTTGATTACGTTATCACAAGCTGAGGTGTGCGTTTACTGTAACCTTCTCGTTAAATAATACTGCCCAAGTTGTTGCTGTAGAATTTGTGCAACAATTCGAGAATGTGACTAAATGAATTTCTCAACAAGTGTGTTTAATTGCGAGTGCTTTGAATGAATCATAATTTCCATACTACAGTACTAAAGTTCTTTGCTTTTTCAAGTATGCATTGATCTTGGATACAATGATCTTAACATCATTCGTTATTCCCTGTTTTGATATTTAGAGATATTCAGTTTATTATTATTATTATTATTATTATTATTATTATTATTATTATTGCTATTATCGTACGTTTATATTTGTTGTTTCGTACCATAGTAAACCTTGTTTATCAAGCGGACATACATATGAAATACAAATATATTTATTGCACGTGTATACAATTTAAGACGGTTGAATATAATTCATCATTGTATTTCATTCTATTTGAAATTACTGTACATTGTGTTACAAGATACAGGATGAAATATATTGTCAAATAGGAAATATAATAAAGACATGTGTAATGTGAAATATTTTTATTTCATATTTTTTTTGTTTTATAATCATGACATTTTGTTTAATCCTGTTTTGAGATAAGTGTCCTTTAAATCTATGATTTCTGTATTTATTTGGTTGAAGTTATAGATATTTATTACCTTTCTTCTTAACTAGAATTTACAATGGACTATATTTTTTTTACAGGCGAAGGAAGATTTAAAATTATAAGTAGATAATTTAAGTAATATGGAAAATAATATAGTTTTTAGTGTTATGCAGACAAGTGTTGAGACATTCCATAATTTCGTATGAAATTTCGAGGAAGCAAATTGTGACTTAATGAACTGTACACATCATGTCTAATAGTTTGGACAGTTTTTTAACACGTATTGGGGACGTCACTATTGAACGCGTGACTCCTCGTTCAGGTCCTAAGTCTAATGAACCGGTAACTTCGAATGAAACATCAACAAATACAACCATGAATAATGTAGAGCCTCAAACAGGAAATGATGAAACTTCAGAAGAATCTAGTGGTGAAACATCAGATGGAGAACAAGAAAAGAAAAATGATACAATACAGTCAGAGGAAATAGAAGAAATACGTTCAGAGGGTTCTGGAGACGATATGGATTTAGATGAAACAATTGATTCTCAAATTGGCGTAAGGATGGAGTCGGAACGATTGCATCATTCTCAACCAGAAGAGGATGATGAGGAACCAGTTAACATATTGGATACTTTACCATTGGAAGGTATGTATAACATTGTTTCTAAAATTTCATTATACAAGTATATTTTGCTTACAAGTTTTAATTATATTAAAAGGAGCACCGATAGAAGGTCAAGAAGTATCTGAAGCTGATTTACTTGGAAAGCCAATTTCAAAGGACACAGATGACGAAGACAGTATGGATCATGACAATGACAAACATGAAAGTCATTCGATGGATGATGAAAGTAATGAAAATAATAAGAGGCACGCAGAGTCTGAGCTTTCCGATACAGCTAAGAAGAAACAAAGAAAAGACGATGGAAGTGAAGGAGCTACTTCAGAATGTGAATCAAAGGCAGAAAAGAAATTAGCAAATATGAGACGAAACATTCGAGAAGTTATGGATGAGACACAGCTTGATGAAGCTACTTTGTCAGCTCAAAGGCAAGAAATGGAACGTCTTCGAAGGGTACAGGAACAACAACGGATTATTCGTGAAGTTCAAAAACAAATAGCAATAAATAGACAAAACAATAAAACACAGACAAGAGCAATAAGCCTATTACAAGGAAAGCAAAATCAAGCGGGAACTACCATTTCACAATCATCTTCATTCTCATCTACACCAGTTCGTTTACCAAATACAGTACTTCTCAAAGTAAATTCTGGATCTGGAACTGTATCTCAAACTACATCTGGTATGCAAGCTAGCCAAATGCAAAGAAGAACAATAGAAAGTTCTCGTTGGCAAAAAGGAAGAGGTGTTTATCAAGGAGCACAAACATCAATTTCTAGGGTTCCAAGTCGTCCCACTGGTCCCAATATGTTGCAACAAAGAATTCGTATGATGACACCTTCAGTGAGCATATCACCTGTGGTTCCTAAGAAAGAACCTATGGATAGACCCGAGTATTATTCAGATTCTGAATTATCAGATATAGAAGCTGAAGAAACATTACGCGAGAAACAAATGCATATAACTAAAAAATTATCTATTGGGCCAAAATCTCAAAAAGCAGCTAAAGGAAAAGATGTGGTTACGATATCTAGTTCTAGTGAGAGTTCGGATGATGACTGTATAGTCTTAAGTGATCCGAGCGGGGAAGAAGAAACAGACAACGAAGATGATCCATCCAATTCTGGCATGCATACCAATGATAGATACAACATTCCGGATGAGCATGGTAGGGTTTTAATTAACGTGGGTCATCCTCAAACTGAGCCCGATGTATTTTTAGCACCGCAAGTTGCACGTATCATTAAACCTCACCAAATTGGTGGTATTCGTTTTCTGTATGACAATATAGTTGAAAGCATTGAAAGGTACAAAACCAGTTCTGGTTTTGGTTGTATTTTAGCTCACAGTATGGGTTTAGGAAAAACTCTTCAAGTTGCCAGCTTTTGTGATATTTTTTTTCGATGTACCACAGCCAAAACAGTTCTTTGTATCATGCCTATTAATACATTGCAAAACTGGCTAGCAGAGTTTAATATGTGGTTACCATACGATGATCTTAACACATCAGAAAAGAGTCCTAAGATGTTGAATGTTAAGTCCGAGCCTGGTGTAGAACTTAAGCAAGAAGTTAAGGATGAATGTGGAAATCAGAGTGATCTATCAAATATATCAAGGCCTATTAGTACAGAATCAGCACATCGTTTTGGACAAGAAAACGCATCACAACCTCTAAACATTATGCCGGAGAATCCTTATACTCATCAGGGGTATGAAACCCATAATATGATGCCCAGTTACATGCAAGAAAGTATGTTAAATAAAAATATGTCGGATCCGCAAGTACACGTCAACGAGAATTATCAAACGGACATTTCACAAAATACGATGTTTAATACAAACCCTAATCCAATGCCTAATTTTGAGTCAATGAAATCAGAAGTAAATTGTCATACCATGCAACAAAGACCAAATATGCCAGATACAAAGTTTGGAGTAGATAATCAGAACTCTGGTAATATGTATCCTGGTTTGGAAAATCGGCCACAACCTCCTCCTATGTACTCCAACATGGAAAATCGAAATGCTGGTACTTTGTATTCTGGACCAGAAAACCATCACTCTGGATCAATGTACCCAAATTATGATAATTCTACCAACACTTTTCCTAATTATACAAGGCCGACTCAAGAATCGGATCAGGATTCAAGAAAGGAATGCTTCAAAAATGCTATTCCTCCATTAAATACAGAAGTTAATGTAAAGAAAGAACCAGAAGAAATAGTGAAAAAGGAAGAAGGTACTTGCACAACAAAAGAGGAAATAATGAATGAAGAGAAAAAAGAGGTGGAGAAAGTTAAAACACCGGATTCTGTAGACTCTCCTATTGGAATGAAATTAAGACCAAGACATTTTCGTCTGCATATTTTAAACGATTCCCATAAAACAATGACAGCAAGGGCCAAAGTAATTCAAGAGTGGCAAGTAGGAGGTGGTGTATTATTAATTGGCTATGAGTTATACAGACAGTTATCTTTGAAAAAGCCGAATAAAGCGAAGAGAAAACGTGGACAACCTTTTAAAGATACTGTTGACGTTGAGGAAGAAGATAAGAATAAAGGATTGTTAAATGAGATGCATACAGCTCTAGTTAATCCTGGACCTGATTTAGTTATATGTGACGAGGGTCATAGAATAAAAAATTCTCATGCGAGTATTAGTATGGCTTTGAAACAAATGCGCACGAAACGTAGGATTGTACTAACTGGTTATCCATTGCAAAACAATCTTTTGGAATATTGGTGCATGGTGGACTTTGTAAGACCCAATTACTTAGGAACGAAGAGTGAGTTTTGCAACATGTTTGAAAGGCCCATACAGAATGGACAGTGTATTGATTCAACCCCGCAAGATATACGGCTGATGAGGTATCGTGCACACGTGTTGCATGCTTTATTAGAAGGTTTTGTACAACGCAGATCGCATTCTGTACTACAAGTTTCATTACCACGTAAAGAGGAATATATTCTTCTTGTTCGGATGACACCACATCAACGAAAATTATATGACACGTTCATGAATCAGGTGGTTAAAACTCGGGCTGTTCCAAATCCCTTGAAAGCTTTTGCTGTATGCTGCAAAATTTGGAACCATCCTGATATTTTGTATCATTTTCTACGTAAGCGACAAACTAACGAAGAAGATGATCTAGATTTGGAAGAAACGATTGGTGAAAAACCTGCTGCTGGTGGAGGAAAACGTTCGAAAGCTCGTCAGCCAAAGGGGGAAACGAAAAAGGGAAAGAAAACAAGCACGACTATAAAAAATAAACCTGCAGCTAGTGTGCAGCCTAATGCTTCGTCATCATCAAACACTGACAATGTGGAATCTGATAATACTCATGCTGCTACAAAACAAAACAATTACTCCAATTATTCTATGCCAATAAATAATAACTCGGGATATCAAAATTCAGTACCACAAAATTCTTACCCTCATGGTTATCAAAATTATAGATCGAATGATCAAAATTCATATTACAAAAATGATAATAACCATGGAGAATACAATGAATTTTACAATAATCAAGGATCACAAAGATATGGAAATCAACCATTTCAAACGTATTCGCAAACTCCGGGATACAATGCTTCTCAAAACTATCCAAATCAGTCACAAAATTATGTTCCAAATAATGAGCAATCTGGAAACACTCATTCACAGAGATACCCAGCTACACCATCTAATTCGGAATTTCGTCCAGATCAGAATCAGGGAACTAATTATGAGGTACCTGGAATGTTTTCACGTCCATCTTATCCTTATCAAGATCATGGACGAAATTATACATCAAACTTAAATCAAGGATCAAGTAATTATCCTCAGGTTCCAAATCAGCCTTCTTTTCAATCTCAAATGCCAAATCAATCTACGAATATGTCAATGCCTGATTATTCTTCATACACACAGAATCAGGGCCAAAATTATAATTCTACACCAGCTCAGTCAAATACAATGTATACACGCGGTGAAAATCAACCACTGCAAAATTCAACAATGGGATACGGCACGAATCAACAAAATCAAAATGCAACTTCTCAAACACAAACAGCTGGATATCTTCCAAATCAACAAGGGCAGGGAACAACGTCCGGCCAAAATCGCGGTTTTTCGCCAAACCAACAAAATCAGAATCTCAATTTGCAAAATTCCCCGCATAATTATACTGGTCCACAGCCTCAAAATATACCACTACCTAATCAATCTCACAATTATCCTACTCAAGTAAGCACCAATTCTTCACCACAGTCAGCACTTCCTTTCAATCAGCAAACACCAAATGCAATGGCCCCAAATCAGCCTAATCCTTATATGACTAACTCAACGAATCAAGGTCCAATTCCACAGAATCAAATGCGTGGATACTCTGCAACAGCTCAGAATCAAATAAGTGTGCCACCAAATTCATCGTCGTATCCTACAGGACAACCACCTTCGAATGCTCCTACCCAAACACATGGGTACCCTCAAGACCAGCAGGGCCCAGTTTCGAATCCACAAAATACTATGCACGGTTATTCACATCTTGTATCTTCATCAGGATCACAAACCCAGTCTTCATATCCACCCAATACGCAAAACCCAACAGGACCTCCTCCAGGTCCAAATCATGCATATGGATCTACTCATCAAGGCTCAGCATCTATGCCACAAACTCCAACTCATAGATATGGGACTACTCAGCAGGGACAAGTGCCACAGCCTCAGAATCAGCCTCTTTCATATCCTCAAAATCAACAAACACCGGCTCCTTCGTTAAATCAAAACGATCAACTTTATTCTAGGCCAGATAGCCAACAACAAAACCAAAATTATGCACCAGCATCTAGTACATCTCACGAGTTTCCATCCGATCGGCAAGGAGGCAATTCGTCGTCTAGTTCAACAAACAATTATTCGGTAAATCCACCTCAGTCACAGAATCCTGTTTTGTCAAATTATTCTACAGACGGTGCACATCAGAATCAAGTAGGCCAAATGAAGGGATCAGAAGATCCTTATTGGCAAAGAAGTTATTCTCAACCATTTAGATCTGAACAGTGTAATGATCCGTATTACCGAGATGTAAATCCAAATGTGAACAGATATCAGAATAATTACTTTCCACCCCAAAATTATCAGAATCAATTTAACGAGTATGGTAATAATCATAACTCGGATGTGAATTCACGTACAGATAATTCAAAACCTCCACAGTCTGCGAACCATATTCAAAATTCAGGTACTTGTGACAAAAATAGCAAAGAAATGACGTCGAGTATTGGTGTACAGAGCCAGCCAATACATCAAAGTAGCGTGTCTACAAGTTCAAGCTATAGTTCTGAATCAAGTTGTCAAACTACTGTCTCTAGATCTGTACAAAGTATTGGTTCATCTCATAGTCCACGATTGAATCAAACTGATTTGATAAAGGAAGATGACAGAGAAAAAGAAGATCTGTTGGACAAAGATAAAGAGGATAAATCGGATGATGAAATTCTTACAAAAGACGAAGAAAAAGATTGTAAAAGTTCTCCAGGAGGAAAAGAAGATCCCGGAATACCATATGATTGGGTAAATATAATGTACATGAAGACTAAACTATGCTATATGAACAGAATTTAATAAACCCCTTTTTGTTTTCAGGCAACAGAATTAATGAAGGGTTACGTACCGGGATTGATTGACGCGTCTGCAAAGATGACAATTTTCTTCTGTATTTTAGAAGAAGCAATTAAGCTCGGCGATCGTGTTCTAGCATTCTCTCAGTCTCTATTTACATTGGATCTCATAGAAGATTTTTTAGCTAGAAATAGTTTAAAGTATCCAGATGGACAAACAGATGCATGGATCAAGAATGTAAACTATTATAGATTAGACGGAAGTACCAGCGCTTTAGAAAGGGAGAAGCTTATCAATGAATTTAACAACAATCCAAAAATACATCTTTTTCTCGTTTCGACGCGTGCTGGTTCGCTAGGTATTAATCTCGTTGGTGCGAATCGTGCGATTGTTTTCGATGCCTCTTGGAATCCCTGTCACGACACGCAAGCTGTGTGTAGAGTTTACAGATACGGTCAACAAAAACCTTGCTTCGTTTACCGTTTGGTTACTGATAATTGTTTAGAAAGAAAAATATACGACAGACAAATTAGTAAACAGGGGATGGCGGATCGAGTTGTTGATCAATGCAATCCGGATGCCCATCTTTCACTGAAAGAAGCAACTACATTGTCTTGGGATTGGGAAGAGGATAGTCAAGTACAAGATTTTTCGCAAACCAAGGATAGTTATACCGATGAAGTGATGCATCGTGTATTGGAACGGCATTCTTCTTTGCTAACGAAGCAGCCGTTCCATCATGAAAGCCTTCTTGTAGACCGAAAGGACAAAAAGCTTAGTCAGGCCGAGAAACGATTAGCACGTCGAGGATACGAACTCGAAAAAATGGCTGCTAATTGTTCAAGACCTAGTTATAATTATGTGCCCGGAAATACTGCAACACGCGGTACGATTAATTTTGCTTCGATATTTGAATTACTCGAAATCATTTTAATCGAATTATTTGTATTTTATGGAATTTATTATTGTAGCAGGAGGATTACAAATTAGAGCAATTCGAGGTGGTGATAGCAGTACAACATCCAAACCGGTCGCATCAGTCAGACCAATGCAACAACGTGGTGCTGAGGGCTTGAGTACCCGTGGTGTGACCGGAAGTCGATGGATACCGGCAGAAGTATGGCAGAGACAAGGGATGAGTGCACAAGAAATGACGTTACCATTGGATGTTGTTATACCTACTAATTCTCCTGATAAAGGAAGCATTGTTTTGAAAGCTGGTCAGCGAGTAATGGTTCTGAAGAGTCCCAAAGGAATTTACATGCAGTTAGAATCTGGAAAAATTATAGCGATTCGAACGGCTCTTAAGTTGAATCAACAGAAACGAGAAGAAGAACCTAAAAAGGGTGTGTTAAGATTTCAATCGCATTATTGTTATAATTTATTGCTATTAACAATTTTTATGTTTAATTGCGTTCTTAATATATGTATGTTTGTAGGTATATCATCAATGGGGCAGAGAAATTCTTCTAAGCCCGAGGTTGGATTTCCATTGAGAAATAATTCGGCCATATCTATAATACCGAAGTCGTCTTCAAGTAATCAACCGAGTGGTCGTTCGATTACTAAACCCGGAAGTGGTCCTAATTATAGGCCGTTTGCAGACAAAGAAGTTTCAAAACGACCGAAACCTGTCGCTACCGCGACTGCTAAGCCTTATTTGAGTCAAGTTAATTTGACGAATCAAGTATCTCTCTCGAGGTTACCGAAAGTCAAGCAAGAACCTGTGGATCATTCGACGCTTGGAGAAAATTCAAACTCGTCGGATGGTCAAGTCAGAACGGAACAGAGAGTCGAAGAAGTTCGATTGGAAGATGTTGTTGCGGAAGTAAGTTCAAATACCGAATATAGTCCTTCCAATCATAATAGGGTGCCCAACACCGATATCGATACGTCTCTACAGAAGTCATCCGAAGAAAGTAGTCAAGTATACTCGTCGGATTCTGTGATGGCACAAGGTGTTCAGACACAACACGATCAGACGGAAACTGAATTGACATCGAAACTTAACAAACAGTGTTCTCCCTCGATTGAAAATCAGGTCTCGAAAGCAAATGATAGATTAACGAACTATGGTCATGCTTTTCCAAATCAGCAAGATACCAGGGATTCCTCAAACGATGAGATTATAATCGAAGATTCGCCACAGGTACCGCCTCAAATACAGACACAAGTACATTCTCAAATACCTTCACAAATGCCACCACAGATAACGCAGCAAGTACCGCCTCAAATTACGTCTCAAGTATCTCAAGTAACATCGCAGGTGCAACCACAGATATCACCTCAAGTACCACCGCAAGTACAACTACAGATACCGCCTCAAGTACCTTCGCAAATATCGCCACAGGTACAGCCACAGATACCTCCGCAAGGATCATCTCAAGTTCCGCCTCAAGTTCCACCGCAAGTTACGCCTCAAGTTCCACCGCAAGTTACGCCACAGGTGCAGTCGCAGGTGCCGCCTCAAGTATCGTCACAGATACCGCCGCAGGCATCATCGCAAATGTCGTCACAAGTTGGAACACAAGCAACTTCTACGCCGTTAACACCGTTATTAACACAACAGTCTGCACCATCAACGATGCAAGCACCACCGACATCTTCGCTGCGAGGTACAGAAGTTCCCAAAGGAATATCAGATTCGACTATTGGTTCTTCTACTACCTCTGTATGCACTGGGACGAATACAATGACTTCTCCAAAAATGCCGGAATCGAATATACGTGAGGCGACACCTATGCAAGGAGAACCTAATGTTCCACAAGGATATCCGTATGCACAATATCCTCGGTACTACGATTACAGTGATCCGAGATCGCGATCATTATCTTCCCCTTACGGCACTTATTTCCCTGGCGTACCGCCTCACACGACAAATCCTAGATTGCCAATGGACACTGCTAAAACGCAAACGGAGTTAGGAAAGCCAATTGAAGATAGAGCGATGATAAATGTACCTCCGACATATTCGCAAGTACCTAATATTACTGCCAAAACAATAGCAAATACGACGGAATCGAAAGGCGCAGAATCAGCGGTAACAACAACAGCAACTACTACTACTACCACCACGAATAGGGATGACACCCATATACCGACTGCGTTCAGTCACCCTACGAGTAGCCGATATCCTGGACCTTATCCACCAGGGCCGTATGACCCATATACACAGCATTATCCTCCAGCACCAGGTTCTTCAGCAGCTTATCCGCCAAGTGGTATGTCTATATAACTTATATCACGTTATATATTACTAAGCAAATTCTTGAATTTGAATTTGTGATGTATAGGTGCGCCTGGGTATCCGGCATACGGCGGCCCGACTTACAATACAGATTACGCTCGCATGTATTCAGCATTTCATGGTCCACCTCCACCAGCAGACCCTTATATACATAGAGGTTACGCTCCTCCTTCTTCACACCCGCCTAATTACTATCCTCCATTCCCACATCCACCGCCACCATATCCCAATTACTCGTTTTTATCGCCATATCCAAACCCTAATATGTCTAGCGAGCCGCAACCACCTGCTCAGTAGGAAAAGTCACGTGGTATCTCGAATGAACAATTAGTATATAATAATTTCATAAAACGTCGCATATTGCGAAAGTTTGAAGGCTGTCGCGGTTCAGAAGCTTAATAGACTGAAGCTGTAAAACGCATTGATGTAAATATTTAGTCACAAGTATTGTATTAAGGTAATCACAAATTTACGTGGGTACTTTTCCGGAGTGCCGATTTTATGTCGAGAGAAACGAGATCCTTATTAACTTTGAACTGTGCAATTTGTTAAAATGTTCAAAATATTTAGCCTGAAATGCCATGCCGTTTTACGATGCATCTATTCGACTAAATAATGTGTCAGTGTTTAAAAGGCATCGACTAACTTCTCGATTCGATATTCCATGGTTCCATGGATGTTCCGATGTTTCTTATGCTTTCTGAATTCTTTGATTTTGATTTTAATTAAACCGCATAGAAATAAAAGTAAAAGCTATTTTTAACAAGAAAATACATTCATTGTTCGTTATCCTCAAGTTAAAAATTGATATATGTAGATTGATTAGCAATAAAAAAAATTATACCAGAAATATCGAATGGGAAAGAAGTTTGTGCCTTTTAAATAGTTGATAACGTAAAGAAGGAAGGAATGCTGTATACTATCGTTTAGCTTTGTGCATAAATGCTATACCGATCACTTTTATATATACCATAAGGAAAGAATGGAGAAAAATGGTTCTGATTAAATGCAGTACTCAGAAAAATACAAAGACTAAGGAAAAAGGAGAAACACATTGTTCATAAAATTTTATACATCAGCATTCCATCTTCGATTTTATATATACTTAAAAATAGAAATATAAAGCGCGTTAAAGTTAACTGATTCTTCCTCTTAAGTTAATGTACGAAGAGTGATGGATATTTATCAATTATTTCCAAATGATATTATTTAAAATGCTTAAGAAGTTACCGATATTTTGTGAACAGTAGCATACTAAATATAGCTATATGTAGAAGTTAATACTTTAATTAAATCATTGTGTATACTCTATACTCTCTGCGTAAAGAGATTTTTTGTATAATGTGTTCCCACATTATTCATCACTCTTCCATAAGAATAAATTTCAGACTGCGCATCGTTATTTCGGTTCCCATAGCTATTAATATTGAAACAGTGGGATTAGGCTTCATTTACACAATATGCTCTGAATCTATGTGTCACCTCTGACTTTTTACATACATTATACGTACAGTATTCACATGGAACATTTAGCAGCCAGTATACAGTTTACAGCATCCTTAGCAAGTTGTATATGGACTATGTATTACTACTAAACGTTACGGTTTCTGAAATAGATAATCTCATAGTAGCATGTAGGGTTGTTGTTAACTAGGATGTCTTGCAGTTCATGACTGTCTTGAATAATAGATGAAAAAGAAGGGAAAGGGAGAGCCATGATTTTCAGAAGCGACTTTTCAAACTCGGAACTGTGATATTTTGTCATATATTCTCGTGTAACATTTTTGCTTGTATATTTTTATTTGGACACAAAGTCTGACTTTGGTCCACGCGTGAAACTATAGAAGCGAGAAGTTATAATTACGATTGTTAGTGTACTGGATCGGAATTGTGCATTTATGTTAACGTAAGTTAATCGGGATTCCGGGCACGAGATTTTTAATCGATTTTCCAAGTGGATGTAGAGCCGCGTATATGTTTATCATGGTGCTCCCTCTGAACATTATAGACGAATTATTATGAAGGATAAGCACTCATGCTGATCACTAATAGTGTGTATTTATCATCGAATCTGTCCCGTGTTTGCTATATTGGAAAGATTAGAAGCATCTTACATGTTGATACGTGTTATGGCTGCACGTTCTCTAGGTTCTAAGTGTACAGGTATATACATGGCACGATATTAACGTAAGATGCATGTCTGCGAACAAGCGACAGAATCTATTGTAAAATACATACGGAATTATATTTACGGAAGATGAGAACAATTATTTTGTCTCTGTTATAGCTTTTTTGCCATTTACATACTTGTAAATACCCATTATTTACATTTCATACTTTATTTATTACTATATATTACCCATTATTATCGCTTTTTTTGATGTCAGAGTATTACTCTTATGTAAAATAAATTGTTTACACTGATCAAGAGATTGTTTTTGATTGTAGCATTGTTATACAGAAAGATTGAAGCATATATATATATATAAATATACATATATATAATTGTTTGTATAACGTTTACCCTTATGTCTGACCAACCACTTGACTTGGAATTAACACATGGTGCATGTAAATGCGTAGAATTAAGATTCTATTACTTATATGTGAAATGATAAGATTGTAATTAAGAAATGAATCTACCAGTAAGATCTTTTAACGTGGTAGCACGAATGAAACATTCTTCATTACACACTATCCTCTATACGCATTATGTGATTTAATGTGTTACGCGGAAGCTAGGTTTATAGAAAAGTTATAATTCATAAGAAAAAATTCGTAGAAGAAAAATATCAGACACAGCAGCTTTTTTTATATATCATTTTTTTCTAATTGTAATTTTTCTATAGACCGTAGCTACAGTGTTCTACGAAAATAAAATCATTCGGAATTAAGAAAAAAAAACAATTCTTTTCTTTTTGTAATATATAAGTTGGTTTGGTGATACTTCACTAATTTAATAAAAAAAACCTGATAAACTTATGATTACGTGTAATGTGCGTCACATTTTGTATTAATTCTTTATTCTTTTTTTTAGCCATGAATTTTTTAGTTGTATCTGCGTAATGTTACTTGTTTTGGAATATATTCTTTATGAAAAAAATATAAAAGCATCGTTATAAATAAAATATGATCTTTATTTTTAGTGTTGATATTGCATATTATAAGAGTACAAAAGAAAGTAACATTATAAAGAGTTTACGAGTGTATATTATTTGTTTCGCTGAAACTATTGTCATTTGAAACATATATTATAGAAAGAGTAATTAAAGATACATTATTTGGGAATAACTAACGCTCCAGTTTTATCGTGTCTCTCCAATTATAATTCTACGTAAAACTATTTTAAAATTACGTCAGCAGTTGCCGCCAACAGTGACGTATTATTAAAATTTTGGACCCAGAATTCGCCCGGTTCAAGTAAAAGGTAATCGTTGAAGTTGTCAATTCCACCAACGATAAAATAGAAAACATCGCGAATGCAGTGGATTTCGCGTAACCTACATTTTCTTTGCAGAACAGTCGCTCGAGGCACATGTAAGAATATTAACGTTTGCGTACAGCCTCTTCGAAAGATCACTGTTTCTGTTAGGTTAGCTGATTTTAGCAATTGGGGTACAAAGAAAAAGGACCGGAAATTGAAAATACCCACTTTCATCGATATGTCGGATCCGAAAATTGAAGAAATACTGTCACCTCTTCGAGCTAATGTCAAGGAACAGGTGGGTACCATATGGATAATTATTATTCATTGTTAAATGTACTTGCACGTGTTACAAATAATAATGTCTGATTACAGAATTTTATTATTACGAGTATAGACGTATTCTGAATTAAAATGTTCAATTTTATATTACTTCTACAACAATTTTAAACACTTTTAATTAGAATTGATTGCATTATTTATTCATTGTATATCTTTTTTAAAGGGTGATTATGTTCGAAAACTTAAATCTGATGGAGCTCCAGAATTGGATGTCAAGAAAGCGGTTGCTGAACTTAAGCTTCGAAAGAAATTGCTGGAAGAGAAAGAATTATCTCTTTCAGAAACAATAACATTCGATAGAGCAAGAATGGACGACCTTTTAAAGCGTAGATTCTTTGTAGACCAGTCCTTTGCAATTTACGGTGGAATTACTGGTCAATTTGATTTTGGCCCTATGGGTTGTGCATTTAAGACAAACCTATTGAACAATTGGAGAAACTTTTTTGTATTAGAGGAACAAATGCTAGAAGTTGATTGTTCCATTTTAACACCAGAAGCAGTACTTAAAGCATCTGGGCACGTTGAGAGATTTGCAGACTTGATGGTAAAAGACGTAAAAACTGGAGAATGCTTTAGATTAGATCACTTAATTAAGGCGCATTTAGAAAAAGTTATGAACGAGAAGAAAACTAGTGAGGAAACACGCGCTGAATGCAGTGATATTATTATTAAACTAGATGGGATGACAAAAGATGAAATGGCTGCTATTCTAACTAAGTTTAATATGAAATCTCCTATCTCCGGGAATGATTTAACAGAACCAATAGAATTTAATTTAATGTTTGGGACTCAAATTGGTCCTTCAGGCCTCATAAAAGGATACTTGAGACCAGAAACTGCCCAAGGCATTTTTGTGAACTTTAAAAGGTTGCTTGCATTTAATCAAGAAAGATTACCATTTGCTGCAGCTCAGATTGGAAACGCATTCCGTAATGAAATTTCTCCTAGATCTGGGTTGATCAGAGTGAGAGAATTTACTATGGCAGAGATAGAACACTTTTGTGATCCTAATGATAAAAGTCATCCTAAATTTGAAACAGTTAAAGATTTAAGCTTACTTTTATATTCAGCTTGCAATCAAATGGATGGAAAGAGCGCACAACATGTTACAGTAGGGGATGCTGTATCTAGAAAGCTTATAGCTAATGAAACATTAGGATACTTTATGGGTAGGATTCATCAATTTTTAGTGAAAGTTGGAGTTGATCCAAAAAGATTACGTTTCCGTCAACATATGGGAAATGAAATGGCTCATTACGCATGTGATTGTTGGGATGCTGAATGTTTAACTTCTTATGGCTGGATTGAATGTGTTGGTTGCGCAGATCGTTCCGCTTATGATTTGACCCAACATACTAAAGCCACTGGAGTTAAATTAGTAGCAGAGAAAAAATTATCAGCACCTAAGAATGTTGATATATGTGAAATAGTACCGAACAAAGTTTTAATTGGTAAAACGTTTAAAAAAGACAGTAAATTAGTTCAAGATGCGTTGACAGCATTAAATGAAAGTGAAATAAACGCTTTAGAATCTAGTATTAATGAGAATGGAGAACAAGAGTTGAAGCTCTCTAATGGTACTGAAGTAAAGATTACAAAGAATATGATTGAAATTAAAAGATATCAGAAAACTGTACATGTAGAAGAAATCATTCCTTCTGTAATTGAACCGTCCTTTGGTGTAGGACGTATTATGTATGCTGTTTTTGAACATAACTTTAAAGCAAGGGAAGGAGACGAAAAACGGACTTACCTTACTCTACCGCCAGTTGTAGCACCTTTAAAGTGTTCAGTATTACCACTCAGTGGTAATGAAGAATTTGTACCGTTTGTAAAACAATTATGTAAGTATACTGCGTTTGAAAAATTTTAAAATAATTTTCAAAATGATTATGTAATATTTATCCAAATCTTTTCCATCATTTACAGCTCAGAATCTCACGAAAGTAGATGTTTCTCATAAGGTAGATGATTCTTCTGGAAGTATTGGACGCAGATATGCGCGGACCGACGAGATTGCAATACCATTTGGTATTACCATAGATTTTGATACTTTGAAAACACCTCATAGTGCTACATTGCGCGAAAGGGATAGTATGGGACAAGTTAGAATAAACGTGAGTTAATATTTTTGAAGTTTCCAGAAAGAGATGATTTAATGAAAACTAATTCATTATTTGGATTATAGTTGGATGAACTTCCGGGAGTTGTACGAGATTTGTCCTATGGTAAAATTACGTGGGCTGAAGTCGAAGCAAAGTATCCAAAGTTTGAACAACAGGAATCAACTGAAGCATAATCTATTTAAGAAATTTTTTTAACTTATTTGTAATATACAAGTACAAATGAATTATTACGATAGCAATCTGTTATTTGTTTTTATATAATTGCATTTTTTTTTTAACATTTGCTTTACTAGAATTTTTCACAGATGCTATAATATGGTAATAAATACATTGCATTCTCAAAATCTATTTTTGTTTTTGACGGTGGTTCTTAGATTAGGAATTGTAAAAACTAATGTCAAACTTGACACCCATTTTGTCGAAATCGTGTCTGAAACAAACCATTAAGCATTTTACACTTTTTATCCATTTCATTTCATCAATGTCTTCATGCTAAACTTTCTGAAGTTGCAAGTTAACACGACAAACACCTAAAACATATGATAATTCATTAAATTGATATTCGCAGATATAAATTTGAAAGGATAGTATGACTGCAACTGTCGGATCGTATTTGATAACACATAGCACAAAGTGTTTTCAGCATTCGAATTTCACCAAGGTACTCGAAAACTCTAAGTGACGGTAATGTTAGAAACAGTTTCTTTAACTGAACATCCAAATTCTCTTGATTATGCCAAAATTGTAAACATAGGTATACTGTATAAACGATAAAAACGGTAATATAATAATAAGTATGTTAACTTTATTCCTAAATATTTTAAAATTTCTATGATATATATATTTATAATAAATTGCAAGATAGCGTATACAAAAAGACCCAGTCAGCCAAATCTGACATGGCAGAACACCAGCAGAGTATGCTAGCAGATGCAGGCAGCAAAATTACAACCTGAATCTAAAATCATCTAGCATTGAACACAACCAATCTCGGCGGCACAGGGGCTAGCAGTCGGTAATATTCAGCATCGACGAGATACTGCCAGCCTTACGGGACTACGTGTCTCACGAATTTTTCAGTGTTCTCTTACGCCCTCTGGAATTTATTTTGACTGGAGTGAGAAACACAAGACTGCCGACGGTATTTCGCCGGTACAGAAGACGACTGAGGAGATCTCGCTGGTAAGAACTGTAAGAAGGCGAATGAAAGCACAAAATGTTACAACAAATATTCAACTTGAACGACGTATTTCGTATTAATTCGAAGTTTTTTATGTTTCGTAACGGTTAATTCTATTTGAAGTCGTTTCGTGCTGTAAAATTCTAGTTTCTCAAATATCCGTTAAAACTAATTTTGGCTTTATATTTCAACTAAATTATATATTTATTGTTAATTTTGATTGATTTTCTGCGTGTTTTCAACTGAAATTAACGAATTTTTTATTTCTGTTACAGGTTTGGAGGAAGAAGTTACAATTGATTGAATGCAAGAATCAAACGAAGTAGTGTTCAACGACGCTCGGCTGTCGGTGTGCCGCGACCAACACATGTAGGTCGCGCTCTGGATTGGTCCGTGTTTTTCGTTAATAACTCCTTAACGAAGCCTCAGATGACATTTTCGTAAAGGAAAATCTTGCTTGAAATGATCTCAGCATCCTCCCATTTCCGGATGCTGAGGGAATTTCGGGACACCCTGTATATATTATATATATATTAAAATTTAATATTTATAACAATATAATATAAGTTACTATTTTCTTTATTTTGGGAATAAGGAAGGGAATAGTACAAAATAACTTTAAACAAAATATATATAATAACAAAATTAAGTATTTCATTTGGCAGAAACAATTAAAGAATACCAGCATTTGCTGTTAAGATAAGGGAAACTGCCAAAACCTTATCAGTATTCACAAAAAAGACATTTCATATATAAAATTACTGTACAACTAAATATATATGTTATTTTATGCAAAAATAAAATCTGTGAACATGTTTAATAATAATAAAATTGTTAAATATAACAAAAACTTATTTTCTATATCTAAAATAATAAAAATAATACGACTATAATAATATAATAATAATATATCACATATTAATAATAATATAATATAATATAATAATATATTATTATACCTAATAATATCACATATTCGAACTCGAACCTAATAGTCCCCCACAAACTTCGGACGCAGATACGTTCCCGCCGAAACTCGCGCATGCGCGAAAAAAGCGCCCCATATCACAGCTCTGAGCGTGCCGCGGAATAGCATGGGCGCTGGCAGTCATTAACAATATCACGTCGGTCGTTTCGAATATTTTAAATCTTAGTATTGTAGTAGTTAAAGTAGTGTAAATCGTATACGTTCGTCGGAGAATGTAAACATTTCCCATTCTTACAGTTATTCTAACCTATTCTTACCACCGAGAATCTCCTTGGTGGTCCTTCTGTACCGACGAGATCGTGTCGATGGCTTTTTGTTTTTTACACCAATCAAAATAGAATTATAGAGGGGATTAGAAAACGCTTTGGGTATACAGATTTCATCTCTGAAATCACATTGTTGAACCTAGTTGTAGTTTTCATGATATATAGGATATGACAGGATGTGTGAGGTTATTTGACAGGTGTGATAGAATTAGTTGATTTTAACTGTTACTTTCAAGTGCTAAGGAAAATGTAATAATATTAAAAATACTTAAATTTTTATATGTTCATATGTGTAAATATTTTTTATTTTCTATGTTACAGATTTCGTGGAAAGAGTCAACCGGATCAAGCACTTGTATGACGAATGCGGTAGCTACATGGTGGTAACAACATTGTTGACAGGAGAAGAAGCGATTGTAAGTATACATTATTTATAACATTAAATGGTTCATATTCAAGCTGAATTATTTATTTATTATTATTTCCTATTTTTTGTAGTCTTAATTGTAACTAATAATTCATATTCTCTTTCTGTTACAGATTGCGCGGGAACCGGATTGCCCCCACCACGCAGAATGATGCATGCGACACCGCATCATCCGGGGGAGGTCCATTTATTTCTTGCTGCCAGCGGTAGTGATTGTCAAACGTAAGTGTTGCTAAATATATTTATATTAAAGTGTATTATGAAACAGTTTATTGCATCACAATAAACAGAGTTAATTCAGGTTCCAATCGTGTTTCGTGACAAATAATTGGCTCCGAATTCACATCGTCTGACAAAAGAAGTGTTCGATAAATTTCCGTTAGAATTATTTATTGTTATTTATTGACTATTAACCATTATACTATTGCATTTTCAATAGTAATTCTTGAATTTTCGCGAAAATAGTTGTCACCGATGACAGGATTGGGACCTTCACAAATTAATTGTTCATGGCGGCAGTTTCTTACATTCCAAATTATTGTTCGTGTGTCGTAGGTGCTCCGTTGTGTTAACAATATGGCGGATATTCTTCGTGCTTGAGATGCTGTCAAACGTAAGTGCTGCGAAAATTTTGTTGGAATGAAACTATTGTCCGGTAGTTTATTGCATTCAATAGAAAATCATTAAATATTCATTTTAAACATTTAGTTTTGTATTAATTCGGGTTGCAATCGTGTGTCGTGACGATTAATATCGAATTTTGAATTCGCGTCGTCCGACACAAGTGTTCGATCAAATTCCGTTACAATTTTATCTCGACTTTGTCATTCGAATCGCAGAATGTATTGATTATTAATAATGATTCCATTGCATTTTCAATAGGAATTATTGAATTTTCGCGAAAATAGTTGTCACCGATGACAGGATTGGGACCTTCTCCAAATTGATTGTTTGTGGCGGCAGTTTCTTATATTTCAAATTTTTGTTCGTGTGCAGTAGGTACTTCGTTGTGACGTAACAATATGGCGGATATTCTTCGTGCGGGAGATGCTGTCAAACGTAAGTGCTGCGAAAATTTTGTTGGAATGAAACTATTGTCCGGTAGTTTATTGCATTCAATAGAGAATCATTAAATATTCATTTTAAACATTTAGTTTTGTATTAATTCGGGTTGCAATCGTGTGTCGTGACGATTAATTTCGAATTTTGAATTCGCGTCGTCCGACACAAGTGTTCGATCAAATTCCGTTACAATTTTATCTCGACTTTGTCATTCGAATCGCAGTATGTATTGATTATTAATAATGATTCCGTTGCATTTTCAATAGTCATTCTTGAATTTTCGCGAAAATAGTTGTCACCGATGACAGGATTGGGACCTTCTCCAAATTGATTGTTCATGGCGGCAGTTTCTTACATTTCAAATTTTTGTTCGTGTGTAGTAGGTACTCCGTTGTGACGTAACAATATGGCGGATATTCTTCGTGCGGGAGATGCTGTCAAAAGTAAGTGCTGCGAAAATTTTGTTGGAATGAAACTATTGTGCGGTAGTTTATTGCATTCAATAGAAAATCATTAAATATTCATTTTAAAAATTTAGTTTTGTATTAATTCGGGTTGCAATCGTGTGTCGTGACGATTAATTTCGAATTCGCATTGACCAAAGTGTTCGATCGATTTCCGTTACAATTTAATTTTTACTTTACATTAGAATCGAAGTATTTATTTCCTATTAATCATAATACTATTGCATTTTCAACTGTAATTAATGAATTTTCTGTGTCTTTTGTAGATTCCGCGGAAGAAGATATCAAAGATGATCGCGTCTTTTGAAAATCGATTATTCATGGCGGCCATATCCAGACAGACAGACGCAGGCAACATGGCGGAGTTTGTTCAAGGGAGTGCGGAACGTCAAAAGTAAGTGCAATGTATATTTGGAATTGTTTTTATATTTCAGATTTGTGACTGTTAATTTCGTGACGGTTAATTTTGTTTGATTTCGTGCCGCGCGATGGCCTTGAGGGGATTCGGTTACATTTATATCAGGCGGGTAGTTATGTTTTCGATGTTCAAAGGCCGTTCCGAACGTAGAAAAGGACAGTGAGTTCAAAGGGAGACCGCGCGCAACCGAAACTACTGCGATTCTCCGCGTCTCTTTCTTTCTTTTTTTCTTCGTCAATTAAATCACTAAATTCAGTTGAAATTATATCATGTTCGGTCTCTTTTTATTTAGAAAAATGCCGTGCATGTGTTGATGCATGTTTCATAAAAAATAAGTATGTAATAATAAAAAAAAATACTATATATTGGTGTTGCATTGTGAATTTGATTTCGACTCTCCCCGACGCGTTATTAATTTGTTCACACCGATATACTTGAGACGAGACCAGATTACTAAAGCGGCGGGAATGTCTTCTTTGAAAAAAATTTTTAAAAAGATAATTTTTATATATTTTATTGATTTGAATTTAGTCTTATCTATTGTTTAATTGAGATGGACGAATTTCTTTTTTCTTTTACAGATTCGTTCCAAAGACGGTACTGCAGCCGAGATAGCGCGCCGTTCTTTCTGTGAGTAGGACCCTGTAGGACGGTGAGTAGCACAAATATATTAGATAAATATTTTTTTCAAATATTGGAAAAATATTTTTTAAGCCACATTTTTTCATATGAGAAAAATATTGGATCTCAATATTGTATACATGTACAAGAAATATAAATTGAATGTTTAAAAAATATATAAGCTAAATATTCAAAGAATATAAACTAGATATTTAAAAAATATAAAGTAAATGTGAATCCAGTATTTGAAAAATATTAATTTAATATTTAAACAACATTCAATAAAATTTTCGAATTTAAGAAAAAGTTGTAACAAAAATTAGAAACTATGAATATCTATTACTTTCTGTGCATTGCTTGAGGGAATATTCTATTTTATCTTCGAAAGGACCTTATAACAATTAAGAAATTTTTATATTATATAATATAATTTCATATAATGTCTGATATTACATAAAGATTTATTTTATAATAAGAAGAAAATATTTTTCTCGTAACATGAAATAGATGTTTCCTGCATATTTAAAAATAAATATTCTATTTCTAATATTAGATAAAGATTTGTTTTATAATGAGAAAAAAAATGTATTTTTCATAATATGAAATAAATATTATTTGTATATTAGGAAAAAATATTTCACTTCTAATATGAAATAAAGATCCATATAATATTTAGAAAAAAATATTTTCCTCATAATAGATATTTCCTGCATATTTAAAAAGAAATATTTGTTACTTAATATAAAATAAATATTGTATTTATATTTAAATATTAAGAAGAGATTGAATCTCTTTTTAATATTATATGAATGTGTATACAATATTTTGTGCTACTAGGGGAGAGACCCACAACATGAGTATATTAACTATCTTTCTTATTAAACTGTGTTAATGAATATCTTTTTATCAAATTGTTAATGAAAAATTCGTAAATATTCAGCTTCAACTATTTACTTTTCATTAACTCGGATTTAGTCCGATTACAAATTGAATGAATTTATTCATTTTTTTTACAGAACCCTAAGCATATGGAATATGTGCTGGTTGCTTACCTGAATAATCACTTGGATGCCTGCCTTGTAGACCCATGCTACCTGCCTTGATGACCACAGACGATTTCCATAGCTAAGACCGAGGGCAACGTGCTGTCTTCTAGGGGTAGAGATTTTTATTCACTTTTTATTCATATATTTGATTAGTTGTTGATTTTGACGAGTACAGTGACCGTGGAACCGCCAGGAGTGCAAAATGCATTAATTATCTATCACATGCGCCCCACGTTTTTCGTTTGAAATCTCACAAGTATTTTCACAGCTATTCAAAATTCACAATCACAAATTTTTAGGACTATCTGTACGAGGTTAGAAATCTGTATGGCACTAGGAAAAATTATATTATACTGTTTAGTCCGTTTTTAAAAACGTGGTATTTTTAAAAATTTATTTTTATTTAAACAATTATTTTCTGCTTTTTAGTCTTGTGTTAATACTTGTATCACTCTTTATTTATTTGTATACTCACTAAGCTTACTGTAAATTTCGCTTGGTAAACAAAGCGGTGACACTACCTGTCATGATCGTCGCGCGATAATGTACTACACTACCGATGATTCGAGCGTCGGGGCGAAATGGGTTCGTGGAGTGGGGACGAGTCAGAGTGCGCACGCATAGTAAAGTAGAGGGTGTTGTCTAGCGAAGTGGGGATCGCTGAACGCGGAGAGTGAACGGTAAATATTTAATTGTTGTTTCTCCGAAACGGATAGACTTTTAAAAAAAATTTGTTTTGAATATTGCATTGTCATCCAGTTCTAAGCTATGTTTCCAATTTCAAAAGCTCAGCGGAAATTTAGTTTAAAAGCAATTTCAAAAGTCACCGAACAGACAAGAAACCGAGCTAATAAAAACGTGGTAATAATATTAAAAAAAAAATAATAGAATAGAGAATAGATGCAAGAAAACGGTATTTCTTATGGAACGGTCACTTTATATCGAATTTTTTATTAGTGCAGTGGGGCAAGAACGCAGGTTTATACCTGTGTTTCACCATATATACCCTTCAAAGCAATATACATAGTACTCACCAACTGTCTATCTATATAGCTATCCTGTTTATTGATATTTTGATAACACGTTTCGAAAGTTGTCCCACTGATGTATGAAAAACAGGGTGAAAAAAATGTTTTGTATTGAAGGAACTGCGATGTACGTTTCGCGAGCCTCCTTATCCCTCCCCTCCGCGTCGCACCAGATGGTCACAATTTGGAGGAAATTTTCGATCGTTGCGGACTGTCCCCCCTCCAACCTTCGCGGTCCCAAAAATCCGACCGCGGCTCATTCGAAACGTGACAGTCAACATTGACGGACGTGTTTTGCGTTGTCTCCCAGCTTCTGTCTGACCTCTACCGCTTCCCTTGTTACAAAGATTTTTGCGTGGTGCGTACGGTTTCTGTATTCCTTCATTTGATAATAATACGGATTATTTACTACAGTTTTATTTATGTTAATACCGTGTTGAAGCTAAATATTTATTCTTCATCGATTTAAATTTAATCGTGAATCGTTATTGCCTTCTCGCGATATATTTGCTCTCTTGTCGTGACGAATAATCGAATCCGTGTCATGTGATAAAAGCCAAGTTTATTTAATTTTTATTCAAATTAAATTTTTGGTTTTATATTGAACTCGAATTGTTTATTTCGTATTAATTCGGATTTATTGTTTGACGCTTGGTCGATCGATATTAATTGAATTTGTTCTTTTTCTTATAGAGCTTGAAGGAAAATCTCACTCAACATACGAAGTCGAGACGCAATGTATTGTACTTCTTGGAGCAAGAGTGGACGTGAACGTAAGTAACATTATCTTACCAATTAAACTGTATTCTCAAATATCATCTTTTCAAAGTATAATTAATAATTAATAAATATTCAACTGGAATAGTTTCTAATGCTCGATTGATTGAAATGAAATGAATTTCTTCCTTTTATTACAGCGCTTGAAGAAAAAGAATGTCACTCAATAGACGAAATCGAGACGGTAGCGGTCGTGCTTTTTTTTCGAGCAACAGTGAATGCAAGCGTAAGTAACATTATCTTATTAATTGCATTGTGTTCTTAAACATAATCTTTCAAACTAATGACAAATTAATAAATATTCAACTAGAATAGTCTTTGACAGTCGATAGATAGAAAAGAAATTAAATTGTTATTTCTGTTACAGAACTCATTTAACACATCAAATACTTCGGGTACGTGATGTTCAGAGGCAGCTGAGATCGAGAGCAACGTGTCATGCTTACTTCAAGGGGGAGAGAATGTAAGCAGCAAACTATCTTCACAATTAATCTTTGTTGTTGAACATTTTCTTTTCAAAGTGATAATATAGCTTACACAAGTTGAATACTTCTTCTATATTATATTTTTATTTCGAAAATCATTTAAATCGATTCTTTATATCCCGTTAGTATAGTAAGAATCAATTTTTTAATATCATGCTTCTTTTTTGATTCCAGGATTGTAAAGCTTTGCGCAGTTGCGATATCGTAACCAATGAGGCTCTACCGAGGCGAGGTGCGATTATTGCTAGTTGCGGATTGTGACGCAGTTTTCTCTTCCCCCAACAAGTAGTGAGTGCAAAAGCAACAGTTTTTTATTCTTACATTTGAGTAGAACTTTTTGATATTTTGACAAGTATAGTGACCGTGGAAAACGCCAGGCGTTTTCCGCGGGTAGTAATCTGTTGTTTTTTAGTTAGGTAGGGTCTTTTTGTACGTCGCGTTTATTTTTTAATAAATATAATTACATAATTTCAATAACTGAGTTTCCAAATTGCGAGAAGATGAAAATCTTCCGTAATTTGGAACACAATTTCTATACTCGTTATTATCAAGCTAATTGTTTGTATTTTTAAATCATTTTGAATCGCTGGAAAATATTTGATACTAAGTACAAAAAGACGATTCGCGACGGATAGATTCTTCGGCAAAGCATAATTACTGGATTAATTAATTTATATATTACTTTCACGAGTAGAGTTTTTTCATTATTTAGAAAGTTTGCTTTGTCGAAAGGGTCATCCGAGGGTTTTTTTTAAATAAACACAAAGTTTTTGAATGAATAAATATATAAATAAATACAAATTTTCATTAAAACCATTCTTTTTGCTCGAAAATATAAATTTAAATTACATTTTATGATCATTTATGTCGAGATTAAATTTTAAATTCCAAGCTATTTTTCGAAAATTTAAGAACGTTAGCCCGCATAAAATCTAACCGATTCTTTTAGCTAGGATTTTCAGGATATTGAGATTCTGTGTTCGTTGCTCGAATCCTCTCGCGTGCCCAGGGCTACTCGGGAGGGTAAGAGCAACGGGCATAGAATATTGTTTTGTATTATATGTGGCGACTGACAGTGGTTAGTGTTTCGTGCACGACGTACATTCCACTTGTGTGTGTGTGTGTTGATAGGCAGTGGAATTGCGTCGGTTTTTTAAACTCAGTTGAATAACACATTCCTGTTTATCCGTGACATGCTACATGGATCTTCGTGGAATGTGTTGTAGTTTTCTAAATTTATTAAAAATAATGAGTAATATTCCGAATTACAATTAACTGTTATTTCAATTTCGACAATTTCGTGTTTCGCAATGATCACTGCCATTGTCAGGCGATTTCAGGAAAACAACTGGTACGTACACTTTAGAATGTGTGCTTGTGGTTTGAACGCTAGGGTGTCGGAGGCGTCCCGGGACGTACTCTCTAGGTGTGATAGGTTATTGCACCCTGGCGTGTGTGTGGAGATCGTGTTGTGAATGTGTTGGAGAGCTTGTGTTTTGCAATTTTTTAAATATAGGGCTAGGTAGGTTAGGTAACTTACTTTCTTTGTGTGCTTGTTAATACTAAGTAGGTAGGGTCCGGGGCTGGCTACCGTTTTCTCTTTCGGGTAGGCCGCGATTCGCACGGTAGCCAGTCACTGGTAGGGCTCGAAGTTCCGTCTCGAAGCTAAATCGAACGAGGCATGACGTTCGAATTTATGCTTCTTGCTCGATTCTTCGAGAACATCTCTTAGCTCCTCGCGGACGCGGACGCGAACGCGCGCGGAATTAGGGCTTTCGAAACGTGGCGATACCGGCTCGATTGCACCAGAGGAGCGATAGGCTTCTTTCGAGACTTGTAATTCGTCTCGGAAGTCGTTGATCGTTTTCACTCTGCGAGCACGTGTAGGGTTGCAGATGTTTGGCGGTCCGCCGAAGAGAAAGAAGAGGCTATATGCCGAAGAGGCCCCGACAAACTGTCGCTCAAGAGGGCAACTATTAATGACATCGCATCTTCGGATGCATCCGAAGATGCGAAGTCATTTCCTTACTACCTCGTCACTATACTTGTCTGTAGAAAGTAGAAATTGTAGAAAAGTAGATTTTGTTGAATATATGGGCTGGCCACGCCGCCCCAACGATCAGCGGAGATGGGCACGTCCGCGATTGTAATAGCGTTGCGAAAATATCACGCGTGTTGCATTAGTTTTTGAACAGAGATGAAAATTAGTGTTGCGAATAAAATAGACGCGATTTACATTAGATGTCATTTTGAATGTTTCTTAAATATTAATTGCAATTTTATAATAGTTTAAAGATTTTATAATTCTTTTTTATAAAATGTAAAGTAGTCTTTTCGATCTCTGTTCGTTGAATTAGCGTTGCGCAATCAAAGTATCGCGTTTGTATTATTCGAGTCTTTCGACATTTCAGGCGCCCATGCTCCAGCTGCAACGAGTCGCAAGTAGAAATTGTAGAAAAGTAGATTGTGTTGAATATATGGGCTGGCCACGCCGCCCCAACGATCAGCGGAGATGGGCACGTCCGCGATTGAAATAGAGTTGCGAAAAAATTACACGTGTTGTATTAGTTGTTCTTGAACAGAGATATAAAAGTTAGTGTTGCGAATGAAATGAACGCGTTTCAAATTAAATTTCATTTTAAATTAAAATTCATTTTTATTCTAATTCTAATTGTATTCTAATTTGTATTTATAGTTTTTGTAATTGTTTTCACAAAAATGTACAATAGTCCTTTGTATTCTCTGTTCTTTGAATTAGCGTTACGCAGTAAAAGAATCGCGTTTGCATTCGAGTCTTTCGATTTTCAGGCGCCCATGCTCCAGCTGCAACGACTCGCTGCCGGGTGTGGTGTAGGCTTTCGCGATTGCGAGTAGTGTTGCGTGAGAATCTCAACGCGTTGCATTAGTGTAGTACTTTTCAAAGTCAAAATTGAAGTAGGGAATGTTTTGGACGAGATTGGTGGAGGTCTCCACCTACTCTTCAAGTAGGAAAGACCTCGCAGCACATGACCGCATGGCACCGTCTCTGTCTGATAAAGGCAGCGTTACTAGGCTTCGGTCTATACTCAAAGCGGCCAGCTCGTGGAGTGTATACTCGCGAGGTGGAATCACGTTTTGAGCGAAGGGGCGCATCTGTCCTGGCGTTACGACGTCCAGGCAGGTGGATGGTCGTCATTAGCGTCTGGATCCGGGGTAGATCCAATGGGCTTGGAAACCCAGTCGCTAGCTATCTCGTCCTGCCTCTACTTCATGCCGATTTGAAAAGGCTTTTTTATTTTTTATTCTTTTCTAACGAATTAAGGAATTATTTGCTAACACCATCTTCGTTATGAATTAGCGTTGCGAGAATTTGTGTCGCGATTGTCTTAGTGTTGCGAGAATTTGTGTCGCGATTGTCTTAGTGTTGCGAAAAAGTAACAACGCGTTGTTTCAAGGCGGGAATAAAGTAGTAGTATATTGGAAAACGCGCCGTAATAACAGATATTAATTATGAATTTTGAGTCGCGACTTCGTAATGGATTAGTGAGTAGAGGACCGACGTTGTAGGGTCAGTCGCGCAGGGTGCTTACGAATTTATAAATTTCAAAGACTTTTGGATATCCAAATATATTTGGATGTAAATTTAGAATTTTTGATACCGTAAAAATGTGGAGCATATGCCCACCGGGCCACTACGTATAGAGTAGAAACGTATTGGTACGTTCCGAGGCCAAACTTTGCCGCAAAGCAGTTAGCGCGACATCACGGTGCACGTTTCTACGTCGAACTCCCCGCGGTGTGTGCCATAACACACGATTCGTTTGCCGTTCCAGCAATGGAACACAAGTGTTTCCGCTGTCGTTCGACAATACCGTACGCAAAAAGAAGACGTATTAAGTTACGTCACCTGTGGCCGTATGCACGACAATATCATGGTGAGCATTGTATTAGCATCTAATGCAGTGCAAGCCATGGTATTGGCCGTGACTTACGATGGCGGAAAACACTGTAGTTTATCCGAACGTAGAGACGTGTACCTTTAGCCACTTAATGGTGTGTGAGCGCTAAATGCATGGAACGTACCACTGCGTTCACCAGCATGTATATTTTTTGGGACTAACCCCCCACAACGTAGTGGTTCGATCGCGATCGTATAAACATACACACCGTGTTGTATGTTGAACGTATCGAACGCCTCGTCGGCCCGCAAGGTAAAAGACGGGGTATCTTTACGTACGCGCAGTAAGAACGTATCGAACGCCTCGTCGGCCCGCAAGGTAAAAGACGGGGTATCTTTACGTTTCGTGGTGTAGCTTTGTCGATGAAATTGAATGTTTGTTGCGCCCTGCAAAACTCATTCTTGCAATGTCCGAATCTATTCTATTATGATGTTCGAGGTCGTGTAGCATTGTCTTTTTCACGCGTTTATATTGAGAATTCGCAGAATCGTGGCGAATAGTTTAATAGAAAAGTTTTCCATTATGCAACTACTAGGAAATCCCGCCTTTTAGAGTTGCGATGGAATGAAATGCCACACTGCACCCTCATATGCTTGTGTTTTATTTCTTACAGCTTACCAACCTAAATTCTCGTAGCCATTGTCTCCCCATAGAGTGGCGTGAAAAGAAATTTAAGTGCACGGGAGTTTTCTATACCGAATTTATAGTAAATTAGTGTTGCGACAAATTATGCACTTTTCGCGTTTGAACAAGGTATTTATTTATAGATTTATAGTTGCGAAAAAATAATTCGCGTTTTGGTTCCTCCCTTAATTTTAAATGGCTACAATCGCGGTTCAATTTAGAGTTGCGCAAAATAAAACAAAAGTGCACGGGTGTTTTTAGTTTTTGATAAAATAAATTAGAGCCGAGAGAGAATGCACTGTTCGCGTTGTTTTCAGATGTTCTTTGTACATGTTTGTAGAGTAGCGTTGCGCAAAAATGGCCCACTCGCGCGTTGTTTGAAATATATCCAGTGGACCACTAGTCTGCATATTTATCTTTTTTTTTTTATTTTTTCATTGTGTTAACCAAATTTTCAGCTTCTTTCAGATATTTCTTCCCGTCCCGGTGGAGTGGTAAGAAAATTAAATTACAGCATGAACATTCCATGTAGAGTTGCGCAAGAAATTTAAAGTGCACGGGAGTTCTTCGTACTGTATTTATCATATTAACATCGCGAATAATAATGCACTGTTCGCGTTTGATTTTTCTATACGTTCAACACGTATTTTGTAGATTAGTGTTGCGAGAAAATGGTCCACTCGCGCGATTGTTTGAAATACACATCGAGTGGACATTCATTTCTAATTATATTTTTTTTTCATGTACTAATTCGAAATTTAGTGTGTTTCAGTTTCAGATTATTTGAAAGCAGAAACAGCTTAACTTGGAGTTGTAGAAATTTGAATTTGTATGTAAACAGTTGCCCGGGCATGGTTGCATGTGTTGCATGTATTATTGGTATGTGTTTTATGTGTTGCATGAGTTGCATGTGCTGCACCGATGTTGCTTGTGTTGCATGTATTATTGGTATGTGTTTTATGTGTTGCATGAGTTGCATGTGCTGCACCGATGTTGCTTGTGTTGTGTGTTTTGCATGTTGTTGCATGGTGTTAGTGGATTGTGATTGTCACATGTTATGCATGGGGATTATGAAAAAAACTTTTTCTATACCATGGTATAGAAGATTTAGTGGGTCGGACGGGTAGGCTAGCAATTATCCTGTTCTTAATATTCATTTGTATAGTTGCCTAAAGTAGAGCACTATCAAATGTTTATCAGGAAGAGTGCAATTATTTATACGGGCTTTTTTTTCTATTTTGTAATTGTGCATTTTTGTAATTTTCCGTCGGGTGGGACGATAAGAAATACTATATATTAAGATTATATAATGTATAACATATAATATTATGATTGTATAATATATAATATAATATGTAATATATATATTTATAATGGTATAATATACTTTTTTTAATATTTTTTATTTAATTGTATAACATATTTTATAATATATACCAAGTGGGTGGGTGGGTCTCACTCGCAGCAACCTCCACGTGGTGAGACCCGGGCAATCGGTGTGATTGCCGATTTATAATATTTTATTTCGTGGAAATGAGACGAATTGCTCTATAAAATATTAAAAATCGGGAATCACATCGAGCTAATGCTGCGAAATTAAAACAATTTCTCGGGATAATAATTCAAATAATAAATATAGAAATAAATAAAAATATATTTATTTAAACAATTAATTTAATAAAAGTAGTATTGACATAATAGTTCAAATAGTTAATATAGAAACAAATTATTAAAATGTATTTATTAAAAAATTCTTTTAATTATAAATAACAAATAACTATTTATAAAACAACGATATAAAATAATGATCATAAAACAATAATTACAATGGTGAACAATAAGGGATATAAGAAAGCAATAAGAGTGCGTAATGAAATTACCCAATAAAAAAAGTAATCTATTTTTTAAGAATTTCAGAATGGGTAATGACAGGAGTCTACATTTATTTATTACCTGCTGTACTGACGCAGTTTCACGTGGTTCATGAACAAATGATCTATTTAGGTAGAGAGCGCTGAACCACCAACTGAATCTCGTCGGTGGTGGAACTTTTTAGCGATGTGGTCTTTCAGGTCACTGTAACTTCCACTGTTACCACCCCGCCCATTGCGCCCACTTAGCGTGCCGCGGAATAGCATGGGCGCTGGCAGTCTTTAACAGTATCTCGTCGGTGCTACGGGTCTGTGTCGCTAATGTCGCTATTGATGAAAGGAGTTAATGTTGCAGTTTGGTCATAGATGGCGAGAGTGGGTTTCCCGCCTCTCAAATTTAAATAATTTTACCTAGTTTAAAATAGAATATGATGGATAGTGCGATACAAACTAGTAGAACCATTATTCATCAAAAATATGTTCAAATGGAATAGAAATAATTTGGTTTTGATTACCTAAAGTGTCCGGATTCCATAAACAGATTGTCTTAATAGTTGAATCGAGACACCAGGGTTGTCGAAATCTGAGGTCGATGCCTGTAATCAGTGCAAAGGTGTGTACTCGTGTGTGTTTTGTAAAATTCAGTTTGTGGATATCGTATTCTGGTATTCCAACTGAAGAATAAACGTAATTATTTTCTTGTGAGTTTGGTGAAGAAGGGAATTAAAAGTATGCGTACTTATAGCATATTGTATTTTCAATTTTGGTGCAAAACTGTGGGCTTTCATCCATGCTTTCCCGGGTATGAGGATCATTTCGCAACCTTTCAATGTGTTACAGTTTCGCACAATTTCTTCCTCTAGACAGAGCATCTGTAGCCATTTCCAATTCTTTTGCAGTTTCCTATGCTTCCCATTATAACAAATCAAATTTCAATTAAAAACAGCTTAACTATAGTACAATAGTATCTTAAGTTTTTACATATAGAACGTCCAATTTGTCCAAACAAAGTTCATTAACACCGGATTTATCGGAAGAGTCAAAATGACACTTTTCTCATTTTTTCTGTGTCATTTCTGTCAAAATGTGTTACAGAGAAATTTTTTACAAAATCAGAATCAAACTTCTCATTATCGGGTATGGTATATTCTTTAATGTCATATGAATATATCGCTTAAGATTTTTCGACATCTAAAAAGTTGTTGGTATACCAGATGATAGAATGTTGACCTTTTTGAATTCTAACTGTTGAGCTAACAAACCAATGAAAAAGACAGTTTGGGCGCTTATAACGGAAATATGAGAGTATCTAATGGAACCAATTTCAGTTGACAAAAACGTTGTTTTTTATAATTGCTTGAAACATATCTTCATCATTAGTCTGACTCATTATTATACAACAAGGGATTCATGCCCAGTAGTTCTAGTATTGAACTTCTATATGAGGGAAATCATTGAGCCTAGTAATTTTCGGGCGTAAACTAATGAAAATATTAAATAGTCAGTATACTTGGCCAGAGTGATAAGTAGATCTCCCGTGGGTGTCGCTATATAAGCGTAATTTATGGACAGGGTGGTGAGACACTCCAAACAACCGATCGCGCGAAACCAGTCGCATTTCTCGATATTTTTCTCTGAATAGAATCTTGATCCAGCCCGATAGCGACCGTTCGTCGAGATGCCGACCATTTTATCGAACGCGCGCCAACAATACACATATTTCATTGTTTCACGAGAATTGTACAACGCCGTAAGAAGCCGTATACCTTCGCCGGGCTTTAATGACAGACCTTCGAGACATATAGATTCTAAGCTATTCTGCTTGCTAAAATGTTCGACAGACACACAAAATAAACTTTAGTATATTTAAATAAACGGTCTCTGTTCCGTTTGCATTTTATGATTTTATCATGTGATGATTTTTTCTGGTACGTCTGGTACGAAATTTTTATGATTAACTCGTGCATTTTGCAATTTTTTGAGCTAGTATGGAGGCTATAGATTGTATAATCCTTGGCAACAAATATTCGATTAAACAAATCAAAATAAATATTTAATCAATTTAGTTAACTTACTATATGAATGCAGCAAGTCGATTTATTAGATTTTCCCTGGCAATACGATCAAACGTTCTTGGACGTATCAGTTGGTTCCACATGCTAATATCCGTGCTTTGCTTTCGGCTGTTTAACAATCTGCAAAAATTACCATTAAAGTCAGTTTTTGTTTATGAATGTTACACGATTTCGTAAAATTGGTTTGAAATTCAAGTTAACCCCTGTCTCATCTACTTCGCAACTGCAATGATTAGAACTTCTATGTCATTAACAATTTCGTAGTATAAAAAGAAAATTTATATTTATAGGTACTTTACTGTTTCAGTATTGACAACTGGAAAAATCAAATTGTGATTCTGTTTAAAAGAAATGGATACCATTCATATCTATAGTATCCTTTGTTTGAAATTTTCAATAAACTTGCGAGTAAATTTTTATAAACTTGCGAAACAGAATAGAAACGATATCGTATGTGGATGACTCAGTTGTAGATAAAAACATGCATGCAGATATTGTAGATCACCCCGAAACTCCGAACGAATAAAATGTATGTATATGGGTCCAGTTGTATGGGGCAGGATAGGAAAGGTTTCTGCTGGCATATGGCGTGGATTACAATGCAGAGGAGTCTACAGTTTCAGAACCGAACATTACTAACTTCGAACTTGCGAAACGCGGTATAAATAACTTTAAACTCGTGGGATACAATGCAGACATTCTGGTTTGCGTAGGCTTCGTTATAGGAGGCCTTGAATGCAGGTGATCGAATGCAAAGGGTTTGAACATTTTAAGGTTCAATGTAATGATTTATAATCGTAAATGATTTATAATCAGATGACCCCACACGCGCTATTTGATAAATTTTTATTTATATCATGTTTTTCGAAAGCGATTTTTTAATATCAATAGTTTCATCGAAACCTATTTTAGTCTTTATCTATATCTATCGCAAGACTATTATACAGGGTGTCCCAAAAATGTTGTAATCCCTTGAAAAGAATGATTTCTCAGGTAATTTGGAGTAACTGTTTCCTTTGCGAAAATGTTCTCCGCGGCTTTGTTAACCCTTTCGATGCTACGTCCGTAAATATACGTTTTCAAAATCTGTTTTCAAATTCTGTTCATCGTCCATCACTCAGTAGCTAAAGGATCAAGGAATTATTAACGAAAAATGTCACCTCTCGACTGCTAAGGGTTAATAGTTGAAATATCTTCATGTCGAAGTGACAATACTTACTTGGACAGTGACACGAGGAGAGAAAGATTTAGATTTTTTTGGTACATATACGAGTTTCTTGCAGCGGATGAGTACAAATGCCGGTAGAAACGGGTCTAGGTATAAACAATCAAAAGTTAGCCATCACTTTCACAAAATTACATCCATGCGTAATAAATGTCATTTTCAATCATTTTTAAAATTTTTCATGAGACTTTCCATTAATTTACAAAAGGATGTTTAACTATTAATACTAAGCTGGTGATTTAGTTACCTCTCGCGAAGGCAATGGCAAATTCGATGAGGTTCTTGAGAACGCAGCCTCTTCACAATGAAGCACCATTTCCCAGTGTTTTCGAGAATCATCAATATATTTCGTCCTGTTCAAAATTACGTAGACCTTTAAATTTTGTTATAAGTTCTACTGTTATAATGTAAAAAATATAATATAAAAAAATATAAATTTTATAAAAAAATTTATAAAAAATAAAACTTTTATCTGCTGGCCATTATTAGAAATCAAATGTTAATTTGGAAGTTGCTGGAGCAGCTCTTCTGTGAAAGAATCCTGATCTTTCGAATCCTGATCGAATAATTTCTACAGGTGGTGTGGTGGATACACTTCTTAATTCTAAAATTACGGAATATGAGACAAATTTAAAAGGAGATGAAGAACGAACAATTAGAAAGAAATAGAAAGGAATAAAATTTAGTACATAGATGCATCTAGATTATTTAAAAATAGTTTTTATATTTTTCAAAGGTCATTGTAGGAGGAGGAAGTAGATTTATTTAATGCATTGCCACACACTGTTTGGTTTATGCAGATGAATATCATAATACGAATTCATACAAATTGATTAAATTCTAATGACATTAATATAACGTTAACGAATAAATTACATTGGTATAACACAAAACACGAAAACATTTCTTTGTATCATTGTTTATACCAAATATTACATTTTCATTCATTATTAATTGTTAGAATCAGTTTATAATAGCTTCTAAAATTCGCGATTCTTATTTTTATGAAAGCATTCTCGTTTTTAAAATTAAGTGTAAATTTCAATTTTTATTATAGTTATTTTATCCTATCAATTTACTTGACTATAAATGAACTGCGGATCTTCATTCAATGGAAAAATTGGTCGAAGTTAATAGCAAAGAATTAAAGTTAAATAAAAATGTATTTTCTCTTCTACTCCTTTTAAAAAATCGAAAATAGTGTAGCAATTTCCTTAAATTCCTCTAACATCTAGTTTTGTATTTGGCCTATTAAGTTGTGTCATAAATGCATAATATCTGCGAGTCTCACTACCAATATATACAATCTATAAATAAGTATACACAATAAATGTTTTCTGTATCCACATATTTCAACCATCTCTGATTTTGTTTCCACGCGCATTATCATTTTTAAGACTGGCATACTGACATTCAAATTTAGTATGGTATTAAGATAAGACACTTTTGATTCACAAAGTGGGAACGCTTGGACTACATTTTGGTAAATAGCTTTCATCACTTCCGTCTGGTATTGCCACTTGACGCGGCGTTTTAAAGAAACCTTGATAGGATACTAAGGGAAAGCTTATCGGCTACCCGGGTATTATTATCATACACTGTGGAATGTGTCTTGCATTAACCTCTTTGGAATGACAGTCGACGTCTGGCCATACGTATGCGTTTGATAGTGGTCGACTATAGTCAATCGCCGAACCGAACAAGTTAAAGAGAGCAAGAAACGATTGACTTGTCGTTGACTAAGTGTAACGCTTATATAACTGACAAAATAGACACATGAATGGAACATTTATCATTGTTAGAGAATATAAAAGATCGCGAACTTTTGAGCAGGGTCTCCTTTCTTGGAGCATTGTGTGTACAAACAGGGGAAAACGAGGGGAATACAGTTACCCTCTCTACGATTACCGGGTTGACGCAGACAGATCCATGACAGAAACGTGGGGATGCTCCACGCCGGAAAGTGGGGGAATAGTGTCGTAGAAGGGACAAGGTCGAGTAGGAGAAAGGTCTTAATCTGGCGACACACTGGAAACCGGAACATGATCAATTTTCCGCCTGAACAAATTCAATTTACTATACAAAATATATTATAAGAAAAACTAACTTTTAACAATGAAGAATTGTGTTAAGAGCTGTGCTCTTAAAGTATAAGTTTTGTCTATACTGTTCCAACTAATCATATGTCTGTATTAAAATATTTAATATACCACATTCTATTTTGTAATTATTATATTCTGTTTTGTATGTGGCGTATTTCGTCTTTTTTGTAATTATGTTGAAATAAATCTCATATGAGATTTTCTAATAAAGAAAAGAATAGTGTTAAACGATTTAAATGAATAAGAACAAAATAATACTATTTATATTGTCGCGGAAGGTCTAATTTGTTATATTTCTTTTTGATCTTTTTCGGACATCCGTCAGATATTTGATAGTTGATAAAGAGCGTTCAGAGGATTCCGTTTGTATAAAAGAAATAATTGTATATAAGAAATAATTGTATATAAGAAAATAGCACGAAACGGAGGAAGAAAGGTGGGCATGAAAAAGCGAGACAATTGCAAGGACAGACGTGTGAAGATCGTGGGTGCGGTTCCAATTATCCACAGTGGCTCTGAGAAAGGAAAAAGGAGCACCGGAGCCCCTAGGCCGTAAAAAGGATGGGGACTTATCATTTCCTTTTCGTCCTGTTTCTTCATTCAACCCTCCCGCAGATCGTGTCGAATCGATTCCTCTCGACTCGTTTGCAAGCCGTCCGATGTATGACGCACCGGATATACGTGGCTGTTGCGAATTATCACTTTTCCCGAGGAAAACACTTCACGGTTACATTTTTGTTGTATATCTCAATTTCCATTCACGATTCGAGTGAGAATATCTCGACCACTCAGAAGTCTCTTAAAACCTGAAGGATGTACTAGGACGAGGACTAGGAGTGCATATCTAGGACGATCGTTACCGCTTTCGCACTAGTGAACATGTGTGCCAATGTTCCCTAACGGTTGCATGAAAAATTTATTTGCGGTATGCTAATACACGAACAACCGTTATTGGACGAGTTCGAGTCACCCGAATAAGTTTACTCCTCGACAAGGTAGTGGCACATATGTACTTGGCCAAGGAGAGTTTCTCCGAGTGAGGATATCTTCAGCGAAAAGGATCGAGTTTAATTCTTTTTTCTTTTGTACAATTGCTCGCGTGGTGCGTGCTCACATTAACACCTCTGCTATCGGCGTCACTCGTGCGTGACAACCACAATCTTCTATAAAGAAAACCGAATTAATTTCATATTATTGATAACCATCGTATTTCGTTTTATCGTTTTATTGGTGAACTAGTTTGTTCTAAAAAGATCCTGACCCAAGAATACTATTGGTGCTGGAGTGTTAGAATTCCTCAGGGTTTCTATTCACAATAGTCTACAATAGAGTCGTTTCAATGAGATCTAACTTGTAGCAGGCTTTAAACATACTTTATCGCGGGCCGTTAAAGCTGCTCAACTCGAGCTTGTTCGAGGTAAAACGAGCAGAAGGTAGCTCGAGCACCTTTATGTTCGAACATGTTCAAACTCCTGCGAACTGCTCGTGTGATCCAAACCCTTTTCATTACAGGGAATCTGGATTCCATAGTCTGGGTCAGCCCGTTATACAGCCACCTTACCATTTTTGGGCACCTTGGTACCCAATGTTGAATCTCACGGTTGTGGATTCAGCATGGATCTTGCTAAACGATAATTAACTTTTCCAACCTCGTTTCTACAAGTAAAATACCATCGAATTATTCATGTGGGTTTCTAATGAACTTTGTAAATCGCATATACGCCGAGGACTTGGTAGTATTTTCTTCCACTTCAAGTAAGTCTTGAATGCCATTTTTTAACTAATTATTAGGAATTTTTGTTATCTTTCTCAATATTGTAGAACAGGCCAGGATCTCCTAAATTCCTTTCCCTACTCCTGGGTCCTTCCCACCCAACTTCTGTCAAGTGTAGGAGGTTGGGGAGATTAGGAGAGGGGATAGGTGGTCGTATTACACGCAGTCACGAGAGGCAAAGCACGGTAAGAGGGGAAACTGGTACACCAGCAGTGGGAGTCGTGAAGCGTCGCACTGTGGTTTAATTGTGGAACTAATTAATTAATATTTACAATCACCCGCTTAGAGTTGTTCGAAGAATGGTTCAAATTGAAGGATTTGAAACGGAAGGATTGCGTTAGTGGATTACTAGAGGCTATTTTTACCGAAAGGAATGACTCCGACAGTGAAACATAATCTTCTATACTATATTTGTAACACTTAATTATTATATTAACAAACAAGTAGTCAGTATTGTAAACTATGTTTTATTTACTTTACTCAAATATTTGAAAGTAATTTTTACACAAAATGTCAATTTTTTCCTCGCACAATAATTAATTCGCGCTATAACTGACTTTCAGACCACAGTGCGTCGGTGGGGAAGAAGTTGCTCGGGCAAGTTGTGAAACAAGGGGTTAAAAGAAGTTAGCCAGACGCATATAACAATAAACATCGATATAAAAATTAGCGTACAGGTACAGGAGTGAACATCTTATCTGAATCTAATCAATATCGAACCTTGCATGGCGCATATAACCTGTTCCTGTAGAGCCGAGACCGTAACATCTTCTCTTAATTGTCAAGGAATTAACTACAGTATTGAATTATCGATACGCTGCTCGTTGAAAAATCGTAAACGACATCTGTTGCATACGGGGATGGTTAAATGCTGTTTTCTAGTCGTAGCTTTACGAGAAGGAGTGGTGTTAATTGTCTCCTCGGTTTACTGAGAAGCAGCAGGCTAGTAAAGCACAAGATAACGATGGAGTAAATTGTATCGCGAGCGTATTACACTTTCATTTGCATAAATATTCTTCGGCGTTCGCATTCGCATACGAGTTCCAGAGCACCGATGCCCGTTACCCGTTCGTGTAGCGTTCGTTTCGTTAGTATTCATTTTCTCTGTTCGCTTTTGTTTTTCCCAGGAATCCCGTATTGCGTCATCAGGATCGCAATCCGCGAGACTTTGTGTAGGATTTTACGAGCGGGCGAGGTGTCTCTAAGCTCGCCCTATCCGGTTCCCGTTACCGTAAAAAACGATTAAACATCTTAGCTCATTAAGTGCATTCGCTTGTAGAACGTTATCAAATATATTACTGATAAGATGATACGAGTAATTCATGTCGGCTTACCATTATAAATTGTAACGCTGATTTCATTCACAACGCATTTCCGCAAGAATCGCCTTACCGGCGTTCTACGTTTCTGCGTGTCTCAGATTCAATCACATTTTTGTCGAATATTAAACGCGCCGCTAGCTGCTTGCGAATCAAATGAGTTCTATCTAGTTTCAGCATAGACGGTTTCGGTGATCAATTTGTGATAACCGAACATATACAATAGCAATAGAAAATAAAATGTCTCAAAGCACTCTTCAAATACTTTTGTGTCTTCTCTGGTTGTTGTCATACTGCTCTTCTAGGTATTGGCAAGGGTCGCAGAACATAAATAAATATACCATCACATTGTATGCTTACCTGTATCCAGAAATTTATCCAGTCGAACGTATAGTCTTTGCAGTAACCCTCATCCAACCCTCGTATCAATTTGACACAGTTTCCCCAAATAAGTTCTATTATTTGTGTACGTAAAGCCCGAAACTTCGTGCCTTTAACTTTTTAAATGCGAAACACATAAGCGAAAAACTTAAGATGTAAATGTTAATGCATCAGTTTTTTGTATAAAAAAAATATCGAAAAATAAATGTTTACCTTATGTGATGACAGATTCGGTTCGTGAAATGAGGGACGGAGGAGGGTTAAGCGCAGCAGTTATTTAAGACTGACTGAAAATGTCGGATTAGTATTTAATCATTTTGCGAGAATTTCAACAACTTTTGGTACAATTCAATGTTGGATGTTTGTTCAAAACAGTAGTATCTAAACAGTTTGTTTCTAAAACAGTGTTCTTGAACATTCGCTGAACAAAATGGACTTCCGTTCGTCCCGGCATGGTACAACTATGTCTAATTGAGAATCGCCTCGTTAACAAGGTAGGGCTTTAATAAAATTTTAACGAGCCGTCCGGCACTATGTCTGAAATGAGTGCAACGCATTCCTAAGATTTTATTGCGTGCTTGAAAATCTTGTTCGGCGACAGCTTTCCGGTTTTGTGTTTCCGTCGATTCTGACATTCCTCGTTGCCTTACTCCATTTCACGGCCCGATGGGGTGTGGATTTATAGGCTTGAATTAAGCGATATTCATTAGGCTTGGTCGTACGCTTTGGTAGCTGGAATCGCCTTGAACAGTCCCGAAAAACACCGATTAGGCAGTTCGGAATCGTGTTCGTCGTATTAGACCACACAGGTTGGCCAGTCTTCTCGTCAATTCGTCGACGATAATCTTCTGACATTTCTGCGAGCGTGATGTTATCTAGCGTACTTCTGTCTTCTTAATGTACCATGTCTGCTACTGATCTCGGTCCAATTGAATATAAATGAGACTCGTTTAAAAGCAAGAATGTCATGGAAGCTCGGCTGCAGTTATCTGCATTCCAGTATCTACTTTATAATGCTATTTAATATTAATAAGAATCAAGAAAAATAAGCAAACGTATTCCGAAGAAAGTCGACATACTTTAACTCTCGGATGTCTCAGTTATTAAAATTACATTTATTTATTTTTTATCAATTGTGGAAGTAATTGTGGAAATAAGTGTGTGGCCTCTTAAGTGCAGAGCAATGTCCCAGTGTTCTAAAGGCGGTACTGTGGAGGATGACTTAAATATAAATACTCAAATTTATTGTTTCCAATTTTAATCTAAATTCTAAAAAGATTATTTCTCATTGAAAGAAAAAGTGTGTGATTACAGATGAAACTGCCTTTGCTAGGACTTCCTTTTAGAGCTGTGACTTATGAGATACCCGGGTACCCGGGTTACCCGTGAGATAACCGGGTTAACAAAAATTATTCGGGTACCCGGGTACTCGGGTAAACAGCATTACCCGGATACCCGGGTACTCGGGTAAACAGCATTACCCGGATACCCGGGTATTCGTGTAAACAAAAATTACCCAAGTACCCGGGTATCTCACGAATACATAGCGGATCTTCATGGAAAATAGAAATCATTTGCATCAATAGAATAAAGCAGACGATATATTACGATTACTTATTCTTTTGAACGATTTTAATAAATTTAAATTAATATATCGACGTTCTTTTAATTTCATTATTGTTTTAAATTGCACAAAATCATTTATGACGTATGTCTTATTAGATACCCGGGTACCCGAATACTCGGCTATCTCATGAGATACCCGAGTAGTTTTGAGATACCTCTACTCGGGTATCACATGGGTACTCGGGTACCCGGGTAAAAGTCCGAGCTCTACTTCCTTTGACACAGGGATAATGCTTTTTCTGTATTTATTAGCCCTATTTGCATATTCTATCCTCACATTGTTAAAATTGAGCTCGGTGCTCGTTTTCTCCTGGCACATTCCGCCGCTGTCATTATTCAATTTCATCCCGGTGATTTTTCGCTAGGCCGCGTTATCGGTTCCCCGTTCGACCAACCTCCCTAATAACTTCCCAAAATGTGGGCTCGATGAAGCGGTCTGATTAGGCAGCTTGATTTATCATCCTCCTCCGTGGGCCATATAGCTAGTGGTCAGACTCCTCTGAATCGCTCGCTCGCAATCTCGTTAAAATTTATTCATGATTCGGTACTGCGGACGCATCCTTAGCAAGACCCCACCGAGGACTGGTCCGACTGGTCGCGGTCCAAATATTCGCTCGGACGGCCTATTTTCCGCGTAATGCGATACGGGCTTAATACCACTCTCGAACCGGTCGCGAGACCTGATTTATTGATCGGCGGTATCGACTTTGTTGCGCGCTCGCGGTTAATCCTCCCGCGTTCATCCGGCGAACGTTATGCTCTCTTATTGTCTCGCCGACACGACCACGTCACCATGAATCTTGAACGCTTTAATAGGTCCGATCGGGTATTACCAATGAAATCTTCCCGACAGAGAGCAGATTGATTCTCTTAAGCTGTGTGTTCGCTAGAAAGATGCCGACGAATTGCTCACGTGATCAAGTTTAAGCATAAGTATTGTATGAGGTGGTGTATCAATTTCATATCTACGAAGTGAAAAGAATCGTGTACAATAGGATTATTCTAGGTCGGAAGAAATGTGTAATTTTCAAGTTAAAGTAGCTCCGACTGTAAGGGGTTAATAGGCTACCCTAGTAGCATTTACGGTTGGTCAACGGTGGCCAATGGTTAGGACTTTGTTGGGGAATGGTGAGTGGTTTTGCCGACAAATCCCCAACGTAGGGCCATCGTAGAAAAATTATGTCAATTTGCCTTAACGAAACGCCAACCATAAATGCTACTAAGGTACCGTGTAGAAAAGCGTTGGATAAGGTTTGGCCACAGCAGAGCCGTGAAATTGTCGAAAAAGAACATGCAGCACACCGTCCGAAATAGGATGGTGCCGCACAGTATAACAGGGAGGGTCTGAATTAATCACGGTGAGTCGGGAAATCCGTTGTCGGGTTTTTATTCGAGGGGTGGCAGGGGGGAAGAAGCTGTTCCCCTCCAGACGGTTTCGTGTACTCCAGGAGTGATGCGCTGGCACCTTGTCAGACTTGTAGGCGTTTCGCCTGCCTCGCTTCATACCTTCAACTTGTACAATGGGGTACAACGACGTGGAGAAAGAGGAAGAGCATGCTCGCCCACCTCCGAAACTAATAAGTATTGTCCATCAGGCGCATTGTTTCGATGCCCACGTAGGCCAACCAACAAGTTCCGAACAAGTTACAGTTTAAAGTACCCGGGTCGTTAGTTAGACGGGGAAGGGGAGGGTGACCGTTCGCTTCGTTAGACCCAGTGTGCACTGCACTTCGACGTGTTCTCTACCTGGGGGTACTAGGGTTCCGGCAGTGACGATACTTCATCAATTTGGAGCCCTCTCTTCGCCCTAGAGCCACGCACAGATCTTTATGCCCTACGGGAACGCAACGTTGCATGTTGGCTGACCTGGTGACCGGAAAAACGACCAACTTGCCGCTTGTGTACTCGCTAGGGGACGAACGGAACCGCTTTATGAATAAAAGTTACTCATTGAACTTACATCTGTCTCTACGACGCATCAACTAAAGGGGTATAAGGAGCAGAGTCGCCAGATGAGGGGAAGAAGTTACCCTCTTTCTTTGCCAATACAAGATTAACGTGACATTATTACACGTGCGCAACAGAGACGGGGCACATCACATTCGAATCTGGCGACTCTGATAAAGAGTCATAACAAACAAGTTTTAGCCATTTTTCCTGATCACACTCATTGACAGTAGTCGAATGAAATTGTTACCGTTTATAAACAAAACTTATTAATCGAACTTTTACTTTTCGTTTAAACTCGATTCAACTTCAGGTACAACGGCAACTTTGACTGGGATTTATTCAAAATAAAAGAATTATGCTATTTTCTGTATTAAAGCATGCGAATTTTGAAAGGCATAATTCTTACCTTGTTAGTCACACCACGTCCTTCGAATTGCACTTCTACTTTATGCTCTCACTAATTCTACTTTTACAACCCTGCAGACCATAATGTTCGTAATTTATCCTGAACGTTACGTACCCTTTAATTCTGAAATTTATAACGGGTCGTAAAATGAATGCAGTTTGACTACGTATTTCCAACAACTTATTTATACTAATCTGCCGAGTTATGTCCTCGGGGATCAAGTTAATTTGCAACCTATGTTGTCTCTATGAGCAATGTAACAAATATTTACTGTGAAAGTTTGAATTCAGTTCGTATTATTTATGTGACACAATTTCAGACAGATTGGCGATATAGGCTTTCGTCACTCGGGTAATATCGCAATAAAATATCTTCTTAATTAACACACTAAATTCTAAATAATGCACTTAATTCTAATTTAGTGTAATTATGTCGTGTGTACCTTGTACAACACTGTAAAATGTTGGGAGAAAAGTGTAGAAAATGGCGGTGATTATATAAATTTAATTGATTATATAAAAAAATTGTTATTTTAAGAAATATTCTTAAAATCTGAAACTTTTGCAATCTTGTATTAGTTTCTTTATGATATTATAAAGTTTTATTTGTTCCTATCCATTACCATACATTTTTATTAATCTTAAAAGTATTCCAAATATGCTGCACTTCTACTAAATAATAATTTTGACTGGCCTCTTCTCTCAATGCAGAATTTCACTCTCGGAAAAGAAATATTTTTGAAAGTCTACGGTGACCATAGTTAGTCATATTGATGGCTAGGTCCCACCAACGGTTGCCGGTTTTCCGACGGAGCCTCTACATATTTACATAACACTCGCAAGCGCCACGTTTAGACCCCCGTTTAGATTTAACTACCACTTCGGGAAATCATATTAACCAAATACTGCAGTCGTTATTCGGGGATCCCGATGCGCTGGAAATAAATTACCAAGGCACCCTTGGGACCTGACTGTGGTGAATGGGACACGGGAAAGAGAGAAAATGGCCCTCTGCATTTGTTGCCTGGGGACCCACCGCGCTTCGAAATTCTTTACGATTTCTATTCAATCCCTTTATCGCCCTTCGACTCGGGGAATTCCTTTTTGGGATTCGGTGTTACTGCCAGCCGTTGATCATTTCCTATTTCGCGTCGTACAGGTTCGAATGTGCCGTCACGACCAATCATTTTTATATACGTAACGAGATTCCAAAAACTAGTTGCATATAAAATCATCAAGAATAGTTACACATAAAATCCTTCCGGAATTTTCGCTCACTTTTATGTGGCACTCTAATTTAACCACTTGTATCTCAATCACACTCTTATAATTTAAACTGATATATCAAATAAGACAAATATTATAGGTATTTGTATGTGTGTAGTAACCTACGAGTATGTAACATTGTGATTTAACTTTCTGTATAATACAGCCGTCTATAATTGTTTAGTTTGCGACTTGTCGCCGGGTTGAATCAAGATTTTTGCGTTCTTGACCACCCACGGATAGCTATCCTGGAAAGGATCGGAGTGAATGGGTGCCAAAGATGTAATATGAAGGCAAAATCAACTTTATTTTACTTGCTCACGTGGCGATGCTTGCAGTTACAATTTTATGCGTGAAAATGCACGCGTGATCGATTACACTGATTTGGACTCTGGTCGAGCGAGCAAGGATTAACGAAAATCAAGCAGTATTTCAAGAACAGAAATAATTTAGCTCCGCTTGCAGACAACATGCAGATCCGCTCAAATTTACCAATGAAAATTGATGTCCTTCAAAATAATAATTATTTAAAATAAAATTATTTCATGCATGTTTCAAGAACCGAAATAATTTAACTCCGCTTGTAGACAACATGCAGATCCGCTCAAATTTACCAATGAAAATTGATGTCTTGCAAAATAATAATTATTTAAAATAAAATTATTTCATGCATATTTCAAGAACAGAAATAATTTAGCTCCGCTTGCAGACAGCATGCAGTTCCGCTCAAATTGTCCAATAACATTCATAATTCCAACGAGGCGTAGCGCACAGATGGCAAGCTAAAGATCGCGCAAGAAAGACATTAAGGAACTATCGTAGTCTCGTTCACGGTCGTTAACTCTCGCGGTCGAAGGGCTCATGTATTAGCGATACGATGTCCGGCATTGTTTCCGCGATAAATTCTACCATTGTACAAAGTTATCATGTATTTTCGCTGCCGTGTTGCGAGAGGCCGACGCCGCGCGTTCTGTTCGGCAGGGAAGGGTACACGAACGAAAAGGAGAGGGACGAAGTGGGACCGGAGGACCTCTCTCTTTCTTTGTTGCACTTTCACGTATGAAATAAATTGGCCTTTATATTAGCGCGAGTCGCGGCATAAATCCCGGTTCTCATTGTATCGGCCCCCGTGGGTGGACGACGGTGCACGTGGGCAAAATCCGCTTCCCTCCGCTTCGAAAGTGGCGCGCGTGATCGTGGGGGTGGAGGAGGCTGAGCAGGAGGCGAGCATCGGCAAATGGTGGGGAGGGTGGGTTCGGAGGTATCTCTTGAGGAGGAAGGTTCTCTGACGAAAGTCGTCCGGGGTGAGACGCACGTGTTCCTCGGGCCGATAAAATAAATCCGGTCGAAGTGGAATCTGGGGATGTCGGTCGGCCCGGCTTGTACCACGGGCTCTATTTTATAGAGCTGCCCCCGCGATAAAAGACCCACGCTCCCGCGGAAAATAAGAATTCGCTGTGCAAAGGTAGGCGAAATGGACGCTGGGTCTCGGCAGGTGCGCTTACCATTGCTTGACACGTTCGCTGAGCAACCACCGGCTGAAAAATTACAGAAAATTGAAGTCAGCCTTTCAGGGACGTTCACTGACCGTACATTTCTTTCTGTGTGATCAACCCTCGGATAGCGGACCTTTCTTTAATCCATTTCCTTACAATATAGTGTCAGACTCGTGATGGAGATTCTGAATATAGTCTAATACATATAATATATGTATATGCTATTAATTTCCTCTCCATCGAAATAAAATTCTATTTCGGTTTCGTTAATGTACAGCTATTGACGAACATACAGGTTTATAAAAGATATGTTGAGAGAGAGAGAGAGAGAGACGATATTCTAACTTGTATTAAACTCGAACAATTAGAAAGAGTATTAAAGATTTTCAATAGCTTTAATACGAGATTACAATTTACTCATGAAATTGAAGTCAATTCAAGGTTAAGTTTTCTTGACACATCTGTTATAAAAGCAGGAATAAAATTAAAAACTAATTGGTTCCATAAATCTAGTTGGTCAGGTAGATACGTTAACTTCTACTCCTACCACCATCTACAACATAATATTGGCTTAATAAAAGGTTTGATTGATCGTGCTATTCTGCTAGCGGATCCTGAATTTCGATCTGAAAATTTGACATTAATTAAGAATGTCTTAAAACGTAATGGTTATCCAGTCCATTTGGTTTCTAACATTATCAAGAAACGTTATTCAAATATTTATAAATAACTGTCGATTGATACAAAGGAAAAGATACAGGTACACTATACACTATTTAGGAAAATAAATCGCAGGGCAGGGGATTAATTATGGCTACTTATTGCTTTATTTATCAATTTTTGTAAAACATATTTTGCAAAATACTTCTTGTGGACCTTTCAATCTTTCTATTGTTTTAATTCAGCAGCTGTCCATTTTATTAATTCGCATGAATAGATTCGCAGTTGGAGGGTTAACTTTGTAATATACATACTCTGTTTACATTCACAAGTTGGGTTACACGACAGATAATGTATAATTGCACATCGTATCGATTTATTGGAAAACAATATTTTATTAATCATAGTGTGTGTTTACCATTGTCGACTATAATCGATGCGCGATTACGATCGAAGCTCCCGGGGTTGGCGTGTATCGGGCGAGTAGGTTCGTTTGCCCGCGACTGTGAAATTATGCGTGAAAAATTGCGATTTAAAAGCTGCCGGCGTGAAGGTTGGTCCCCGGACTCGACGAGATTCGCACAAATCGTTCACGCCGTCGCGTCGCGCCGCGGCGGGCCGCACACGGTGCTGCTCGTTCCGGATATCCATATGGCGGCTGCAGTAGGCGGCGGTGCAACGTGCAACTGCGGTGAAGCACGTCCACGCGTGTACGTCGCGCGACAAGCCGCGCCGGCCCCGCGAGGATGTCGATTTATATCCGACGATGAATCGTGGGTTCCGGTGTCTACGGACTCGAGTAAAAGCCCGTTGACGTTCTCTCCGCCAGACGATTCTGGGAATGTGGTCCCTATTCCGTATCGTACGCTCGTGTTGTACAATGTGGCCCGGAATAAAATTTCTGAAGTATCTTGATGCTGGGATATATGGAAATCTCCGGCAATTGCTTTATAAATTGTACTTATTATCGTCATTAAACCTCACGCCTTGAAAGGTCGTTCTCTAGCATTCTTTGGTCAATCATTCTCGTTTTCCAATTCGTCGCCTCTAGCTGACCGAACGGGACTTTCTCTCTCTCTCTCTCTCTCTCTCTCTTTGTTCATTTAATCCTTGCATGAGAAAACGATCAAGTAAGTCGACTTAGTAGCACGCTTAGCACGACGTTTATCGCTTCTCTGGTTAATACAACAGGCTTAACTTAACGAATCGATAAGATTTACGAAACGTATGTGGCTTCGCGAGGCTGATCATATTTCTTCGTTCACGTGACTGGACGCGCTGCCCTGCGTGGAAGTAGCCGTTGTGGTACTTGATAAATCGAGGCACGTGTAAGACGATAAATCTTTGTATGCCGCATTAGTGCCGCTACTCCGTATTTGTCTCCGTTTCTTTAGTATATTAATAAGTGATAATTTATTAGACCGTGTACGGAAAAAGAAGAGCAGGCAGCATGAAATAAGAAAACCCGACCACGGTTCATTACGGCTCGTGTCCGTTCTTAATTGTCCTACTCGATCCTCCGCCTTCCATCGTGATCCTTGCACGATCGCGTCGCAGATTCGCCGGTTGTATGTATAAACGGCTGTTGGTCCCCGATCTTCTTCGGCTAGCCGTTCCCCGAGTGAAGGAGGCGCAGGCGCATTTACGACAAAGTAATTACGCATTTCCTCGTCACTCGCGGCCGTGTTGTGACTGTTTCTTCACCACGGACGATGCGAGCGATGACAAGGAGTCGCGGGCCCAGTGGGAGGTCTTAACAATGACCATCCGCCTCCGACTCGGCTACGCCGCTACCTGGAGGACCGAGGCGCGTAGCTTCCCCAGCGATGGCAACCGATCGCTCGCGAGATTCGTTTAAGCCGCATACTCGCGACAGAAACCCAATACTTTATGACCTATAAAATCTCTTGGATTCCTTAGCACGGCTTCGATTTCAGCCGTTGAGGCCTTTGGGGAAGTGTTAATCGTCGCTGTAACATACTGACGTCGACCGGGGGACCTTAGTGCGGTAAACGCTTCAACAGTCGAATCATTCAAATATAGGTTTTTAACCCTTTGTTATAGGATTTTTTTCTTCTTGTCAGACTATGTATGAAAATTTGTTTGATCGTTCTATCAGTCTGTGTTTGTCGTCATTGCATTTTCAACGGATTAAAATGAATAAATAGAGAAGACATTTCCTATTTATGTTCCATTTTTTTATAATCGATACAGAAAATGTTTATTTTAAATTGTTCGGACGTTCCATTGGTTCACGTACATCGCTACACAAGTCGCTTATTCCCGGCGCGTTCCCTCCGGGCGAACAAATTCGATGATGCTTGTTTTCTTTTCGTCCCATTGATCGACTCGAGTTGAACTCTAAGCTGTTGGCCGTGTTCAAACGAAATCCAAGTGAACTGCTGGCAGTCCGGTCGGTTCAGCGGCGAGCTCTCTGTTCCCGTAAAGTGAGACAGACCGCTATACTGATCGTAGGTGGTCCTCTTCGTCGGGGCGCAACGATTTTAAATTAAAATTAAAGTCAAGCGATCTTATGGTTCTCGGGCCCGACAACACCGCCACCCGCGTAACAATGTTAATGGCCCACGGTGCCGAAATTGCGGACCCTGTCGCTGCCAGACGCCAGAAATGCTTGTGTATTTTCATGGAACAAGAGCGTAACCTCGACGATTTCGGACGTTGCGGACGGCCCTACCGTTCTTAAGGAATGTTATCTCGTTTAAACCTGTTACTGTGAAAATTTTATCCTACAACTTATTCACGCAATTAGTATTATATCGCTGGATCACCAATCACTTGCTATTATTTAATTAGCTTATTTTAGACTTTAAGTTGTTTCCCTCTTTGAGCATTTCCGAGGACTTCAAACCCTTATGCAAGTTAATAATTTATTATTATTAGGCTGCGAATTTTATGCATTTATGACAAAAATGGTTGCATAGAATTTAAAACAGTAAAAACATTAAAACGATTTAAGGACATCCATATGTTATTTTCAATTTATTACAATTGTTAAAGATAGAAAGAAATTTTTATATGGTTCTCCTGCATCTTGTAAGTGACGAAGAAAGTTTGTATTTTGCTATAAAGATCCGCAGTCTAATTATTATTAATATAGATTTAAATTTCATCTACTGTTGAGTACACGTTCTTATATTCTTTTACGCGCATAATGTTTACACAAACATGTAGGGGAACAAGGATTTTGTTTACAGATTTTCGAAAGTTTTAATTCATAAGCGAAGACAGATGATCGCAGTGTGATTATCAATTTTATACTGTTGAAGCTCGAGTTTAAGAATAGGAGGAACAAAGAGAAACGTGTTCGTACGAAAGTGAGAATTGTCACTGGAGGCTTAGGCATCCTGAACGTATCATGTAACGTATTGTTTCAGCTAGGGGACCGGCCCTCGGGGTCCATTGTTGATTTTTGCTCGTTGTTCGTTGCGGTTTCGCGCACGTCGACCACTTTATGAGAGGGCGTACGTCCGTTCTCACCGGGCGGCAGATAATTGGCTTCGTGTTTTTCGGAGTGTTACGATGTTTATATGCGCACCGCGCTCGTATCACTATTTCATAATTAGCAAGAAAGTTATTGTCCGCGCGGTACGACGCGGGTCACGCTGCGAAAGCTCACGTTGAAAAACGACCGGGTCCGTTTCGTTATTATTTCATTAATATCATCTCGGTATCGTTCTAGTAACACGTATTGTTCCTGCGTGACTACATACTTACGTATAATTTATTGTCTAGCTGTTGTACTTGTATTGATTCAATGAATGGCATGAGAAAACGAATTTAATGAATTAAAATAAAATTCTATTATTTTCCAAATATATATATACGATATGCCTTTATTGCAGACAAAAACGTTCTGATTATTGCACTTTCGAAGCAAACAATATATACATTTCGATACAATATACATTTCGAATTCTGCCTAATGAGAGTGAGTACAGTATTTTATCTATAAATGTCCCAAATATGTGGCCGCTAAATGTCCCGCAACTACATATTCCCACTACTGCGGGGTGTACCCCCTTGAAGGGTTAGGAAGCTCAAGAGGCCTCGGTCACCGAGAAGTGTAAACATAACTAATCTAATTACAAAACGTCTTTATTTTTCATTATTTTTTTGGTAAAGAACAGTATCCCTGGCGGATAATTGTCCCTGGGCAAACCCGTGTTGGAGACAATTATCGATAAAATACTGTAAATAGTGCAACAGAGTCATCAGATTAAGGCTTGTGTCCCCACTCTTCCTTCCCCTTCTACCGCTCTATTCCTCACGCTTCCGCGGCGGTTGGTCACGTGACGCATTTTGTCTCTGTCGTGCATGTGTCCGTTTTTTTGACAGAGAGAGGGTAACTTTTTCCCTTGATTCGTGCTCCCTCACCTTATCTGGCGACTCTGAAGTGCAGTCGTCCCGAGATCGGCCGAGATTGTCGGCAAGGCAATTTGTACCTCGTTGCAAAAAGAAGAAGAGAATGATATTCCCTCTTTTTGCACGTTTCTTTCATCCTGCTTAACCCCTTCAACGTTTAATTTTAACGACGACCATTTGCGATCGAACGACTGTCGTCAAACCACACATCATATAATTCCGCGTATAATTGCTCGAATAGAAAAATTCTTCCGCGAGCGTAATTTTCATCTGGAACGATCCTCGGCGATGCTCTATCATCGATATGTCCCCACCACCTCTCCTCTTTTCTTCATCAGCTTCATAAGCCATAAACACCGTCGATATGGGCATCGGATCTTTGTTTTATTGCGGACATCAAATGCGTACCGGGAGAACTGGACTCCGGTATCAGAGAGCGCCGCAGTCTCTCCTAATTGGCAGTTAATTTAATAAGCTTGATCAATCTTTGAACTGTGCGCAGCCGGGAAGCCGTGGTCAATCGGGGAATCCGAGATCAGTGGAAAAAAAGGAAACATGTCGCCCGCATAAAAATGTTTCTCGTATTTCTCGATCCTTGACGTCAATCGCGGCTGCTTTCCAAATATCGAATAAGGTCGAGAAAGTGCGACAACTTTACTTTAAGTGGTGCCTCTCCTTTTTCGAAACGAAGATATGCTGAAGTCCGGGATTTTTGAAAATAAAATATTCATAAGAAACAATTTCAGTTAATATCTTGTTTATATAGGTGGAATTTTTGTTAATTTCAGCAATAGAGCTATTAATTATTTAAAATATTTCATTGGAATTTTAAGAAAAAGATTGCAAGAAATCTTTTTCTTCGAACAATTTATCCAACGCTAGACAGGTGTGCGTTGATTTTTATCTTTTCGCTATTTGATGGCGTAAAAATATCACGTGCAGCATACGTGTCCCGGACGTTCGTTGGCAATGAATTATCTCCATGGTGGTCTACCGATTTTATTTTGATGAATTTCGAAAAGCAGCCCGCGGCCAGGAGGCATTAGTCACGGTGTAATTGGCGGTGCGATGGAAGGTTCTAGCAGCACCAACAGCTTCAAACAATTTCCATCTTCGATGAGGATCGCTTGCCACGAAATTACTAATAACACTCGCGAAAACTAGGATTAGAAACGTTTAATTACAATTTTACACGTGTCCTTCAATTAAGAATTTCGGGTTAACGTATAATTCTTTCCTGTAGTTTACCAATTTGTATCTTGATTGTTCTCTCGTTGATATTTCTACTTATTCCTGGCACGTGGCTTCAAAGTATGATCGTTTTAAACCATGCAAATTTAAATCAAACGCTATTCGAGGCTCATCTTGTAAGACGAGAAATGGAACGATGCTCTTCAACTGCCTCATTCGCGATAACAATTTCGGCTGTCCTCTTTGAAGCACACAAAAGGGCATCTTTGCAAGGACAGCTGGCGCTTTGAGAAACTGAGCCAAGACACATCGGTGGTCTTTATTCTTCCGACTCCCTTCATGCGCCTCGTAAAAAGTAGCATGATAAAGATCCAGTCGCAGTCGCAAGTACCGTCCAATAAATTTCAATGTTTTTAATATCTGGATTCTAGGAATGTGACGAATTCGAAGAAATAATTCTAACTCTTCTCGAATTTCTCGTACCACTGGACAGGCCAAATGCATTTCGTGGTTTATAAATTGTATATGTCCTGGATTGAAAGTTTCTCCATTTATGTGTTCAGATTTTCAATCATTTCAGCAAATTTTTATTTTGCACAAAGATTTGCTGTATAGTCGACAAGTTTCTTTTACAAACATCGAACCCGGGTCTTACTAAATACGCTCGGTAGTAAAGACTAAAAGTAGAAAATAAAAGAATATATAAAAAAGCTTTTGAAAAACAACGCTTATATTAGAATGCATTGAAAAGGAGAAAATAATATTTTTAGATATTAGTGACTATAAATAAAAGCGTGGAGCGGCCACGGATATTACGTTAATATAGTTTAGCGCTCCATGTTTTTATTTATAGTCACTAATATCTAAAAATATTATTTTTTCTTTTTTAGTGCATTCTAATATAAGTGTGTTTTTTTAAAAGTTTTTTTATATATATTTTTTTATACACCCAATGTTAGGAGGCCGTGTTCTCGCAGTCACGCGACGCAAAGTACGGTAGAGGCAATATGAAATAGTTGATAGTGGGGGAACCGGTGCATTGGTAGTGGGAGTCGTGAAATGACAGCGAGAAAGAAGTTTCGTGGGCCTGCTATTCTTACCATATTATAGTATACTACACAATTTATTGCAAATTTCTCGATTCATCTTTAACCCCTTAACCTACAACTACGTGTGAGACACGTGGTCTTGTATTCGGGCCAAAACTGATTACAGTAATCCCTTGATTCTTATTTAGGAGGTTGTTCACTGAGCAGACAAGAATTTCAACCTGACTTGCTTTACTGATTTATGGCTGCGTCTACCGACTACAATAGAGAGTCGAACATATATATATAGAGAAGGATAACTTTTCCTTTCTTTCGATCGACAGTTATTTATAAATATTTGAATGTTATTCAAATATTGAATAACGCTGGTACGATCATTCTTGACAATAGTTAAGCTATTTTGCAAATTTACATAAAATATTTCGACGTTTCGATCTACAATTTGGATCATTTTCAAGAAACTTGTTTCATTGTTATTGCGTCTGTAAGAATTCGTTTCTAATTAATACATGGTTGTTAGACCAAATGCAGAAAAAGGAAATAATACCTTAAAAACCCAATCAGCAGAGAAAGAAAAAAGAAGAATGTAAACAATTATAATTGTATGAATACTCACTTGCTTAACTCAAATTAGTTATTAATTTAAATTCTTTAGAGTTAGTGAGAACGCACGTATGTTCCATGCCGGTGACATGTGGACTGGGCAAACGTGACGATTTGAAACTATTAAGAATCAAAGAACATCGATCTCCGTATTAGTCAATCAATAGAGAAGGATAGGTATACCCGAGCCGACAACAATAGTCGCCGCTGTACGGCGCAGCACAGCGTTGACAGGCAGTGGAGGGAGTAGGCCTAGACAAGAATCAGGACCTCGAACCCCGGACAGTATTCGGATCTTCACTGTATCACGGGCCTGGCCCATAGTATATTGGTCGGGCCAAATGTAAATATTACGTTTTGGACTCAGGTTGTTGGAACGTAAATCGTAGGTTAAGGGGTTAAGTCATCCTCAGTGGGTAAAACGTGAAGCTTCTACAACTGGAAAGCAAGCAACCAATGGAAGCCGAATAACGAGGTAACAATTATAAACGAGTGGCCCACGTAGTCTTTTATTGTCTCCTTTCTTCGAAACTGTGATAAATTTCCAATTCGATGTTACCGAGCACCGTGCAACGGAGAGGCAACATCTGCGTTCACCAGCGCAGCGAGTCGAAGACGTAGTTTATTGTCGCGGCGAAGGATGATGTTCGAGGATTTAATTAGCATAGAATTATAAAATGTCAAAGGTAGGCGTTTCACGCGGGTAGATACCCGGGCCCGATCTCCGCGGGAATATTGCACCCGCGGGCACTCGTCGGTTCCGCGGATTATTCACCGCGGCTCGCGTTGTATTTGCATACACGCCCAATATATTTGTCGTATTACCTTTGTATCGTTTCCTAGTCGTGTTTACACCGTATCTCGCGCAACACAAAATACTGTCGTATCAATTACACGCGTGCACGTCCTCGTAGAAGCGAAATTAACGATACGCGTGCGGCTCGCCTGAAAGCAGATGACCGAAGAGAGAGAGAGAAAAGAAAAAAAGTGAACAGAAACGAAGAAAAGCAGCGAGTTCGGCCGGTAAAAATGTCGATGTGGCGCCACAACGTTCTTCCCTCGGCCGGTCGATTCTCATGGAGCCGATCCGCCACGTGAATTCCACCTCCCACACGTTTCCAGAGTTTTCAGTTTTGCTGGCGGTGGTCTCCGACACGTTTTTTCCGCAGCCGTTCGTCTCTCGTCTCCGTCCCGCCTTCGCCTCTTTTCACGGCGTCGCTTGTTACTTTAGCCGAGGTTCTTTAATTCGCACGCGTGGGCGCGAATGGACCGCGAAGAACCGTCCTATCCTTTTCCACAGCCTCGAAATCCCCGTTCGATCCGTCCCTGTTCGACTCGTGGCGATTCCCGCGTGTGCCAAAACCACGCGCTTTTAAACGCTATAATCGCGTGGCCCTTTGGAAGCTAATGCATTCGATCGCTGATTTATACACTATCCACGTCGAATATATTGGGACTCACCCCGTGTATGAAATTAATTTCGTACATGCCCCGCTGGCCTCGCGGCCGTGTAACTATCAATAATAAAACCCAGGGCTTACGCGTCTCGAGATCTTCCTTGGACGGTCCCACCCTCTTCATCCTCTCCCTCGTTACGTTTTATTTATTCCGCCGGTTCTAGTCAAACCGTCGCGTAGATCCTTTGTATTTTCGCTCGTGTCCAATTTGAATTGGCAATGGCCTCTTCTTTGTCTCTTTTCGAGAAGGTCGTTAGGATCAGCCGTGGTTCAAGTGAGAGTTTGAAATGGTGTGAAAAAGATTCTTTTCGAATGTAGGGCTAGTTTTTTCTGGGACGAACAAGTTATTCTGATATTAACCCTTTGCACTCGGAGCTATTTTAACGTAATGAAACAACATATAATTGCGATAGTCGCATAATTTCTTTACACCCCGTATATGATCGAAATCGATCGATCGAGAGTACTGCAGATTGGTCGGATCCTTTTCCGTAGATGTTCGTAGATGACGTGCGAGTATCCCACTTTGAGTCTTCTCATGAACGTCTTTTCTTTCCTGTTCAAATTGAAAGTAAGATGCCGTAGATTTCGGTCCTTTTGATAGTGGTGCATATCTTGTTCCATTCTTCTTTTCCTTTGTTGTGGACTGATTTGAAGAGGTCTTGGGATTGGTTTGATGGTTCCATCTGTTATTATGTCTATTGCTGTTTCTTTAGCCATGATATTGGGCGTTTTCAATTCCGATTATGGCTTGTAAAGACTACGGCGTTCCTGGTTGTTTCTGGTTGGTCTTGAATAATTTTGATGATCCCGTTTCTTCTTTTGGCGTTCATATTTTCTGTAGCCTTGATTACACTCACAAAGTCTGCGGTTCAGTGGAAGGAAAAGATATTTCTAGGAGAATGCTTGACGACAGCTTAGTTATCGACGAACCTCCCCTATTTGGTCTTTTTCGATCGAGGGTTTCGGTTGTCTCGTGTATAGCAGCTTAAGCGTATGCAGATTGTCGGGTGGCGGCGTGTCTCCGAACTTCGCGTGCAAGATTATACACTCCGGGACGAGATTCCAGGCCGTGTTGAAAAAAAGGAGAAGCGAGAAATCAGGGGGGTTCCCAGATTCTGATGGTGCCGGAGTGCAGCCAATATTAATAACGCAACATGTGTATCGGTACTCTTGGAACCTTCAGCCGCTTCCGCGCGACGCACAGCGGTCCCAAGTCTAGAATCAAACAAAGTCATTTTCTTAAAAGTTTGGAAGAGGTATTATCCTACATAAATGATTTTTTTTTTATTGAAGGAAATGTTAGAAAAGATTCATTACAACTTTTGGCAGTAATACGTAAATACAAATGTAGAGTGCGAAGCCCTAATATCTGGTCCAACCAAAAACATAGAGACGTCCAGAGGCAAATGGAATCCCAATCTGTAGAGTCTTTTCAAAAGCAACAGTCTTTGAGCATCATAAGAACTGCACTGCCAGATAACACTACAAAAATGATTACTAGACTGCGTATTATATGGTATATAACAAAAATCAATGCATGTAAATTAAAACATTAAAAACATTAAGTATATTTAACAAAAATTTATAACAAAATTCTATAACAAAATTTATAACAAAAATCAATGCATGTAATTTAAAACAGTAAAAACATAGTAAGTACATTTAACAGTACCCATATGTTATTCTCGATTTATTAAAATTGTTGAAAATAGAAACAAAGTTTTGTATGACTTTTTTTATTGGCAATCATTATTTTGCATAAAGATCCGCAATCTAATGATTACTAATAAAGCTGACAGCCACGGTTGAACGCAAAGTAGCATATCTCTATTAAAATATAAACTTACACACAAGTAGAAGTCACAGTGGTGGGGTGGTCGATTTTAAAGAAACTTTTTCTGGTGAATCTAGAGCAAAAGTAAGATGATCCATGTCCCAGCGTTATTGACAATACTCATTATTTATCAAGATAATTAATATTTAATTTTATGATATCTAGAAAATTTATCGATATGTATACTATATCGTTAAAATTCTTGAAGGGGTGGGTTTTAGTCACGGGGAGTCACATATTCACATTCCTGTTTTAATTTACATCAAGCTTCCGCAAGTGGTAAAAACGTCATCTGACTTTATACAAATTAGCTTTAAAAGAAACAAGAAAATCAATTTTTTAAAAATCTTTTAAAAGACAGTTTAAATTTTTGTAGAATATAGATGACTGTAGAGCAACCAAGCAAATTATACAATAAACAGGAGTAAAACTTTTTGTAGAATATAAATGGTTGCGATATAGAGAAGAAGATACACAATAAAGACACGAGAGTGGAACTTGTTTCGTGCACTTTATTTCACAAGAAAAATGTGAGAATTCACTCCGTGGGAATTCCAGAAGGCCCATTTACTGGCCAATGTGTTAATTACCGAGTGCGACCGTGCAAGTTTTCCGTGTCTAATTCACACCGTCATATTGGTCGCTCTCTTCTATCGAAAAATAAGCGGTGATGTCTGCTCGAAAAACCTGATCCGATCTCGCCGCGCGTTTTTGCTTGTCTTGTTGCTGGTAAAACGACCAAAACGGGACAAGATACACACACGGTATCAACGGTGCACCGTTACAGACTGTCGCGCAAGTGATACATCGGCATCTAATAATTTCTTAAGATCTCGGCGATGCATAAACAGAATTTGCGGGGGTGGAGCGAACAAGTCGTCCGCTTTCCGAAGCCACGCCGAGAGTTATCGATGTCCACGAAGTGCGGAGCACTTCTTTCCCATTTAATTATGATATATGGACACTTGCCGTCTAAGTGTTCCGTGTACTCCTTTCCATAAATTCTCGATTCTGCGTGGAAAACGCGTGAGTTATTACGGATACGTTAGTTTCATTTTTTGAGCGACGTATTTAATGGCATGTTTCCACCAGGCAAACTGTTTGCCAACCGTTCACGTATCGTTTTTCACTTCGTGTTCATAGTTCATCGCAAATATGTTGTTCGTTATAAAAAATTACGGCGTCTTTTCCGATCGGTCATATGTAACGACTTCTTCTCGCGTCATTCGCCTGTTTCTGTAATTGTTTGTTCGTTAATGATGTGTCTAAATAAACAACTTCATTATTGATTAGTAACACACGTCGTATATCGTGGATAAATAAAAGAAAATTGATAAAAATACTAAACCTTCTGCATATAAGTTTGTGTACAATTAATAAAATTTTATGTCAATATTCCGAGGTGTAAACTGAAATGCTCATACTCTCGTCAGAAATAGTTGTATAAAAGCTCCTAGGATAATATTTCACCCATTGTTCAACACTTCAAATCATAATATGACAAGGTTTTGAAGTAATATAGTACTGAACGCAAGTACACGAGACGAATATGTATGTGTGTAGTTAATGCGCGTCGCTGTATGAATATGTTGAACGCGTGCTGCATCTCGAAAAACATTTCTCGAAAGAATATTTGTTCAGACGAATGGTGGAGCTGTCACGAGTGCTTCTGTTCGCACACAGTGAACTGTTTTGCGGCTCGAGAGAAGACCCCGCGAAATTACGGCTACACGGTCCAGAGATAAAATAGTTAGTGTTCCGAGATGTAGTTGTTGAAAATTCTGACGCACCTGGGTGGTTAGAAGATACTGAAGAGCCGATAGAGACTGAATAACACGGGACAGGATTAAGATCAATCAGTGGCGTGCATTTAGAAGCAACGAAATAAATCTTGCATGTCGCCTGGGACAGCTCTCGGAATACGTATCGTGATTAATGCGAGCGGTTTTATCGACGCGTCGATCGTGCGGCATAATTGTGCGTTCGAGAGGAAACTTTGTCTTCGTATTGACTCGTCACCGGTCTCGAAAATGGTCCCGGGAACAATCGTACGCCGATAACGAAACAAAGCGTGCGCACACGCTCTCGCATCGATGCGCACCAATCCGACTTCACGCCTCTGGCCCATTAATCATTCCAACCCTTCGTTTCCTAATTAACAGCCAATTTCCTTAACACGATTATTCACCGTGCCGCTAATAGTCCGGCCATTATTTCGTGGAGTCGTTTCTTGTAATCCTTCCCTTTCGGAATGTCCGTGCGCGCGCAGCCACCTACTCGTTTCCTGTAAATTCACGTACGATTTCTCGCGAGGCGATCCGTCTTGCCTATCAGGAAGCCCGTGTTGCCAACAGGTAACACGTGTAAGACCTGGAATATCGGCTTTCAGGCTTGAATAATATGTGTGGCGCGGCGGAGAGAGTCAAGTAGAACTCTGCCGGCGGAATTTCACAGAACAGGAAACCGATACAGTTCCACGCGGGGTTGCTCGTGTTACGTTTCCACCCACCGTTCCTTCGTCAAAATGACTTTCTCGGTATGGAAGCGCGCTGCACTGCGCCGCCGCGCCGCACCGTCGTGGACACCGCTGCGCTAAATGCGTTGTATCATGCGATCGTAACGGTGCAGGATGACCCCTTTACGTTGGGTCGTCCCATAAATCTGACGATTTTTGCACCGCTAGGAAGATAGTTTATGATCTTAATCGGCCGGTTTTTAGTGACATCAATCATTACTCTAGAAAACTACATTGTACTTCATTCTGCTATCAAATCTTTTCAAAGCTTTATTTAGTTTCGAACCTGATGAGACTTTCGATAAAGTATGAGTTCAACTCGTACGCATATGGGTTAATAATAGTAATAATAATCAATCACTGCTGTATATTAGGCATTTCATAATGAATTAAGTAGTACACTGATCTACAGACTGTGGGTGGTTTATTTTCCATACGTTAATGTAGGAATGGGTATAATTATAATTTTTCTAAGTTATAGAAGAATATTCCGTTTCGTCGATCGTAACGAATTAATAGAAATTAGTTTATCAAATCAAAGCAATTTTGCAATTCATAAAATTTTTCTTAACGTTTCGATCCGATTCTGGATCATCTTCAAGAGAAGTTTTGCGTCTGAAAAATACTGAACGTTGTACTAAGTGTTTCACAAGATCAGTAAGAACAACAAAATAATTTTTCACCATATTTTTCAGACGCAAAATTTCTATTGAAGATGGTCCATACTGGGATCAAAACGTTGAGAAGAATTTTATAAATTGCAAAATTGCTTTGGATTGACATTTGGATCGAACCTGTGCACCGATAAAAAACTAATTTCTATTACAGAAAAATGTTTCTACTGAACATATAAAAGATAAAACATCCGTATATGTCGATGTTTTTCATTAACGATTTACAAACTAAACAATTGAATTCCTCGACAATTATTAATTTACTGACACATGGTTAGCTATTAGCTGAACAACATTTCTATCAGTTTAACCCATTTAGTCTCACCGTACCATATATGGTACAGTTCATTAAAGAAAATTTACCGACGTGTACTCGCTCAACTATTGAATATGCATGAGTCTACTGCACCATATATGGTACGGACCGTTTCCAGCAACCCTTACTCGAATTTACTTTTTCTCTTCATTTTCGAACGTCTTTAATTATATTCACAACGAAAATTCCACAGTACTAGACTAGTTTCAGGTTTAACGAAGTAATATCGACCCAATCCAAAAATGCCGAGTCGAATAGACGCGGTTTCGTAAGATTCGAGACGAAATTGCTAAAAATTACAACCAACAACGATGTATCGTTCGTGGCAGAAAGATTAAAAAAAAACGTCGGCAATAATTTATTCGACGGGGTTATATCTTTTTCGCCATAAAATCGGAATAAAAATGCCCGCAGGCCGCCGATATAATCTGATATCTACATTCTAGCATTTATTACACCGATCAAACACCACGAAATCCCTGTGTAAGACACCAGCCGTAAAAACCGAAATGTTTCTTTTCCAGGGACCACCGGCTGAATCCGACCCACGTAGCCGTTCGCGTTTTCCCACAAGAAGAAATCGGGTGAAATGCGCTCTCTTGAGCAATCTATCTTCGAGCGGGATCAGGACGATCGGTTCGGCTAGATCGGTCGTTATCGGCGAGATCAGAAATGAAAGAGGAACGTTGGTAAGAGGTAGGTAGAGAGGAGAGATCCCTCCGTTCCTCGGAGTGGTTGGCAGACTTGGCGCGCGTGGCCAGGGCCCCTCTTATTACTACGACAGGCTGTCTCCCCGTCGTAAAACCCTGCTATATGTAAGTGCCGCGTGTGCGCGATGAGAGTCGGTACGTTGATGCAAGGATCGTGGGTGTCGGTCCCACGCGTCTAGGTGAGGCCCATACTCTCTGGGGCCCGGCCGCTCGTGTTCCTCGTCGCTCCGTCTTCCTCCATCTGGCCAGGCGTCTTTTTCTTTCGCCTTCTTTCCTCGCCAGTTTCTTTATCGTGCCCTCTCAGTCCCGCTTACCGGGGCCTCTCGTTCCCTCTCCCATCTCCAATGTCCTGCCACACGAGGGGCCCCGATCATTACATATATGGAAGGCGGAGGTGAAGTCTTCCAAACGCGATCCAAACGAGTCTCCGCGCGCGATGCGTCGTCGTGAGCTCATGAGAAAAACATCCCACTTCTCTCTCTCCGACCGTGCCGGGATCTGCTTGGATCCGAGCGGATCCATTCGGCGAGGTTGGATCTTCGAGGCTGCCGTTGCCAGGGTGAGAAAAATAATAATGCCAGCACCGTGTCGTGGGAGTTCATTTTCCAAACGGAATAATACGCAGGCTAGTTTCGGGGAAGATCACAATAGTGGGCGGACCCAAATCATGGGAACCTGTGCATTATGATTTAATGTTAAACGCGCCATCACGGTGGGCCGTTACTGTAAAATAGGTGGAATTTGTTAAAAAAATTTCATGTGATGAAATTCGTAAAGATTAAGTCTTTCCGTGAGCTAATACTTGATTGAGATAAACTGAAACAGACGTTACGTCTGATTTAATTTATTAATTAAATACTTGTCCAATTCGAGTGACTTTAAGCAACTTATTAGTCAGTATCAATGTATTCATGTTTCTAAACAAATATTTCCTTGTCAATGGATTTGATAAGTTGGAAATAATATGGTAGTATATATAAATTCTTTTAATGTTTTTACTATTTTAAATTACTCCTACTCATTCTTATCATACAGGGTGGGGCGCCATATTAATCTATTTGCGTTAAAAAAATCATTAGGTTAGGGGATATTGTAATTATAATTTGTAGTTCTCTCCTACTATATTATCACATTGAATTCATAGTATTGACCGGAGAGTCGAGATTTCCTAACAAATTATAATTAAAATATCTTCTAAACTAACGATTTTTTTACACAAATAGATTAATACTTTTTTGTAAAGCATATGAAGGAGCATCAGCTGATGAAATAAAAAATATATAATTCCATTTAAAAAAACATTAATGACCTTCATATGTCCTTTACACGTACACCTACAAAAAATGTACCATTAGAATGTGCCCCGCTCAAAACCATTCAACTTCATCTGAAACATTGTTTGCTATGCGTAAAAATAATGACGTAAATCTAGATGGCAAAATACGTTGTCTAATAATAACGAATCAAGGCCTACTATCAATACGTCTGCTTGATAGGGTGCAAAAGAACGGAAAGTTGATCGTAGAACAGACAGTCGGTGAAATTTGCAAATAAAGGAAAAATAGCTTTAAAGTTGAAGCACAAAAACCGCAATTATTTTTGCACCAATCGAATAGTTTTTGGTGTGGTGTTTTCTAAAAAAGGGAGAGCCAGTCCACTGTACAGCCGGACACCGGTCTTCGGATCCCTCGGCATGATTGTAGAACGTGGTGCCGGTAACCGCCACTTACGCGCGATACTCGTGAGAGGAACTTTTAATCTGGACGGAGGAGACGCGCGGTATCGCGTGATCACGTTGACGCCGCATGGTCCTGGATATATCGTTCTTTTAGTTTCGGGGTACCACAAGATCGAATCGCGGATCATCAAGCCTCGGGATGATGGTTATTTTATGATCGACGCCGCGGACGTGACACGGTAACCCATAATATTTATATTAGCCCCGGATGAAAAGTAGACCGAATAATTTCTCCGACATGGGTGTTAATTGTAAGTTCAAACAGAGGATATTGGATCGTGGGATAATGTCTGTTGTTTGCACCGTATGAACGGACGCAATCACTTTACGGTTCTCATTTTTTGAAAGGTAGAGCAGTTACTAGTAATTGCGAGTCGGTTCGTAATTGTATTGTCGCTTGGAAGTGACTTTTTTCAGATCTGGAAAGATTAGAAATACTATAATGATCAGTACCGTGAATGTTACAAAAGATGATATCTCATTGCAAAAACTGTGTGAAAATAGAAATGCGAACGCTTTGACCTTTTACGTTAATTTTCTTAAAGTATTTAATTGCTGGCTTTGTAGCGCGGCTGAAATAGAGTTGCTAGTTTTTACGACGACAAGGCAACAAATTAAATTGTCTTCGCAAGGCTTAGGTAAATTCTTGTTAATATAAGGTGTGGTTTGCGATTATGCATGGTTTATTCTCCCCTGACACGAACTGGCGAAGGGTAAATTCGGTTTTTAATGCTCCTCGAACATGAAATTCGATAGAAATCATACATAAATATAAGGCATGCTATTATTTAATTAATCTTGATGGGAACAGCTACAAAGGCGTGCTTGTTATTATTTCGTCAGGCTGCTTTTTATAAAATTCTACCGCGTTTCGCAACCGTATTGCTTCTGTAAACAGCTACATTACAGGATGACGTAGCTCATTCAAGTATGCGTAACTATCCTGTACAATCCCTAGTAGCACAAAATTTTATATACACATTCATATAAATATACATACAATATTTATTTTATATTAAGTAACAAATATTTCTTTTTAACTATGCAGGAAATATTTGTTTCATATTGCCAGAAAAATATTTTTTTCTAAATACAAAATGAATCTTTATTTAATATTGGAAATAGAATATTTTTTCCTAATGTACAGATAATATTTATTTCATAATATGAAAATTTTTTTTCTTATTATAAAATAAATCTTTATGTAATATCAGAAATTATATAAAATTGTATAATATAATATAAAAATTTCTTAATTGTAATAAGGTCCTTTCGAAGATAAAATGGAATATTCCTTCAAGCAGTGCACAGAAAGTAATAGATATTCATAGTTTCTAATTTTCGTTATAACTTTTTTTTAAATTTGAAAATTTTATTGAATGTTATTTAAATATTGAATTTATATTTTTCAAATATTGGATTCACATTTACATTATATTTTTTAAATATCTAGTTTATATTCTCTGAATATGTAGCTTGTATTTTTTAAACATTCAATTTATATTTCTTGTACATGTATACAATATTCAGATCCAATATTTTTCTCATATGAAAAAATGTGGCTTAAAAAATATTTATCCAATATTTTTGTGCTACTAGGGATTATTAAATATTTCTGAAACCAACTGACTTGTAATTCGCTCTGATTGTTGATAAATCGCCACATGAACAGTTTAATCGAAACCAAAAGAAAAATAATATCTGCTTACATCTAAGTGTAAGGGAAAAAGGATATATTAGGATCGCAAACAGTAGGGCACCGGGTGTTAGGAACCACCGCAACGAAGATGCAACCGGTGTTTCTCAAGGTCGTTCTTACAAATCTCAACGCAGCGCCGCCGACGCGACACGGGCTAGCCATGGCGCAAAGGGCTGATTCACGCCCGTAGATCCCACGGTCAGATTATTCATGCATTTCGTTTCAAACTCCGAAGAAGCATCTCGATACCGCGTTAATAAATCTGCCTAATACAAGGGGCGCGGCCCTCGGGGTTCCACGGTTAAGGGTTCGTTCACACCGCGGTGGTTCTTGCACGCATTTTATCGCGCGGTCACGAATAAATCTCGGCGGGCCGTCGATTGTGCCTTCTTCTTTTCATTGCCCAGCGGTCCTCTCGTTTTCATCGAGCATCCCCCTTCGTCTTTTCCTTCTTGATCGTCTTAAAGCTGTCTGTTGGACAAGATCTCCGGCTCGTTTCGCGGCGAGCATGCCGCAACTCGGTGCCCATCGGCTCGAGTTTCCGGTTCTCCATTGTGCACGCCTTTGCTCATCTTCCCCCACTCTGTTTCCACTCTTTGCTCCTCCCCACCCAATGTTTCTGCGATCCTTCTGTCTTTCGCGAGCCCTCGTCTTTGTCTCCGTCCCTCCACCGTTTCTTCGGTTCCGAACCGAGGATTCTATACAGGCTAGATTGTAAGTGAGACGATTCTCTTGTATCAAGTTGTTCCTACGGGCGTGGGTGCACCCCTTGTTCTTTCGCTTTGGCCCTAGAACAGTGTTTCCCAAAGTGCTTCCCACCAGATATTCTGTTTCCGATACTTTTTCATCGATTACGTGCTATTTATTCGTGTAACATACTTTCCAAAGGTCCTGCCGACGAAAGTTCATCTATCGGGATCAGCCTTAACCTTTGATTGGCCACGTGAAGTTTCCTAAATACACCGATCACTACAAGTGGCTAGTATGCTAAGATAAAAATAGAAGGGAAAGAGTTTCCCCCTCTCTACCGTGACGAAACGCGTTACGTGAGAGTGCTGCAGCGTGGGGGAATAGCGTCGTAGAAGGGGAAGGTAGAGTGGGGACAGAAGCCTTGACTTGGCGATACTGTTTCCAATAGAAGCAACTACAGTCATTCTCATAAACTATTAAGAAAGAACCATGGACCATAAACTTTTTCAGAGAATCATAGTTATTCTTTCTACGTCAAACAATTTTTCACTGACTTCTATTTATCGTTTAAACAGCGTCCAATTTCGGAAGAGAAACACCCGGAACAAGAAATAGTACCTTAATCGGACGAACGAAACCGAGTTTGCTGAAAGACATGTTCCTTGGTCGAAATAAGAGGAAGAAATGGTCGGAGGATACTCGTTTATCTTGAAATACACCCGGCTGAACACCGTTTGTCAGCTACCTCGTTCTTCAATCCTTTTCTCTTTTTCTTCGTCCTCGCAATATCGCTACAGCCGATTATACGGGGCCGTAACCACGTTTTTCGCTGGCCTAATTTAATTGTTATATTTATTCGAGTATTTTCTTTCGACGGGGTTATAAGGTCTGCCGGTATATTGCCGGAGATTGGTTTCGTCGGATGATTCCCTACGAGCAACTCGCTCGCCGGTTTCTTTCTTTCGTAAGTCGTTCAATTTATCGTTGATCCTCGGTGGCTCTCGAAGAAACGATCCTAAAATATCATGTAGCGCTACCACCGGTCTCTCGTATAGGTCCTCCGGGCGTGACGTATTTTCGAAAAATCAATTTCGCCGTCCCCTCGGGCGAATTCCGCGTGATTGCGGCCGCCGATGCTCCATTTCCACGTCGGCTCTGGAATTGTGCCCTTTTCAGAATTGCTTCAGCCTGTTAATCCTCCAACAACGGATCATTCTCAAAATACAAAATTGATGTTTTGAACCGTTCATTTTTATCTATTAATTTTTTAAAACATATTTTTGGTGACACTCTTTTTTATTGCTCATTTAATCATTGTGCCAGAAATTCACTAATTGAATGAAGATTTTGCTACACTGGGTCGCAATAGACCCGGACTCCGCCGTGTCTTTTTGTTCATCCCTTTTTGCAATCAAACAGGTGTTTGATTAATTATATCAAAGAGCATTAAGACCAAGTTTCAAGCAAAACCGACCATAAATAAAATATTTCTCATACAAACGTTGCAACTCCTTTTCACCTCCTTAGGGGTTGAATTTCGAAATATCCTTTCTTATTCCTTTATAGATCACAAAGGAGGCCTCTATCCAAAATTTCAGTTTTCTAGGTCGAAAGGTTTAGTCAGTCAGTCAGGACTTCATTTTTATGTATACAGATTATTTGGACCCCATACAATATAATTTTTTAAAGTTGAAATACTTAAAATTGTGGAAATTATAGTTCTTTGAAGAGAGTCATGTAAAAATACAGTGTCTTATTGTATGACGCGATGAAATGAAGTAGCATTAGCACGAATGTAGTTACGGCATAAACCAACACCAGACAACAGAACAATGCAACAACAGAACAATCGATTTCTTCAAGGTTCTAGACCAGAAGACCCCCATGACACGAATGGCCTGTAATCTCCACAGTGAAAGACGGCTCTCGGCTTTCTTTTTCGTGGCGGCCAATAAATATTGAGCCCACTCTTCTTATTAGCACAATCGACCATTTTCGGATTCTCCCTTTTGACGCGTGATTACCGCAGGATTCCCTCTTCGGGTCTGACCAGTTCGACGTGTCCCGAAGCACTCGACGCGTAACTCGACGCTCCTCGCTGCCCTCGAGGGATACACAGCAGTTAAAGTAACTTTATGTGCATTAATTAGGAATTTGTTAATCTTGTTGTTAGATTTATTAATCGTGCGTTTAAGTCGCTTTGACTGCATCTTAGAATCCTGTTTTCTGCTTTAAAACACCGAGTCTCGAAGGTTCTCGGAAGCATTTCAAACAATTTCTGTTTTTTTCAAACTCGGGGTAGTAAAACGTTTAGTGAAATGTAATGGTGCTTCTATCTCTTTTTGGATTCTCGATAAGATGTTTCCTTTCCTGATTTTTGTAAATTGAAATGTAGGAGTCGTCTACGACTACATGTTTTTGTAATAAAAAATTCTAAAAATACAGACGACCATTTATACGCTACAGACATAGGGATAAACAGCGTCTTTGAACACGTTTTCCTCGAATACTAGTTTTTGGAACGGTGAAAGAATCAGTTTTCACAAGATTATACAAAAGCAGTACAAAAATTTCTAGTTTCCTCTGAAGTTCAGCCAACGCACTGTGGTTTGAAAGTCAGTTCTAGCGCGAATAAATTTAAAAAACCAACTAACATAAATCTGTTAAAATTTATACTTGTACGATAGTTTGATATGTATACTACAATAACAAAAGCAAAATTAGTAAATCACATCATCGTATTATTGTTGGCAAGACTGTCAACATTCCAGTAAGCACATTTTATTTTCCTGCCTTGCTGAATTGTCACAAATTATAACTTCAAAATATCGAGTCTTTTCTTGATGTGTGTATTTTTGTTAGTATCTTGTTATATATGATATTATCAGTATGACTGTAACTGAAAATGGTAGGTTTACGTTTCCTTCACACACTTTATGATATATTTTATGAACTGACACTTTTTAAGAAAAATTATTAGAATGTCGTAAATTATGTATTGTAAATTATGTTTTATTTACATTAGTCAAATATTTCAAAATAATTTTTACACAAAATGTGAATTTTTTCCTTGCACAATAATTATTTCGCGCTAGAACTGACTTTCAAACCACAGTGCAACGCTTCTAATAAAGTCTCCCGCGGCTTTACTGTCAGCAGGGTGAACAGCAAAAAAATCTCGGCGTCCTTTTGTACGCTTATTGAGACGAGAAGGTAACGTATCGATCCTGTCACACGGAGGGGTCAAACGATAGCGATGATCTTCGTGTCCAACGGGAATCACCAAGCCGCGATATTGCGACGAATATCGAGCGGTTCGAGACACGAGAAGAAGACGACGCTGAAGATCGAAGAAGCGTCGACAGAGAGTAGGAGAGAGAGAGAAGAAGAGAGGGTGAACGGATAAAAAGAGGCGCGGCGTCGTTCGCAATATGATTAATGTGGCCGATCGACGGCAAGAGAGAAACGGAACCAGTCGGTCCAGAACGAAAGCCGCCTTCGGCTTCGTTCTTCGTGGTGGCTTCGAGTCCGACAGGGAACGAAAGGAATCGATCGATTGGGCGCCAGTCGGTTTCTCGGCGCTCCTCTTCTATCCGTGTCTGCGTATGCACACGTTCTCCAATCCCTTGGCTGCGCGAAAACGTCACGGTGGACGCACAAATGTTGCGACTTTATTCCCGTCGTACACACTAAACTCTACTGTCGCTGCGCCATGGATGATTTGTTGCGCTACTTCAACGCAAAAACATGATTTACGGCTTCCAGATGAACGCCGAGTTCACTCTTTCCTTGCCGGACGGTTTTCCCGAGAAAATTTGTTGCGCGTATCAAACTGTTCGACAGGCAGTTTCGCAAAAATCGCTTAAAATGGGGCTGACCAACTATCACTTCTAATCGTTGCTAGAGCGTTAACTAGCTCTGAGGTCATTCTACCATTCTTTCTTGAATTGCCGCTTTTTAACACGTCTCTTACCACGCCACACAGTGGGCCATTTATCCAGTTTAGTGCGCCAAAACTATTGCAACGTTATTAATAGTGTCAAAATCATAATATTATACATCAGTGAATTCGTCTTAGCACCAGCTACAACATTATCAAATCAAAAATACAATGTAATTTTTTTACCTTTCGTTTCGGACTTGTTTCCTCCTACTTATACTATCTGGCCCACACTGCGCGCCAGTCACATATGGGTGATAAAGCTTTTTGTCTGGACCCCAAGGAATTAAGAAATTAATTTGTGAACAGGAGTCCAGAGAGACTTACATTAGAGTGTAGATGGAACTCAATTATTTGAATATAGTTTTACTAGTAAATTCCCGTTACACGTGATGAGATTGTTACTTATTGACTCACCTACTACAGATGATAGGAAAATAATATTTTTTAATTGTTATGTTGGTTCAGCAATCAGGGTATTAACGGCAGGAAACTGTGTTCCGTTCGAGAACGGTCGAATCCAGTTTGTTTATTTCCTAAGAAGTAGAGTAACTAAACATTTACCAGTTAATATACGATCATCTTTATTGAGATCTACGTACGTGAACTGCAAACTTGTTTTACGTAAATAAACTAGTGTAAACTGCATGTCTGCTCATGTCAGGTGTTCAAACTTCTGATAAATATTTGAAAAATACTGCGTCTCATTCAGTGGGGATTTAACACGCGTCTTTCTTCGGCTCGGAGCTTTCTTCACACCTTATCCGCATGACACTTAGGATCTGTTTAAAGGGATTATACCGTGTCTTGTTGAAACAACTTCGCCCAGATTTTTCCAGGTAGTCGGTCCCAGTTTCCTGTCGTCTTTATCCGGCCCTGTAACTGTCGTTAAACTGTCCGCGTCTCGCTCAGCCGCGATTACTTGTTCCGATGGGTTGGTCCCGGCTTTTATTTCGCCGGTGGATCACCGACGCGATCCTCTTTCTCTTAATCCTCTCTATCCCCGAGGTCCCGCTCGTTTGTTCGCATCATTAGAGGCTCGCGTGCGGCAATTTGCCACGCCCAGATACAAGAATTCGCACCTTCGACCGGCGCGGATGGACCAAAAAAGGAAAAGGGTCCTTTCTTATCAACCCGTCGCGAAACCAACCACCTCGCCCCTGTCCCCACCCTCTCTTCCCGACCTGTTCTTTATTTGGAACAGCCCTGAATAATGTACCGGAGGTGTTCCTTGACCTTCTTGCCATGCAACGAACCAACGACAATAAGATCGTTTTTTCGAGTCACGCGACCGACAAGCTCCAAAACGCCTTGCTGAAGAGATGACATGCCACCGATGCACCGTTCCGTGTCCGAGAGTTATAATTTCTTTAGCTCGAGAGAAAGAGAGTCACGAATAAAATTGCGCCGACTTGTTGAAAGGGAAAATATTTTTCAATCAATATTATACTGGAAGGTCTAGGCCATGGTTTAAAAACGAGCGTCTCTCACGAGAATTTATTGTTAATATCAACCGGTACAGAGCCGATCATTACAGCCCCATGAGCCAGTAGAATCTTGATAAAGCACTGTAGCTAGGTAACTATTCCACTATCCGTTCTATTATCCGAACACACGCGTTTTACCGATTAGTTCGGAAACAAGCACATATCATTAAGTCTCTTATAATCAATGTAGATACGATCTATAACAGTAAATGGCAAAGCTATAGACAGAGATTACGGTATCAATTACAGTTTTATTGCAAGTATAAAGGCATGCATGTATGCAACGACAGTCTTCATTCAAATGTTTCATTTATTGCATTCCTTCGATCAAGAGAGACTATAAATACAGAAATATCGATAGTTAAATCACGAGTCGATAATAGACAATCAATAATAGTCAATGACAGGGAGCCGCGCAAGATAAATGGGGGTCTTGAACTTTAATCATTCATACGATTTTCTGCGCACACATGTGGGAGCTCCTTCTTTGCTCAGCGAAAGTATGTGAGCGTACTTATGCGAATCTACTCGTCAGAGAAAATCACAATCAATTTACAGATGTTCGACTCTGATCGTCCAAGCCGAGCCGCCAGATGAGGGGAGTTGACACGAATTGAGGGGAAAGAATTACCCCTTCTCTGCCGGTGCCCGATTAGCCACGCAACAGTGACGGAACGCGTCACGTGACCGGGCGGGAAAGGATGAGAGAATAGCGTTGTAGAAGGGGAAAGTCCAAGATCCAAGACGCTGCTAGATCGGATCGATCTTCAATCCGGTCTGGAATTTCTTCGAAGCGACTCGCCATCGAAACAGAGTCAAATTAATATTCAATCAGACCAACGATAAAGATATATTCGGAACACATGTCTTATCGTTAATGTGTCTCCGTGGTAGATAAAGTTTACGCATTAATTAAGCAAACGACATTGTGCGGTGAGCACCTTTCTTCCCACGAGACTGCAGCCGATCGAGGGATCCATTTTTATGCTGCTCAAAATTCATTAGCGCCGACGTAGCCGCGGCGATCGCCAACACGAAAAAGAATCGAACGAGTCGCGGTCTCGAACCAGAATTGATTTATTATGCGGGACTGTCGAATATTTATATCGCGTTCGCGGCACACGATGTATAGGGACTGTCAAAATATTTGATGGCCCGATATCATCTGCCGCGTGGACAATGGCGGGTGTCGACCGCGAACCAATCGAAACCTTCCTACCATTATCTATAGATACACGAAATTTAACATATTAACGTATATCCAATCCTTATTTTTTCTTTAATGATCTTGTTGTTTTTTGTTCGTGGATTATTTAAAAATATTATTGGAAAATTTTGATTTGAAATAACTAGAGTTACGTGTATACAATTTACTGTCAGTAGTAAATTGCAACCAAATGTATTTATGTTATAACATAATTTTTAATAATATACAGAAGTAATACTTCAAAGCAAATATTTCAAGGTGTCTAAAATATATGACTTCTCAGAAAATGAATGGTATGATTATCGTAAGAGTGTACTGAATAAATTTTTACGACTATTGCAAATAGTTAAATATTAAATAATATCGATCGTAAATTGCTTTAAGCATAAAATAATGATATCGGCGCATAGGTTCGATCAATTGTTACTCAAACACTATTTGCAAATTAGCACAATATTATTTCTCAACGTTTCGATCTGCATTTAGACCATTGTCAAGAGAATCACATTAACATTGCGTCTGCAATTAATAATTAAATACAAATATATATTGTGAAACCGTAGAAACAGAAAAAGAACAACAGTATAAAACGGAAGGAATCGTTACTCACTTGCTTAGTGTTGCAAAATAATTAAACTTTAAAAATTAAACGTTTGTGATTGACCCACATGTTGCTGCTCCCACATGTCATTGCAAATAGTCCATAAATTAATCCATAAAAATTAAAAACTGATATTTTTGATTGCTTTAAGTCGGGGTGAAATTTTTCATAGAACCTCATCCATTTTGCAACAAAGGTTCGAGACTCGATGCTAACGGCGAATAATAGATGTGCCAATCTTATTTATTATTGTCGTTACTGTAAAACTACGACGGTACTTTATCACAAACCATTATTTTAGCAATTATGTATCCGCCCGAAGGAGCGCGTGGTTCAAACAGAAGAAATTCGCAGCGGTTTTATTTTATATCCTCGAAGACTCGGTCCGTTTGCGAACCGAAGAATGTCTTCTTCAAATAAGAAGCTGCGATCCTGAGACGTTCGAGCGTCAAATATTCGGTAGCCACGTTGCCAGGTATTTCCAGGGAAACCTCGTCGAGGAAAGAACGGTGGCGCTCGTGGAATACCAACAAGGGGTTATTCATCAAGGATAAAGGGTATAGTCGAAAGAATAATTCGATTCTCTCTGTAACTACCCCATTGTACGAAGCAGAGGATTGAAACTTGGCAAAATATGTTTTTCCTTCGTGAGATATCGAATGGGAGCATCGTTAGTCTAATTCGACTGGAGAGCATCTCTGGATTCTTTATTCAATTGTACCTTTTGAAGTGAGCCGAAAATCTGCGGCCAGGGTGGGTTACTCTGCTTCTTCTTCGGCTTTGTGTATCTAAGGACAAGCGGGTAAAAAAGTTTGTTCGAGAATGTAGGATATAGTTCGAGTGAACCAAGAGCAAACCAATGACCGAATAGAATGAACAAGGTGTGTGATGTTCGTTCTACTCGTTATTCTGATCAACAAACGATCTATTTGTAGGTATTAGATCACTCATAGAGCATGAGTGTATTCTAGAATATAATTACATTATGATCGAAGACTGGAATAGTAGCTCATAAAAAATACATTCAAATATATACTGTGACATGACCTCCAAATGACCATGAACTCTGAAGATGAAGGTCAAACTTAAATGTCGTTTGTAAGTAAAATGCAGACTTTGAGAGAAATGTCAACACCTGTATATTTGTATGAAGTATCTTTCTTAACACAGAGAATATCGAGATCGATCATGAAATTTTCAATGACTTACTCGTGATGCCAAAGACATTTTTTGAAGATTTACAGGTGCCAGCATTTCTCGTAAATTTATGCTTTAACTTTTACTGCAACTTTTGAGTTTGTGAGGCCTCGATCGCCGAGAAATGTAAATATAGTTAATCCAAATTTCCAACTGCTTTATCTTTCATTATTTTTTAATGGAACTTCAATGGCCACATTTGTGGCATTTTTCTAATTAAAATCATATCAAACATGATATAATTATGATGATATTTACTTGTGTAATAGACAATTACAATTTCGGGCACGAAGAAGAATAGCGTATGGGAAAGAAAGAGACGCAGAGAGTCGCAGTCACCGTCACATTTCAAAGGCTCGTCGGCGACTCTCCTTCCTTGCGCTCAAAACTTTAATTGTCTATTACACAAGTAAATATCATCGAAATTATATCATATTTGGTATGATTTTTGTTAGAAAAACTGCCATAAATATGGTCATCGAGGTCTCATTAAAAAATAATGAAAAATAGAGAAGTTGGAAAATCTGATTAGGCGTCATATTCTGGTGTCATATTTCTCGGTGACCAAGGCCTTTCGATCTTCACGGCCCCTCAAGTACACTCCGCAGTAGTGGGGATAAATCTGGGACATTTACAAGTCAGACTTTGGAGACATTTATGGATAAAGTGCTGTACATGGCTGGCGCAAATGTATGCAATAATATAATTCAAATGCAATGATACAATTCAAACTTAGCTGACGCAATTGTAACGCAATAATACAATTCAAACAGCAATAATACATCATATAAAACAGGAATTCTCATATATTTATGAAGAAGGGTGCGCTACAGTAAAAAGTCCGTTTGAAGAAAGTATAAAAACACACTCGATACCCGGGCGACGCGTTGAACAGAGACACATGATTCATGGTCCGCGACATTAGGTGACGTGAACACTGGTTTCGGATGGTCAGCTGGGACATTTACCGTCGTTCCCGATGTTTGTATTTCTCATCTACCAGTTTCGCCACCCACACTAACCACCGTCGGAATTCCTCATCCTTTTTCTCGCTGCTTTCGCTCACCGGTGACTAACGTGCCGTGACGAAATGAAATATCTGATTTACACATCTGATGCCGTGTCTTGTCCAGATATTTCGCACTAATGACTCCTCGCCGATCCGCGACGCCGAAGGCCGAAGACTAATTTCGAGATCGACTCGAACGATTCCCCGGTACATGTCGTTTTATAGCGGACCCTTGCGAACAATTATTTCGAAAATCTTCCACAAAATTGTCATCCCTTAATCCTCGAGGTGATCTTCAAATTGCACTTAAAAAATACGATGATATAATTAAATTATATTTAATACGATAGACGGCTTTGATGGAATGTTTAGGCATGTTTACGTATTCAAAGTATTAAACCCATACAAACTCTCATATCCGGTGAGAATTTTTAAAATTATCTGAAGATTCCTATTTTATTTTACTAAACGAGTTACAATATATTTTCACGTTACCACATTTTCTTTTATACTGCCCAATAGCCCAGGATAAAAACTATGGAATGTACTTCGCGCTATTTCACCGTTATCACGACATGTTTAAATCTATTTTAGCATAATATTCCCCAAGAGACAAACAACGACGGTAAAATTCTAGTTGATAATGGCGGCAATCGCGAAATATTTCAACGGGACTGTTTGCATTTAGCGGGCTCGTAAAAAAGTTATGCAACCCCATAAAAAGTAAATGGTAAGATCAGCTGAGAAGGTGCATGCAAAGTCTACTAGTATCTCTCACTTGTTTCTGCATGAACGTGTTACACAACTTGCCCGTGCATTAAGCGGATTCTATGGCGACACGGCGATAATATTTACGAACAGAACACCTGTGTCAGAAACTCTATTTAATCCTCTGACACTATAGGGAACACGATCGCACCATACTGTCCTTGCCAGATCGGCGCGGCGTCCTTGCCTTCTTCTTCCGTGAGTTTAGTACCGCTCTGCCAACTCTTGCCACTCCAGAAGCTATCATAGAAAAGATGCTATCCCGCCGAGCGTAACAAATGCCGGCGATTAAAAGTGCGCCGCACCATGGAAACGTGAATGGTGTTACTCGATACACCTCGGCTTGGTTCTACCATTTTATCGTTCACCGAGATATGAAGTGTATGCCACGGCAACCTTAATTAAATCATATTACATAGTTACAGCCGTAATGTTTCGAACTAGGCTGTTCACATTAGTAAAACTAGAAATTGTATAGGTGTACGGGCTGCTCCATCTGAACACGCGTAATCGAGTATGCAAACTGAAATGTAATTCAGAAAGGTAAAAACCACGAATTGTTGAATGAAAATTTTGCAACTCCTGCAACAGACAATTTTTAGTTTCCACGAAGATCCACACCATTAACCTAATAGATCTACAAGTCAGACAAATCATCACAAAATATGGAACATTGAATATTATTGAGGTTTATATGGAATTTTCATATAAAAAATTTTTGCATTTGGAATTTATATAGAAAATTTAATATTATTGAGGTTTATATTGAATTTTTATATAAAAAAATTTTGTATGTCAAATTTATACATAAAATTTAATATTATTATTGAGGTTTATATTGAATTTCCATGTAAAATATTTTTGTAAATGAAATTTACATGGAAAATTTAATGTTTTTAAGGTTTATTATATATTTGTTATATATTCGTTATAAATTCGTCATTTTTTTATCAAATGAACTGCTAGATCGACCGTCCGCACCACTGTGCAACGTGGTTTCATCAGGAAGAAGGTAAACAGCATGTAAAGCCATTCACCGGTACAGGCCGCAGCACAATATCTCATTTAGCTCCATTAAATTTTCCTGTCGAATGGAATCCCAACATTACAGCATAGGCATAGTCGCGATTCAACAAGTTCTGCAGCGTATCCAATCAATTTAGCATACCTCCGGCGTATCCGCCACTTACATCGCGAGCAGAGAGTGTGTCTGCTCGAGGCTGTTGCGCGACTTCATCCCGGCGCAAGAAGCATTCAAAGGGAGCCATTATCGCGAGTGCCCGGCGCAATAGAGGCCGCGCATTTCCTCGTAGCCGGCTCGGTTTCAAATAAAAAGATCGAATCCTTGATGAATTCAAGGATCGCCTGGGTAAGGAGAGGAGGAGGAGCAGGAGGGAGGAGAGAGGCACGCGCATGAACGCGATACGTTATTTTGACAAGGCGCGCGTGCAGTATCGCCGGCATTGTGCGTGGACGTCCGGAAGAGCGTGAATATTCAAATAGCCGGCTGGGTACAGTGATCGTTTGGTGGCGTGGTCTTGCTACGTGGAAGTCACGAAGCAGCCTCGAAGAGCAGAAACACACGTGTGTATAGAAACCCGTTCGGTCGCGTGGCTCGCCCACGCGGTGCACGTGTGTGCGTGCACACGGTGCCTTTCGGACGCTTCGCCTCGGATAGCTGGCAAGGTCTTCGATCTTAACGATGAACCACCGACAGGAACGTGTCGATGTCTCTTCTTCTTCTCCTCCTCTTCGACGTCCGCCCCTACGGTTGCTGCGTCTTATCTCTCCACGCGTCGATGGACCTTATTATCGGGTGCGCTGGCTGCTGCAGCCGGTCGTCTAATGCATCGTCGCATTGGTGCTTACGTTTTCGCCAGCGCAAAGTCCGGCCACGATGATAGGCGGCGTTCTACCGATAAAGTTGTATTCTCCGCTCGTATCCCGACAAGCTCATTTGATTCCACATCGACTGTACTATATGTAGACTTCGCCATACCCTTCCGTCTCTCTTGGCTCCCTTTTTCAATGCAACGCGATACACCAGGGTATTCATTCTACGGTTACTTCGTGGAGAATCGACGGCTATTTTGCAGCAGTTGTTCGAGTGTCTTCAGGGTTTATAGAGTGTGTTAAAATGAATATAAAATGATTCAATCTGGAAGTCGTTTACCATGTGAAGTATGAAATTTTCATCTTTCATGCTTCCGAGAATTGCTATGTCTTTCTTCCTTTTTGGATGCAGGAATGTTAGAGATGTACAGGGTGTAAAGAAATTTTTGATATCGGCTGCCATAGGCGTATTCTACATCTTTGTATTCGATGAATATCTGTGATAAAAGTTTCTGCAAAATTGTCATTGACCGTGAATTTCAAGGTAGGATTTTTTACATACGCTTCGAAGAATTTCCACCCTGTTTTCTATGATCCGTGAAGAGACTGTGGATCTGTATGAAAACTACATAGAAACCAAGTAGAATATTCTTTCTTTTTCTAATAATTTTAATCGGTTGAGAAGAGTGTATTAAAATTCTTGGATAATATTATTAAAAAATGCTCTTACAAGACGAGGATGTGCAAATTAGTGTTGAAAACTGAAATCGAGGAACAAGCGCATAATTATGGCACAGGACCTCATCAAAATAATAAATAAATTCAGAAAACGATAGCTACAAATCTCCAAAACGAATCATTAAGAGTGTATTGAAATTCATGAATAATATTATTAAAAAATGTTCGTGTAAGACGAGGATGTGCAAATTAGCGTTGAAAACTGAAGTCGAGGAATAAGCCCATAATTATGGCACAGGATCTTATCAATGTAATAAGTAAATTGAGAAAACGATAGCTACAAATCTCCAAAACCAATCATTCGACGCCATAAAATAGGTCCTACATAATATGTGCACAATATTCTCGCACATTTGAGGAAACACGGAATGAGGTGAAGAGCGAGCATACTCGCGGCATGAACAGTAGACATCTAGAACCAACAAATTACATTTTCGAACGGGCTGCTCGAACAACAAGAATGCGTAACGCTCGTGTAAATGGAGGTCCCGACAGGGGTAATAAGCAATTATTTTTGTGTGGTTCGGTGCTTGACAAACAACGCCGGCCGGTTGTTACTCGGCGACGTTCACTGTTAGGATTCATCGTCTCGCGATAGGGGATCGCGAGTAAGTCGACCATGCCCCGCGGTTAGCTTCGTGCCGGTCGAAAGGGTTCGCCGATAGTTATACAGACTAGGCTCGTTGCTCCATATAGAAAATCGACAAACGGTGATCGTCGCCGAGGCAATAAAATGCTGGCCGAGTATTCGCGGTCGAACGAACCAACGAACGATCATTTTCGCGGTGCTGATATATACTGGTACACTTTACTACCGTGGTAGCAATATTATAGCATATAAATTCCTACGTGCTCGCTGCCTATGCCCCTGCAGATATAAATGGGCCACTTCAGCGGGATGTCGTTCGCACATAATGACGCCTCCGAGGCTTACCTACCAGAACACAATCCTCGACGTGTCACTTGAAAGACAGGCGCCGATTTTCCCACAGTTTTTCGATTGTAGGGCCACGTGTCTTCCCGGCCACGTTGGTAACTCGTTTAAACGCTTCCGCGGTCCTCTAGACTCTAGACCTTACCCTTTAGCGTTAGACCCTCCACTTGAAGTGGTTTTATCGTTCATTTACGTTGGAACATTTCCATTTTCTTGTCAGAAAAAATTGATACACGTCGCAGCTGTAGTGTTTTTGTTTCCGTGAAGGTTTGGTGAACCTTCAGACAAACAGTAAACAATTATGTGCTTACTGTAATGTATCTGAATACACATACATGTGAGTGTAGTGCATACATTAATACAGGGTATATATTTGGAGTATAATTATTATTATTTTAGTATATAATATTGTTCTATTAATAGACAGCGTATTTTATGCATTTATGACAAAATCAGTAGGTCGAATGTGAAACAGTAAAAACGTTAGAAGAATTATATTATTTCCAACCTGTTAAACGTATTAAGAAAGAAGGTAAATATCTATTTCCAGTTTGTTGCAATTCAGGAAACTTCTTTATTTTGCATGCAGCTAACCATTTAGTAACAATGGATTGATTGTTTCATTTTATAAGGATTAACCTAAAGTATGGAATATTCTCCTGTGGCTACAGAACAGAAGGAAATTCACACTGTCTTAGCGTTGGAATCACTGTTTGGAATGTTTCAGAGTTATTGCCGTGGCTGTATTTCATCTCATGACGTGGATTATAACGCGTATATAGCGTCATTTTTAATCTTGATTGCTACATCATTTTGATCTTTATTTCTTCCAGTGTAATCATCATTCCTAAGCTTTTTGCACCTCAGAATACTGTTCTATGTGTTCATTGAACTGTCGTTGCGAATACTCTATAAATCAGTTCACTTATTACTCCTTTCATTTCCAATTGTTCATACATTAAGGTACTTAAGAATTTGAATCAATGAAAATTTTTGACACCTTTCAAAAACAACGGCTTATACATACGTAGATCTCGAATGATGTTGTTACGGAACAACAGAAAGTTATTAGCCGATTGCCAAGACCCGATTCTATTACCGTACATTCCAGCCGCAGGATTTCCCCGTTAAACGTCGAATAACAAACAAGGCTTTTGGTGCGCGTCGTTCGACGCCGCGGTATTTTTACGAGTATTGCTTTGTGTTTAACCGAAGACAATTGACGCGCCGCTCCGGGGCAAAAGCGTTAGTTTTACGAGCAGTGTAAGGGGCGGGTACGCGCTTCCGTCGAATTCATCCCCGCATAGATTATGATTTCTGGCAACTGAGCGGCTCGAGTTCGCGGTTGTAGAATGGAAAAGAAGCAGGATAACCGTTCGGCGAGCGAAAAGGAAAGAGGATCAGGGGTGGAAGGGTAGGGGACAGGTGGAGGAGAAAAAAGAAAGCGAAAACCAACGAATACGGTCCGTTATCTCAGAGCCGCGTCGTAAAAGACACAGGAGTTACGACGCGAGCGCGCATCCAGCGGTTGGCCAATTGGAAAATTTCTTTTTCGGCTCTCTTTCTCTCCCTCTCTCTCCCCCCCTGTCTCTCTCTCTCTCTACCACCTCCTTTGTCCATATTTTCTGCTCGGCTCTCCACCCACGAACGATTTACGGCCGAAGTGAAAGACACTCGTCCGTTTCTTGCCACTTTTATACCAAAATGACCATCGGCCAAGACGCTACTTTACATATTTAATGGCATTCCTTCGGCCCTGTTCGGCTTCGATTAGCCATGTACAAATCAAACACAGTCCCGCCAGTCGATGTAATAATTACCAGACTGTTGAATATTTTATGTATGAAGCACTCGGAAGCCAATCTGCGTAAGTCCAATTTTCTCATTTGAATTTATTCGAATCGTGGCGGTGTGGTTTTATTCTTTTTCTACTTTGGTTTATCTGTTTATAAATGAAGGAATGTGAATGCGACTTCACGAGTGTGATCGCAATTTTAGAGATTAACAACGAACTATGAGGTTGTGGATTCATTAGAACTATGAAATATAAAACTGTTTAAATTCCACATAGCATACACAGAAATTCTTACAATTAAACAGTCAAACATAAATATATTCTTCTATACCCTTGTATGCGGTGGTAGTTTTAATTCTAGCAAGTTTTAACCGTTTGTACTCGAAGCTATTTTAATTGGAAAATTAAATATTTCTTCCGATCTTGCATATTTCCATACCTTATGATTTTTGAAATTTTATGGATATGAAATTGGTACAATACCTTATACTGTACCTAAATGTTTAATAATTGATTAGGTACCGATATATTTAATAATGTAAACAATATTTTGGGGAATAGTACAGCAATTTTTAGTGATGCCTCAGAGGGGACAGTGGAGTGTAAAATCGTAATTATGATACGAAACTACACTTTTCGTTAAACACACACGCTATACCCTAGTAGCACAAAAATATTGGATAAATATTTTTTTCAAATATTGGAAAAATATTTTTTAAGCCACATTTTTTCATGAGAAAAATATTTGATCTGAATATTGTATACACGTACAAGAAATATAAATTGAATGTTTAAAAAATATAAGCTAAATATTCAGAGAATATAAACTAGATATTTAAAAAATATAAAGTAAATGTGAATCCAATATGTGAAAAATATATACATAATAAAATATGAACTAAATATTCAGAGAATATAAACTAGATATTTAAAAAATATAAAGTAAATATGAATCCAATATTTGAAAAATATTGACATACTAAAGATTTATTTTATAATAAGAAAAAAATATTTTTTTTTATAATATGAAATAAATATTATCTGTACATTAGGAAAAAATATTCTATTTCTAATATTAAATAAAGATTCATTTTGTATTTAGAAAAAAATATATGTTATTTAATATAAAATAAATCTTCTATGTATATTTAAATATTAAGAAGAGATTGAATCTCTTTTTAATATTATATGAATGTGTATATAATATTTTGTGCTTCTAGGGTACTACCACGGAAACCACAAAAATCGACAAGACAGTGTCTTTACCCACTTTTATAACAAGAACAACTGAAAACGAATCGCTTGTTCTTTTTTTATAGATAATGATCGAAATAACTTAGCTTGAGAAGAACTTTCAGCCCCGGTCTCCCCAACTCGAAGTAAAACATCATCCATTAAAATCAAGCTTACGTCTGGTCCCACGACTAGTAGTTTCAGTAGTCTCTGTCTGAAGCAGGCCCCCCGGTAGGGCCATAGTCGATCGCCGTTCCGTTTCTCTTGTGCTCTCATCGCGGGCTGTCGCCTTTGTAGCTTAATAAGCAGTAAAACGTAGCCCAGCTATGCGGGGATCGCGGCCAGGCTCTATTGTTCATTGTGGTTCGTAAAACAGGATACCGAAACCGGGGGATCCGTGGGTCGATCCAGAAATGATTCGCGGCCGCGATCGTATCTGTCGCTCCCGGGAAATTTACGGGACGACCGCGTTGGCTCGAGCTTGAATGTCTTCATCGAGCGGGAGCGCGGCGTGAGACGATCCTCTCTCGATCCGCAACGGTTTCTCGTTCTTCCATTGCAGCGAATAACGATCGGGATCGTATCGTTTTCCTTGCTTGATAAACGGGATGGTTCGCTCGAACGTGACGTTTCGTTTCCCGCTAGCTGCTCGCCCGTGTTTGCAATTTTGTAAAGATGCTCTCCCTCGGGTTCGCGCTCGCCCGGTCAATTTGAAAATCTGTCGGTGGACCGGCGGCAGGCCTCGTGTAATAGACGTTTCACGGTTATTAAACGCGGCGCGTATATAAAATTTGCCCGAGGTGGATCCCTGCGCGGTTGTTTACTCGTTCGAGCGTTTTAATTTTATGTCCCCGTGTGCCGGGGGAAATTAAGGGCGTCGAGATTCCTACCGGATACTTGTGCGACTGCAACGATTGCAATAAATTCAACCGCGAAGGGCAACTTTCTCCGCAGGGGTACGCGTAGGTGGTTGTCGAATATCGCTTCGATACTGGTTTGAAACGAGCAGGAAGCATTCGTTTCGAATGCGGGGCTCTCGATTTAAGTTTCTTTTTCGAATCGCGAGACCTTCCGCGCGAGGTTTCTCTTCGCCTTCTCTCTTCTTCTTCCTCTGTTCGTTTGCCCGTGCTCGGACCGCGCTTTGAACACGAGCCGTGTTAAAAACCGACGGCAAAAAACGAAGTATTAATACCTTTGTGTTTTCATAAACTTCAAGACAGGTCGTTCGAGGGTCCGTTCGAAACGAGCCCAACGGCCGAACACGGCCGTTCTAATCATGGCCGGTGTGAGCAGTCGCTGTTCCGAGGAGTTGCTCTCTGTTCGGAGTAGCTCTTCCGGGCATCGGACTCGTGAGCCTACGAATCAGATAATTTTGCGCGCCAATTACCTTATCGTGAAAACGGAGCAAGAAAAATTGACGGATAAGAAGGGGAGGCTGAAAACTTCATTCGTCGAGAGAAAAGTCGCCCCTGGGAAAAATGGAGTCTGATAGCCGGGAAGTATTAAAGCCGTGTATACTCGCCGTAAACCCTATCTGATGGGAATTTGCATCTTCTCTTTTGCCTCGTTATAAGTGCTCCAGTGCATAATGAGTTAACCTCTCGATGAACCGATTAGATTGGTCTCGTGAAGGAATTTCACGCAAACAATGAGTAAGTGTGGTAACAGGGTTGAAAGATTTGATTACATTTCGTATTTTCAGAAAGTAGGTGCTCCATCTCTTTTGCCTCGTTATAAGTGTTCCAGTGCATAATGAGTTAACCTCTCGATGAACCGATTAGATTGGCCTCGTGAAGGAATTTCACGCAAACAATGAGTAAGTGTGGTAACAGGGTTGAAAGATTTGATTACATTTCGTATTTTAAGAAAGTAGGTGCTCCATCTCTTTTGCCTCGTTATAAGTGTTCCAGTGCATAATGAGTTAACCTCTCGATGAACCGATTAGATTGGCCTCGTGAAGGAATTTCACGCAAACAATGAGTAAGTGCGGTGACAGGGTTGAAAGATTTGAAACATTTTTTTGTCAGATTTAGAGAAATTGCTACTGCAAACAAATTTCATATGTAGCTGTGATAAAGATTTAAAATTTGCCGATTTTTTTGTTGAAGTGTTGTTGAAGTTTGGTTAAATCTGTTGGTCGTTTCGTGTGAAAAATTGGGATAAGAAAAATGGCGATAGATGGCCTTGGTGCAATAAAGCCGCGTACCGTGGACATTATCTGATGGGCATTTTCAACGTTCTCTCTTTCTCGCTCTCTCCTCCCTCCGTTGCCTGCTATAAATACTAAGCGTCGGCCGCAGATGAACTGACTGGATTCGATTGGACTTGACTCGATTCGAGACTGGACTGAACTCGAGTAAACTCGTACGTGGTTGTCCGCGAGTGGGCCGCCGCGGTGCATCTACGTTGCACTACATTGCACCGCGTTGCACAACGCTGCGCCTCGCACCTGTATTGTACTCCTTTTTCCACGTGCTTTTTCAGCCAGCACGCGACTCCGCAAACGACAAATTATATACCCCCATTTGCATATTTGATACGCAGTTACAACGTCCCGGAGGAAACGGTCCCGGCGCGGTGTTGAGTTACTTTACGACGCTTCGTTCTTCGGCTTTTCGTCCCCTGTACCGCTACATTTTACTTTTCCATAATCGAGCGTACCCTATTATCCTTGCGTTCAATGGAAAAGTCTGTGCAGAGGATATTTATGCTTTCCTCGTTCGTTCTATCTACAGAACTCGACAATGGTTATCTAACTTCATTTGTTTCTTTTAGCACGCTGAACGTTCTATGCATATATATTTTTTTAATGAAGATACAGTATTTCATATAAGTCTTCAGCATGGGTCTGTCGAGGGACATTTATCAGGCAGGGACACTAGTCTTTCACTTTTGCCAAACGTAGAGAAGGACATCTGAGAAATGTAAACATAGCTAATCCAAATTTCCAACATCTTTATTTTTCATTATTTTTTAATGGAACTTCGATGGCCACATTTGTGGCATTTTTCTAATTAAAATCATATCAAACATGATATAATTCCGATGTTATTTACTTGTGTAATAGACAATTAATGTTTCGAGCACGAAGGATAGCGTTCTTCCTCGCGCTCGAAACTTTAATTGTCTATTACACAAGTAAATATCATCGGAATTATATCATATTTGGTATGATTTTTATCAGAAAAATGCCACAAATATTTTCATCGAAGGCTCATTAAAAAATAATGGAAAATAGAGAAGTTGGAAATTCTGATTAGACGTGATGTCATATTTCTCGGCGACCGAGGTCTCTCGAGTTTTACGGCACCTAAGGGGGGTACACTCCGCAGTAGTGGGGACAAATCTGGGACATTTACAGGTCAGACTTTTGGGACATTTATGGATAAAGTACTGTACTACTACTTTAGCAGAACCACTTTAACTAACCAGTAGAATGGGGAGTGGGGACAGAAATTTGGTAGTTCCAGTGGTTCGGTATACGAAAAAGAAGAAAGGCCATTTCACCCACGAATGAAATTAAAAATCTAATCGGGCAATCGATTGATTGAACTCTGAAAATTTTGAGTGTACAGTAGAATAAACCGTGAACGGAATATTCGATCGGCGGCTACAGACACATTCTGACCGGACGAAGCCTAAATCACTCTCTCCAGCAGGAATCGGTGCCGGCCAATGTACATACAGCATTCCACGCATCGGGCTCGTTAGTCAACGGGATCGAAAAAAAATCGAGCAATCGCGGTCGAAACCCACCACCACTGCTGCCCTAATAGTCCACACGAACCTGTATACAGATTTATCAGCGGTGAACGACCGTACGAAATTATCGAAATCAAGACTGCCATTGAGTTTATGTGACACTAGAACCAAGCGAAAAGTTTCATTACGATTCGCGAGATAAGATATCTACACGTGTTAGCGCATATCGCATGTCTGGTATCGATTAATTCAGGCTACTACATTTAGCTTGGCGTTCTTGCACCTGAAGCAAAGGGAAAATTAATTTCGATAAAGGAAACACTTTGGTCGTATACGAAATTAACATTAAACACTACCGATCTAATTACCGGTTCGGCCTTTTTATTCCACAATTAGTGAAGGTTACTAGGCACGTGTTGGAATATTAATCGTCCAAAATCTAGATCAATCGAATCTTTCAATTTTTGTAGTGCAGTTTCTATGAGTCATTTCTACTGCTCGCTAAGTTTAGTATATTTTTATTTAGTAATATGTATCTATTGTATGCAAAGGATTTAACTCGTTTAGTACCAAACCAGTCGCTGGATCGTCGATTGTTCTATATTAAATTATCGATTTTTAACAATACTATAGTCTTATCTCATCCTAATGTATTGTTAACATAATATAAGGTTTTATTTTATACTAATATTAGAATCGATAAAATTAAAATTTTAATTTATGGATTCCTCTTCAATATCATTTTTATTTTGACATTTTAACAAGTTTAAGGCGCTGTAGTATGCAGAGTGACAAAATAAAGACTCGTCATTCATATGTTCAGCATTGGCACAGAGAGGGTAACTTTTTCTCTCTCAATAAGTGCTTCCTCCCCTTTCCTGGCGACTCTGGTTGTACGGTTGAATCCTTGTCGGTAAATATCTGTCACGTTTCAAAAAAGGGTAAGAAATGAGAAAGCAAATAGGCTAAGGAACACAGCAGGGTTAGCAAAACGCGAGAAACAAATTATTTAAAATTTCTACAGCAGCGGCTTAGCATGGTGTACACGTCAACGCAGCCGATTACGCAATTACGCGGACCGAGAGGGTTGTCGGGCGCGTTTCTACGAGCTCCGCTCTTTAATCCCATGGCGGGTTCGCGAGACTGGCCGATGACGCTTGTAGATTGTAACGCCGATGGGAAATCGGACTAGTAATTCAGGTAGCGACGGAAGAAGCTCGTATCTTAAGTCGATCGATGTCGTTCCACGTCGCGGTTTACAAATGGTCGCCCTGTCTTGGCCGGCGTGGCGTCTCTCGGGCTCGACTATCGTCGATCGCGATCCACCGCAGATTTTTCGATCGCCGCGGGATCTCGAGCACCGGCTGTACCGAGAGAGAAACGACAAATTGTGCCCGCGTCATTTGCATATCGAACGCGTGGCCGGGTGGCAGCTGCCGCGCCGGCGTCCATGGAACAAACAGACGTGAATTGCGACTGGTGAGTCGGATTAGATCATATTTGGAAAACCGGTATCACCGCGGAACGGACGTAACGCGATCGTGGAAAGCAAAGCGGTTCTCTGGACGCGAGTTATGCATTCGACTCTCGAGAGCGGCCGCTGCACATTCGCGAATCGTTCGACACGTGGGACGTTCGGTTAAAATACGCGCGACTTTTGCGCAGTGCCATTGTGGCTCTCCTCCTCTGTCTCCTTTTTTCTCTCTTTTGCTTTCTCGCTATCCCTTCCGCGCGGAATACGCGCCGTAAAAAGCGCAGATCATAACTGCTTCATTTGCATAATTCACACGTAGGTACAGGATGCGTGCACTCGCGAGATCCTCGGATATAGTGTGCCACAAAAGTATGCCCACTCCTGGAAACGTTGCACAGTTGTCCCTTTCAGCGATTTAGCTGGCCAAAATTATTTATAATGTTTAGTGATCCCACGTTTTCAAATCACATATGATATCATTTTTTATTTGTTTAAGTATTTTAAAAACAGTTTTTAATACTTTTTCAATATTTTTTGGTACGTTTTTAAGTAAAAAGTAATATATTGTTGAATTAAACAATAGAAATTAATAATGAGGTACTTGCAACTTGTTCTGAAGCTTATAAAGTAGAATTGGAAGTTTTATCAAAATCTACTCATTAACTGTCTGTATCTCAAAAGTGTGAAAACGTTGAACTCATGTAAGCGTGAAATAGTATTTTTCATTTTCGACTCATTCATATTGTTAAAAGAAATTGTATTCGTTCAACTCTTGTTCTTTATAATTGACTTGGAAAGCTTATATTTTGCATAAATATCCACAGTTCCCGTATCGCAATCTTGGGTTGCGGAGTGCGTAGGTGAAAGGAAAGTACGTTTGCAGGAATCTATTTGATTCATAAATATATTACATATCACATAATATACAAGATTTCCAATAAATTATAATGATTTACGTCCGACAAATATGAAATCCCAAGTCGATGACTGAGAAATTGAAATTTTTATACGACAGTGAAGAAAGTATGGTGGGAAGTACAAATAATTATAAGTATGTACAAATTAATTCGTAGCCTTCACAATTAATCACTCGACTAATCACCTTCCGAATGTATTGAAAATAATGGAGATTGCTTTATTCAAAATAAAAATTGATTTCATCTCTTAATAACATCGTTACATTAAAAGCAACAATATACATTATACATCCATCTAGCCAGTTTCTTCATAAATTCATACAAACCCACAGTCTACCTGTAACTAAATTAATTTTATGAGATCGAATAAAAGTTTTTGTGAACATGCCCCACCACACTTTTACTTAACTAAAATTTAAAAAAATGATCAAAACCAGAATAGGGTCTTTGAAAGTCCGTGAACAATTGTTAACGAGTCACGGCATTTTTGAAAGTTACTATATTATTCGTCTCGTTTACCCGGCCGACCGGAGCTGCGTAGAGGCTGGGAGTTTTCTTTCGCTTTGATCCCCGTGTTCTTTGTATTGTTCAACATCGCCGATATCTTCTCGATACACGGCGACTCCGGGCCCCGGGGGAACTCGTTGCACGCGTGTGACGTTCGCCGGCAGAAATGTCCATTCGTCGAGATATCGAAACGCTTGCAATGCCTCCGACAATGACAGTCTTTAGGATGGCCACCCTCGGTGTAATCGATACGCGGTATCGCGAAGAAGTTCGCGCGGTCGTTAAGCTTTGAGATTATCCTTCTTATCTCTCGTTATCGTGGCCGGGCTCCGTGCTCTATTATAACCGGGCCGATCGTTGTTACGATCCGCGTTATTAATATCACCGATACCTCCGCGTAATATTCCTACTCGTTAAGCCTGGATTAGAGGCGGCCGGTGCTGGGGTGTCCAACCATATTCCTGGGTGCCAGCGTGAATACCCGGATAAATTCAATCTCGTGAATCCATTAAGTGCGACGCACTTCTTGGGGCCCGCGTTACCCTGGCGCGCGTGGGTGCCCGGTAATGGGAAGTGCACATAGAAACCGTCCTGCCCATATTTGTCTACCATTCGTCTTTTTCAACCTCAGCCACCTTCCTCCGCTTCGCGCGTCCTGGCCGACGCGAATCAGCCATTTTCTGAACAGCTACACGTAACTCGTCTATTCTCGCTATCAGAAGCGAGCGTGCTCCAGTGATCACTTTGCCGAAGGTTTACCGTATTTCTAGAAATTGACTACGTAATAATTACCGTGAAAATTGACTATGTTACTAACTAAGCAATTTTGCAAATAACTATAACTTTTTTCGACGTTTCGGTCTAGTTTAAGACTATTATCAAGAAATATATAATTGTGTCTGTAAAAATTAAACCACTGTAAATTATATAGTTCAAGTTTATACTTCCGTGTTCGGCAAATCACCCTGTAATAATTAGACTTGCGGATTCTTAAGCAAACGTAAATTAACCAAAGTTGATGTTTTTGGTGCATCGGCTCGATCAATTTAATTTAAAGCAATTTTGCAATATACTAATTTCGACAATATATTAGTTTCGGTCTTTGTTTAGACCCTTCTCAAGAAAGTAATGATTGCGTCTGTGAATTATTACAATAATACAAAAAGTAATGTTTTGTTGATGAGAACATGCTAAAAACAATTTTTGAAATATGTCAACATACTTGCTTATTGAAATAATTTTAAGAATTATAGAGGAAGAATGCCAAGTGCTGTGTTCATGTGTCTTACTTGTAAGATATTCCGACAAATAATGAAACTCTCTGAAGTCACGAATCAGATAATCGATCGATGCGTAGACCAATCGATATTCGGCGGTTATTTCAAACCTTGAAAAGTCAAATCCTAACCACATTTTACTGTCGGTATACGACATTGTCATGGTAATTTAGAGTAACATTCGAAATTCGATTAATAAAAGATAACAAACATTTCCATTTTAAAGATACTGTTAATGTAATTGTTTGGAAACGTAAATTAATTTATAATTATCCAGAAAGTGAAAATCGACAGCCACTTTGCTATTTTACAAGAAGAACGCACACTTCATAAAGATAAACTGAAAGAGGGTATCCGAGTATCGAGACAAGGGTTAATACAAACATTTATGCGCATACTTCAGACTTGTCATTTATATTTAGACTGTTCCACAATGCAACAACGACAAAAGGCTTTCGATCGAATTCCAGCAAGCATTAAAATCCTCGTAGATAGCAGCGTATATGCACGGGAACGGATTTAAGCATGGTGCGTGTAGGAAGCACATTCCTGAATATCCTGTGGGGATTGAGCAGCCTAAGTCCCGCGGGTCTTTAGACTGACGGGTAGCGCAGACACTCGTCAGGTCTTACCGGACGTGACGAATGGGTACGAGCGATCACGCCGTTTGATAAACACATTATGTCGCTGGCCGAGCTTGGCTACCAGCAAACTGGGTAGATCCGAATCGATTTCACCTTGGACCACTCGCGTTAGAGGCTTATTTCGGGTTTTTGGCCTGTAATCTGGCTGGGTAGAGCTGCCTACACCTTGCTCATGCTCGGAACGATTATGTTGCGCGAGATTGATCCTGTCGATCCAATGATTACCTTGTAACTTGCACGAGTTGTCCCGAGCTGGAACCTCGAACATGACGTGTATATTAGAGTCAGCGAGATTTCTACCTCGTCGTGACTGTTTCTTCGTTTCAGAGGCGTTCCCATGGTCCGTATTGGGTCTCCTCAGGATCGATGTGAATTTAAAGTGGCAATGTGCCGGTGTCATATGTGCGAGTCACTATAAATATTAGCTCAGCATCCAAACTCAGCCTGCCGTGCGTAAACGTTTGCGATTCGAACATGGCCGACGGTATGCACGACGAGGCAGTAAATTTCGCGTTAAGCCGAAGTCGAGGTGGGTGATTTACGTGAGTACAGAGGCAGGAGAGAGAGAGAGAGATAAAGAGCGACGCGGATGGCCCCTTTGCTTCGGACCGACAGGGCTCAGATCTTATTGGCCGACGCGGCGCTGTACGAATTTTGGTTGTCGAACCTCGCGACGTCGAAATATTGAGGATCCATTAAGCGAAATTGATGACCTTGAACGCGCAGGGAATGACATCCGCAAAGACTTCGTGGCCGTCTTGATTTAGTAACTTATGACATCAGCGCATTCGCATCCTTGGTTTTTTATGATCGTTGAGAACTTTTCGAGAATGGCTGTGCAGGCAACACTAATTGTTCGTTTTACTCTTGTGTTTAAATGACTGGCCCCGTGGCATATCTCATCAGTTTGCATCAAACGCATTATTCTGGCATGAAACGTTTAAGAACTGGGTGTGCTCTGCAGAAGGAAAGTGTAGCCAAATATTCTTCTATCCGTCTTTTGTTTTAAGGAATGTGAAAGTCTCCGTGGCTGCTTAGAACGAATTCGAGGTCACATCATCACAATGTCCTCTAAAATTGTGCAAACACTGTTGCTAACACTATGTCTACCTGTAATGTCAATAACAGCCACATTTTGAAAATGATCATTCCAATGGCACAGTTCGTTAACTCTTCAGGGACTTTCTATACGATCAACATTGATGTTATAAAAAAGGAGCGAAATAAGAAATTCATACTTCTTCTAACTGTTTGATTAAGCTGAAATCAATACAATTGTGTTTACCCGTTTTTGTCGTAAATGCATAAAATTCGTCGTCTAGTAATAAATGTTGATAGTCAGTCAGTATAGTGCACAAACGTCGTCCCTAAAGGGTTAAGAATGTTGAATAGAACGTTCATCTATTGTCAGTATAAACAGGTGTAGATCTGACCACTATCATCTTGCTTTTTCTCTGGCTCGCATTGGATTTATTTATAATCCTGAGTGTAGCTGCAACTTGTACAACGAGGAAAGGCTCAAATTAATGAATAAACTCAGTAAAATAAATTTCCAGCTTCCAATGGATGTCCCAATATTAATAGCTAAACCAAATATCAAAGCTTGTCCCTTCATGTTATCATTTCTTAAGAGCTGTGGTCTTAAAGTATAAGTTTTGTTTATACTGTTCCAACTAATCATATGTCTGTATTAAAATATCTGTGTATCTCTAATAACCACATTCTATTTTATAATTATGATATTCTGTTTTGTATGTGGTGTATTTCGTTTTTTTTTGTAATTATGTTGAAATAAATCTCATGAGATTTTCTAATAAAAAAAAGGAAATTTTGAATAGAAAAAGATACATTTTGAAGGACCACCATGCACCGTTCGAGGGTTTTAAATATTCTGGGTCCAACTTCTCAGCAACGCGTAACACAAAACTCATTACCAAAATTCAGCAAGCCTAATTGCCTCCGCCGATGAATAATGTCACGTATCCTCTCACGAAACTCGAGGGAGAAAGAAATGGAAATGAAGGTTCTAGTACATTTGCCACGCCGCACGCGACGCCTTCGTAACAATAGGATTTTAGGGTGCGTGGGCGGGTCGCGCGTTTATTTCGCACAAGACAGTGCGAAATCCCTTGTTTACAGCCAGTTGCTCGTGGACAATCCTGTCCACGCGTGTTCCTTTGGGTATTTTCCGCGGATGCTTCGTCATTAGTTTCACCCACAAGCATCTTCTACCTGTTCGTCCGTGCCACTTCAACTGCGACCAACAACGAGAATTTCATCACTGAAACGATGTTACTTTTCGCACCACAAACATACACTAATTACACTGGCTGTGGTTCTACTCATCTCCTCTGCTGCCTCGCTGATTTACAGCGTTAATTTAAAACAAACAATTTGGCAGCGCATGTATCTTTGCGTAATTACAATATATCTCCGTTTCATGCGATCAAGAAAATCCATATTTTGTCGCATACATCAACTTACAGACACACGAACCGACTCGAGACGGGAGCTAAAATAAAAATGAGATTCGAAGCTGCAGTGGTATAAATCAGCCGGCGGCCACATGAAACAATGTCACCTTTAAAACTTGCTACCATGCATCTTCTTTAATGGATCCACCTAAGAAGGATCACCATAATTTTCTCGTGGCTGCTCTTAGCTAAACCGGAAACGGATTTCTAATCTAGGGAGCGTCAGGCCGCTCACGCGTGCGATTTCTCCGAGTCCTGAAAGAAACCGAACGTTCTCTAGATAAATCTTCGAAAATTAATGCCGCTTTTCGACCAGTTTTCTTTCAGCCCGAATCCCCAGAGTGGAACATAATACGGCTCCTTTTGTCGCGGACGAAAAAGGTCGAGGCCAAACCGAATTTTTCTCGGACACCTCGATTGTTGTACTGACAAACGACGACTGACATTTTTATGCCCGACCGGTCGACTGACAACAGAACGTTCAACGATGTTTGGCCACGTCTGGTCGTCAATCCGCGTTAATTTACGATGATTCGAGGGCCGATTGATTTTGTTTTGCAGCATGGCGAACAGCGTGTCTGCATGCTCGCAGCTTCTCTCTGCTCGATCCTCGAAAGCCGCGGCTCCAGAGCAACACGACTTGGAGCCGCGACATCGCTCCACTTCAGCAACGAACGATCCTTCTTATGAATGCTGCTTACTGTCTCCGACAAGTGCATAATCAGCGGCCCTTTGAAAATAACCTCGTTATCGATGAATCGTGTCGCGTCTTGTCCCGATCAGATCCGAGGACACGCCCGGATTCGTCATCGTCTGGGAATACCGGTTCTTCGTATCCTCTTACTAGTATACATAATCTCAAGGTCGTGATTATTTCGGTAATATCCACCGATAGTAGATTCTTCTCGTATCAATCTGTACATGCATTTGTGCATCCTCCATCCGTATTGATCCTGAACTCCCTGGAAGGTCAATAATGTTGTGCAATCATACTCTGCAATATTATTGCTGTTTCCTCTGGGAAATTTCATACGCGGACTATACAGGATCAATAACAAATATTGTGCAAGTTAATTATTCAGCTTACTACTATCTGTTGAGACCGTGCAGTTTGTGAGTCGTAGCCTGCGAGTACCAAACATGTTTCAGTGGTGCACATTAAACCGTAGCTCATAAGTAGACTGTGGATTTTATGCATTTGCAGCAAAAATGAATAGGTGCAATTTGAAACTGTAAATAAAGAATTATTTTGCATTGATGAACTGAGAATAACTGCTTCTTTTCTGGTTCCCTTCGCATATTGGAATTACTCATAATGAAAAGGTTGACGTTATAGCTAAGGAAGCATCCTTGTTGGCTACTTCTACCAATATTCTCGTTCCCTACTCCGATTTTTCCAATAATTTTAGAAAACAAGCTAAAAAGCTAACCAAAAACCATATTCTTAAAGAAGCAGAGTTCAAGGGCTTAAAATTTTTCAGTTCCTCTTATCACTCCGGGTCCAAACTTTGGTTTGCTTATCTGAGGCTTCCCAAAGAATTCATTTGCTGTGTTAATAGACTTCGTTCTGGACACTATCAACTGAGGGCTTCCCTGTTTGATGATACAAGTTGTCCATGTTGTTGTCTGGTACAGGATCCTAATCACGTGTTATGGCAATGTCCGATCTACCATAATAATAGAGAAACTTTGATTTGAAAACTTTACAACCCGGGTTACTTTCCACCCTATACGATAGATTCCTTTCTGTACGGACCCTCTCTCTGTCCCCTGTTTTTTATACATACATTTCTTAAATCTCATAGTTTATTTCTTTAATGTTAATATTGTATTCGAAAATGTTCAACATATTCCTTAGTTTTTGCATGGTGCTAATAATCCCATGTGGGGTTTCACAGCTTAATAAAAAAAAAACTGAGAATAACGACGAATGCCAACCTATAAGCAGAGTCGACAGACAAAAGGAGGGAGCACGAATCGAGGGGAAGAAGTTACCCTCTCACTGCCAGTGTTGGATGCCAGTGTCACCGGCCGCAACGGAATTGCAGGACAATAACGTTGTAGAAAAAGAAGGTAGAGTGGGGACACAAGTCTTGATCTGGCGACTTTGCCTATCAGAGTTCCATTTTACGCAACAGAGGGCTGCAACACTGATATTCAGCAAGTTTGATCGATCACCAACTGATCGAAAATGTTCGCGAGAGCTACAATAACGTGGAATTGTTAATCCAAAATTTACATTCTTTTGTCCCCTGTGATTCTTGGAAGAAAGGGAAATGATTCGACGCGGAATTCACCGTGAGGTATGAAATTTTCAACTTTCCGATGTTTTTACTGCTGCCCGGAGTGCGGTTAACAGTCGGCGTATGCTCATGTGCAGCTACGGCGGTGATTTAAATAAATTGTCTTCGACGGTCCGATCAAGTTCTTCCTCGTACATTATGATACATTTACTCCATATTTATTCCATTGCCTCGGCGAAACTGCTTGCCTAGGCACAAGGCTTGTTGCGAACGCCCGGTCTTCAAGGCAATATCAATAATTTACGAAAATAATGCAGTTGTCCTTCGTCGAAATGATGCGAATCTCACTCGTGCGTAAACACGAGGATACGCCGGGCGATTTTTCCCTTTTTGCGGCTCTTATTATCGTCGTTGAGGAGGATCGCGAAAAATACTTGGAGCCTGGCGGGAACACGCGCGCTTCATGGCTGTGGAACGGGCAACGCTGATCTATATTTTCGTGCACCAAGTATTTCCGGCGAGGTTTACGTTCTGGCCATATATTTATTAAGGAGAGGATGTTCATTGGCCGAACGAGCCAGATATCGCGACAAGCGACTGGCAAGGGGGCACCCGATGGAAACGGTCTCGAGGCGCACCTGAAAACCGGTCGCATTCTGCTAATTGGCTAAATAGTGTAACTACCCCGACTTATAGCCCGATTTACATCGCCCATAAGAAATTTGTTGCTCCGCTACTTGCCACGGCGGCCATAACGCCGGCTATTACTTTAATAGAATATTGCCGGGGAAAAGGGGGCCGGCCAATCGCCGGCTCCGATTCGACGCTTCAATCTTTGAACGAACGCGTTTCCGATCCACTGACAGTCCCGCATCGGTGTCTTTGAACCACCGCGCAACGGCGTACTATTGACGCTCGTTCCGTTGGAATCTAGCTTTGGATACCGATGCCTATTAGCTTTCCAATAATACTGGACTGCCTCGGACCGACTCCACTCGTTTTGCTCTTCGCCGCGGCAGCGGTTCTGCGCTTTTATTCTCCGATGGAATAACTGATAGAGTGAAAGAAGATACTTGACTCGGGTCCGCTAGATTGTTAACGATTAGGTACCTTCTCACGTCCGGAGAGATAACACTTTGTCAGCTTTACAGATTATTATTTCCATGAATTTGTGGAAGGAGCTATCTCTTCAATGAAATTTGTCACATGGAAAAAATTTTGAAACTTGCCCTTGCTATCTTTTCTTTACACAGTCTCCCGCAACACGTCACGCTTTAAACATTGTACACGGGACAGGTTCAAATGGGGATCGTATTTTATAATATAATGGATTTTGATGGTGATGATTGACGAAACGGTCGATAATTGATCTAACCGAGATGCGTACCTGGTCCAAAACGTTTTCAGCGGTTCCACAGTTAGACACCATAGCTGCTGCACCAATAAATATGAAAAAAGAATTTCACCGAACGAGAATCGAACCCTAGCCCACCGGATGGAAGTCTCGTTATATTCCACTTAAGAATTTTGTTTATGTATATCTCAAAAACTATTGTATATTAGTGTCTATAATGGTATATATTCGTAAATGGGAGATCAAGATCTATAAGTATACAGAGTCTCAACTAAATCGGTATGACAACGTCCTTGCACTCTCGTTGTTAGTGAAATTATTACTAGGAGAAATAATTGATTTCTTGCAACTGGTACAGATAATTGTAATTTTCCCTGAAGATCCACAGTCTGGTTATAAAAAAAGAAATATATGATTTTATACAATATTTTCTTCTATTATAATATGTCTTTTCGTATTCCTTTAGAAGACGCGTTACGTTTAATAGAAAGTTATAATTACGTCCTAGTGTACTTAATGTACCTAGCTCGGATAAATAAATTCCAACTGGTCGTTGCTGTACGACACGCATGTTCCGGTGTTTTGCAAGAATACTAGCCTCCAGAGAATTTTGTATTGGTACGTGTTCCTGAATTTTAATTTTATGGTACAGCGCTTCTAGTAGTATTGTCATAAAAGTCGTCATGAAAATCTAACTTATGCAAGCTAACACTCTGACTCTTGTCAGTGCACAATCCTGACAGTGATTTGCAATAAATAGTATACGATTTATAGACTGGCGTGCATGTTTTCATGATCTAAATTCTATTTTATGGGCCACTTTAGTGCGTTGTACTTTATTTAACAATCGCCAATTTCATGAGCGCAGCACTGTATTAAACGAGGTATAACTTAAACGAGAATATTCAGGGGAATTCGGCCAACAACGAACAGCAGATTATATTTAGTAATTCAAACATATCGGAAAAATTTTATGAAAAGAGTAAAGTTTCTATAGGAGCGACGCTTCGGAGGGACTTGGTCGCTTCAATCGTATGGGGAAGCTATTTTTTTTATTACCAAAGGGCGAGCCAAAAAATTTAATGTATTTCATTGAAATACGGTAAACTTGTAGCGACCAGCTGCACGTACAATAAAACATTTGGCGTGCAAATGGTCGAGTCGGTTTAAGAGACTAGTAATAATGAAGCCATTTTTGAGGAAGCCGTTTTTTAACACGTACAATTTAGATACTTAATTAATTAGTTTATCGATCGTAATTTATCTTTCGGATTTAGTATTCCTATAAAATAACTATTTGTTATGTACAAAAATGATCGAACCGTGGCGCCGAGAATAAAATTCATAATATCCATAATAAGTACAATTTAGATGTAGCCAATGTCATGACTCATTCCTTTAGAATCCTTCGTTGCCGGCCTCAATAGCAAATGCTGATATGCATCATAAACCCCTGAGTTTCCGAAGGTTCGCGCCGACCGAGGTCCGATGGACTCACACAAGGCCACAATGGGTACCTCGCGGGCCCGGAAGAAATTGTACAATGAACCTGAAAAAATAATTTTAGTTTTTAGTTTAAGTTCGTTCGAAAATACCCGATGAGAATATTTTTATAAAAAAAATGAAAGAAAATATTAGATACCAGTAATTTTAAACGGTCCGCTAATTCTACTGTAAACAAATCTATTGAGAAAGGAAGAATATTGAAGAAATTGGTAATAGGTAGCGTATTGATGTGTAATGCAAAGATAGATGCGGTATTATCCTGGAATCTTTAGTGCGTCTATTCCTGAGGAATGTACACGGGTTAAACAAACAGCTTTGATTTTATCTGATTATAGTAACTGCAGAACCACCGGTGAACGTGTAAATATCGCATACCAGCACTAAGTATTTTCTAAGGTAAATGTCAACCCGTCCGATTTGATCTAGGAAGAATTCTGCAGATCGTGACGTTCTCCTGTCGGTCGTAATGAAGATTTAAACCTGTAGTACAATAGGATTAGTTCATCGTTCGACGCTGATGAAGTCAGCCCCCTAAGACCGAACGCCGTCCTATTAATTAACCGTGTCGATGCGTCGGGACCGATTAAACCGACATACCGAGCGACGTGGTTAGTTCGCGAGGGCGTTTCACAGTTCCCTTAAGACCGCATTAATTGCTCGTGAAAACGCCCCCGCACGCACGAACACACACGCGCGGCCCGGTTTCGCCACAGTTCATTAGTGTCCTCGGCGGGTAACTCCGGTTGGATCTGCTGCTGTCGCGAAAATAAATCCTTCATGGATGAACGACGACGCCGCCTGTGCACCGCTCTGGTCGTTGCAAACGGCGCCATCTTGAAGAGCAAAGAAAGGCCCACGCGGAAGCTCACCGTGTTCCGCTACCATCGCCGCCGTCTTTCTCCCCACTTGCACCTCGATCGGGCTTCCTCTCCTTTCCGCCGTGTTATCGCCGCCCATTCGATCTCCCCGAGAGATCGATTCTCGTCGACGCAACGGTTCCTTTGATGCTTCAATTTTCACCCAGCGGCGTAGGAGCCCCTCTCTATTCCACTCCGATTTTAACACGAGGTCTACAGAACCGGCCAAAGTAACGCCGCCCCATTCTGATTCTATCTTTAACAATTTTAACCTCTGGGCTGTTTTACTCGAGTTCTAACGTAGTTGGCGAAAGTTTTTCGATATTCTAATAATCGCATTGATCACACAAATATTCTAACATACTTAACATACTTGATAATTACCAGACTGCGGATCTTTATGCATGTATGTCTTCTAAAAATTTTCAACAACAACATTTTCATAATCCAAGTGCTAAAGTAGTAAATAAACCTAACTCGTAAATCATAGAGGCCCAGCTAACTCGTAGATCTCGTTTGACTCTCGGCTCCTGACAACATTTCATTTTACTATTTCTTCGACCAATAATTTCCAGCCCGTATTCCGTCGCCGTATCTGTATCGAACTATGTCGCGTTTACGTTTATTACGGTAAAATCCAGATTCGATTAATTTTATCTGTTCCGAGGTTTACTCGCGAGTGTCCCGGAAAATTAACTGGTTTCCTTATGGTTGTCGGTCAAACACGAGGCCCCGTATAAATTATTCAGAAAATCGGAATTAGTATGCACCGACCGAACGAATGAGTCACGTCGATATCGCGGAAGAATCAGAAATATTGAATCGCGGGTTTGTGGAGCATACCACGGTGGGGATAATTTCTATTAATAACACCCTTTAAGGATCAACTCCAAACAGTTCGATCCGACGTCCGGGAAGGTGGCGTGAAATAACACATTCGAATGGTTCGTTGGGTTTATCGCATTCCGATCACAATAAATTAATAAACGCTCTTTTTTCTCGGTCTGCTCGCGCCACGGAGATCGTTCGGCTGCGATATTAGCGGTTTATTAATTTATTTTTTCTTTATTAGGCGGACGAGTCGCGCCCACCGGTAATCAGGGATCTGTAATTAGTCGAACATGCTGTCTGTCTGTCCATAGCGATTTATGCCGTGCCCCCGGGGATAACTTCCTCCCCTTTGCCCCTCTGTTCGCCCCGTCATCGTCCAGAAACGACCATCTCACTTTCGTCCATTCCTTCCACCAACGCTTCTTCGATACTCCCTTGTCCGGGGATAATCCCGGCGTCCGTTCGGCGTCCTTCGCGTCATCATCGAAGCTCCCTTCGAGGAAAGACGAATTCCTCGCCTTCTACCACCTATCGCTGCGACTTATCCCCGAACCAGCCGTAATTGTTGGTTTAGACCAGGAAACACGAACGCTGCCGGTTGATCGATCGCTTCGTTGCGCCGTGAATTTCGTTCGCCGCGAAATATTCGTTAACGTACACACGGCGCCGCATAATGTTTCGAAAATTATATGCTATTCCTCGCTCGAATACGTGATTATATCCAGTCGCACGATAATCGCCGGTCTCGCGCTCTTTTCCCCGTATAATGTCCACCAATCCTTCTCGCAATCTTTCGTGATTTTTTGAAACCACGCGAAATTGTTCTTTTATTGATCGTGCAATTAGATCGGGCGCATTAGATTTCTCGCGGTTTTATTCAGAATTCAATTTTACTAACCTGCTCTGCTATTGGACTCGATGATAAGGCTATGTGGCAGACCTCGCCTTATACGACGTACCATTAATGGTGGACCATTAAACAGTGAACTTTATGCAGTTATGGCAAAAATTAGCAGGTGTAATTTAGAACAGTAGAGACATTAGAAAAATGTACAGATATTAAACATATTTTCTTTTTTTATTTAAGCTTACTCAGATCTGTAAGTACGATCTATACAGCTGAACATAATTTATACTGTGTTACATAATACATTAAGTAATACATAATACATTGTGTGAGCTATTGGGATGAGAAGAGGTTACCCTTACAGAGCTGTAACGTCATAACAAAACTATTATAACGAATATCCAAGACCTGAAAATATGTAGATTTTCCATTTTTCCCATTACATTCCCGAAAATAGTTTTCAAAATTGTTTTTCGTGATCTCGAGTTGCTCCAGCCCCAAATGATTAGCAGTATTGTATACCACCGATAAGATTCTCTCTAGCATTAATATTAGTAATCACTCATGTAATCAAAGCGTTTCAGTTCGATATTCTATCTTCTATTACTCATCCTTGAACTTCATCCCTGTGATTGATCCCTTACTGACCATTAGACCTAAAACAATCCCCACTTTCCAGAACCGAAACCTATATCTTTTGCTGATTTCTTCTTCTCGCCAGCATTCTTTTCTCAGTCTCATTTCGCTTCTGATCATCTTACCGAGTCTTGTCTAGACTACTAAGTTCTTTTTGTATAACGCCTGTAATTTGTATTTCGCTCAGAAATTGTATTTAATTAATATACACATATTAAGTATCCGGAATATAACAGCGGTTCCAGTGTAAAATCGTTAATCCACGTCTCTAACAATTGGATCGTCCAGAGTAAACATTAGCTTCTGTAGACGTCTGAACTATTCTAACCGTTGCGCATCAACGGAAAGCGAAACGCTTAAAGTAGACATCCGCTAAGTAAGGAACGCGTGGCCGCTGCGTAACTCGTAGTCGCTTATTATCTTGGAAGGATGAGGCGGCTTAGATGCAATCGTTTGTCGAGTAGGGCCCCGAGGGCTTTGGCGTGCTGGCCGGCCGCTCTTATTCCGCTTTTCGGCTGGCGTTAACGAGCAACCGGCCTCGATAAACACGCACGATAAGAATCTCCTCGCGGCAGCTTGTTCATCCTTTGACTAAGTGGTTCGCGGGATACGAGGAATACTCACGTCTGCTTGGATTTAAGACGTCCAGACGTCTGTTTGTTCGTCAATGAACAACACCTTGACCACAATATCCGGTGCGTCTCGTTTGTTCTACGACATCGACGAGATATAGTATTTTATCCATATAAGTCCCTAGCAAGGGTCTGCCGAGAGACATTTATGCGCCACGAACAGTATTCTTTGACTTTTGCCGAACATAGAGAAGGGCAGCCGAGCTGGAGAGGCCACGGTCGTCGAGAAATGTAAACATAGCTAATCCAGATTCCAACTTCTCTATTTTTCATTATTTTTGTATGGATCTTCGATGACCATATTTGTGGCATTTTTCTAATTAAAATCATACCAAATATGATATAATTCCAATAATATTTACTTGTGTAATGGACAATTAAAGTTTCGGGCACGAAGAAGGATAGGGTATGGAAAAGAAACTTCCTTGCGCTCGAAACTTTAATTGTCTATTACACAAGTAAATATCATCGGAATTATATCATATTTGGTATGATTTTTATTAGAAAAATGCCACAAATATGGTCATCGAAGTCTCATTAAAAAATAATGGAAAATAGAGAAGTTGGAAATTCTGATTAGGCGGGCTCACCAATATATCCGAGCTGCATGGTGTCATATTTCTCGGCGACTCTGGGACATTTTCAGGTCAGACTTTTGGGACATTTATGGATAAAATACTATACTGTTAAGCATCTTATGAGACAGTCTTATGAAACATCGTGACCTCCTAGTTTTACTTGAATCTCTACAGCAAATCTTCACGGACAATCATTTTATCTGATTTACCAATTCACTGACACGGGACTGTATATCTAAAATAGACTGAATCTTAGACTAAAACTTAGTGTACAAGTTTTCTATTATGCAAATGGTAGAAAATCTGTCTCGCCTTTTAGAGTTGTGATAAGTAAAATGCCGCACTGCACCTTAACATAACTGCTGCTGGTGATCCGATCGTTTCCGACGAAAAACGAGCCTGGAAAAGAATGTTACTCGTGGAACTGGGTAATAATAGACGGTGGTCTGAAAACTCGGGGAAAAAGGCGGCTTAATTATACAAGGTACAACCATGCCTCGAAGGGGAGAGAGGCCCGAGGCGTCCCGCCGCGAGATACTTACGTGTGTGGATTGTTCAGCAACGTCCGAATGATCGTCCGTGTGGACGTTTCCCCTCGGTATTTACATTTCCCGTTGCGCGTACCTCATCGGCTGCAATAAAGGTCCGTACAATCGCGCGTATACATTTTTCTTCGTGAAAGTTTAATTCCATCTTGTCCACGGTTTCTCCTGCCCGTTTACGGTTCACTCGCCGGCCGCGGCCCCGCAGTCCAGCGCTTATCGTCCGAATGACTTATCGTTCGAACAGCACCCTTTTCGCGAGCCCGGCTCCGTCGTAACAACCTAAATTAAGTCCATGCCTTCGTCTCTCACCCGTATTTCATTTACACCGGTACGGGCCGCGCGCAAGCTCGTTTTCTCCGCTTAACCCTCGCGTGCGGTGCGTACACGTATGTAAGTACGCGGACGGCAATCGGTTTCAATCGTATAACATATTTAGGTGCAGTCGGAGTCGCCAGATTAAGACTTGTGTCCTCACTCTACCTTTCCCTTCCACGAGCATGTGTCTCAATGTCACGTGAATGATCTGACAGGGAGGGGGTGACTTTTTCCCTCAACTCTTGGTGACATCTTAGTGACTTTTTTTTGTAGACATATAAGTATTAGTAGTATAGGGAGAAGTTGTCTCCGAACGGCAAGAATTCCATCGAATGTCACGTCGTTTGTGACTGTAACGACGCGACGATTCGATATTTGTTATTTATTGATTTATTTGCGTTCTTTATATTTTGTAATATACGATTTTTTATCATTCTGGTTCAACGTGTTGAAAAATAAAACAGAGATTTAGACGAGATAATTTTATTAATTGTATCTGTTATATTTAAAATTAAATGTTAAATTGTTTGTGTTTACTTTAAATTCTGTAGCAGCTTTAGCACTATTTACATGGTCCTTTAAGTAGGGTGAGAATCACAGTGGTGTAAATCCAAATTCTGAAAGTTTCAGTATATTGTTTTTCGAATATTAAAGACATTATTTATTTACAGTTAATTCTTACTTTACTGAAAGATAGCTAAACAAATAGAACGAATTATTTGGGATCATAGAAAATCTGCCTAATCTCTTTTTTGTCAACCCCTTTTATTTAAAAAAAAATGTGAGATGTAGTATCTATTTGTAAAGAGTGTCCGAGTATTAATTTTCGCCACAGTATTTGCCAATAAAGTTACAATAATAATTGCTGACGCAGCTGAAGAAACGAGTGTAAAGATACGAAGGTACGAAAGTAGTACAATTACTAAGAAAACAAAGAACAGTGGCACTGAGAATGTCGGAGAAAAGCAGACCACTGTGCGACGCAATGCGACGTCGTCGAGGCTGTGTGCATACAAACGGGCTTGGAATCAGTAATTGGTCCGAGGACGTCGAATCTAAAACGTTAGATGGTCCGGTTCCGGTGACCGTTTTCGGTCAATCGTTTCTTGGTTCTTCACTACACCGGTTTACGACAACCTCCCGCCTCGTAAAACGAACGATCTGGTCGCCGGAAGGTTCTGCGCACGGCCGTGTGTGCTGTTCTCCGACTTCGATAATGCGACGGGACTGTCGCAATCGTCGGATATCCGTCGCGCGGATCCATTAACGGTGAATTGTGGACCGAACGATCACGATTTACGATCAATATACGACTCATTACGGAGAAAAGTAGCCGTTTACGACAACTATGAAGCGGATTCGAGTTCGAGTTATTTACGATATCGGCAGTCCTCACCAGTGTAGAGATAACAGCCCGAGAAGATTCTTCTTGAATCATGGTTGTTTCATGCTTTACGCGCGTTCCTGGAGCACCCTCTTCGCGTTCGTCAGATATGTTTTCGTCGTACGGTAAATAGCCGGTGCTATCTCCATTTTGGAGATACTCAAGCTACGATGCAGAAAGAGAAACAGATTTCGCGTAGTAAGATCGCACTTTCGACCGATAATAAAACTTCAGTAATAAACTACCAGGACAGCATCAATACATGCATTTCAAATATTTTGAAACAACAACATACAAAAAATAATTAATAGAAAAGAATTAATAGAAATTAATATAGAAATTAATAAAGAAGTAATAAAAAGAATTCATGGAAATTAGTTTATGATGTGTCACTGTGTTCCATGATATTAAGAATTAGACTGAACCATGTGAGCGTTGGGAGAGAACCAGTACAAAAACAAAGGAACGACGTATATTGACGAAATAGTCAATCAGACCATATTACTTTCCTCGCCATTATTAATTGTTGGAAATAAGGCTTCGTTATTTAAATAAATATAGGATATAATTTATTTTTCGCTTCACAAACAGATAAGTGAATAGAAGAAACAAGAACGTCACGTCGCTTGCGTGGTCAGAACATTAAACATCGATGGCATCGCAACGAGGCCAATGGCATCGAGAAAACAAAACCCTAACGCAGAGGGCACAGACGATCCTGCAAATCGGTGTACGCCCTCCTCATTTGCCATTAGCGCGTTGCAGATATTGAAAAGTCTCTTTTACTTTCCAACATTAATTGAACAGCTTAGTAAATGAACATGTTAAATAATATTCTTATAAAAATGGAGGTTTCCGGTTAATAATCTAGTAAGTAAATAATCTAAAAAAAGAAGCTGATTTTGTTAAATTCACTAAATTGTTACTTCATATGCTTATCTACTAATTGTAAACCAGGCCCGGGCAACGTCTTCCTCGATGACGCTTCACAACTTCCATTGCCAGTCTACTGGTTTCTCCACTATTTTGTATTGTAAATGAGTTTGTTGATTATCGATCGTACGGTTGTTAAACAAGAAGTATTGATGATCTCGGCGCAAAGGTTCGATCAGAAATTAAATCAAAGCAATTTTGCTAGTTTGATTAAACTTTCTACGTTGCGATCCTAATATGGATCCTACCGTGATTTTCTTCCTACACTCCACAGGAGTTTGATGGGGAGGATCCAGGAGTAAAGGGAGAATTCGTCTATATTGGCAATACCTGAACTAAGCTCTTCAATTCTTGTTTCACCCATCAGAGTAAATTCAATTTTTAAATAAACTATGTACATTCGTAACAAGTATACAGTGGAGGGTTAAAGATAACAGGTTATTTTCAAACAAAGAGAACCTATCAAAAAGTTCCATAAATTTTTCACCTCTTGGCTCTAAGTGTTCTCCTAGTATCTGTAACTAAACAATAGAGACATACTATGGACGTGTTAGTGGAGCATTGTCACGTTCTTGTGTTCATTTCAATGGATGTCCTGGGACCAGTGTAAGAAGGTGTTGGCCTCGTGTCCTCGTGCGCTGCTTTTGTCTCAACGCAAGCATTGTTACCCTCGCGATAATGGTACGCATGTGGGAAGCAGTCGCCGAGAATCGCGGACTTAATTTAAACAATTACAGCGTCCGGGCTCGAATCATCGCGTTTCTCGATAAGCTGTTTCGGCCCGGAGGATATAAATACTTTGGTCATGGCCGATTAAGCAGGAAGCTGTTCCTCTTGATCTACATTAATCCTGCTTAAAAACGCGCTAAGACGCGCATAAATCTTCTCTCGCGTACTCTTTTTCTCTTTCTTCCTTGTTTCATGACCGTAACTGGCCGCCACGCAAGCGACCACCTAAATGTTTAAATCAGGTTTATTTCAGGTTTATTATGTTGTGGACGTTGCGACACGTCGCGATCACTTATTTGCCTTCATTTGTCCGTTCCCCGCACGGGCTGTATTTATGCGCCGTCACTTTTTTAATTTGAATATATTCTCTCGTGAATTCAAATTCGTAATTTCGGGAACATAAATTTCCGGAAGACTCGCCGCTTGCAACAGCAGCTTCTCGGGTTAGTTTAACACCGATGCACGTGGAGACATTGCGCCGAGGAAAATAAATGTGTCAGTTCACGACTTGAAATTATTTATTTTGCTATTTGTTGGATATGCGTTACATATCAACATTCGTTCAGGGATATTAGGATATCAGCTAGAAATATATGAAATGCATAAGACAGCTGTGAAATATGCTGACGCATATAGTCGTCGCCCACGCGTGCACTCTGATAAAAGTGCAACGAGCTGGTAAAAATGATCACGAATTCCCAACTTCCTTAATATTTAGATATTCGTTGCACTGGTTTCGCGCCGTTGAACCCGTGAAACACTGCAACTTGGGAACTACTTTCGTAGATTGAAGTCTTTGAATAGTCTGGAAATAATGTAAGACCAGATTAAACGTGGAGAATTACAATTAGGTTTTATCCGGAATGTTCAGAATATTAACACTAAATTTATCGAGCGTTAAAAGCAAATGATACATGTTCCCTTATCAAATTACAATACATTTTTTGTTAGGTGTTATGTATATTTTTAATTATTCTGCGAGCATGTGGTGCGACTTTTCTATAGAACCATTGTAATTTATAATTCAGATCTTTAGTCAATTAAATTACAATGTAATTCGTAATTGCAATGGAGTACAATTATAAAATACATTGTTTTCATGTATTGTATTGTATTTCAAGTATATTGTATTTCAATTATACTGTAATTCAATTACAAATTGCATTTCAATTATATTGTATTTTAATTACATTGTATTTCAATCACATTGTGTTTCAATTATATTGTATTTCAATTACAAATCTGATTGAAATACTTAGTAATTGAATTACATTATATTTGAATTATATAGTAATTCATTTACGTCGTAATTGAATTACTATTAATTGAAATACAATGTAATTCAACTACGTAATTGAATTATAATGTAATTGAATTAGCACAACTCTGGTCCACACTCGTGTCATTCTTTGTTAGCTGTTATAAAAATGACAATATTCATTTTATTTACACTTTTTGCGGTCCCCGTCGCCATATTTGCCTAAACATATCCATACATTTCTTATCAAATCATTTTCATTATTTCAATAATTTTAAAATAAAAATCACCGATGGTAGTACCAGTAGATTTTCTACTCTGCTGTAAATATTTAAAACGTCACACTTCGAAGCGGCATTTTCTTCTATTCGTTACATTTCCATCCAGTTCTACAACCACATAATTCTTTCTTTTTTTCTCCCGTTCACTGTAAAATCACTTGGCTACCGGCACTGCGCGAGATCGCATAACGTTCTCTAATCGCTAGATGATCACGACAGGATTCGACTTTCTTCACTCATTATTCCCACTTCCTAACTCTGCGCGGACGTTAACAGCGATGTCTATCAACCGTACGGATACGTTCAGCTCGTTCGTGTCTCGGATAGACTGTTAATTCCGTAATGTGGTAGAGGCGAGCGGCAATTCCGGAGACTTGTAAGCCTGTCGCGCGCGGTAGTTCGCGAGCAGTCGAGATCATAATCGACCGGTTGAACTTCGGATGCCAGGGGATCCTTCCGATTCACAGTTGTGGCGTCGGTTTCAACGTTAGGTTGCATATCCATTTGCATCTATCGTTGCGTACACGTTTGTGTTTGAACAGACTCGCGAGTCAGTTTCATGCGTTAGAAACAAGGAGATAATTGAACTTCAAGGTCAAAAGGTCAATAATTCTTTTCTTATTGCATCGTATTCTATTCATCACAATTTTCCGTCAGCTGTCTCTCTATTATACAAACAGGAGATTTAATGGACTCTTATTATTCGAATGATCTAGCAATTCAAATTACCTTGTCCATCAAATGATTCGAATAAACGAGGTGTCACTGTATCACATCTTGATATCCAAAGATACAGCGCATGTCCACGGTGACACGATACGATAGATGGCCCGACTCGGACACGCGACAAATGGATACTCGCCCTTAGAAGAGCAGTGGAGTCCTAGCGAAGGTAAAGGGACGAGAGGAACGAAAATGATGTAGGAAGAAATAGAAGGCAGAAAGATCAGCAAAGGAAGCAGGACGACGAGAGGCGGTGCGCGAGCGTAGCATAAGTGTAGCCGGCATGAAATACGATGAGAGAGCGCCTCGGGTGCGAGACTTATGCTAAGTACACGCACACCGAGTCGTTGCCTGTATGAATTTTATGTCCGTTCATGTACCACGGACTCGCCGTTCTCGTCTCCCGTCTTCGTTCTCGTCTCCACGACCGCATCCCCTCGCGTTGCAAATCTCCGACGAGGCTCGTGTGTGCGTGCGTGGTCGCGTGTTTCGCGCGTTTGCGTTGCGCTCGCTGCGGCTCCCGCGTTCTACCTGTAACCAAGCCTTTATATGGGATTCTGCACCGCTCCGGAACACGGTAGTACTCGATTCTCTTGCCGGTGGGTCGTCCACGCTGGAAATTGTTCTGTTTTTGATTAACGTTGACAAGGCTACGAGATCCATCCAAGGTTTGTTTCGCCATCCAACGAGGAACGACTCCTTCAATCCTCACCAGTTTTTCAGTTTGCATAACTTCATTTATCACTGGGAATCAAACTGACACTATGGTAGACTTTTCTTTCTTCCTAGAGCTTGTTGATAGTTTGTCGAAGCTTCTGCATTTGGATCGATCTCTTGTACAATATTAGGTACTATAATAATAGGAATTAATTTTAGCTGCGCAACAATTCTAGCAAAGAATTGTTGTAGAAACTGAAAGAATTGTTTGCTAGAATTGTTGTAGGAACTGATCGAACCTTGCGCTGCTAAAATTAATTCCTATTATCTTAATATTTCGATCGAGATAAATATATTAGGTGCTATAGATTGGACTAACAGAACTTGTTTAATAATGCAAGAATAGAAAAGACGAAGTTTATTGTCGAAATGATTTTTGTGTATTGTCGTACCTCGTAGATTCAAATAAATTTTGGTTCGGTAAATAGATTGTAATACAAATTGATTTTCAAATTAGATAAAAATTAATGTTATCAATTATTCCTCGATTCTGCGTTCAAGCAACCAAACTTATGAAAATATCTTCACGAAATGACTCACGTCTACCATTTTGTAGTTGATTTAAGCACCGACCACTCGAAAAGCAAACAATCCACTAAGCCACCTCTTTAGCAGGTTCATTTAAAGAAGCAATAAATAGGAACTTAAAATAATCTTGTTTGCCAAAGCATAGCTCCAAGTAAAAAGAAAGTTACGAGGATCAATTCGGTAACTGTATTTCACCAGCACATAAATATCAGGTTCGAGCGGTGAAACGGTCGTAAACCAAGAAGCCGTGTAGTATCTTAAATTCCGAGGAGATGGCTTCTGAATTGGTCCGGCTTTGATCTCGGGCCGATCGATCTGGACGATTTGTCGCATCGAGGCGGCCATATCGGCTGGGGTCCGGTGACATTACTCAATGTTCCCCGTGACAAGCATATAAAGGCTGACCGACGCGACGCCTGCATTACGGCGTGCGGGCACGCGAGCATTTATAAATTCGCTTACGAGAGAGACCGTGGGGTGGTTCGGGCTTGTGACGGGCTCGTGAGCCACAGGCGATGCTCGTCGTAACTCATCTTCGTCTCCGGCGTCATCGTGTCGGTTCCTTGGACCGATATGTATATTCCGCGTTCGGTAAATAAATTCTGCTAAACCGGGATCGCGGCGTGAATAAACGATAAACTGGCCAACCGACGAGTTTCGTACACATGCCACGTTCTTCGACAGATACCGTCTCCCGCAAATATTGGGTGAGTGCAAAATTTGGTGCCTGTTTTCAAGATAAAACACAAGCGGTTACGATTTAACTTTGTAAATCTTCCTCTGAAATTTTATTTTTATTGTACAATTGATCGAACACTTCATTCAACTAATACTTATGCAGTATATATATTTATTTTTGTTCCCCTCAGGGTTACAATTCTGCATAACATACCCTTTCTTCTTCCCTTTCCGCACTTTTTTACATCGTTTTTAAAACTACCTACCTTATATAGAGAAAACAGTATGTACAAAAGCTTACAACTAACTTAAGCACTATCTTACAAACTAACTGCCCTATTTCAACCCCTTAAACACATCCTTCCCTGTTCCTGGAGCTTCTTTTCCGGTTGCATATCTAGCTCTTCCACTTTCCCACACACACACACTTATGCAGTAAATTAGAGGTTTCTTTACATTTTGGAATAAGTATTTAGGCCCGGGAATAATGTCGGATTCGGTTCGGGTTAGAAAATATACTAGGGGCATGTTTTGAGTCTAGTAAGTTTATACAGTTGTAGAAAGTTTGCAAAGTTCGAGTGTGCCCACAACTGCAGTTGGATGGAGTCAGACGCGAGGATCATAAAAATTTGCGATTACACGAATATGACCCTTTTTCATGGCCGTACAATCAAATTTTTTATTTTAATTTGAAAGAGAAAGACTAGCCTACAGGCTAGTCTTTCAATAATTCTTACGTCGCAACGTAAGAATTTTGCTTCTGGACCCCAAACTTTGTAATTGAAGTGAGCACTACCGTAATTCCCCGACGCTACTGGTTCGTTGTAGATCGGGATAGCTTATAAGATTAGTTTAATCAAGCGTACATGGTGCTTACTGTCCCGACGGGTCGAGGATAATCGGTCCGGTGAATGCCATCAACCGACAAGGATATAGACACGTAACGAAAGGCCCGAGAGCAAACCGTGGCGCGCAGACCAAGCCGGCCGGTCGGCGGATCTGGTTCTCTCGTTTTATTCGGGGCCGGAGCCTGATCGTGCGGCGAGGTCGTCCGAAACAAAGTGGCACATTAGTGTTCCTTACGTGTATTGTTAACGAGCACGCAAATCGATCCATTCGTTAACTGGAGGATCAGTCGGCGCGGTAGCTTGTCTCGTCTTTCCATCGCCATATTTTACTTTGGTCCGTTCGACGATTTGTCAACCGTGCCGTCTGCTCATCCTCCTTCTGCTGCGCCTATACAAACGGGTTATTTCGAGAAAAGCTGCTCGTCGAACAATGATTGGTTTAATTTGTGAGGGGGAAGAGAATTGGCCAATCGGTGGGATCGGGAATAGATAATGGCAACGAATTTGTTTTCGCCTAAACGTAGCCACGCCAAAGTGAAGATAAACGAACAAGGATTCCTTAAAGAATTACAGATATCCTTCTCGTAGGAATAAATCGTATATCCATTATTTTATTTCTTTGCAACCATCGCATGACTGAGAATTTGTTTATGCATACAAGAAACAGCACTAATTATACAATTTTCATACAGAGGGCATCAATTTCTTACAAAGCTTTTAAACTATATTCCTCCGCAATTTTCCCTTGTTATCGTCACGTTCTTATCCAATTTTATTATTCTATCCAATAGCACTCGTTGTCTTTAACCAGGACTTCCACCATTGAATATAACACACGATCTACTCGATATCGTCCCACAGTATCCACAGTATCAAACAAGGCCAACAAGACAAGATCACCAATTTAGAAACCATTTAGTCCGCGGAAGAACGAAACCAGGTACATCCTCGTTTACATTCCTCGATAGAGAGCGAATTGTTCCACATGAATTTATCTCCGCGAGGATGGGAAAGTTGGGACCGGGAAGATCGTCACGATACCGATCCCCAAGGGGGAGAGAGCGTCGTTCCCGAAGAGGGAAGGTGAGTAAACGGCGGGCAGTTCTGACAGAATCCATAACTGTAACGAACGGGTATGATATACTCCGGCGTGAAATTGCGCCATTAACACTTGCCGGGATATTATGCGTTTCGGAACGGACCATTGCCGATGGAAGATACGAGACAATCGTGTGGCGCGGCGTAAGCGTCGATACCACGCCCTCAGGGACACGATTCGTGAACAACAGCGAGGTAAGGACATGCGCAAGGACATACCGGCGCTGCAAACGATCCGCAACGATCTGCAACGATATGTCGTGGAGCGTGGGCACCGGTGCCGATTCGCTTTGCTCGTCGGTGATCGTGCCAGGCCGCTGCGTTGGGGTACCACGAAGAAGGAGGAGCGATACTTTAATGTCCCCCATAGAAGCGTTTCCAGAGCTGTTCCTTTCGAAAACGATCGCGTGCCAGGCCGGGCCCGCGGATCCGGACCGTTCAACCGGACGAGAAATCTTGTTTAATCGGCGGCGATACGGTACGGATCTCGCCATAAGGCATTCATTAACGTCACCGTTCCCTATTACCATCGACGCATATTCCTGCAACAATGCCACTAGCTAGAGCCTGCATTCCTTCATGTCCACGTGGGCGAACGTCCGCCAGATACGGATCTGTGTTTCATTATCGCATCACGATAACTGGTCCGACCGTGTGCCCCGACGTTACACCAGATTCCTGACCTATCGAAATGCCCACGTTTCCTGATCCGCGTCGTTTACGCTGTCGTATTAGCCGGCTTAATGAACGAACAACGGGAAACAGATTGTCGTTCGTTCGCAACGGCCGGATTTCGATACGCTTATCGACGTCGTGGAGCTGCGTAAATTCTGTTATTAATGGAAGATACACACCCTGATAGATCGCGACGATACGTCCACCATTTTCTAAATGCCGCGGACAGGCAGTACTTTGTAGTAACAGGACGTTTAGCAAAGTCAACATCTCTAAGCTACGACCCATAGTAGGACATCAAATATCGATTTTCGTAATATTGTAATTTCAAAGAAAAATTGATGTTACACCCTGACAGATCGCGACGATACGTCCACCATTTTCTAAATGCCGCGGGCAGACAGTACCTTGTAGTAACAGGACGTTTTGATGTTACTCGAGAGGGAATAAATTATATTATAATATGGTAAACTTTATTTTTTAATATTTTCTTTAGTAATACGCGACAATTTCGCGAGAAAAATTTGGATAGGCTTGGTTCAACCAAGAAAGTCTTAACAAAAACTTTAACTTCATCTAAACTTCATTATTCGCAGGAACGGACTTTGTCAGACTTTTGTACTATTTCCTGTTTGATTATAGTTTGTGTGGCCTACCAATGATTATCCCGTGGCGAAGTACCTTTTTGTGGTTTCCATAGCAGTATATCGAGAATGCGTTTTCATAATAAGTCGTGTCATAAAATGTGCGGAGATCTCGAGAGCTCTGTAATCAAGAATTACAACTTCGTAAACGCAAAAGCGTTTTAGTAGAAGAGTCCCATTTTGTGCAAGAAAAAAAAAACAAACGAGGTAGATCGTATGAAAATGGACTGGGCAATTTCTGTTTTGTTCGCGTGGAAAGCAGTGTGGGGTTTCATGAAAATATTTATTTGTTCGTTAAGTCGGTGATTTCCTCGATTCATCATTGTTCTTGATCTTTCTCGCGCGATAGTAAAACTACGGCGTGGGTGAATCGTCATATCCCACGTCTGTAGCGTGGCACTAGCGTCAGCATCGAGGATGATTTCTGCGTACATTCGAAACTCGAGTCCGTATCTGGTTGGTCGGCCAAGACAAGAATCTCATTCCATCCACGCTCGGGACGAAGCGCTGCATAACATTGTACCAGAGCAAGTATAAATATCCGCGGAAATTATGATGTACCATAACTGACGACACCGTAGATCAGTCTTGGTCCGTTTTGCTACGCGCAGGGGAAACTATTATCATAAATAAGCGAGCAAGAACGTGCCTCCTTCCTTGTACGTTGTCACGTCGAAGTCGACCCATTAACTTCTTCTACGGACTCGTTAAAGAGGATTTCCAACATTTCGTGGGTGATGCGAGAGAGACCTGAAACCACCGAGCGGAGAGTTGACCGCACGAACGGGATTCGGTATTATCGATCGCCATCAATTCCGGACCGCCCGAGATTGTAGCTCGTTAAGTTGATATAGATTAGATCGTTCTGTGTCCTTTTCTTCCTCTTGTCCGACCCGTGCACGTGTTGTCGAAATCTCGCTCGTCAACGTGTTAGAACCAGGAGATTGATGTCTTCATTCATCTTTTTTTCCGAAGGTTCGCAAGGAGATGAATGGGTCTCTTCGCTTGCCTGGCTATATTCAGTTAGGTCCCAAGTATTCGACTTTTATAGATGGCGCATAGAAGTGTTTTCGGTGTTCCTGAATCAATTAATTAATGGGTCGAATCATTATACCCTTAGTACCATCACAGCTGTGGATCGTACGAAAGGTAAAAATTGCTGAGGGTCTCTAAATGGTAGAACTAAAAAGAACAAATTCAATCCAGTTATTAGGACTTGATTCAAAACAGTTCAAATCATATACAGTACAAATTCATCCGAGGCATGGTGCAACGAAAGAGATAACCAATCTCAGTGATTCGCAGTGGCGATCTTTTGTTTCTACGATGCAGCCTTGAACACCTCGTGGTGGGAGTCGCTAGTATGCTAAAAATGAGGATTCCGAGCAATAAACAAGGTTGCAACTAGTAAGGTTTTACTATACATACCTATAATGGGGTTCCATGGAAATCACCGACACAAATGTCCCCGACACGGTTTTCACCGGAATCATTTCACCGACTCTAGATTTGACCGACAATTACATTAGATTCGTTGTCGGTCAAAATCGTTGTCGGTTAAAGACATTGTCGGCCAAAGTAGTCGTCGGACTCCAACTGCCCCTTAATATCAACACAATTATCGCAAAGCCAAATATCAAAGCTTGTACTAGTATCCACTCCTTTTTCCAAAGCTGTAACCTACATATTTAGCGTCAACAGATATTGCTGTTATATTCACTTGTATTTCATAGAACTCTTATTGTATTATTCTTGTAATTCATGTTATTGTATTTACCTACATTATTCATGTAAAGCAAAATAAACCCAACAGGGTTTCGAATGCTTACAAATAAAAAAAAAAAAATAAAAAAAATCATGTGTCAGTAAGGACGGTGTCGATGACTTCCATGGGACCCCTTATAATGTATGCTGATACCTATACTATCCAATATAAATAATTCACAGATGAGGGCCAACAATAATAAGCACTTAGGATGGATGGGACGAAACGATTAAGCTAAAACTTCAAACTAGAAGGCCCAAAATTAAGTGTTTCTGGGTGTAAAGATACTCAGCCGATTAATCTAAGGATGGATCTACAGTCCAAAACACAAGACACGATTTTTCGATCCCAAAGGTTGTTGTGGATGTTAGAAGCGCAAGTCCAGACTCCAAAAGTGTATCCTTGTGTTCCAAGACACCAGATGAGCTTGATTTAAGTGTCTGTATCCTGTATTGATCCGATTCGTGGTCTTCGTTTTTGTATTGGTGTAATTCGAATCTCTTTGTCTTGGATTCATTCGGTTCGTGTCCCTTCATATTTTCTTGATTCAATTGGAGAGCCTTCTACAGCGATCGATCCATTCGGTTTCTTAGCAACAAAATTGGATCAATTGTACAGGTTTATACGATTGTCGACATTGAATTTTGCAGTGGTTACGTACTGTACATAAATGTTTTCACAAAATAAATATATCCTTTAGGCTCATCAATGATACCACGATTCTAAAAGCACCTCCAACAGTTTATACCAGTTCCAAACGAGTTAGTAGAGATGTGTATGGGAATATAGTTAGAACAAATTTTGAAATAAAAAGAAAGCAATTCTTTGGGCGACAAAGGGTTAACAATTACTCCGCAGGAATTCCATCATGGAAGACTGCCAAAATCGTTTGAAAATGTCCGCCACCGCGCGTCCTTTGCTCCATTTTTCCGTAGCGGTCAAAGTCATACACCTTACGAGCTCCGACAGTAAACGGCGGCGTACCTGAATCGGTGCGCGGGTATATAAGTGTGTCAATAGCACCCACATATAGTACGCATCTCGGCTACTCACGTGGTAAACACACCGGCATGTCGGTCTCTCGGTGAGATTTCTCTGCTCTCTGTCTCCCTTGATCGCTCCTCCCCCCAACCGTTTTCCCCGAGCTCAGCCACGGACACACGACCAGCCTGCACCGAAAGAGAGGCAGGGGAGTGTGTATCTGTGTTCGTATCCGTGTCTACGTAGGTGTAACCCAACGGCACACACGCACACAGACACAGACAACCAGCCGGCCGTCTCTCTCTCCCTCTTGGTCCCTTGGTCTAAGGCGACTTACGCCTACACGTTGTAGTTGCAGCATCCACACTTTGCCCTCCTCAGTCCAGCGCGTGCCTCCACGCGACCAACCACCACCTCAACCACTGCTCTCTCACTCTCGCGCAGGATCGCGGGTAGTCGCCGTGAATATCGAGCGGGGCCCTCAGCATCGCGTTGACAGTGCGTTTTGGCAACGGTTAATTTTCGCGTCCACGGTCCCGCGAATACGTCACTCAACGGTGCATCGGTCGGAACCGATTCCGCGCGCGTACGTTTTTTTCCGCCGTCGACGATCCTCGACGGGCCTCAATCACACCAGTCAGATCGGGATCGATACGTTCGAGCGTGTCGCCGTCGAACGAGACGCGGTGGAAATTGGTGATTTTTCCGTCGTAGTTGTTTCACGTGTCAGTGATCAGTGACTGAATGATTAGTGCAGGTTTGGTGTTTTCGCGAGTGGAAGCGTCTCCTCCGTGAGAACCGAAGAAATGAAAAAGTCAACGGTGGGATAGCACAGTTTGAGTGAAAGTCGATCAACCGTGGATAGCAACTAGCGCGTAGATCGTTGGACGACGAGTGCGTTGGGATTCGAGGAAGATCGCTCGCCCTGATTGCGCGTGTCGAGTTTCTCTGATTTCACGACGATCGAGAGAGCCGGTCGAACAGAAGAAGCGCACGGCTATCGGCTGACATAAACGGCAGCTTATTGCTCGATCGTTCGCGCCCGATGCGCCCGGTAGGACGCGGGAAATCGTGCATGATCGCGCGCGTATTCCGTAACAACAATATCGCAGCGCGCCGGCCCCTAGTCGCAGCACCCGAGTAACGATAAAACGTCTCGGTAACGACGACAACTGGCCGCCGAATCGACGGTTTATCGATCACGCGATCGAATCTCCGTGCGAGGTTTCGCACTTGCCACGAACGGTGGAACGGGAAACGAGTCACGGCGCGCGGATTGGAAATCGGCGAGCGTGGGTCGACACACGGCGCCAACCTGTTGCTCAAGATCACACGCCTCGTAAGATCGGACTCGTTTCCATTTAGAGGGCTCAGCGGTCTCCGACCGACCAGATATCTCTTTCGAGAACGACGATGCTTCGCCGATCGACAGCCGGGAACTAATCAAATCGTGACGCGACGGAGGATATCGAGCCTCCTTCGATCCGTAGCCCTCGGTGAGCCGTGACGTTTCTGGGTGGATATCAGTTTCCGAGTATCACAGGGAACTTCCCGTGGACCATCCATCATTTTCACTCCGAGATCCTCGACACCGATTACGCTCCCCGGCCCGGGACGGTGTGAATTAATCGAAATAATCACCGCCAGTCTTTTTCTACCGTCGGCAATCGAAGCGAGAACGTAATGAACGCGACGCCCCGTGAATAATTACGGACAATCGGTTACACCGGTAACGAGACCATATTGTGGACACCTGCGGAATAAATACGTGACTATCAACATGCGTGTCAACATGGAGATCGTGTTCCTCGCGTTCTGGACCAGCTTGATGCTGCCGCTCGCTGTCTCGACGACACGCGAGCTTCTGGAGTGTCGGGCTAACTTGACCACTGCCATCCGGAACGATACTGTATTTCTGATGAAGGTCCGCCAGGCGGACTACATTTTCACCGGAAAAGTCAAGGATCTCAGGGGCGCACACTTGCACGTGCGCGTCAAGAGGGCGATTAAGGGTGTGCTCAACGCCACCCTCGATCTAGTGCTCAATGACACCTGTGGACGCTACATGCGACGCAGTTACACCGGCATCTTCATGGCACGACATGACAACGGATTCGGTGATCGTCGACATGTGGACAGGATTGTGATGCACTTCGGACCTGTGCCGCTCACGCTTTCGAACTTGGATAGACTGAACGCTGCTGTTAAAGGTAAGCGTTTTCTCATACCTTCTCTAAAGGGACGTGTCTATCTGAGAGCAAAACTATCGCGAGTTACTCTCGAGGCTCAAATTTGACAGTGTACACAGCATTGAGAGGGCTATTAGAGAACTCTACAGAAAACTCTCGGAGAGCAAATAGAAAGATGAAAATAGATGACTCATTAGAGTATTCTCGAGAGCAAGTAACGATAGAAACGGTTTTCCTTTATTTCGATCGACAATTGTTGATAAATCTTTGAATGTTATTGGCGTTTCATTCATGACGTTAATTAAGCTATTTTGCAAAGTTACATAGAAAACTTTCGACGTTTCGATCTCGATTTAGATCATTTTCAAGAAAATTCTTTCATTGTAATTGCGTCTGTAAGAATTTGTTTCTTAATTAGTACATGGTTGTCAGACCAAATGCAGAAAAAAGGAAACACCATCTCAAAAACACAAAAACACAAAAAGTAGGAAAAGAAAAAAGAATACAAAATGATTATTAAATTAAATTCTTTCCTGTTTGTGGAACGCATGTTGGTTCCATGCCGGTGACATGTGGACTGAGAAAACGGTACCATTTTCTTGAAAATGATCCAAATCGAGATCGAAACGTCGAAAATTTTCTATGTAATTTTGCAAAATAGCTTAATTAACGTCATGAATGATCGTACCAACGCGCCAATAACATTCAAAGATTTATTAATTATAGAAACTCTCAGATGGACACGTATGCTTAAGTTGCACATCAATTTTTAGTTTGATGCAGCTGTTCTGATTACTTTCTTTTTGGAATGACTGATAGTGACGCTTCGGCGGTTCTAAGCGAAACGTTAACCCTCTGTCTAACTTTGGAGTCACATATATCGTTATTTTTGAGGCGCATTTTATTTTTAGCTTCGGTGTGATAAAACTAGGTTGTTCTGTTGTGTCTCCTTCGCAACCAAAGAAGTTGTGCATCGCTATTCGATAGCGCTGTTAAGTTCAATCTTTTTTGAACATTATGTTCACTGTTCACACGTTTAGTGGTACACCAATGCCCATCAAAGTGAGGCAAAACTGGTTAGTATTACAAAAATTGAAAAGACGAAGTTTATCGTAACAATGATTTGTGTACGATTCTCATACTTCGCACTGCCTAACAACATTTGGCGAGTAAATTAAAATTTGAACGAGTGACAAAGAGATTTATACTTTCCTGGCGGTGTGGCGGTTTAGAACGTGATCCACAAGTTAGACCTTGTGGGACTTTAATGTGACAGATGTAGTTACTATAACGTTGGGATTAGTTGTATTTTATTCTTCATACTGGAAACTTTCTACACGCGTGTCTCAGTCACAATATACTCTCAGATTTCAGGTTTTATTATGACATATAACACTATTATTTGCCCCCGTCAGATACGTGCTTGTACGGTAAGGCACATTAAATTGAATTCGATTTTTATGACTTCGTCGAGACCTTGTCTACCGAAATGGCTATTGCGATTAAGTATTTCATTATTGCGTGTCAACTTCTGTGCATGCCTTACATCATTTCTCAAAAATATAATATTTCAGTAAATTTACGTAGATATGCATTATTAATTGGCTCCCGTTTCTTACGATTGATGCACAGAGTTTGCATTGTGTTAATAAAACGGTTGTTAGATATTACAATTATTTTATGCATATTTCACTACGGTATTTATTTTGTATAGCACAACAAACAAATAATTGCGACATCAATCTCGCAGTTTCAGACTGCAGATACGTTTTCAAAAATTTTGCAATTCCAAACCGGACAACTGGAAAACAAATTGGAGCGTTAAAGGGTAATTGGTTGGGTTAGGAATCGCGCCCGGGGCATCGCGTGTAAACCATGGGAAAAACGGAGTGTTCCATTTATTCCCAATTATTCGTAATGGATGGGTGTCGCGCTATAGTTTTTTGCCACGATGGACAGAGTTAAACGAACGAGTCGCTTTTAAAGAAATCGGAACCTAGAGTTATGAAATAGTGTGTTTTCGATATCCCATTTATGAATATATGAATATATGAATGAGATGAGTATTTTTAAAGAAGTCCTAATAGCGGTAAATTGCTGTTCGTAAATTTTGCAACTGCGAGTTATGCAAATTTTTTCCTCCACCTGAAAACGTTTCCCCCCCTTGTGAATATTAACCAAATTTTTCATACTAACAGTGTCGTTTTTCATTTTATCAGTCGACAAAACTTTCGGATCAACTACTTGAATAAATAATTTATTTTATCGGTACGAACGACGAAAAAATTCCATATTTCGTAGTATAATTTCGAAGAAAATAATTAGAAGAATGTTATATTTGCTCAAAGTTACTGTTTATATGCAATGATCTAATTACCTACATATTATTTCACGAATAATATAATTGCCAACCTTGAAGCATCTACTAAAAATATTGCAATTCAACGCCTGGAATATTAATTCAGATTCTAGTACTACAGTGAACAGCTGAGTCAAACATTCCGAAGGTTAATGCGCAGTGACGTAGTACTAGCGTTTCACAGCGGTGACTACCGCGAAAGCACGCACATTACGTGTCTCTGTTCGCGAAACTCCGTTGCAGACATTTACCGAAGTCTGAGATTGTTCTGCGAGTGAAGTGGACGCGTGCCGACGCGACGCGGTGAGCGTTGTCCGCGCTTTGCAACCACACCGCGTTCAAGGTCCTCACCCTCTCTAAACTGGTCACCAGAAAGAAAAATCTATCCAGTCTTCTATTATTAAACTATCATAGTACCTATATAAAGTTCGCGGTGGTCAGTTTCGATGAATAACTCACGACACTTATGGTAGCGGTAAATTTCCGGATAGAGGGTGGGGGTAATGTCGGTGTCGAGTGTCGCGTCTAGGGGAAGACAAAGCGTCGGCCGGGTCTATTAGCGATATTAATGTAGGAATTATCAGATGAAACCCGAAGATATTGGCTGGCCGGCGTAAAGGGTCGAATGATTTATTTAATAACGAAGGGGTTAAACGCAGCGGCGGTCTCGTCGGGTTTTTCTCTTTTTTCGAGGATCTCGGCTTACAGGCGGTGGAGTGGCCTGTGTCAGCGAGGAGCGCGTGTGACACTGATGAATAAAAGTGTGTCCGTGGTTACCCGCGGGCTGCGCGACACTCGCAGCATAATCGTTTAATCTCGATAAGTTACAATACCGGCCGACAAGGATATCATCGTTCCGGCACGCAGGATCGCTCTTTTCTCCCATCATTTGCAAGTCGATCACCGTGGTGCGCGCGCGCGCTTCGCCGCCATAAAATGTCGTCAACGTTTTCTCCGAAAGCCCGTCACGTCACGTCGTCTGCAATTAGGCATTTTTCTCGGGCATCGCTGCCGCGAGCCAAATTCCGATTAACCGAACGGCCGAACGTCACTCAACTGCTACGGAAGCGTTCGTTCGAAATAATGAAAGGGTTAACACCGAGCCAGGAAAATCGCTACTTCGAATGTGCCGGGAGAGCCAACGGACAGGATTGATTAGCACCGCTGTTCCTTCCTTCCTTTCCGCAAGTTTTTCCCTAGGACGTCGAACCCTCCCGTTTTTCCCGCGGACTCCGTCAATCCGGCGCCTCGATAATCACGGTGTCGATGCATTCCTCGGACGCCTGCCTCCCCGGACACGTGTTTGTCATTTCCTGTCGAGCTACTCGTTCGTTTAGGTGCACTTGTCCATTGTACTTCGAATTTCTTTCTGATTTTGTTACCAGTTACACCCTATCACGCAATTTCATTCTTGAATTTCTTTCTATTCAATATTTATCGTTTCCCATTAATGCTTTAAATATTTGATGGTGCAACGATTACATATCAAAATA
>CM052340.1:4679710-4810874 GCA_028455595.1 Lasioglossum vierecki | reverse complement strand
TAAAACTTTGTATTATCCTGAAGATAAATTACGATCGATAACCAATTAATTATTTAATTAATTAAATTGCTCAGGTTGTCAAATAATGACGATATGGAAAATAATGTCGTATGCTTATCTATTGTTTCTAGGAAACTAATACACTTTTGGATCTTGTTAAATTTTCATCGAGATTTTAGGATACTTCATATCACATACGTTTCCTCCAATAGTTTTCTAAATTAGTATTGACAATAAAAATAAGGAACTCGTTGGCAGATCAGATGCCGGTAGTTTAATAGCGAAGCTGGGAAACCTGGTTTATAGATTCATTAAATTTAGTAGCATTCAAAAGGATTATAAGATGGAATTCTAGATATTAGAATGTGACATGTTGATAGAGACAAGTTCCTAATGTGACAGTAAATTTCATCACGAGGTGAAATTATTTCCGACGTTCCAATCAAGATAACATGACTTATAAGTACGCCTAAAAGCGATAAAGGCAATGCTGTAGATATCTGAGATTTTTTTCTAAGCAAAATTACGTTTTATTGTATAATTGTTTATTACTGTTTTATAGTATGTAGTTTTCAAGTCAGATATTCCCTGTAATTTTTATACATATATAAAAATCAATCATTCGTTGAAAGTAGGAGTAAAAAATAAACCTAGTAGAACCCAGCCATGAGTGTACTAAGACTACCAAGACATACAATAATCACAGGACTGAATTTATTCAGATGTGAAACAAATTTTGTTCTAATATTTGTACGAAGAAATTAATTTACTAAAAAATAAACCTAGTAGAAGCCAGCCATGAGCATACTAAAACTACCAAGCCATCCAATAATCACAGGACTGAATTTATTCAGCTGTGGAACAAATTTTGTTATAATATTTGTCTGAGGAAATTAATTTACTGAAATATTATTTCTCTTAACAGAATTTCTAAGAAAAAGAACATTTTCACAGGTACCATAAACGTACGGGCTCGAAGTTCCCGTAACATAATTATCCAGAGAATTTCACCTATGCGAATAGAGGAAAACGACGCGAGCTGGAGGTATCATTTGGCCGCGTAACTCAAGCGGGACTCGAGTTTCACGCGCGTTAAAGTATTCCACCCGTGACACCTTGTTGCCGTGAATTATCCGGATCGATAAATCGCTAGTGGATCCCGGAGATCCGGGGGTGATACACTGTGCTCTCGAGCGTTTAGAAGGCTGTGGCCCGCCGCGGTTCAATTTCTTCTGACAGGCGAAACGGAGCGAGCGAAAGCTAGTTGGTGGCGCACGCGTCCCGTACAGATCGGTAATTGCAATTTATAACCGCGGCTCTTAATGACGCGTGTCATTTGTCGTTCGGCGCCGCACTGCACGTCGCTCCGTGCCCGTTCGAGATCAAAGCCCACCGTGCACGAACATCCAAATCGGAGTCCGTTGCTAATACCATGAACGGGACAATCATCCGCGGCGCCAAATAAATGTACAATAACGCAACAGCTAGAGCGCGCGACGTCTGTTGATGCGCAATGAAGTGGGGACCGTGGGGATTGGGTCTTCCCCAATTCGCATTTGTCAAGAACCTAATAGTGATTTAAGGATGTTCCGGAGGTACAATGGAAGACAAAAGTACAAGAAATCCTAAATCTATCAATATATTGGCAATGAAAGCCATTAATGAGTATATTTTGCATTAAAAAAATAGATTAATTTAAAAGCTTTCGTTGAATTAGTAAATTTCATGTTATATCTATTTATTTAATCGAATTGTCTTTATATTATAAAAAATTGTTAACACTTTTTCGATGATTGTACCCCCTGATTTGAACTTTAAGATAATAAATTTGTGATATTCAATATATATAATTACGCAATAAAAAGTTGAAAATAAATATTTAAATAAATTAAAACTACTTCAGAAAGCAATATTCATGGTTATTATTGAAAATTAACATAAATATTATAAATATTAAACGGTGTAGTTAATCGAACCCAAACTTCGGTAATTGCATTAATTTAGTAATAATTATATCTTGTCAAATTTTCAAAGATTTTATTGCGTTTTCATGTACTTCCAGAACATCCTTAACCCTCGTGTCAATTTCACACAGTTTTCCCGAAATAAGTTTATACTGTTCCGTTATTTTGAAAACCTAAGATGTAAATGTTAACTCATCAATTGGACTAAAAAAACATTGAAAATTTTTTTTATTTTGTGTCACTGTGTCAATATGATACCGAGGAACAGATTCAGTATGTGAAACGAGGGATGGATGAGGCTGAAACATTCACTCATTTTAGATTTATTGATTTTCGAACTGTTTTTGAGCCAAATGATAGCTTACATTAGGACATAAATCGATGTAAGTCTTCAACACCTTCGAAAATGTTTGGATTACTATGAAGCAGAAACTTCGAGGAAAACATATTGCAACGGTGCAATCTTTAGTGCATTTAATTAGTAAGACTCCTTACGTGACGTAGGGGAATAGCGTCTTAGAAGGGGAAGATAGGGAGACAAGTCTTAACCTAGTGGGTGTGTATATTAGTTTTCCAGATTTACTATCGACCAGCGTAAAGTGTTTACAAAAAGGAATTTTGCAGAGATATCGCGTCCAGGCTGTTGTGTTACAGACCACATAACTTTCACCTGGATGAAACGGCCGAGTTCAGACTGCGGCGCAAATGTAGTGGGCGCATCGATTGAGAGTTTCTCCGTGAAATCGAGCTTCGCGCACCCGTCACGGTTAAATGGCGGATATTTCTCCCTGGAAATTTACGGCGAGCTTCTTTTGCCGATTAACGTGCGCGCTACCGTCTGTTTGGATTAGCGCACTACGCTCTGTTCGCATCGCGACTTTCTTCGCGGCGTGATGCAAATTACGGTCATAGAACTTGCGGCTGTAATTTATAGGCTCCAGAGGCGGGTACCAGCTTCGTTCTTGCCTTTTTTCCCCTTTTAGCCGAGGTGCTAATTAAATCTTTGACCACTATTTGTCTAGCCGCTTTGCGCTTCGGACGATTCGATTTGGGTACTTTGCTGTATAAAGAGTGAAATTATAATGGCGTCGTATTATGATTTAGAGGCTGGGCATAATTTAGCATACCTTAGGGTCCCGAGCTCGTAAATCAGTCGGGGTGCCCGTTTTATTACGAGAAGTGAAAACGGACATCGGTCGTTACCAGTCGGATTACTATAAATTAGCGCCTTAATTAACTTCTTCGGAGTTCGTTCCACGAAAGCTATGTTTCTGTGAAATTGATCGATATCCTCCTCCTGTTGTGGCTCTCATGGTTTTAGATGTCTGTGTTTACTTTCTCGAACCTCGATCGTGATCATATTAGTCAACTCTTTATCTTCTGAAAGTGTAAATATGATATTTGATTATTTATGTATAATATGACTTTATTGGATATGGTGAGGAATTTCAGGAAAAATAATTGTTTTATTATATTTTTAATGAGCTGAATATTCATTATTCAGAAAAACGACATTTATATGCTCGCAACTAAAAGAAAATGTTAAGCAAAATAAACTCACCGAAGCGAAGGTGTGAGTTTCGCCGCGCGACTCAATAACCTCTTGATTAATGGATCATTTTCTCTTAATAATCTCAATCTCACGTACCAGGCTTTCTCAGTACATTATGCAGTCTTGTACCAGTCTAACTGTTAAATTATTTATCAGTCCAGTTAATTGCCGCGTTCGCGCGTTGATTGGAACGTTCATGAATACCATGGTAAAAACGGATCTCTGATTAACATAAGATCATGCGGACATCGAGCCGCGTTGCGTCGAAAATGACAACGTTGTTACGTGGTGGATGAGGTTAATTGAAGCACACTGATCGCGGCGCTAAGTTCCAGTCCTTCGCTTTCCGTCGCTGTACACGTTGAATAATTTTGACAGCTAATTTATCATCGAGAGCAATAACTAGGAAGTATTGTTTTATTTATTGGAAAAGCATTTTGTGAAGGATAACAAGTAGATAGCGGATTTTATGCATTTATGAGAAGAACGAGTAGATGTAATTTGAAACGGTAATAACATTAGATGAATTTAAAAATACTGTTATATTATTTTCAATATATTAAACAGATTAATAGGGAAAATAAATTTCTATGTCATTTTTCAGCTTGCTGCAATTCAGGTAGAAAATTTTTATTTTGCATAAAGATCCACTGCCTATTAATAAGAAACGAAATAGTGAAAGTATTAGAAAAACCTATTAGTCGTCAGATGAGGGGAATTTACAAAAGCTAGCCCCTCTCTACCAGCCGGTATCAGTAGTGTGACATAGTGACACATGCACGACAGAGATGGCACGCTGCACATGACCGGCCATAGGCGAAGGGTGGGGGAATATCGTCGTGGAAGGGGAAGGTAGAGTGGGGACACAAGTTTTCTTAGCGTATAATGTAGCACAACAAAAAAATGAGTAAAGATTCGTTTGTATTTCTATTGTTTGTATTATCGCAATATTTGTAATCGTGCATTGCTAACATTGGGAAATGGTTTCTTGAATATTTCAATAATCAATTATTTAATAATTATTTTATAATAATAATTTGCTTTAGTTCAGCCTTACAGCCAAGAAATGTGACTTGGTTTACATTATAATAACTTATTTCACGCATTCGTCCATACCTTCTCTTATTCATTTCTATGTCTCTCGCATTCGTCCATACTTTCTCTCATTCCTGTCTATGTCTCACGCATTCCTACCCTGACCTACTCTTTTAAAAGCTAATTATTTCTAAACCTCCTTAATTCCCTACTTATTGCTTCCCTCCCTATGCTATAACTTTTACATTTTTGGTTTGGTACTCCCTTTGGTTTATTTACGCTCCATTTTCTCTCTTTTTAATCAACTTCTCTAGCCATTCTCCGACCTTTCTATCTTTTTTCCGCTCACTATATCCTCGAGCCTGATCATTTCCCCCATTATCCTACAATCCCTTGTCAGATGTTATAGATTTCCATACTTATCCCCACATAGATCACATCCTCTTGAATAATTATTTTATAAAGTTATATTATTTTATAAACCCCCGTTGACAATATTTTAGAGAGATTGGAATAATAAAGCAGAATATAATCTTATATGTAGAGGCAGGTGAGAAGACATTCTGACAAATCCACTACATTTGACTTCCGCAATGGGCGGATTGCGACAGCGCTATTCGCGAACAGGCAGGCAGTATGAGAGATGGTGCACGAGTTGTTGACGAGTGATGAGAAAACGTTTCGAAGAGGTGACGAAGTAGATTACGCTTCCCTTAATAACGTTATTAGTCGGGCGGTAACGATCCGCGAAAATTGTCTCTAATCGGTTCTTAAGCAGATTGCGACATGTAATCGCGCGCGGTCGAATGCGTCTGTCACCGCATCGGAGTTTCTACAGAGGCTGATTCCGAGGGATTAGTCGGTGAGTTGTCGGTCTGGGCAAGGTTTACCATGTGTTCGTGTTACTCGTGTTGCACTGTGCTCGGCCGGGTAGGCGGCTGATTGCACAGAGCAGCGACGAGTATGCACCGAGGGTGCGTATTATGCACGCTTTGTAAGCCGAGCTGCTGAAAAATTAGTCGCGGGCTTGCATCGCGTGGCCCAGGCCTGTCCGCTCCGGTAACTTAATACGAGGGAACCCGTGTTTGTATCGAAATTAAAAAGAGAAGGAAGGAAAGCACAACAAAAAGAAGACGAAATCAAGCCTGTGTATCGAGACCAAATTAGGGTAATTTTGTCCGGGCAACAATATTTAAAGATGCCACCACCGGACGTCTTTATTCCTCTCATTTGCATGGGAATTCCTCTTAGAACGATATCCTCTCTTTTAAGATTTCCTCGTCGCCTCGCGAATCGGCGCGAGAACCGTTTAACTGTGGCGTCGCTACCTTTGTTTTTGTTTCGCGTCTTCTAGATCATGGTCGTGCAGATCTCTTCGCGGATGAAAGATATCGGACGCGCTCGCTGCGAGATTAGGCTGCGAGAATGGTCGATCCATTCGTGGTGGAGCTTGTACGAGTAGTTTATAGTTGGTTTTTCGAAAGCAGAGATCGCTGGTCTGATAGTTCTTCCTAACGCTCCTGGATCACAGACTTTCTGAAGGACTATTTTTTCCAACAGTATTCGTAAAAAACATCCCGATCACTTGAATTGAATCACGTTTTATCTTCAAGAACATTGTGTACATTTTGACTACATTAATACGCCCAAACATAAAATCAATGAAGAGTACTATACATACATTACTGGTAGGGGAAGTGTAAACGTGGTTTGTATCATCATGAAAAATTCATTAGAGCCTTTTATGTTCGAATAAAAAGGTTTACGAACGTCCTTCAACTCTGAAATTAAATAACAGTGTTAAGTAGTAATGAAAATGAAATTTTATAAATGTTGTGTTACTTATGAGTAAAATAATTATTTGTCTAGAATTAACTTTATGAAATTCATTGAGTTAGTATAAAGCGAAAATAAATGATGTCTCAGCGTAGAATTTTTTTGTGATGTAAAAAATTAATTTTGATGGAAAATGAATTAAATTTAGGTTCCACGAGGTGCGAGAAGGTTAAAGGACTACTTCGAGTAAAACGTTAATTAACTATCCGGTTCGTTCGATTTCGTGGGCCTTTTATAGACCTCGATTCGGCGGCGAACATGCTAAAAGAGATGCACGTGACTCCCTGGTTGAATTCCGACGCGAGAACCTAACACCTTCCTATTTCTTGGACCGATCGTTTCACGGGTATACCCTTTCGGCCCTCCGCTCGGGCCCTTTTTGTCACGCTCACGCGTTTCCAGGATTATTTTCTCAGCCGCGCATTCGCTCGACAATTCTTCGTTTTCCGTCGACGCGAGAATAAAAAGACCAGGAGACGCTCTTCCGGATGTCGGCGTCACTGGCCTCTCCCTTCACCTTAACGGAGCGATAAAAGCTTTTAACGACGGCCGACTGGATCCGTTGCTCCGTTGAAGAACAAAGAGGGCCGAGGAAAGAATTTCACCGATGCTAACAATATCGCCCTGTGGCTGATTCAATTTCGGAGTCCATAAATCTGGGCTTCCCTCGAATTTCCCGGTGCTACATTTACTGCCATTATTATTAGCCATTAGAAAATAATATAGGTTAAACGTAGAAACAAACCCTGAACACGTCCCTGGATACACATACTGATCGATCATTTAATTCTACATTGTGTTTTTTTAAATTCAAGAAGTACGTATTCAGTTATCTCAATAAATACTTGAACAAAATGTCTATCAAATAGACGATTAACATTATAGAATAAGTTTCAGTATTATAGAATAAGTTACACGCAAGAGCATGTTCGCCATACAATTCCACAAGCAAACGATGACTTTCGGCTGCAGTTTTCTTTGCAAAAAAGTGATTCAGCAAAAGTTCCCGCGAATGCTGTTTCTTTCGCCAATTTTCAAAATTTTCCATGATTGAAAAATATATGATGCACACATGCGAATCAAACACTGTTGATTGATTTTGCAGGTTATGAATAGAGCTTCAAAATTACGTGTATGTCAATGATTTGCTCTACAGCGCATACACAAGTGTTAGCATCTAGTGTCAAATTCCGGTTTTTAAGTTATAGACCCATAGGATACGTAGAAGCATTTTCCGAGAAGCATTATTTACGGCGTAAGAAAAGCAATCTGCTATGGCGAGGCCATTTTGAACCGGTGAATTCCGACACCGTCGCCCGAAGTTACGACACAAATAGAAAAGGGACGTGCTATTTCCCACTGCACAGGCCGTGACGGGTCGATCCGAGTGCCAGGATCATCGGGTTGCCTTAGGGCATGGACCCAATCTCCTCCAATTTGCTTGGACTCCGAAAAGGACGCGGGGGTAACTCATTTATCTGAGCACCAGAGGCGCGTATAGCGATTCTACGCCCTCGAATCGGCCCTAATTAAAACATTTCATTAGACGCCGTCGGTGTTTCCAGACTTTCTCACGGGCACAGCTGTTCACACGTTCACCGTGAAACGGTCAGGCGCCAGATCTGTGCTCGAAAAACGCTCTTGAGACGCTCCTGCCGCGTATTTTCACGATAAGCTCGCCAATGGCCCTTGTGAAACTTCGTGGAAATATCGTTGATTAAGCTGTTACTCGGTGCGGGTCTTATTCGTGGGTGTGGTCAGGGGATTTGTAAGTGTCAGAAAGCGGGAAGACGCTATTCTGAGGATTTCTGAGTTGGTTTAACGCGTTTGCAGTCCGTCATGCAGACGGAACGAGGCTGGACTAAAACTGGGAGATGGAAACATGATAGATCAGATTTCCAGAAGTTTAGTAACTGTAATATACACGTTTAACGTCGTTCTTTAATCGTGAGCGATTTGTTCGTTCTAGGTATTAGTATAAATTTACATTTTTATAGAAGGGTTCATCCAAATTGAAATCAGATGATTTCTTTACCAGATTAATCAACCTTGTAATCGTATTCTGGACAGAATAGCCAAAGACTTGCAGTTTCCACTATACTACGAGAGGGGTAACATCTTAGAAATAATTAACCACACAATATTAATATTATATTTCATTTACGAACGTGTAGATTTCCAAATCGATATCTTTAAGTACTAAAAATTTTGTAACTCGTTGACTAGACTGTCTCTTTCTAGGTGCAATACAAATATTTAGAAGTATAGCAGATGTACAGTTTAATTGTAGACAATTCGATGATGGATAGCTATCGTGGTCCACGTGCCGCCGAAATTCGCTGAACGTCAATGTTTCTATCGCGATCATTAATTTGCGCGCGTGTCACGGTATTTACGGGGCTGGGTTGGGGCGGCGGAGTCCTCTTTTTTGGCCGACCTCCGCGTCAATTAGTCTCTCAACGTATCCGAGCTTGCTCGGGGATTCTTTTTCTTGCGTTCCTTCTTAGACCGTTTTCTTCTCGGCTCTAGCTGGCGGCACAGCGCGGCGGCTCGTGTTTTATTTCAAGCGGGCCTTTATCTTCTCCGGCCCCATAGTGTTGCCGGCTCACCGTGACACGAGGGACCTCTCCCTCTCGTTTTTCCAGTCAGCATCGCGCGCCAGAGAGAGGCTACCGATCTTTCGTTCAGTCCGAGCAACAGTCAGATCGTCGATTGTGTCGCCTCGGAACAACCTGGCGGTTCTTGAAGGTCAAGGAGCCATAACCTCGCCCACTCGTTCGTCTCTTCCCTGGCCGTTTATAAAGACGTTATTACCATTATATTATCGTTCTTATTATCGTTATTATCATCGATCTTATTGTCTCGCACGGGAAACGCTGCCACGTAGCCCCCTGACTCGAGTTTAGCAAAAGGGGTGGAGAAATCGTGCTTCGGAGACGATTGGTTCGAATTCTCTGGAGGAGCAGCTTCATTGGTCGGTATTATCGGTTGATCGTCTAGTTTGACTACATTTCCTTCCTAGGCTCGTACGAGTCGTCACGAAACGTGATCTAATTATCGAGCCAACCAACCGTGCGTACACTGCGCCATAATTCCTGCAAGCGTGGCTCGCACTAGCAATTCATGTAGGTAGTTTAATGTTTACAAAGATAAAGCGATAAAGATAAAAAAATAGCTAAATTGGATATACAGGTTACGCCCGTGCAACGCGGAAGCTGAGTTTCAGAAAATTGTTGTTATGGGGGTTCGGATTACGAAAGTGGCTTTGCACTCCATAAATGATTCTCTCAGATAACACGCGGATGATTTTGATTTTATTAGGAAATTATCAGCTCTACGAAACATGAAAATGCTGGAAGAATGATAAGATCTTTGTGTTGTAGCTAGACAGACATTGAGAGAGAGAGAGAGTTATCGAATGAAAATTAATATTTATATAACTGAGTGCCAGCTATCCAAAAATCTCCAAGAAATAATCCGAAAAATAAAATGATTCAAAATTAATTTTTAATATTTCGATTACGAATAACCATTTTAAATGATTAATATTGCTTCGGTTATCGGTAACCGATATGATGAACTAGAATATTGTTCGACTGCCAGCAACCGTTATCTATGATTATAATTTGTAACGTTCACTGGTAACTAAATTAATTGTAGTCGTTCGAAATTTGTTAATTAAATGTATTAACTCTTATACCATAGCCTTAATATTTTGTCTTATAATAAATTATAAATGCCTAGGTTTCGTCTAATCTTTATTTGAATGGTTCGAGTCGTGCTCTTATTACACAGCATTACATTACGAGCAACGATTCGATCGTCTGACCGTTCGCGGATCCAGCGATTCTTTCCCCGCGGTGTGTCGATCGGTAGGAACGATTCCCTTGTGTAATTTACGAGCTCGAACGGCCCGAACGACCTTCTTCGTATCGCGTCACGATTTCGTATCGGAATTCCCGCTGCGGCTTTCGGGCCACGGTGCCGAGCGGCAATTAGACAGATCGGAATCTCGTTTTCGCGGCAAAGGATCGTTAAGGATGCGCGCGGGCCGATGCGAGGATGATGCCGGGGCTGCCGCCCCGAGGGATAGGTGGCCAAGAAGAGCTGGTTTAACGACGATTTTGATGAATTTAGTCGGATTTAATTAGGAGGCACGTATTTTCGTGGCCCGTTACTTAAAACCGGCCCCGTCGCGTCGGTCCGCCATCGGTCCCCCATCGGTCCCGCGTCGGTCCCGCGTCGGTGGACCTTAAGAATCGAGTTTTGCATGCCCCCGAGGACAAAGCCATAAAATACTGAGCGTAACAGCTTTCAATTACAGGTCCCCGTGCGCGTATGAGCCGCGCGCGTTATATCGAGACGCACACTCGGGCCCCTTTGCAATGGCCTCGTCACGCGGGAAAAAGCCGGGCGACGGACCGACGACGGACAAAACGAACACAAACGCGACACGAATCCGTGGCCTGAATCCCTTTAAATTGTCGGCTATCCCCGGGCATCTTCAGATGTGACCAACCACCGATTAATGACGAATCCCCGATGTAATTCAAGATCGCTCGATCACGATCGAAACCCCACATTATGACACGCGAACATCGCCGATCGAGAGATAGTACGTACGTGCTCCGCATATTCATCACCGTGGATGCTGCTTTCCTGGTAACACGCACCCCGAACGACGTTACGGACCACTCTGTGCAACACTTGGTGTAATCTTTCAGATAATCGTATCTAATTGTATTTTCTCTTTTATCGAGCACCTGGATCTTCCTGACGGACGTGGTAATTTTATGCGTTTTTAAATTATAGACTTTTTTGGCGTTAATGTTTGGTTTAGCAATTAATATTTCTGTACATGTATGTTGCCAACTGGAGTTTGTGTTCTTGTAATTGGTTACTTAATTTAAAATTAATTAAATTCTATAATAAACTATATAATAAACTAAATAATAAACTAATAAATAGATAATAAACTAAAATATTTATGAATTTTTTAAATCATATTTTTAGAAACATTTCTTTTAGACAGTCTTCTTCCTGTTTTTCTGTTGGGATTTATTTAATTTCAGAAATTGTCAGAAATTGAATGATTGAATAACGTTTTTGCCATTATTGATCAAAATAAACCCAGACATTGCATCGGAGGATTAAGTGGTGCATTTAAATTGCAATAGTTCGCTCTACGACGATCGATGATAATAATGAAATCTAACTCAACGTATACATATTGAGATTGTGTCTCCAGAAACGCACCGTAATCGAAAGTCGAGAATAATCCACAGATCGCAAATACAATAAATATTAATGAAGCGTGTCCCTCGGAAATCTGCATACATTTAAATATCCAATGTTAAATACACCTGTAATTACATATCAAGCGTTGATTTTATTATATGAATATAAAATCTCGAGTGGGGAGTTCTTTCAGCTTCGAAAATCAATGTGTAAAAACCTCGGAAATGATGACTGCCATTACCGCGTCATTATTCGTCCGATACAGTTAAAATGTTCTATAACACCATACTTTCTCGATATCGAGAAACAAGTTCCGCTACTCATATACTATAAAACTTTAATTAAATTCTCTGGTTCAAGTCGATCAAAGGCTCGGCAAAGTAGGAAGTACATAGGTTGTCATAAAGTCGGACGCGTCGGAAGACATTTCGTCGTATGAATTAGGACCCTAGTGACGCGAGGCAAGTATAACGCGACTCGTAAAGGCAACATGTCATTAAATTGCAATCCGCCTGGACATTCTTTGCACTCACTCCGGCGGCCTCTCGGCGCGGGATAACCAAAAGTGTCCACTGCAAGAATGTTCATGTGTAAATCGTTCCCCGACAAACTGAACGCTACACATTTCAAATGGCAATAACTATAACAACGAAAGCCCGAGCGAGCACTTGGTACTCGCCGCGTGATTATCGCGTGATGAATTGTTGCCTGCGGCGATCGGACGTTTTTCTAAGAATAGACGAAGATATTACAACGTGTAGCCGTTGGTCGAGCATGATTGGCGTCACCAAGGTTGTCGTAAAGACGCTGGGCGGGAAACGCTACGGAGAGGGATGGAAAAGAGCATGAGTGACGGGTCGTATGGTAATTGGCGATTCATCATGCCGCGACAAGCCTACGAAGTTCTGCTCACCGTGTTAGCCACTCGTGGAGACATGACGTCGAGAGAAGGGAGAGAGCGAGAGAGAGAGATACCTTCTTGGACCACTTTGCCGACGAAAATGTTCTGATGGAGATAAAACGGCAAAAACGACGAAAAAGCCGATTTTTCGTCGGTGTTCACCTCGGGACACGACTGCACTTTTCCTTTTTGTCTCGCAACATCGTAATTATTTCGTAATTACACGTTCATTATGCAAAAGGGAGAAGGGACCGGGCTGAGATCTGTCGAATTATGCGTGAAAAGACTTGCACGGATAATTCCGAGACGCGGGAGGGTTCGAATAATAATCATTCGAAATTTATTCAAGCCGAAATTTATTCATTACAGCGACGCTTTTACTCTGCCCCTATTGTGTTCGTCGCACGTTTCTTCCGATTCCAGTTTCGAGCACAGAACAGTAACGTAACGACGCGAAGATTTGATATTAGTTACTTATTGATTTATTTTGCGGTCTTCATATTTTATAATCTGCGTTATTCATTATTCTGGTTCGACGTATTGAATAGAAAAGACGTGTTCGATCTCAGACGGAGATTTAAATGAGACAATTTAATTAATCGTATTCAAGATAATAGGAATTGAACGTTAAACTATTATGTTTACGGACGTGTTATTTCTAGTTACGACTTAATTCCTACACTATTTTTCCTTCCATCAATTCAGTTGATTCGTTACTAAACTTATACATATATGAATGAAATTTTTGTTCGAATGAAAAATTATTCTTTCAACCCCCTGCAATACGATTTATTTATATTTATTAGATCACTGTGGAGTTGAAGAACAATTAATCCATCAAGACCATAACTATTAAAGTGCAATTAGTGTCAGGGATGACAGTGTATAAAATAAATTTCTGAACAAAGGACTCCGTTCGAAGATATAAATCTGTGCATCAGCATGACGAAGAACAAAATGATAATATTAATAAATTTTCTTTTCTCAAAGTCGCCGAGTTTTTCCACGGAAGAGGTGGAGCTGCATATTCTGCATTTATTATACAAATCGTACAAGGTGTCTCTACGTTATCCTCCGGAGCGAAGAATCGATCGATCATGGAAGCTCACGAATGCTCTTCCTCTTGACAGTTCTACCTCGACTTTCTACGTGTTTGCATTTGACACGTGTCGTTCCTTTTCTTTGGTAAGAAACCAAACAGTGGGTGGAATGTCATAGACGCAGCCAACACTCTTCTCTCTCCAGAAGGAGAGAGAGAGAGCGAGAGAAGCTTCGAGTGGGTGGAATGCCGGTGGATGCACCCGGCCCCCTTCTTTCGGCAGCATCCTCGGCCGGTAGAACCAGTTTTTTGTTTTCTCGAGAAAATTAAAATTCCTCTCGCCGGAGTATAAAAAAAGAGCGGTAGTTTTCATCTGGCACAATCAAGATGTGATGTTTCCACGGCCTTTCTCTTTGTCGTTGTCCGCGGGGGAAGGCGAAAAAGCGAATCCGGGCCCAGAAAGGTCCATTTCGCATCGCCAGGATCTTTTATACACAATAGACAGCGGCGTAGTCTCGATCCCATCTAGCAAACAGCTCGTATCAGTCTTTTTAATCCTTTGGCGAAGATTATACGAGGTATCTGGATAGAGGATACCTCCAGGGCTGAATTTCAGGTGTACAAATAATACAAGCTAGCCCCACTGGCATTAACCATTTTAAAATGGTATACCTATTTTTTTTACATTCTCATTTACTATTTTATAAACAAATTTGAATTTCAAATGATCTAGTGATTTTTAAGACACCCTGTAATAATAATTTTGATCATATGATTATGAACTTTCATTTGCTTCTTAATCTGTTTACAGTAAAATTCAGTGTAATAGAGTTTACACATTTTCTTGGTAGACTGTGGTTTTTGGAGTTTCGTGATCAATAGACTATGGATCCTTGTGTAAACTAAAGATATTGTGCAGCAATGAATTGTGCAAAAAAAAAGAATGCACCGGTGTCAGGCAATAATTAATGTTTCGCCGATCTTTCGGTCTGATTCCGACACAGTCCTTAAATTTCTCGATGAAATGACGGTCCGCGGTTTCGGGATCCGATGGAATCTGATGCATCGTTGAAACACAGATATTGCCGTGGAAACCCGAGTCCTTTGACGACGTTTAGTTATCTGAGAGATCGCTTGGTCTCCGAAAGGATGAGAGGGTGGGGGGAAATAAAAGATTCTACTTACGCCACTGACGGATCGTTTCCATATATGGTTACGGAACCGCCTGGTACACGTTACAGATTCAAATTAAAACCGTAGCTTCTTAAGGGTAACCCGAGAGGTCCGTGCTCCATTTGGAGCCGCACACACTATGCCGACTCGTGCGCGCCCCTCGAATCCCGAATGAGATATAAAACGCATACCTAATCGGATTCACAACTCGAAGGGGGATCAGTCGTGCCGACACCGTGCGAGACGATTAAGTGGCCGGTTGATAAGCCGACTTCACCAATCAGCTGCGGCTTTATCTCGAGATAAGCTAATCGGCGGCCCTTTTACACCGGCTAAACGCTTCTCCTGTCGAAGACCTCTCCAATACCGGTCGCAACTTATATGGACGCTTGTTGACATACGGACAACCGGCCTCCGCGGATCCCTCCTCTATATGCCCGCCGGATTCTTCCTCAGACCCAGAACATTCTCACCTTGACTCTAACACGAAACAGCACTACGACACCGTGGGAGAACGCCGCCTGTCTGATGAACCACTTCGACTTCGATCCTCTCGAAGTCACCTCTGGTTGAACGAAATTTGTGTAGGTGTAACGTTCAGAGTCGCCCGATCAGGAGAATTAACTCAAAACGAGGGGAAACAGTTACCCTTTCGCTCCCAGTGCCAGATTAGTCACGTGACGGGCGGAAGCGTGGAGGAATAACGTCATACAAGGAGAAGGTAGAGTGGGGACAGAAGACTTAATCTGGCGAGTCTGGGAATATCATGTCTTCGATGTCAAACGAAACACAAATTGTTATAATCTACAATACGATCGATAATCAACAAACACATTGAAACACAAATTATTTGAAGTTTGATATGCCTGTATGAAGATGTACACAGATGTACACTCCAAACATTTGAACGTGAAAATCTAAAGTCTGCATGTAACAATTGCCGTACTAGAAACTACAAAAACATTACTTCTTTATGGCCACCCCCATATAAACGAAGATGTATGATTAAAAGAACCGCTATGTATGATTAAAAGTACTTGGGATTCCTTTACTGCCTAGTAGTCGTGGTATTCATTGGACCATCGGTGTGGCAAAAGCTTTAGAATAATTTATAAAATATAAATCCAAGCGGAACCAACCCCCAAAACAAATTTGACCACACCCCACCACGCCTCTTTGCGTGATGTTTTTCATTCGTTTTGCATCTCCTCCCTTATTTCTCCGATTTCTATTTTTTTCGATCGTCCTGTAATTTTCTATGCCATGCCGCACGTATAATAACAGACCATTCTTTGCCTCTTTCACCATTCTTAACTCCTACTATTTTCTTTTATTTTCCCGTCTTTCGTTGTTTGTCCGTCTCTGTCGCATCCTCGAGTTCGCGCGGGCAACGGGGCCATTAAAATGGCGGAACTGAGACGCAGTTGCGACGATGAAAAGAAAACTGAGAGATCAACGATGGACCGCTGTGAATGTGTAGCATGTAACCGAGTCATTTGTTTGGTGAACCGGGTCTCAAAGCCTTCCCTTTAACCCGGCCCTGCGCGTGCATCGAAGCGTGCCCTTTTCGTTCATCCGTCCCACTAATTGCCTCCTGTCTTACATTTCGATGCTCCTCATTTTTTAACCTGGCCGGGAGAACGTGCACCCTCATATGAACACCTCCGTCGTCGTTATGGAAAATACTTTTATCGGTCAAGGTCAATAGGATCTTCGAAGATTCCTCTCTGACAGAGTTCAATTTTTTAAATTTATTTCAGACGATTTTTCTGAAAACTATTATTATTTTGTATGTGTAATTAGACCGCGGATTTTAGTGGAAAATAAAAACTTTTTACGTTAATTGTATGAAACAGAAAACATACGACGATATCTTAAGACTCTGTTAAGAGTTTTAGGAAATTAATAATAATATGATAAGACTCATAAATTTTTGTAGTTTCACTGGTTCATATCTTAGTTCCACACTTTTGTAGTACATTTGACGCATTTGTAACAAAAATGAGCAGATAAAAAACAGAGAACAGCTAAAACATATCGAGATCATTAAAATGTTTCTTACAAAAGTCGACTGTAGAATTATAATGATGATTTATAATGGCTCGTACTATTTACGCCTTCGGCTACCCGAAAGTTTTATTCCCGAGCATAATTGCAAGTTGCATATTTCCATTTGTCCACTGATATCTCAGTTTCCCGTTCCCACAAGTATGTACCGCCGCGTCGGAATTGCGAATTAATAACAGTCGTTTTCGAATTCGTAATTATTTTCTGCGGTCGGCAAGAATGGAGCTTGGGTGGCGGCGCGTTCCTTGTAGGAGCGGTCATTAATTATTATACCGGACAGCAGAAGGGAGGTGCAGGAAGAGTAGGCGAGTGGGTGGAGGAAGACGAGACGGCCGAATAGAAACGAAAAATAAGCGTGGAGACGTAACGGACGACCGTAAAAATATCCGGGGACAGATTTTGAATTGCTCGGAACTCTCTTCTGGGAGATGACCGTGACATTGGTGAGCCCTTTTGTTCACGGGGTTCGTGCCGTTAAAAAAATAATTAAAGGTTTCACGGTGCACCGTGCCCCTAAGCAACCTTATTTTTTCCTCCTGTACACTTTTCTATCTAACGCAAATATCTAATGATGCAACGGAGGCGACTCTCGGAGGCTGATGTTTTGACAGACATAATTATACGGTCCAACGGGCGACCATAATCGCGTTCACTTCATCTCTATCGTCGAATCTAATAAGGTGGGATACAGTTCTGTTGTCCGGTTCACGCGTCGATCGACTGGTCCGGCATGAGGCACACCGAATTCTTCGGGGCACAACGTGGGCGGGTCATCTTTGGAATGTCACCCGTTATTACGAGAATTTACCTTAAACTTTGTGTCGGCTGTTACTTCATGTGTTCCTCGAAAATGTTATGATAGTTGACGGACGTTCGCGTCATGGTGGTCCGTGAGAGCACTTCAGACGTGTCCTTTTGTCGCGTATCTTGTTACATGCTCGATCCACGGTACTGGGTGACATCGTCAAAAATAATTGATAATTACCATGTTATGCAATTTCAGCGCCCGATGCACCGGGTGTTTTTAAGAATTTTTACATTCTTCATAATTCTCTCTTAACACATTAACCGGCGTGCATTTTATGATTTTTGAATATCGATGGCTTGTGACTGAAGATGTTTTAACATATTCCTCAACAGAAACAGAGCTATCTCAATCCTGAACTAACAAGTTACAGTAAGTTAATAATTTCGTTTAGAATTATTATATACAAGAAGATTTTCATGCTGGCAGTTAGATGGTTCTTGCAATTATTGTTGCATATGATTTTTTGTGGAAATTTTTCAATTATGTTTATTGCTAGAAAAAAATTTCTACCTAAGTTGCAACAAAGTGAAACAGTAATTTATTTTCTTTCTTAATATGTTTAATAGATTGAAAAAAATACATTTTTAAATTCTTCTAATGTTTTTACTATTTTGAATTGCACGTACTGATTTTTGTCATAAATGTATAAAATCCACTGTCTAGTTACCGCATATACGTTACAATATTTATGATATTACAGAAATTATAATTATGAAGAAGGTGTGTAGTATGCATTACAGAACAAACGAAACATTTTTACTTCGACTTGGCATAGAACTTTTGAATCATCCATTTCCTAGTTACGCAACATGCATTAGCATTCTGAAATGGTTCTACTACTGGTTGATCGGTTCGGTGAAACGATATAATCCTGGGTGTCATCGAGTCCGTCCGTCAGAGTCGATGGGACCAGTTCGATAATGCGATCGTCGTTCTAGCTGTCGCGTCGACGGTCTGCTCCAAATGCGTCGCGACGCTTATATTCGTTGGGAGCGTTTACGTAGAGTGTTGGCAGGCCTGGCGAGAAGTGGAACGCATGGTATCTCGATTCCCGGTGAAGCTGACGGATCGACAGGTGAATATATACCGATTACAAATAGTCCGGTACGAAATTATCGATGAATCTGACATTCACGGTGGCCGCCGGTATCGCCGAAAACCATCGACAACACGGACCCACCTCCCTTTCATGAAGAGATCAGACGGAACCAGTTGGCAGAAGTGAATCACGAGCAGCGAGCATTTCTTCCCACCGCTTTTTCGCCTTCTTTTTTTACCCCCTCCTACCTTCGTCCACCCTCTCTTCCTCTCGTCTTCAACGGCCGTTCACCGAATACGTCCGTCCGATTTATTTGCAACGAGCGGCCGCTCGATTACGTTGATTTACGACGATAACGCCTTGAAATATTCAACCCCTTCGACGTTCATTCGCCTCGCCGTCGACGAATAATGGTAAACGTCCAGGCCGATCTTGTTATCCAAATCGAATGATGAATTCGAATGTCGAGGTATCGGGACTCCTGTCTTTGCGACGAAGTCGCGAGAAGAAAAAAGGAAATGGAGAAAGGGAGAGCGTGCTGGGAGGAGAGGAATTTATCACGAGCCGGGGCCAGCACAAAAACCGCGAAGAAATATTTTAACAAGGGACACGCGGGGACGAGTCGTAGGACTGCTTTTAGGCGTTATCGTTCTAATAGGACACGCGAGGCAGTCGTCCAACGTTGGAGAACCGAGCAGCCCGAGATAAATCGGCGGATACAGGATCGGCGTAGCGAGCACTAATTTTTGAATAATTATCAGCCGCGTCGGGGGTTGCAAGGGGGAGTGCAGCAACTATTAAAGTTCAATGGAACCATTTCGCCGGGTATTCTTGAGCCCGGTTCCCTTTCACCGTTGCCGATCGCTTTTTCGTCTGTTTGCGGGCCGGTCGATAATGACGCGTGCTTTTCGACGACTCATTTCGCCGAGCGAGGAGAAAGGGCCGAGGAGAAAGGGGACAAAGGACGCGAGCTGCCACCAAGGACGAAGCTCCTTGCACGTGGAACGGGACAATCTGCCCCGTATGCAAATGCAATTTCGTGGGCCCCGCGAGTCCGTTACGATTGGCAATATTTCGGGCGAAAGAAATGAGAAGCAATCTATATGTAAGTAAGGCCCGGGGTACTATAAGCGGGGCACAAAGTATCCTTGGGGGCCCCCGTTCGTTTCCACCCGGCGGGGAGACACCGCAGGAACGAGAAAGAGAGGCCCAGCCACGCCGACAGATAAGATCTGAGGGATCGGTAGCCGCAGAAGCAGAGGTATAGATCATACTAATGGCACTCTCGGCCGGGCGCATGCTCTATGTGCCCAGCAACTGTCGATCGTTATCGATGGATCGTTTGTACTTACGTGTACAAGTCGGATAGATCCTTTCTGTTCTGACGTTCCCTGCCAAAGGATCTACTGTTCAGATCGACGATTCTCGGTCACCCTCGATACTGCCACGATCTAATCTCTTCTGTTCTGACACAGACACGGTAATACGATTAGGCGATAACCGAGTTTTCTGCAAAGCTGCTCGATTTAGAATCGGTTGCGCAACAACATGTCCGCTGTGTCAATGGTGTTTTTACAAAAACTCCGTGGGCCAGTGAATAAGTTCACAGTAATATGACAGCAGTTTTAAGCAAAATTCAGAAAGAGAGCATATTCTCGTGTCAAGAGACGAGTATGTTAAACACTGAATAGTAAGATAGGACTTGCACGCAAGTCTGAATTTTATTTTTCATTAGTCGAAGTCGTATCTTGTTGTTTGATGCTTACATATCTCTCTTGACGTAAATCTGTATGAGAGACATGAGAATATGGTACTCCGGAATTTTGTTTAGAATCGCTGTCGTATTACTCTGAACGTGCAGTGAACGATATTAGACTGACTATCTCAATCTCTAGATGCTAATCTCGTAGGAAATGTGTGGGCATTTGCGAAGCAGAAGCTTAAAGGAAAATGCGTACAAAGCATGACAAATCTGAGCATTCATACGCTTAGGAAGATGTAGAGATTATTACAGGTATCTTACGCTGAATAATTGGTAAACCGATACAGTAACAGCAGATTCAGAAGGCAGGGACCATTATTAGATACAAAAAATTAATTAATGAAACTTACTATCAGAAAAATGATTGTTCTGCTATCCGAACATTTTTGTCCTCCTACTTGAATATGTGAGACTCTACTGTACTTTGTACCCAGTTATAGTTTGGTACATCCTCGAATATGTGTCTCAAGTCGGCTATACTCTGTACTATGCTGCCAATTTGTTCTTAATTGTTTATAACATTCCTGCACTTGTACTTGCGTCTGTTCGATGTTGTAATCGATCCTACCCAATATAGTGCCTTGATCCTGTACCATATTTGACAAATCCTCGAATAAGTTTGGTACATTAAATTGTTTAAAAAAATATTAGTACATTGTTCCCCACGTATTAAACTATAGTAAAATTTTTCAAATCGACTTTTGGTTAGCTAAATTAATGAAAAGGATCACTGTGCATTGGTTTGGAGATCGCGTCCATAGGTTGCTCGATAAAAGGACAAGCTTGGTTGGCTTCGGTTGCAGCGAACCGCTCATCAGTCAGATCGGGGCGACGAAATTGCCAGTGTTCACCGGCATTCGATTATGACATTACCGTTCATTTGTTACGACTGTCATTAAGTCCGGACCTCCGACCTAAACGAGGCGTCGAAGGGGTCCGGGATCGATCATCGGGTTCGATCTCTGCAGACGATTCCGACACTGGTGCTGCTTGTAACAGAGGGGGTCGAGGGTGGGACATTCTCGAGGGAGGCCGTAACAAATCTCGAAACAAACAGTCGCCGGTAGATTCACCATTTAAAATCACAGCGTGAACGACCCGGCGACCCCATTGGCCGGTCTTTAATTTGGAAATATGTCGACCGATTAGAGCTCGCAGAGGGGGGTGAGATTGCACAGCGGACAAAACGCCGACGCCCGTTCCTCCACCTCTGCTACACCCCCTTACCGAAAGGCTAATTTATATGCCTCAGGATTTCGGCCTTTAAACGTCAGCTTAATAATAGACTAAACGGCTTGTTAACCTTAATTAGCCGTAAATCAGCCGCGACTTCTGCGGACCGTACGCGCGGCTAGTTCGCGATCCTGCCGCAGATTAACAGCCCGGAGTGGAATCGCCATCAATAATACATCGCGAGTCGCGAAACAATGCTCGCAGGGATGTAACGCGGTTGATTTATGCTTGGTCGCAAGAAACCCGGATTACTCGATGCCGTGCCGCCGAGTTTCTGTCTGCGAGTCAACGTTCTCCGTTCCTTCCACGTGACGGATGCTCTTCCTTAAGACTCGTTCGGGATTGTCGGATTTCAGAGGATTCTCTGCGACGACTACCGCACACTTTGTCTAGCGGGATCTCGTTTGAGAAACCAGAATGTTTCGCCACGCTGGCACGCGAAGCTCGCTGTGGATCATTACGCGACAGATCGTCATATTTTGCAGCCTATATCTGTCGGAGATTTAATTATAAAATACGAATCCTTTTTTTGTAATTTTCACTCGACTTTATAATAGACTGTATGAATGAATGATTTCCTGAATTTTAAAATCAGGAACGTATGGTTTATTTAAAAAAATTTCTTTTTCATTTAAACTTAATTCTTCAGTATTGGAAACAATGACTTTTATAAAATTTACTTTGAGATGATCATGCTTTAAAATATTCCTTGAAGTCTCCTACAATTAACGCGATGATCAACTATTAAAACGTTCACCTCTTTTTATTTGAGGCAAGCAGGAGTGCAGTACCTATTTTTATTGATTTCATTATCCAGGGTGGGGCGCCACATTTTGTCATCTAGATTTACGTCATTATTATTGCGCATACCAAACAATGTTTCAGATGAAGTTGAATGGTTTTGAGAGCGGCAAATTCTGATGGTATATTTTTTTGTAGGTGGACGTGTAAACGACATATAAAGGTCATTAATGTTTTCTTAAATTGAATCATATATTTTTTATTGCATCAGCTGATGCTCCTTCATATTCTTTACAAAAAAGTATTAATCTATTTGTGTAAAAAATCATTAGTTTAGGAGATATTTTAATTATAATTTATTAGGAAATCTCGACTCTCTGGTCAATAATATGAATTCAATGTGATAATGTAGTTAGACATAGACATAAGACAATGTAATTATAATTATATTGCGCCCCACCCTGTGTATAATTTCTCGTGTAAATTTTTTATAATATTCTTCAGACTCGATACAGTGCATAGAAATCATTTCAGAGGTCTCGAGTTTGAGTCAAGTCCGTGGCATCAAGCACAATAATCGAACGATCTAGCGTCGCGTTCGAGGACGCTCCGGGTGAGCGTCTCGGCATCGTAGGGAATTTTTCTTCGTTTTCTGGCCGATTATGGGGGAATCTGGGACGCAGGAGGTTGCATTGCAACGATCTTGCCTGACCAGAAGGTGCAAGACAATTATGGGTCGACGACCGTATTATTCATGTCTTGTCTCAGTGCTGCGGACCTGTACTTAACTTATCTCATCTACATAACCTCTTCTCCGGCACCTCGTTCGAAAATTTCACTCGCGGGGATCGAAAAGAGCGGGGCCACGACTCGCGTCGATCGCGCGCGTTCACAGCCATTATAAACGCATTCGAAAGCGAAGTCTTTATTTGCCAGCGGACTGCTGGAATGCTCGAAACGTGCGCGGCGTGCACGCGCGCTTCGAGCTGCTTTTAACACCACCGCGTGCAAATACTATAAATTTACTTTCCGGTAAATTAATGCCACGTCGACGCGGTCGCGAACAGAAGTTTTCATCGTCGACGCAAGGAGAAAGTGTTGTAGGTACACGGACTCCGGTTACTATCGATGATTCATGTATTGGACATAAAGTACGAATGCACGAATAGGCTCATTTGTCGGGACAATTTACTGGGCTTAGTTGTCGGACAGTGTGTTCGCGAGCGCTGAACTGTGGATTTTATGATTATTAGAGATTATACGGTACACGCGGATTATGGAGTGTCAGAGACAGCTCGATGGAAGCTTTAATAAAATTATTATGGATCGTTTAATTCGTTCCTCCACGGTATATTAGTTAATCTTACATGTTCGTAGTTGTGTTTTGTGCGTCGAGGATTAACGAGCCGGAATATCGACGTCCACTATTTAGATTCACATTTGTTTTTATTCAGTCAACACCTCGAGTACCAGCTAAAATCATTCATAAATTCTCGTTTTTGTGGGTACTAGGTATTAAGGGATTTATTATAGGAATAGCGACGTCTCAATCATCCCAATAATTATTATAGATCATTAGCCAGTTGCTTATATGCTCTATACTGCCAGCGTTAGAAGTACTAATGACTTCCCGAGCAGTAATATTGTGTGTACACATTTGTACAACTTATCGCGTCCAGATTATCCGAGCTATCATAAACATGTGCAATTCCGTCCTTCCCCCCTGACAGCAATAAATAATAAGTACCTTCGAGCGCGAGTTTACTTTAACATCACTGTCAATGCGTTAAGCCGGATACGTCCGCGAATTATGTGGCGTAGGGGCCGGTGAGCGCGCGATTAGAATTACAAAGCTTCCAGGCAAGTAGTGGGTGTTCCAATAAATATAGGTGCGATCGTGATGGGTGGCACGTATGGAAAAGGTCATCGCGTCGATCCTTTGTACCGTGAACCGCGTCTGATAAATTACGAGTCATTGCCGCCGCGGCTCATCTCGTACGTCAGCCGGCAGCGTCTAGTTACCTTATCGTTTCGCGGCACATAAGCGCGAAGACGATCTCTCTTCCTGTTCGGGATCACGGGGGTAACAACGCCACGATAAATACCATCGTGTTCAATATGATACGGCGGACGAAATTTCTGTAAGGTCAGTTTTCGAGATGGAAGCGTGAGGAACAGCGTCTAGGAAGTGCAAGGTACAGTGGGGACACGAGTCTTAATCTGGTGACACTAATTGGTATTACTGTATTTTCTCCATATAAGTCCCTAGCACGGGTCTACCGAGGGACATTTATGAGCCAGGGACAGTATACTTTGACTTTTGCCGAACGTAGAGAAGGACAACCGAGATCGAGAGGCCTCGGTCGCCAAGAAATGTAAATATAGTTAATTCAAATTTCTAACTTCTTTATTTTTTTATGGGACTTCGATGACTATATTTGCGGCATTTTTCTAATAAGAAACATACCAAATATCATATAATTCCCATGATATTTACTTGTGTAATAGATAATTAAAGTTTCGGGTGCGAGGAAGGATAGCGTATGTGAAAGAAAGAAACGCAGAGAGATGCAGTCCTTCCTCGCGCCCGAAACTTCAATTGTCCATTACACAAGTAAATATCATCGGAATTATATCATATTTGGTATGATTTTTCTTAGAAAAATGCCATAAATATGGTTATCGAAGTTCCATAAAAAAAATAATGGAAAATAGTTTCGAGTTTCGTGGTTCCTCAAGGGTGTTTTTAGCCGCAGTAGTGGGGATAGATTTGGAACATTTACAGGTTAGACTTTTGGGACATTTATGGATAAAATACTGTATAACGAGAAAAGTAAACTGATACAACTACTGAAAATGAAACTTCCTTTACAGTCCTTTATAGTTTTGTCTGAAATGCCGAGTCTCATAATACCGATTCTCTGACTTTGTCGAATCATGTTCTTGGAAGAAAAAGATATACTCGTGTAAATGTAACTCCTGGAATCGGTGTAAATTTAACCGTGCATTTCTATAGTACCTCGACGCGATTGGCATACCGTAAATGCCCGATAGAGGTCCAGCTGCTTGGATGAGGAACCGATGTCGGCGCCAGCCAGCTATTACAACTTCTACAAGACGTTACGTGGTCGAAGAACGGACTCGAGTGTTGCTGGTTCGCCACTTTTGCGTTGCCATGAGCCGCCTCCCGATTACGTATCGCGTCGTGCATTATTACCGCGCCACCGTGCAACCATAAAGCCGTGATTGCACACGCAACCGCGACTTTAAATACGCGCCGATGCCGGCCCAAGACGCGCGCCGCCGGGAAATTATACGAAACAAGACCCATTACGCTATCCCACGGCGAATTTGCCCCGTCTCGTTTCGATTCCTGATTCTTGTAATCTCCGCGGACATAGGATAGCCCGTTTCGACACGCTCGGAAACAACTAGGAGGAATACTGCGTTGTAATTGATAGGCGAAGGTAACAGGGTGTCCATTAGGAGCGTTTAGCTTGAACGGATGCAATCGGCGGCTTGTAAGAAAATGGGAAATTGCTGGGACGTGGGGAAATGCTGATGGACCGGAAGTTTAAACCAGATTTTACGCGTTCCGAGAAGGCTTTGATCTACTTATATGTTCATTTGCCATTTATTTCTTTTAAATTAGTGGAACCTCGATCTATGGAAGTTTAGTTTGCTATATTTCTCGACCACAAGAATTGCTAACTTGATTAATTTAGCAATTTAGAACGGATTATATGGTACTTTATTCAGCACATTATACTAACGGTTTAGTTCTAAATGAAAAGTGATAATGGAAGATAAACTTGAATTTTAATTTGAGCCACTGGCTTTAACCTGTTCACACCTGAAATTAAATCAAAATTTTATGTAACTTTCGCCATAAATACAATTATCAAAGTGTCAGAATCATCTTTATGAAAAAAAATTTATGTAAGGATTGTTGGGAATTAATTACCCCATATATGGTATAGTAGGCTCATGTATATTCAAAGGTAGAGCGAAATGAGTCAATTTTTTTTAAAGAACTGTACCATATATGGCGAAACACCAGAAGTACCAGTTGATGCATGTTGCTTTGAAATAATAAGATTGAAAAGTTAGCTAGGCGATAAACTCATAAATGTTCACGAATCGTTGTCGAAATAACTTTGTCTTAGAATATTTAATTAGCATCAATAATTAAGCTATTTTATATAAATGTTAGTGAAAACATCGTGTGGGTGAAAGCACATGTCGGCGAAGCTGTGTCGCGGTGAACATTATCGAAGAAGTCCCTGTCGGTCGTATAAAACGGGTTCGTAATAATTTCTGAGGTGTCACTGTTAATTACTCCGTTTCAACAGAACCGATTAGTAGCCTGGGGAAAAATAGTAATACCGACCTCGAGGAAGAAGGAAGATTAGGAGTACAGCTGGGAATGAAGACGGCGGTGTGGTGAAAGAGGGATTGGTTGGTTCGCGCATACAGAATGCCCGCGAGAAAACAAATTATACCGTTGTGTTAAGCCACTGTCGCGTATTCGTTTTATTGCTTTCAATCCCCGTGGAAATTTACGACCTGCGTTGCGTTTGTCGCGTGCGCTACGACGCCCCCGGACGTTTGTTTTTATTGTGAAAGCTTGGGAAACGAATGTACCAAATCAACTTTCACGTGCCGTTACCACATACTACGTTTGCTGTGGAATTCACGGAAAATGTGGACGACGGGGTCTAATTTGATCGTAATCGATGTTGCTGATTCATGCATTTTTGAAATATACTTTTCAAGATATATTTCTCGCAATTTTGTTGCTTGGAATGTAAGATTTATTCATTCAATTTAACCCTTCACTGTATCTGATACAGTTAACAAATCTAAGAATGTGTGTTTCTTACTATGTTTAATTATGTTTATTTTTCAAAAAATGTAGTTTTACTTTTTAAAAATATTTTTCCTTTAAATAAAACACAAAAACTGACTTTCTTTCAATTGTTTCATACCAATTTAAAAAATTATGCAGTGAAGGATTAATGGTAAGATATTGGTTAGTTAAACGAATAGTGTAATACTCTGGGTCAAAGTAGGCTTTTTTACATTCAGAATATTTAAGAAAATTTCCGATAATTGTGAGCTAACTTTCAAATGTAATTTTATTTTAAATAGCATTTCTTAAAGGAACATATTTCCTTGTATTTTAAAGAATCGAGTAGTTAAAATAAACTCTTAACATTTGCCTTTGTTATTTTACAAGTACACGTGCAGGTTGCGAGATCCTGGAAGTCATATTCGTGCAACAGAGATTAGCATATTGCATCTTGTAACATCGCTAGCATTATGGGTTTGAGGCGGCAGACGTGCCAATTGTCTCTTGCCGGCGAGGAGCTTTTGCGCGTTGCTTATGGGTTTCTGCGAAAGAATTCAGGCAACAGGAACGAACGTTAATTATTGACCGGTCTTAGATCCCCAAAGGGTTCGTGGGCATCGTATGCTGGTGCTTGCTGACTCGGCTTCCGCTACCAGCGATAGCGAAACTCGTACCACCGATCACTGTACACGGCCCGTCCGGTGTTACGGTGAGTCGTAACTTGTCCGGCGTGGTACGTTAGCCCTTAAATGAATTGCGCGAAGCGGCCTTCAGGATTAGTCCATTTCGATAGCAGACAGCTCGTTACTTCATTGCCTCGCGCCAGCTCACAATTAGCATGGCACAGGGGATGTCGTGCGATGTCGACCACTCGTAACTCTCTATACTGTGTCTTGAACTGGCCTTGTTTCCACTCACATTCAAAAAAGGAATACGCGACAAGACGTAAATAGCTCTTAACCCCCTACAATAACGAGGCCGTCTTGCGACGAGGGCCTCAAACGGAATAAATATGGATGTGTTGCCCAGACGTCGATATAGTAATATGATTATTTGGTCCCCTCAGGGTTTCAAATTTTTTTTTTTTATTTAAGGAAATCTCATATGAGATTTATTAGAACGTAGTATACATTAATGATAGTATAAGTATTTATTCGCGGCGCACTGGTTCGATCATTTATGACATAGTATACATAGTATACATTGCATTGTGATACAACGTATATAAAAAAGCAAGAACATTAAAGAAGTTAAACAAAAAGGAAGCATTATTAAAATAAAGACACGCGCCTTAATATTAGGATCTGTTATTAAACAACTTATATCTAACGGCAATTGACAGTGGATCGGAATCCAAAAAAATTGAGCCGTTGGTTTCCTAGACGTCGATAATTATACAATTCTTAATATTTGTAGACAAATTTTAAGAAAGTGGAATTAAACTTTTGAAGTCCTGCTTTGAAATATTACTTGATCGTTTCAGAACGCAGGTAGCTACGAATTAGAACCTCGAGGTATGTTCTACGAAACAGTAGTATCAGTTTGTTTATTCATCCAACATACACTCAACTAGTACTAGAAGCGAGAACCAGCTTCAGTCATTACTATACGTCGGTCAAACTGTACGACTCTACTTTACACACTTGATCGTCGAAGTTGGAAAAACCCGCTAATATGGCCGCACGGCTAATTAATTACCCACTTATCTTCATCCTTCGGGCTCTCGTCCATGCTCTATTCTCGTTGCTTGCCTTCCCTGACACAATGGTTAATAAGCTTTTAAAGCAGTCCTTTGGACTTCAGCTTGTCTTTGTGCATGTAAAATCTCGAATTGCTCCTTTTCGTTTGTTGGCGTTCGTTTATATTCAATCATCGTGCGCAATAAAGCTGTTGAAATAAATAAATAAGCTCGGGATATGTTGACAGGACAGGATCATTGGCTCTGATGGCCTGTGTGTACACCTCTGTTCATAAGTTGTGTTACAAGAGATAAAGCAAATCTGAATCATTGCTTGGCTTGCATCTTAAGCTGGTGCTTGCATTTTTAACTATGTACAGCATTAAATAATTTATTTTCGACGAGTACGTAACACTATTTACGGTTCTGATTCGTGAGGTAATGTAAATATCAAAGTATAACTTATATTTATAAGACTTTAAATTTTTTGTGCAATTTATATCAAGAGTAATATTCTAAATTTTAAAATGTTCAGACAAGTTTTTAATAGAGGGATAATTTCCATGCATGTGCATAATGCGGGTCACACTTTCGAACTACTACATATACTTGCAATTAAAATTAATTAATTTTTATAGTACAGTCTATATAATTTATTTCTAAAATTCATGGATAGAAATTATAATAATCGTGAAACACATTCTTTCCCTTCAATGATGTTAAACCCTTCACAGTCTTACCGAATTACCATAATGTAACATATTATTGCTGCAATGAAGTAAGATTAACATTTCTTATTAGAACACTTAATAGTGGCATGATATTTTCTTTTTACATCTGTATATTTAGCTCGTTGTAAAAACGTGTCGACCAATTTCAATAAATCATAAACAAGAGTATATTAAGGCAATAAAGAACGTTTAATTAACGTTGGAGCAGTGGTAGTCTTTCTACTCTTTCAGCGTCTTTAAATAAAACATGTATAGAAACTACAGAATAATTCAATGAAATTAGAAAATTAGCGTAGGCTACATAATATCGACGAGAGATACTAGTTGTTTATGAGACTAGTATTCTAATACTTCTGACCGGGGGTGTACGGGACGGTCACGGGATACACGACGAACGTTGTCGGACGAGTTTCTTTGAATCGAAAGCGTCGTTGCTCGTCGTAGTCTTATTGTTCGATTAATTATAAACGCTACGGAAACGGTACTCCTCGGAGCGCGGCTGTTAATACGACGCGGCTGGTTGCACGGGGCCCGGCCGGTACATAAAGATAACACAACACCCGAGTATTTCTTAATTCGTCGGAAGAGTCGTTAACGAAGCAGCCCGGTCCCGGCTCGAAAATCGCTCTTAAAAATTCCCGGGCCACGATTATCGTACGTTTATCGCGCGCGATCTATTCGCGCTCGCCGCCGCTGTATAATCCTCGCGATACATCCGAGATACAGGGTGGGGCAATAACTTTGTCTACCTTGAATACGAACAAACGGTATACGAGATGTATCTACTAACTAGGCCAAACGATTATTCAGTTATTTATCGAAGATAGACAAAAAATTGTAGAGGAATACGTTTAGCATGATTTAACATGCTGTTTCATGGTGTAATGTGATTTTTTACGTACATCCGAGAACCTGCAGAAGTGGGTGTAATCGGGTGGGGATGATTATTCATGTAAAGATAAGTCGAAAACAGGAATAACATCGGAGAAAATCGAGTTTAAAGATTGCCCAGGTTCGTGCGCCGTGGGAAGTAGAATGGTTTGGTCGTGATCAGACGCATCAGACGATTTCTATCTACAGTAAAGATCCGAATACAGTATTTTCTCCATATAAGTTTCCAGCACGGGTTTGCTGAGGGACATTTATGCGCCAGGGACAGTATTCTTTGAGTTTTGCCGAACATAGAGAACGACAGCCGAGCTCGAGAGGCCTCGGTCGCCGAGAAATGTAAACATAGCTAATCCCCAACTTCTTTATTTTTTCATGGGACTTCGATGATCATATTTGTAGCATTTTTCTAATTAAAATCATGCCAAATATGATATAATTCTAATGATATTTACTTGGGTAATAGACAATTAAAGTTTCTGTGAAATGTTCAGTGAAAGGCTCACCGGCGACTGAAACTCCTTGCGCCCGAAACTTTAATTGTCTATTACATAAGTAAATATCGTCGGAATTATATCATATTTGGTATGATTTTTATTAGAAAAATACCACAAATATGTTTATTGAAGTCCCATAAAAAAATAATGGAAAATAGAGTAGTTAAAAATTAGGTGATCTCACCGATATATCCGAGCCACATGGTGTCATATTTCTCGGCTCTTAAAGAGGGTGCACCCCGCAGTAGTGAGGATAGATTTGGGATATTTATGGATAAAATACTGTACTTTCCGGAGTTCGAGGTCCTGTTTCTTGTCTAGGCCCACCCCCTCCATTGCCTGTCAACTCTGTGCCGCGCGAGTAGTTTCTGTCTGCGCGGTCGGAGCGTCAGTAAAAGCAAGTCAGGTTACGATTCCTTTCTGCTCACTGAACAGCCACCTAGACAAGAATCAAGGGATTACTGTAATAGCACTCGTATTCGCAGCATTTGCAAACTTGATTCCGGTCACACACTGCGCATCACATTTTTATATTTTTCCAAATAATGGAAATATTCAAGGTGTACATAGTTATTGCCCCACCCTGTATAATCCTTCTCGCCACGTTTGAGATATACACGCATCGAGATCGCTCGTCTTGCAATTACGAGATACGTCGGTGTTCGCCGATCCGACGGCGACAGGTCCGCTTGTTTATTTATTCCTGGCCGGGCTGAGAAAAAGAAATCGGACCAGAATTCAACGCGGTTGCGATGCGTATATTTAAGCGGGTATTAATCTTGCGCGCTTTCGTATAATTCACCCGTTCAATTTCGAAGAGGCCGCTAGCGGTCCTCGCATCTCGCCGCCATTTATCTACTCGTTAGCAACTGTTCGATTTCTGTTTGTTGCTGTTAACGACCGGCATTATGAATTCTATAAAATGTATCGCGGACCGTCGCCCGCCACGCGGCACCAATTCGTCGCGATACCTTGAATGGCAGCGAACGGATCGCCTCTATGTAAATGAGCGGCCGCAATTAACCGAGCGACAAGGAAAGAGAGACGCGATCATCATCGGTGGAAAGCTGCTTCTGTTCCCTGAATTTATCGTGACAACGGGGACGTAATTCGATGCACGATGATCTAAGGACTCCTTAAAAAATTATATTCACAGCTTCGTTCAAGAATACATCTTTATTGCATATTCTAAATTCAATGTACATGATTCTTAATCTTTGTGCATTGCGTAAAATCAGACAACAAATAAACTAAAACTAGCATGCTCGTAATTCAAATGTTTAACTTCAGATGTATATGAGTATCTTAAAAATGATTATTAACATAAGTAACCGTAAATACGAAGAACGTTAAATTAATCACGCAATTACGAGATGTGATTAAAGGGTAGAATTTCGTTGACATTAAATAGTTGCGTAACAATTAAAGTTTTCTAAATAGCGTACAGTTATCGACTACCAGAAGTTATTATTACAAAAATGGTACTTATTGACATTCAAGTGTAATTGACGATTACACGTTAGATTATTGAGTACAGGTTATGAATATACACGCTCCATTAATAAGATTTTCAGGATCTCGAGGGAACAGTTATGCAAAAGTGAACTTCCACACGTTTCCAAAAGCTGCCGAGAACTCGGTCTAGTAATTACAGGAGCATCAAGACCGCTTGATATGTAAATTTATGATAATACATTGCACCGTGGCGTACGCGATAATTAGCGATAATTTATCGTCATTTTTTACTCGTTAAATCGTCCTCGTAATGATCATTCTGCCATCACGAGATCGGTTTTTGCTTGCCAACAACCGCCTATGTTAATTGTGGGCTTAGCGTTCCGGGTTCGATAACTTAGACTTGTTTCTTTGTTCCATCTCTTCTTCGACGTTTAATTGAAACATCATTCGGCAAGGTACAGTCACGCGAGGTCACTATGAATATCGTCGGTCGTATATTAGTTAGGAATAGCCGCGGGAACATAATTTCACCGCGGGACGCGTCGGATTATCCTGCGATTCCCTTGGAAAGCTTGGCACGTGCCTAACAGGCATTCCATTGTAAATCGAGGATACAATGTGGTAGAATGTGCAGTGATGTATATCAATCATTGTGCTTTATCGCGGTCCGTTAACAGTTCGCAAATTGATATTGCTTATTTTATATCTATTTGAGACAGATTTATTTATGTAGATGGTTCAAGCTTCAAAATGAGTTAAAATATATTCTTGTACTATTTTGTTTAACGAAATCATTTATGAAAGAATTTAATGTTCAAATAAATCTAGGATCCACTGTTAATGTCATTATTTCCTTCTAATACGAATTACGTTAATTCATTGGACAGATCGTGCTACGTTAATTATAACAGTGCTTACTGCAGCCAATTTATTTACAAGCAAAACTTAGGTTTGTTCCACGTCACTGTCAAAAATCGACGATTCCAACAGGCCAATAGTTATCGCGAAAGGAGCACTAAAATCACCGAGTGTCACTTCGATACGTTCCCTTGTAAGTACACGCTGTCGTAGGCGAGATTCAACGTAAGTACAGGGAGCGCGATGGGCTCGGTCCAGCCGCCTATAGTACCTACAGTTAAATGACTGTATTATTATCGCGACGGTAATTGCGTACACTGGCAAAAGTCACCGAGAACCTGCCGATGGTCGCATATAATTAAGATCCGAGTTGTCAGCAGGCTACGGCTGTGTTTCCCGTTCCCTTCCTCGTGCGTGTATGCACACGCGTGCCGGTACGCGCGATCCTTTCACGTTCCACGCGTGCTTACTCGCTCCTTCCACGATTACGGTTCACCGGGCGTTGCATCGGTTGCTTAATCAATTCTGAGCCCGGATTCTCCAAGTTCCTACCGACACGGCGAACTTTACGCCGACCATTTAAATGGCCGTGAGTGTGGACTAGCCGCGCTCGATCACTTCTTTGTATACACAAAGTCAATTAACGCAGCTACTTCTGTATCTATTGATTTGTGGGTTGGCCGAGAGTGTTCCGGATGATGCAGCTATGTGTTAAGACGCACGTGTTAGGGATTTATGCTCGAGGAATGTGCTAGTGGAATCCGTTAACCGATTATTGTGACACAGTCTTCGGATTTTTTCTTTATTGGTGTTAATGGATTGCTGACCTTGTGTGTTTCTATAACAGAAATAATATTCTTCAATTTATTATAATTACTAAGAAATACATTTATATACAATTCTTGCTTTCAGCAATTCTTATAGGAAATATGCAATTTCTATTTTTCCTAACCTGGTATGATGTTGGAATTTCCATTTAAGAAACTGAAGGTCGCCTTTGTTACTAGAAAACTAATGGAAATATTGAAAATTGACAGTTGTAGACTATTGTAAAACATACTGTATATTCTTCCTGTTCCATTTTTTTAAAATACCTACTGCTTACGCGAGAAAAACGTGGGTCTAGTTAGAACATCGGATATACAGTGCAACGAGTGTACACACAAGAGGTTACACTCAGCGCGAAGAGATACATTGCTACCAAGCCGAAGCCAGACATGAATCAGTCGTCGCGGCTCGACTTCTTTCCCGCAGGTCCAACAAGTGGCATCATTTGAAAACAATCGTAACCACGCTAATATGCATGTATGTATGTAGTACATACAGCGTTCTCGTTCAGTCAAAGCAGAGACAAGTCACTTAGGCGATCCGGTTGTCCCCGGTCCGAGAACGTCGTCCGTGGCGTCATCGCATGACTCTGCAGCATGACGAAGGAGGGTGGCGTTGGCACGGGCTGACAACCACCTTTAACCTGGCACGGGTGCGAATGTACCTGTTCTCGGACCTGCCACTACCGATCGGCACCGATTTCGTCCGAACCGTCTTCGTGCCTCTTACCAAGCCAGATTTCCCCACCTGCCATACCCCTCGGCCACGGCAACTACGCTCTACCTACCTCGGTGGCAACTACCACGCTTACTTCGACTCACTTAACGCCGTGGTCGCAGCTTCCATTTGTATCTGATCTGTTACAGATACCGAACGCTGCTTACATACTCGTGAGATACTTAACTCACGGCCCACCTGACGATCTCGTTTCGCGCAGCTTCGAGTATACCTGCGATAAGCGTCTATATCCCGCTGGAACATTGTCCTATATTCCCTCGAGGATCCTCATTTGATTCTCCATTGTTTCCCATTTATTTTCTCGCTGCTCGTTTTGCACCTCCACACGTTCCTGCTCGGAAAGCGCAGGTGGTCCTTTTCTTGGACGCTTTTGTGGCAGTGCCGTTGCAAAATTGTTACTTTTAATCAAATCTTTGTATAACTTTTACTGTGGTTTATTTGGTACATTTTTCTGATTGGAATGATCCAAACACGACAGTAGTGTGGGACTCGGCTCCCCCCTTAGATGAAGTTGGGGGATTATCATTGTCTATAACGCATTCTATCGCCTATACCCACTAAACCCGTTAACTCATCGCCACTCCTGTTCTTGGCCTTCAACCTTAAACGGTATACCAAAGGTAGCAAAAGTAGACACCCGCATCAGCGGTGAATGGAATCAAAGAAGTGGCGAAAGAAGTTTCCTCGTACAACGGTCGATCCTCGTCGAAGGATTCGTGAGGGTACAAATTATTTCGGTGGAATTTCAAGGATCGGTATACTACGAATGCAAATAAGGGGAACGAGATCTGAATGCTTTCGAGGCTCCGACGTTCTGTGCACCGTGAAGTAGACTATCGTTTCGTGACCGAGTGCATGTTTACTCAGAAGACGCGTTCCCGGTCAAACACTTCAGTAATGGCCGAGCATTAATGCACGTTATACAGCCAGATGTCTGTGCGACCGAACGAACTGTGTACAACGCCTGACAATGCGCAACGCACGCTTACACCGTAATCGTGGCCACACAGGAATTCCACTTCCATAAATTTCTGTCTATGGTGGCTGGACGTGTCGCCTCGCGAACAATACTCGCGCCCGCTATGAACGGCTTCGTCGAACAATCGACACTTCTTTCTCGGAGGTCAGGAAAGGATCTGATGGCTTGTACGCTTCGTCGTGAACATGATGACTCAATGATGCACGCGATTGATGTTTCAATAACTGATAATGTTGTGCGCGGACAGGAACAAACGGAAATATCCTGCTGTAATGTCCTCGGAAACGGCATCCAGACATTTTCTGGAAATCATAAAATTAAATGTAATTATCTTTATAAATTACGAGTATTCTAAAAAACATAATAGGAATTAATTTTAGCAGCAGGTCGATCAATTTATACAAATCTAGCAAACGTTTGCAAGCATACCCAAAGATAGTTTTACTGATGAGTCCTCTAGCGGGTCTAGGACGAAACACTACCTTTCTTTTCCCGAGAACTATTAAACATTTAAGTAACAAAACGTGGCCTCAAGCAATCAGCTTCAAATCTGAATCGAAACGTTTGGGTATGCTTACAAACATTTGCTAGAGTTGTAGAAATTGATCGAACCTTGCGCTGCTAAAATTAATTCCTGTTATCTTAATATTACGATCGAGATAAAAATTACTTATAAATTCTCGAAAACGTTCGGACCTTGGTGGGGTTATTTCTTTCTCCAGATTCGCCAGAAAAAACGTAATTAAAATCGACGAACTCAATTAACTTGTTAACTCAATCTGAAACCTGTGTTACGTACATGGTCATTTAAACGTGAGCTTTTTATCAAAATGGATACTCATTCTTCAGCTGTTAGGTGACATTCCTTGGTAGGTAGTCAGCTCCTATTATGAGCTCATTCTAATTTGTATACGATGACTGAATCCTATAGATTGAGGACGATGCTCATCGAATTACTTTTGTAAGTGCATTCTTCTCTTGCATATTACCTAGATCTGAATTACTACAGAAATTCATTTCTGGATTGTATCGTTCACGTATGACAAAACCTCAACAAGTGAATGTGCACGAAATTAAGGATCGAGAAAAGAAAGCAGCGAGAGGAGATAAGCGGATCCGACAGAGTCGCAGCTAAAGAAGGGAAATACAACGGTGTCGTAGCGGACGAATGAAACTGGTTTCCAGACGCGTGTCATAAAAATATATCCACGTCGCAAAGACCGCTCCGGACCGACTCGTGACTAATGGCGGGACGCGGGTTACTTTTATCCTTTTACGGCGAAAAGCCGAAGTAAAAAATCGTGTACCCGTCGGGGATTAAAGGTTCTTACGTAGCCTAATAGCCCTTAATTGAAAGAGCCTTCTTGGTAGGAAAGATTTTTATTCGACGTCTTTATGCGACCTAACCTGGCACGCTAAACCGTGTGCGTTCTTATTAATTCACATAATTGTCCATCCGCTGGAAAAGTTGGAATGAAGAAAAAGCAACATGCATACTGATCGAATAATCTCCTCCTTTTCGAAGTCGCACAGTGGTTCGAATGCTAGCTGGACAAAGTCGAAAATTGCAAAAGAAGTACCAGTGTTATTTTTCTTCCAGACGATCAGAAACGTCTTCCTGTATACTAAAATTTTTTTGGTATTCATTTGGTATAAAAAAATGAACACTTCTTAATCGGATTATATAAAATTATTTTAATTTAATTTACAGTTTAGATACACGAAAATACAGTTTTATCCAGCTAGAGATCCAGCGTCTGTTAAAAAATAGAATGGTGCGATGAAGGGTGGCAAAAATGTAAATGTGAGTAACCGAAGCAACGATCGTTTGTGTAATGATTTGCGATTAAACTCTGTTAGCAGCGATATCGAGTATCCGGGCTGAAATTGGTAGCCAGCATCCCTCCTCGTTTAATTTCCTGATTATAAGCTGCCATTAATTTGATGAGCAGTAAATCAATCGAGTTCGTGACTGGCACCCTAGCAAATGCAATAGGAAGTCCGTCCGCGTCTTCTGGCTGAAGGGGGATAAGAATGATTCCGTGAATAAATCTTCCTGCCACCGTGCACTCAAAGCCCACGGTCCATCGTGATTTATGAATCAATTATTATCACTTTTAAGGATCCGGGGGCAGGGGACGCGAGCTCACCTAAAAGCCCGATAGTCGTCCGACACGGCAACGATTTCGCTAGAATGTAGTCGGCGCGCGTCGCGTCGGTTTACCGCTTCCCTGTGAATGTCATTATGGTAACTAGCGTTCTCCCGAGTGAGTCATAGGCGACGTATTATTCATTCGCTCGGCCCGGACACTTAAGATAGCAGTAACCATTCACGAACGCTTGAATCAAATTCCGTCGCGCGAAGATTATTCCTAGGGTAATCGCGACCTGATTCGAGACCATTAGAAAACGGATGGAACCCGTAGAAACTTATTGTTTTGAACGGAGTAAACATTTACGGTTGCTTCGTACGATCATGGTGTTGGCAGATCTTTGACAAGGGAGGACATGTTTGCATTTGATGTGAGGTACGTTACAGAAGGAATAAATGTCAAAGTAAGATTTACAACAACACTATTAGATATGGAACATATTTAAATCACCAATTTAAAAATGTCGAAGTACATTCAACATAAGAATCTTTCAAGAAATTAGAAATACGCAATCACGCCCGGATGTTAGGTCTGGCAAAGAACTCCATTCTGTATAGATCATCAGTTAGTCTAGTTCTATGTGCGTCGAATTTCCTGAAAGAATGTAACTTGCGTATAATAACCAGACATGTTAAATAATGTTCACACAAACTGTTTCCTGCAACATAATGTGTAGGGAGAAGTTATCTCCGAACGGTGAGAATACTGTCGAATGTCGCGTCGATAGTAAATGTAACGACGCGACGATTCGATATTAGTTACTTATTGATTTATTTTGCGTTCTTCATTACAAATAATGAAAATACGTGTTTGATCTCAGACGGAGATTTAAATGAGACAATTTAATTAACTGCATTCAAAATAATTGGAATTAAACGTTAAACTATAGTGTTTACGGACGTGTTATTTCTAGTTAAGACTTAATTCCTACAAATGTAAACTACGTTCAGCTGCATAGACTCCATTTAAGGGCCTGGGTAAGCTTAAATAAAAAAAACAAACATAAGAATCTTCGTTAAATGGATACTAGTGGCATGAAAGTTGACTGACCCCACGCACCGAACGTCTTAATCACATCGCCAGAATTTCGTTGATAGTTAAAACACCAGTCTATCCAGAAGCGTTCGACGGTCCACGTTTCACGCGAGTCGTTACGAATTCCTTTCGCGCGTTCCTGCCATAATCCCGGCGTCGGTGGAAGGTGTCCGAGCGTAACAACCACGCGCTGATATTTTCTGCGTCGCGTCGACCAGTAAAAAGTCGCTATAGTTCATTAAGCGTGTCGGCTCGAGGGACATAAAGGCGATAAAAGTAGCGTATTCAGGGATACTCGGTATCCGCAGAAATTCGTGGCGGATCGTACGCGCGCGACGGAACCGTTTCGCCGTAACTTTAACGACCTGTTAATTTCAGGAGCGTCTGAAACGCGCCCGATACCCTCGCGTATCTGCGTATTAACATATTAAGCGTCGGATTACATTGCAATATTCTTAGCATGTCAGCGAGGCTCCCGGCCGCCCTCTTCCCGTGTCCGGCGTCATATTTCAAAATTCATTAGCAGAAAAATACGAGTCCGCGGCGGCTAATAAGATCGGTATTCCGAATGCCGTAATTATACGTATCAGCGTGTTTCGGAATGAGACTGGTGAGTTAAACAGGCTGCCGGATAATCGGTTTTATAATATGTATGAGCGCGCGGGGCTAGTGTAAACGGAAAAGCATCGTTGACTACCCGTCGATTCTTCTATTTTGCTCTCCGTCTCTGTTTTCCGTTCGGATTTCCCATGGATTGAAGATGGAAAGGAGAGAGGGAGAGAGAGAAGAATGATCGGGCGCAGGTGCGTCAACCAGGAGTGCCAGGATAAGGAAAACCGGGAACGACTATTCACCGGCAGTATCGAGGAGCATCGATATCCCGAGCTGCGCCGACAAAAGCGGTCGTACCGCCGGGGACGGTGCGCCATTATTGCCTCCATTAGTCGTTAATATATGCAAAATATCCTTATTATGTTCGCCGCTGTGCGTGCGAGCCCCGTAGAAAGCGCGCGCTTCGAGAAACCCCCGTATCTACGCCCCATAAGCGATACGAATCTGTCCGCGCGGCGGCGTTGATATCACCGGTCGCGTCAGTCCCGATCGAGTTAAGCCTCGTCTTCTTCTAATTATTTCGTGCTCGACGAGCTGCCCGCTTATCAGAACCGATTCCCATTGCCGCGGTAATTTAACGACCGCCGCTTCTCCTATAACCCTATCCTCTCTCCTTTCCTTTTCAGGAATGATCGCCCCACCGCGGAATCAGATTTACAGACGTGTGTGCACGCCCGCCAGCAATCTCCACCGAGTACCATTCCGCGACGCGACGCGACGACTTTTAGAACCGTTCGCCGCGGCTTTCTTAAACGGGATTATCCGCTTCACGACCCTGCCGACTGAGATTTAATTAAGGTGTGACACTTTCCGCCGACGTCCCGTCGTAATAATTTGTCCTTATCTATGGGGATAACAGGGTAAGCTATGCGGGTGGTGTCCCCTTCAAGTCTTGACTCTCTCTCCGAGTCCTCCTTGTCTTCATTCGAGATCGTATTGATACCTTTCAGTAGACGACGCGGTGTTGTTTCGCAACCCTTCAACACTATGATGGAGTTTATTCATATCCGGATAATTTCCATGATAATTTGTACAAAATTCGCAGTTTAACCCTTAGCACTCGAGTGGCGCATCTAAGGCGTCACTAAAAATTTCTGTCCTATTATTAAAAATATTCCAGCATAAATACGTTTTCCAAATTGCCTTCCAGCATCCCGTGTATAAGGCAGGGCCCGCTAGATAGCCTTATTGATGAGTCCTCTAGCGGTCCTAGGACGAAACACCTCTTTCCTTTTCTTTCCCATTGTCATAAATGATCGAACCAGTGCGCCGCGAATAAATATTTATACTATTATTAAGATAAATTACGATCGAGAACCAATTAATTAATTTAAGTATTGTATGATGTATTATACCAATGTTATATCTACCAAATTTAAAAACTCATAGGGAGTGTAAATATTCTAGATCAGAAGAAACGTTTGATTTTTTAGTTAAAATAGCTCCGCGTGAAAAGGGTTAATAGTGAGTGTCGATGCGCCGCGAAGATGAAGAAACAAAATTCTTATAATAATCGAATAAAAAACCTTGCAATTTTCATAAATATGTCAGCAACACCCGAGGCACTTTAAAATACACAGCAACGAAGCGCAACAGGCAAGCGGTCTTCAACAGGTGGCGGTGTATCGACGCGTCCTCGGTAGACAGAGATCAGCGAGTAAAAATGGTTCAGTAGGGAGACAAGGTCGTCTCAAGGGCGTTTAAGACCGATTTTTATAAGTTGCACCATAACGTCGACGACGTGGTGGGTTGTTGAGAGTGAAACTGTCGAAGTGCGATCGTTCGACACGGAATATCACGTGGATGTTTTATGGTCGGCGGTCGGTGCAATGGGAAATCGTTGCGGAAGAGACAAGGAGTGCAAAAATCTGTGCCGTGTCGCGATGTGTTCCGCGGGTTAATGGCGAACGGGAGGAAGACATTTGCTCGTATGTATAGGTGGGCACGTAGGACGACAGTGACTCGGTCACAAATATTCCAGTGTCCGCTTCCGCGCATCGAGGCTCGAGGAGCCCGATCGTGCTCGCTGCCCGCTCGTAATTTCTCGAGCACACCCTAAACCGGCAGCCGTATATTTTTTTTCCACCGACGATACGGTGAACGTCGCCTCCGTTCCGCCATCCTGAGTCCCCGTGTTCGACCAGGAGCGCGTAGGAACCTCGAAATCAAATTCCATTCAACCGACTTCCACCGGTATTTCATGTATTCGTATCGCTCCGCGGGACGCTGGGCACCCGCCGCCTATTTCGAATGGACGTTTATGGGAAATCTCAGCCGATGTAGACGGTGTTTATGGAAATGCAGGGCAAAGAGCGAAAGTGAAACCGGCAAAGGTGAATTACTTGAGCAGTGGTGGGTTTTCGAGTGGACGTCTCTATGTCTTATTTACTGCCAGTGTCAGGTGTAGACTCGCCAGATCGGGGAAATTGATTCGAATCGAGGGGAAACAGAGGTGTGGGGGAGTAGTGTCGTAGACGGGGATGTTACTATGGGGAGACAAGTCTTCGTCTAACCACTCTAAATAAAGGATCTACAATAGTTATTCCTTTCTTGATAATTTTACTGAATTGAAGATGATACAATAACTTCATAAAATCTGCAGTCTACTTATTATCAAAAGATATAAAAGACTGTATTGATCCGTAGATTCTGACCTCAAACAAATTAATAATACATACGGAATAGTTAATAATACGTACTAAAATATTTAATAACAAGAAATAATGCTTTCATTAAATTCTGAGGAAACAGCTCGTAACACTTCATTTGGTACACCCTGTATAAAAATAATACAAAAAATATCGTTCACTGTACTTCCTAAAAGGTTGGAGACATTACAAAACCAAGAACATTGAGTAGACAGAGCAGATAATGAAAACAGCAAGAAATATAAAAGAAACATTGCTGTTGCAACAGAAGTGGTCGCTGCACACCCTGTATAAAAATAATACAATATCGTTCACTGCACTCCCTAAAAGGTTGGAGACATTACAAAACCAAGAACATTGAGTAGACAGAGCAGATAATGAAAACAGCAAGAAATATAAAAGAAACATTGTTGGTGCAACAGAAGTGGTCCCTTTTCCATTAACCATGGGGTGGTCTCGCAGCTGGCGAACAGTAGTAGACACGAAGCGTGGTCAAGTTCGCACTAGCGCACACGTTCTCAGGCGATCCGTAACTTTCCATATACGTCGGTTCGTAAAAGCCAGCGAGCAATAATCGGTCGAGCCTTTAAAGCATCTGAACGTTATTGGCGTAACGACGCACGCGGGCATCCCTTAAAACATGGAAGGTTTTCAAACCGAATGAAAAGGACCGACTGATAATCGCCGGTTTATCGTTCTCGCCACTCGCTGGTCACTTATCGTCTGATTGATTCGTGTTCGCTCTTCACCTTCCACGCGGCTCTTGCTTTCTACTAAAGAGTTTTTTTCTCGCGTCGCATTAAAGTCCTGACAATCGCATGAATCATAGAAACATTTATGTCCCGGCAACAGAGAACTTTCACGCGTGGCAATCTTGAAATTGGAAGTTGGTGGGTAGACTCTTAACTCTTATATATTCCTAGAAGATTACTGATTTTATAATTTATGCAGGATGTTCATTTTAACTCGAGCAGCTGAACCATTTCCGCTTCTATTGAAAGTAAGAAAAATTTACTAAATAGGATGTATATGGTTTTAAGACGTGCATCTGATAAACGTAATTTTATTGTACAATTTTTTACTTCTCAATGATTGTATTGGGGATCAATGTAGTCGTTTGAAATATGAGATGACGGATAAAGTGTAATCGATCGAACAGTTACATTGAAGAAATTTAGCTGGGATTCTTCGGACCTCGAGCATCGACTTTGTAGGTAAAAGTCGATTCCAATTTCAAAAATTGCATATAAATCAAGCAAAAATATTTATGGGGTGCAATTGACTTGCACCGGCTTTGCATTGCACAACTCGTATGTACGCGCATCGAAGACAATAATTCTTTCTTCTTCGAAGAACGTATTCAGAAAAAGGTAACATTGGACAACAAAAAAGATCACACGGCATGGAGTTCTGATCATAAGGAAGAACCAAGCGACCCATATCATCATAGAAGCCGCTCTGTGTTTCATGGTACCTTACGAAACAACTGGCGGGGTGCGGGGGAGGGTTATGCGAATACTTCTGTGACTCAGAGTATCTCAGTGGGATGGAAAAAAGGGGGTGGGGGCTGGGTGGATGTAGTTGGTATGTGGTCAGCGGATGGCGAGGGCAAAACGTGAAGAGGAAGAAAAAGACGGCGGAGAAACGAGTGAGGCTATCTACCGACTGTACAGGGTTCGCCCTCGCAAATCACACCGGTGTATGCATTGAAATGCGAAATGGTGCAGACCGCCCAGCTACCATAACTCCGATTAGTTAAGACGCGCTTCGGCAATGTAATGCATGTGTGCCCGGATCGGCAACATGTGTTATATCCTGTGTCGTCACATATTTACGAGGGTAACGCGTTCGCAACAGTAATTCGAGATGCGGGTTTTTCTTTTCTCAGACGAGCATCTCGTCGTTTAATTAATCGTAGTTCCCTGTTTAATATACGGCGAGTATTTGCATACGAGATGTGTTCCGCGATTCTGAAATTGCTTGACGAATGCGCCAACTGCAGCATCGACATCGATCAAACTTGTATCACTAGTTGGGCTCTCATACTAAGCAAAAATTCATGCTATGTATATTCATTCGGCGTTTCAGAGTTTTCTATGGATTGCAATTATTTTTGCGATAAAATGATTGCTTATGCAAATTCGAAACGTTGTAGTCCAACGTGTTCCGATCGATTTTATCCCAGAACTTATTACAGCGTTCTATGAATCAATGTTACTTTGGTGTTGTGTGGAACTTTACTGACCTATTTAGAACGGCTGAGAAATATTACAATTGTTCGTACACATCATGTAATCGTGGCATTACTGGTGAATGCAATGCAAATAAAAAAATAAGTAACTATTTGTGTAAAAGTCAATGTCCAGTTTGATTTGACATAAGACCAAAAAGATTTAAATTTTATAGGTTAATCTAGGCTTGTAACTCGGAACTGGAGGCAGATGGGGAGATGTAATTTCGTACACTTGTCAAATGCTATCATGTCTCAATATTGACAAAACATTAATCTTCCAGCATTAATAGATTCCGGGATATAGGACTTCAAAAATCACTAAATTTGTCACTGACTGACTGACTGACTGATTGACAGATCATTAAAACCTTTTGAGTACTTCCTATTGACCTACAAACTTGAAATTAAGTACATAGGTCCACCATAACAAACATTCAAAGGAATATTTTATAAATCAATGGTCATAAAAGGTATAAGGTAGCGGCCAAGTTTGAATAATTTAACCCTTCGTGTAACTCTTTAAAAATTAAATAGCATTCTTTTAAACTAATTTTTATAAACGCTTTTTTTAGTATTGCAAGAGTCATTTTTTTAGTATTTTGTTTGATCTAACAATTTTTTACGTCCATAGAGAACTTGACTCCTGTTTACAAGATGTTTTTCTTAGGATTGAAATTGATCGAGTAGAATTTCATTGTCCATGATAGTTTTATCTAAATTCTATTGAACTCCGTAATTGCTATTTCTCGAAGATTTTTATCGAATCTAAATTCTCAAGGATCCTCAGTCCAAGAATAATTATTAGTACATCATTAATTCATCGGTAACAATGGATCCTTGCAGACACTGCAAGCACTGATCGCAAAAAGAAGAATCTTTAAACCTTCTTTTTTTAGAGGAGGTTTGCAACCACCCGCACAGTCTCTTATCGTCTGTGGCTCGTACGCCTTCTGGCTTACCGCTTTTAATATCCGGTAATTGCTTTCCGTTTGCGGCCTGCGGTGAAATATTTCATACTACACTAAAAGGGAAGTCACAGTGGTTCGTCCACTGGGAGGATTATCGGGCACGAAGCTCTTAAATAATTTCGTGGTCGCATTAACAGGTCGGCTGCCACGCGAATCTCATTTCACGTTAGTATTATTTGCTTTGCTCGTACCAGAGATAAGTGGTTTTAACTACCATTTGAACATTTTTCTCATTTGACCATCGGATGTAACTTGCTTCATCTACATTCTTGTTGAAGAATTTCTATTCGATTACTATACAATATTTTTAGATTAATTTTTACATTAATCATTTTTACTCAATATTTTAATCATTGCCACTATTTAATTTGTTCGACAGTAACTCGAAGAGAAATTATGCTACTTTATAGTGCCCACAAGCAGAAAATGTTCAATTTTCACGCAAACGGAGCACGAAAGCAAAAAAGACAAGCGCACTGTACATTATGATATTATAAAGTAAAAGATTCGCGTTTTTAATACTCGACTAATTATATGTTTCAATTTCCGGGCACTTGTATGATAACGCGCACGCATGAATCTACATATACCGAAACCAGTTATTATCATTTGCAACTCGTGTATCGAAAAAGTCGTATTTTTTTCACCGCCAATTACTCGATCGTCCGTGTATTAAAAACGCTTGAAATTAAAACACAGATACGTAACACACTGTGTACAATTTGAGCGTGAAATAGGAACCCGAAGCCAATACACTCGAAACAGGAAGAACGTGAATTCAAGAAGTACTCGGGCGAAAGTTATCGATGTTGCTACTACGAGAGAAATTTATTTACCTGCAAACTATACCGGGACTGCTCGTTTCATTTCTCCGGCAACGTGACGTTTCAAAAATATTCGTATCTCTCGGCGCCCGTAATAACTTAATTTACCCGAGGGAATATCGATACGAAAAATTTACTTGACACCCGGCGAGATACTTCAGAAATTACATGCCCGTTACACGGCGTTAGTTATTCCTGCGCTGGCCGTTCCGTTTCCCGCGATAGCATAATTTCGCAAGAAGTTTCGTGGTATTGACATTTCGGAAAGTTCGCAATCTGCCTCGTAAATTTCGCCGGTATTTCGGCGGGCCTCGCGCGAGCGCTGTCGTCCACGGGGCCCAGGGTACGCGTGGATGCTGCTTTATCAAATATTTCGTGGCCAAGCTGTTTTATCTGTCGGTTATCCAGGATTCACGGGACAACGACCGGGGAAAGATAAAAAACCGGGCGAGAACCGGGGATAAGGGGCGCAGGTTTTCCCGGTCGGAAGATCCGAGGGTCAACAGTTACCCTGTCGACGGCCAAATGTGGACTGAGGGGGATACTTATGCGACATAGCGCGGTTTATAAGGACGCGTGGTCGTTGTCGAATTGTCTTCGGCGAGATAAAAAGTTGATATGTGTACGTTCCGCGCGAGGGGGTACAGATAAAAGATCCTCCCAGAACGCTGTACGTCTCGGGTACCGCCATCTTAAATTGGTTTTACAAATTTATCACCCGACCCTACTCTCTATGACACCCTCGGACACTGTACCGTTGTCTTTACTTGTTGCTCGGTCGTCCGATTTCCTAGGGAACCATCATTTTCTTCCGGACCGACGACGACGTCGCGACGCAGCCAGATAGGCAAGTCGGGATTTACGATGCGATCGACGATATCCTTTGATCTGTAACCCACGTGTTCTCTCGGATCCTTTCGAACTGGTTGGAATTTGCGGTGGCGGTTCCGGATGTGAGTTACCGCCAGTCGAAATGGAGAAAGATCATCGTGATTGGTTATCTGAACTATCGTTAACAGATCGCGCGGTGGGAGAAGAGGCTCTGTGGTTGGGACGATTATTGGAACAAGATAATCTGTGGCTTGAGTGATTCGAAGATAATAGCTTTTGGATCTGCTTTGCATTTACCAAATACTTTTAATACGCGGGTGAGGATAGGATAATCACGGTCAGCGGGAAATAATGGTCGGTATTATTTAAAAACCGACGCATCGCAAGTTTTTAATATTTAAATTAAAAATTAAAGTTTCCACAATATTAACCTTCCGGTATTCGCGGTTTCTGCCAGACAAATATGTAGGAATATCGAGAAATCGAGAATTGAAAACAGCGGCATTTCTGAGTGTGAGTGTGTGTGAAGATGTGTGAATGCGTGTGAATGTGCGTGAGAGTTGATGTCTGCTGTCTTTCGTTTGATGTATTGAAAGCTATCAGTTGTCTTCTGTACGTCAAAGAGAATTGACATAAATAAATTATTAAAATCCTTCAAATATAGTCGCACTGTACCACTCAGATACACATATGTTTAATCAGAAAAAGAAAGCAAACTTATTTGTTTAGAGTGTCGAATCATATTCTTACACTACAAATTTAAATAAATAAGCCAATTACGCATTATTTTTTATTAAAAAATACATTCAACTTGCTGTTTTTTATTTGATATTTCACACGAGCAACGCAACTGTGAGATACGCGCGAGTACCGGAAGGTCAAGCACGAGCGTTCTAACTTGCATAAAAATGCACAGTCTATTAATGATATCTTCCAATTTTTACTATAAGAAATTTCCTAGTTTGCATACATATTTGCGCTCTGCTTCAACTTTAATCAGAAAGCGCATAAAATAATTTTAGTTCCTTTGAATAAAGTACGAGATCGTTATCACCATAATTATAACGCTGATGCATCTGACACACAGACCATCGAGTTTGCCAATATTAGACTCTTTATGGATGATCCACACACAATTCCGCATATTTTATTTACAACCTTCGCGCAGATCCCGTGCTCCGCTCAATTTTATTACGACCCGTTGCACTTTCGTCGTATTCACGGTATCGCAATCTCGCAGAAGCCCGGCAAAACGAGGACCGAACACCTCGAAGAGTGATTTCATTGGTCAAGCGGTACCGTTGCGGATCCTTTTAGCCTCGGCTCTTTTACAGGTGATTTGCTGGACCGATCGGTGTCGAGATTGATAAAGTCATGCCGTGGCTGGCTCCGTGTCAGATTGATGTCGATCCTCGTTGCCGAAGGAGAACACTTGGACGGGCAACATGAAGACGAAGGTTTGAAGTACCTGCAAGTAGAGGTGTTCGATTCACCTGAAAGGATCGATTCAGAACCAAAATGTGTAATCGATTCTTTTGACCCCTTGCCTTACATCGATTCGGACTGCCGATGAAAGTTTCAAGCAATTTTATTTAAACATTATTTATTTTCAGGATATTACAAATTTTTATTCCCGGCGCAAAGGTTCGATCATTTACTACAAGTATAATTACTGATATGTCACCATTCAGCATGCACGCATTTCTCAAATTGCCTTCGACCATCCCGTGTATAAGGCATGGCCCGCTAGATATCCTTACTGATGAGTCCTCTAGCGGGTCTAGGACGAAACACCTCCTTTCTTTTCCTCGTATTAAAACATTTTAATAAATTCATTCAAATCCGAATCCAGCGTGATCGAACTTTTGTGCCGCGAATAAAAATTTGTAATATCCTGAAGATAAATTACGATCGATAAGCAATTAATTAATTATTATTTATTTTCTTTAAATCGATATAAAATTCTATATTTCTGTCGTTAGAGAAAATACAGATACATCCATGACCTTGAATCATTATAATCACTAAATGCATAAGGAAAAGAGGTTGTCGTATTTTTAAAAAAATGAAAGTGACTAAGATTTCTAAAACACATTACAAAAGCAAATATTTTTATGGCATCGTGTGAGCCTCACTGAACCACTCACCTTGTGTTTAAGACAGTCGGCGATATTTGAGGTGCTAACGTTAGGTGACTCACCTTGTATATGTCTTCTAGAGAAATGGAAGCTTTTCACTTATCCACAAAAAGGTCCACTTTTCGACTCCGTCTGACAGGTGTAGTCGCTTAACCAAAAGAATCGATCCGTTAAACTCTTAAGAGTCGTATCGGAATCGACGCAGCCAGCAAGAGGCCAGAAGAAGGCTAAGTGTGAAGCGGAGGGGTTATGGTTAGAGGCGGCGTGATCGGTTAAAATTCATCGCAACATAAATATCGTCCACGCCCAGGTAAACTCGGTGAATCGCGGCGGAAGCGTCTCGTTTCATTTTTCCCTTGAAGAGGGTAGTAAAGGACGCGGGCCGCGTTATTAATATGTAAAAGGCATGGTCGTAGGGGTCCAGCTAAGAGTCGATCCGCCGATCGTCGGAGGCCAGGCCAAGCAAAAGCTGGCAAAGGCGACGAGGCAGGCAGGCAGGTTGAACGGCGAAACACGGGTAGGTAGCCTCCTCGCGCCGAAAGGAAAAACGAGCAGAAAATCGGGAACGCAACACTGATTCCTGCGGTGGTACAAGTCGGTGGAAAAAAAAGTAGAGGGGACGAATAAAAACGAGGAGAGGAATGATAACGGTCGGAAGAAGCGGACATAAATATTGTCCACGCCCAACCCGTGAATTCGCAGCCTTGCCGGGAATTTCTCTCCTTCCATCGGCGCCTTTTCTCTCGTGCGGAGAGGAGAGCCATCCGTGGTCGTCGTCTTCGTGGTCACCTCCACCACTACCATCGCTGGCCACCGCCACTGTCGTTCTCCTCGTATCACCGTCACGGGTGTCCACCGGTGTCTGCCACCACTACCGGCCGTTTGATCGTCATCGCCACCATCGCGAGCCGGCGATCGCCATTGCGGCAAAAACTAATAAAACGAAAGGAAAGCGGCGCAGCGCGGCGTGGCACGGCGACGAGCAACAGCCTTCTCTCCGTGGGGAAAAGAGAAAGGCCACCGATGAAAACGACCACGATGGCGAGAGAAAGACCGATCTGGGCGGAGGGTATCGTATCTTGAAGAAGAAGAGGGGCCTCAGGTTCTCAAGGGAGCACCGGCCCTTCCGTTGGTGTGGTCCTATTGAAAGGCGAAGGTAAATTTACTGCCCGGGTGGAAAGGGTGAAAATTTACTACTGAACGATCGTCTACGGGTCCGCGAACCCGGGCCTTCGACGCTAAAACTTCGCCGAAAATCGAATAATGATGCTTTCGGCCGCGTCGGAGATGCCAGCTCCGCTTGCATTAGGTGAATAAATAACCGCGAACCCCGTACAGCCCGCGGTGGGAATTTATTTAAATTTTTACTGGCCTATAAATAAGGGCTCCTCGCTATTGTGCCCGTCGCCGTTATCGGCCAGTGACGCGGACTCCTGATCGACGCTCGATTTATACGGTCCTCTGGTCACTCGGTGAATCGCGAAACGAATTTGCCAGGATTATGACGTTCCACGCCAGGACGCATAGATTCTCTTTCATGGGAGATTGTTAAAACGCTACGGACAGTTCTCGTGTCGTTTTACGGCCGGTCTGATGCGAGAATCTGGAAAGTTTAATGGCGTTACTAATAATAATCGCGATTCCCTTCGTTATCCTAAAGGTTTACGAGTAATCTATGGATCCTTTGGTGTTCTGGACGTCGTCGGGGAAATGAGAATGAATGACCGTGCAGCTGAAACCAGTTGGCTACCTTTCAATCCTGATTTGGATGTCCCTGTTAACAACAGGATTTACTGTGATGCAAAAGCAACGTATACCTCGCGTCAACAATAGTCAATGTTTATTGGAAAAAATTCTGTACGACATAAAAACCACAGAACTTATTGGCCGACCTACATCGTAGAAACTAACAGCGTAACATTCGCGGACTTTCACGATACTCGAAAGGAAAATAAATCACTGTTTATCGAAATATTCCGGGAATGATTGATGAACAAATACTGTTCCGTCCAGCTGTAACATAAATCTCTGGCCGTTGTACAAGGATCGAGGAATTGCAGCGATTTTTGTTTACGTCCGACCGTTCGCGCGGCTGATTGGTTTTTAAATACCGCGTGTTTCGATGTATCAGTAGATTACGCCGACATTTGGCGAACGACCGTTCGATTCGGTCCGTAGCGCCGCGCCGGATATCCCCGATTTATAAAACCGAGGAGATCGGTATCGGTTGGTATATTCGATTGGCCCGGCCGGAGAGCATCGATTACCTAATTGGGAAAAAGTTAAACGCGAGTCCCGGAGATCACGCGATGTCCCGGAGATCTTAACGATCGCGTCGCTAACGAGATAGGCCAGTTCTAGGTAGTGGCGCGTTAACGATGGTCTCCCACCGTCCGAAATATTTTATATCCCCCGGATACCTTGGCCGGTGGATCCACCATTAATTTCCGAGGCACCGTCGTTTCGCGCCTAATAAATGTTCCCTTGAAAGAGTCCCGGGATCGTCAACGCACAGTCGATTCGATAATTTACTATTTTCGCCGCCGTAAATAAGCGCATCGGTTGCCACGTTTATAGCGTCGACCCCGTAGAACCACGGGGTCCCGCAACGAAAAGGATCATCGCGAAATAAGCCGGAATAAAACCGAGAATCATGGCGTCCCGGTTCGATTACATGTCGGTCCCTTTTATATCTCGTCTCTCTCTCTTTATCTTCTTTTTGCTCGCAGTCCACCCTTTTCTTTTTGCCTCATAGAAAACAAAAACAGGAAAAGAGCAGAAACAAAACTCGGCCAGAAGACAGCACAAAGAATGGCTGGACGATACCATCTTTGTTAGCGAGCGCAGTTGACGGTGAAAATGGTAATAAAATGTTCGCTAGGCTCTTTGCCGGTCTCGCCGCGAATTTACGGGCAGATCGATCGTAAAATACAAGGCTTGTGAAACCGAGGCAGCAATAACTTTCGTTCGGTATTCACCCGTTCCGATGAAATACGCGGAAATTCGAGCGTAACTGTCAGCCATCCGATTAACGCCCGGAGATTTCCAAAATGCCGAGTTTATGCAGACGATCCCTCGCCGGTTTGTATGCAAATCCTCTAACCTTTGAAACGCCGTGAAATCACAATGAAATCCTTCGATTCGTATCCATCGACTGCCATTAAAACTAACGTTACACGGAAAATCGCTGGCACTTTGTCTTCCCATCGAACCGTTATGCCAGGGAACAGAACCTCGTTGTCCGTTTCAACTTTATTATCTTCTAATTACGGATCCGACCACGGCGCCCGTAAATTACAAACCACGGATCTGGTCACGCGTACAACAAGCAGTCCCCGCGATACTGGTTCCTGGAAACCACTTAATAAATAAATTACATCGCCGGTTCGTGTTCATTTACTTCGCTTCGTACATTTAACGAGCCCCGACAAAGAGTAGCGCAAAATCGAGTTAGGCTGTTATCGGCCGAGACTGCATTTCTTTGAGACTGGTTGATGCGTTATCTTCGGCTTGTGAAACTAGTTATCTTCGGATATTGAACCCGACCATGGGTTTCTTACGAGACGCAACTGGACTCGCAGAAGTACCCGCTGTCCGTAACTGTGCTGTCTTCCGGCGGTAATGTAGTTGGCTTCTTTGCCGCCTATTGGACAGCAAGAGTTCGGTGCGTTTTTCGATTTTCAAAAACGATTCTGAGTTTAGCCATTTTTGGATGTCACAGACGTCTCAGGTTTGCGGAGTCTTTGCGATCCTGGTAACGCAGCAACACTCGATCGAAGCTCTCAGTCTATAAACTTGTTTAACTCCTTGTCTACCACGGACAAGATATCTCGTCAAATACGTTTATCGGGAAGTATCGGGACGCCAGATATCTCGTCCGTTTTATCCAAAGGTTTAAACGAAATAAAGTATTCTAATATTAATTAATATCTTAAATGTCAATGATTAATCGACTTGTCATTTATGTTTGCAGTTCTCTACTATTTTTCAATTTTTCCTTAATTCATCAAATAATTCTTTCACTTGAATGTGTCATATAATATCCATAAACCGATGTCGTATTTACGTTAATTGTGGCATAAATGTTGTTATATATATTTTGTCTTATGTTACGTCTCCCCAAATGTTTATAATAATGACGTGTATCTGTCCTAAACGTGTGAATCGGCTTCTTATAAAATTAGCCAGTGAAGTAGCTTTGGCGATACATTTCCATTCTAACAATATTCTATATTGTTACATATTGACAATAAAAGTAACGATATTCCGTATCGATACAATTACCGCTCATTTACATATTCGTGTCTTGATATCAACACGTGTTACCTTTATTTTGATTGACAATGTATTAATAAATATAATTTAGTAGTGATATTTACGATTTTATAGCTTAAGTATTGGTACAGCAATAGATCGTTACATGAAGCATCGATATCGATATCGTATTCATGTATCGAACTTGAAATTATCGTAAACCCGATATATTGTTACTGTATCGTCTTGCGGTATGACGTGATCGTTTAAATTATAGAAGACGTGTCCCATTCTTACTGTTTACTGAAAGTTTGCTGGTTAAAAGAGGGGTATAATTCGCAGTATAATTTATTATTATTATTGTTCATTATAGAAGGGTAGAATCACATTTTACATAAGTATTTACAAAGAAAAGAAAAAAAGAGAAAGAAAGAAGATTATTTATCTAATAAGAAGGAAAGGACATGCGCACAAAGATAAAGAAAAAAAAATAATACTGGTACAATCGATAGGTATTATCATATAATCCTGCGTAGTTGCATTTAAATTTTGCAAAGATTCAATGAAAAAATCAATAGTGCTATAAATAGTGCATGATTTTGCATTAATGCGATTCACTGAATTGATTAATCCATAAGTAGATTTCGCTTTAAGTAATTATTAATTAAATTAAAAATAATGTATTTCTATGACATTCGTTTCCTCGCGTTTTGCGTGGCAATTCGGTAACACCATTCGGAGTGTCCGGTTTATACGTTTTTTGTTCTGCAATTGAATTCTATGGTGCGATTAAATTTCCTTGACTGTTTTACAAACCGTAAAACGGAAGTAACGTGATACCATGTTTGCTGTCGGTGTTGTGTTCTATCTGAATCAAATTTTTTGTTCGCCGTGCGAGCTCTCGAACAGTTTCGAGCGTCATACGGAAATACCGTCGTATCTGCGAATTCAATGACCATAAATTAACAAATAAATTTATTCGTTTATTATTACTTACACTCTAAATATGAAATCTTAGGCTTTGTTGCAATACATATTTTCAAAACTTCTTTGACCATCTGCAAATTAATAATTATTATTTAGAACATTAGTTGAAATCCACATTTTGACAAATATATTTACACGTTCAAAGTTAATTTCTTCAGACGAAGAATTTCTGAGAAGAGTTTAACTTAACTCTCTTTCCTACTGTATATCTGAATGACATAACGTCACTCGGAGAATCGCACTATAAACCGAACGTGCTGAAATACATAGGAGGCACATAAATTCGACGACAGATAGATTCTCTTGAAAATGTTCTCCCCATAAATCCAGTTCGTCAGTCCCTTGAATACGTGACGACTATCAGCACGGTCCTCGATTTTATTACGTTTTGACGACAAAGATTTTAGCAATCGTAATATGACATAATGAAATTTGAGCGGTGTCGAGCGACGAAAAGCGATTCTATGGCGCTCTCTAGGTAAATTCTTGCGAACTGTAGGGGGCGGGATCACTCTGCCTTCTCTTCTTCTTCTTTCTACTTGTCGCCCGTCGAAATGTCGTCACCTCTATTTTCCACCTTCGGCTGGGCTTTCTTTGCACGTCTGCAAATCCTCTAGTCATGTCTCGGAATCGTAATCGAAGAGATGTCATATCCTATCCCCGGCTGTTCAATAATGTCTTCTATTATTCCTTACCTTTCAGCTTTTTTCCTTGCGATGACGATCAATACTGAAACTCCAGGAAAATCATTGCGAAAGATTTCACAATAGTCTCCGGCTATCGTATCACTTGTACATTTATCTCGAAATTAGGAATTAAGACTCAGATGTGTAAAAAATTAAAATTTGTTGAGACTGTTAACCAAAAATTTGATATATTACCATTGATGTCAAAATTCATATAATTTTTGTCAAATTTTTCTTAATTATTAAATTTTAAAGAAAAGAAAGATTATTGCTGCATGATTTTTATCTTATTCAAGATATTAAAGAAGGAAAGAATTTCCTACTGGATTCTTGTTTTTGAGACTGAAGTAAAAATTTATATTTTGCATAAACATTCGTAGTCTGTAATCTCAAGTTTACAGTACTGGTCAGAAGTTAACTGCTATAGTATTAATAATTATGAAAGATTTAAAACGATCAAGCTAAAATTTAATATTTTTTATATAGACAAATCTGCGAGACAAAGTACGTTTGTCGACGCGGGCAGAAACGTTTAATTTAGGCGTGTCACTCTTAATCTATCAAGGTTTTATAGGATGGGGTATTCTATTCAAAGAGAATGCAATATTCTTCGGTAACGTGGCTTACACCAGCGACCACGAATAAAATTCGCAAGAACCGAGGATCCTGGTGAGGGTGGATGGCGGAAGAGGTTCAATGTCTTGCGCTGGATCATCGATCACGTCCCCCGGAAGGGGAACCCTTTTCTGGTCTTATACGCCACTCTCTCGCTCATTGTCAGGTGATTCCTCTCCACCCCTGCCAGTCTCCGGCACCCTCATGTTTCGTCGAACCGGAAACTGGATCATGATAGTAGGATTCCCTTGTTTTTTCGGAAAAGAATATTTTCAATATTAATTACTATGACCTTAGCATCTGCTACAAAAAGTATGCAGGTTTATATGATAATACGGTAATCTATACGTCAAAATTTTATCGATTCTTGTAAACCTGTAGTTACTTTGGATTTTATAAATTTTCTTGTGGAGTACTGGAAAATACATTATTGGAACACATATACATTTGTTACATGTATTGTAAAATCAATTAAGTATTTCCAATGTGAATAATTATTTCAAATCAATCAATTGAACGCAGTTTAGAAAATACTCTATGAAAATATTTTACTCAGTACTGAGCGGATAATGATAGTTTTTCGGAAATCGGTAATTGAGTGTGCCAATAGATTTTGAAGCCATTGTGTTTGGGTGTTCTGAGACTCTTCATGGTGCGAGTGCTGCGCCTTCGAATCGCGTCGGCCGTGTTCTTTTACGTGTTTTCCGGATGGCCGGAGGAAAGGTGGAGAGACGAAGTCGCGTGATGGCATCCCCTCGCTTGGTAAATAAATTACCCCGACCTTATCAGGGGTAATAGGAGCGCGCACGACACAGATTGGTCGGTGTTGGGCACGCGAATTAAAAGTTACTGGCCCGCCACGGCTCGCAGGTTACGGGAAAAGCCGGCATGAACGCGACAACAAGCACCTATCGGCCCCGGTGTTTTATTCAAGATTAGAACAATCCAGGACTATCCCTCGGATCGTATCGCCGCGTGTAATTATTTATGCTTATCATCGCAGAAATTAGAGCCGCCGTTATTATTCTGCGTGACGTCTCCCGCGGTCCCTGCGGCCACCAGTGATTTATTCGCGGATCGAAAGCGTCCCCGAAAATAGGACAATTCACTCTTGTAGTCGGTGTAATAGCAACGACCCAGATCGCACGGCTTATTTTAGACTTTGCATTCGCGATTAGCCCCGCTTCTGAATGGAGGGTGTAGTATAATGGTAGTTTGGTGTGACGTTATGAATCTTGTTACTAGATTTAGGGATTTGCACCCGTTCGATTAATTCGGGGGCGAAGCGCATCATACTCGTGAGCCGTAGGCAATTTTATAATCACTTTACCGGCAACCACTCCTCAACTCTTCATCAATGCAACTATTGAACGCCTCGAATTACATTATTTTAAAATCAAATGATACGTATCGTTTACAGTCGTAACACAGAGTCAATGTTACCGTCTATACAGAGTGTTCTATTCAAAGTTTTGCTAGCAATTTTTTTGCCGAACTATAGGTTTTTGTAACAAATATTTAAAAACTTACTCTGATTCCAGAGCGACATCTTATGGTGGTTACAAATATTCTTTAGGTGGACGTGCTTCCGTCTAGTTAAATCAAATTTGAAACGACAAGTCAGTGAATTCGTCTCGGGACAGGCTAGCCGCTTACCTAAATAAACATATAGTTTCGTATAAAAAACAGAGGTATGGTACTGCATTTTTGTTTAATTTCTGTTTTTCACGTTAGACCTAGAAAATTTGTATTTTTATAGACATCCGCAGTCTAACCACAGCCATTACTTCTGATGGAAGAACCAATTTCAGAATCTATTATTTTCTCACAAAAAGAGTTGTCGCGGGCCACAAATATTCCCAACAGCGAGCACACCGGAAAGAACAACGGATAACCGATTAGTATATCGAATACCGGATACTTTGTACACACAATTTAACCGATCGACCGTCAATCACCGTTTCCGATGGCGAAACATCAGCGCGTCGAGAATTTGAGTGCCGTAAAAGAAATGGGAGCGTTCTCGATTCGTCGCTCACGATTTCCCGCGAATGTATTTCACCGTTCAGCCCGACGCAGCAACTTCGTTGGCACGTATCTTGCATAAGGATACCGTTCGGCCAAGCTGCGAAACTTTCCCGTGTTTCTTTTATTTTTTGCTCGGTTGCCCCTCTTCCCCGTCATTTCCCCATGCACCGTTGCGAGGGTGTTCGAAATTTTTTCTCACCAGAATCTCCTTCCCTCTCTGGCGTTCGCTTTCGCGAAGCTTCGCACTTTTTTCGATCTGCTCGGTCGAGAAGATCCCGTTTCCTTCTCGTGGCCTGGCCGGTATACCGGAAACTACGAAGTGCCGCCGGAAGGAGGGAAAAAAGCCCGACCCGGCTCGGCCCGGCCCGGAATGCGTTTACTTCTGGCTGATTGATACGATTTTATTGGTTCACCGGGATTTATCGACACGCTGTTTTGCATATGATTGATCTACGCCGATTCGCTCGTTTCCTCGATACGAACCGTTACCTCCTGTTTACCTTTCTCCTGCGTCCTTCTCTCCCTTTCTCTCACACAACTCTCACACACTCTCATTCTCTCTCTCTCTTATACACGTTCCATTATCGGTCCCGCTCGCAATTGTGTCCTCCTGTCCCAGACACGGGCATTGGCTGCGAAATAGTAAGACGTATCCCGTCGGATTCACCGTTGCGACGGTATCGCGCTTCCAACCGGCATTTTTCAAAACATCGTCCGAGAAAATGGAACTCCGTTATTGAATTTCCTCTTCCTTTATTCGATGCGGGGGTGGAGCACGATCTATGGGCGGATCGTGGACGAGACGATATAAACGGTGCCGGATTAATGCTGCTTTCGCCGCTCGGACAATTGAGCCACTTTTCGGCGGAGATGGAAGTAAACTTTTGTGTTTAACAAGATTTTGTCCGAACTTGTATTCGCTCGAGAAAATCCGTACATTCGTGTGGAATTTTTTTGAAAGGGAATTAGGAAGTTCTTTAAAAAGTTTTCTCATGAAACAGGTATTTCGTTTCGCGTATCGAATAGTCTGTTTCAATCGTACATGCATGTAGAGACTGCAGATGCTAATGCAAAATAAAGATGTTCTGCATCAATTTTGAGATGTTGAGAAAAGTTCCATCCCTAACAGTCGTGACAAATAAAAATAATGAGACAGTGATCTTTAATTTCTCATATGTTTGTACCATTTTAACTAATTTTTCTTATAAATACATAAAATGATTTACAATTATAATGATTATAATTCTTGCACCCTTTTAATGTACATTACGTAATCACTACAGTTGTTCAATTAGTAAATTGTGGAATTTTTCTAATTCCTTTACAACTTTCAACAAATCGGTGAAATAGCAAAGTCTATTGAAAGCTCCGGAAGAAAGCTCCTATACTAAAAAATTCAGAGTTAAAGAAGTTCAATGCTGCTCCTGAAGTATTGAAGTCGAGAAGCTTTTAGCTGCAAAGCTCAGTATCAAAAGGTTGACAGTGTGAAGCATTAGGTACAAAAGTTTTGGCTGTTGAATAGTGTCGCCTTAGAATTCAGGAAATCTATTGTGATAAAATGATGTCATGAAATTGTGAAGGCGTTATGATCTTGAAAGCTTCTATTCTAAGTACAATAAATACGTACACGTGTAAAAGATATTTGTTTTTACTGTATTCAGATTACTCTTGGTAATGTGTTCATTAATGAATTTACTTGCGGACATAATGTATTTACACTTATAGACATATATCATTTATATTGATACATTGAGTACAGGATTATATTCAAACAATTGTATAACTCACGAATGGCTTCTCTTAAATTAGAGTTATGCATGTTTACACAATCAGTCATAATTTAATTGTTAAACTTAGAACATATTTATAATGTACACACTATAATACATACATATTATATTTTCAAGAAAGTATAATAAAATTTTGAAGTAGAAGCACTATACTGAGTAAAGCTTCAACAAGATTTGGTATGTATTGTGATTAGAATGATTAGAGTGATTAGAATATAATATTTAAGATATTTAAAGACATGTTTAAAATCATGTTGTACGGGTTCTTATATTATATTTCGTAAGAGTAAAACCAGGCAATGCTGATTAAACTGATGAATGATTGGAACTGCCCTCATAAAAGCATTTAATAAACATTGACCACGACACTATGATTTATCTTAGTTAAATATATTCGTTCTCTTCTGTTACAGGTGAGTCGGTAAAACAATCATATTTGTCATCCACGAATTTTTCCAGGACTAATGGAAACTCTTGCGGTAAGACCTCTCCTTGATTTACGAGCTCGGGATATGAATGTGCAGGCAGAGGTTCGGTAGAAGTGTCGGGGGTGAGTTATTAGCTGAAAAATATGTTTTCGCGGAAACTTCGGTTTAAATTGACAAAGGGGCCAAGTTTTCAACGATGCAAATCGCGCCACCGTCGCCCCGCGCGACCCCCTCAAAAGACGTGATTTATATTCGCATTAAGGGATTTTAAAGAACGTTTCGACGAATCCGGCATAAATTTGTCGACTAACTGCCATCGATTTCTTGCCACTCATTTGGCGAGCTTATAACTCGCCGCGGTTATACGCAATTGAAATTATTTAAATTTGTGTGGCAGCTTAATTAATTTTCTCGTCGAACCCGGATTCGATAAATGCTCTTTCTAAAAGCACAGAAGGAATGACATTAATTTATGATGTGGTTTTACCAATCTTTCTCGCGGTTCGGAGTATTTAAAAGGTATATTAGTTTGGAAAAGAAGTATCGAATAAATTTGATATTCGCAACAATGAAATTGGAGAAGTTAGGTTTATATGGATAGCCTTTTGTGGATAGAAATTCGCATTCCCTTTTGTCATTCATCGTAACCAAAGGAGGCAATTATGAGGCTCGTTTAACCCAGTCGTCTCCCATTAATCCATCTCCGATTTTAATTCAGAGCACAGTAACAAACGTGTCAGGTAGATACTTATGTCACTGCACCATAGTCTAGAAGCGCTCGCCGGAAACGCATGCAAATCTCGACGGATTTCTCTGATCTCACTGATCCTTCTCCCTTAATTGCAATTAATTCAGGACTGACATCTCGGCCATTGCAAGAATACTGTCCTAAACATACGGTGATTGCTAACAAGGGCAGTCATAACGGTTCTGTCCTCTATTTTCTACGGAAACAATGGTATTCAGCCTTTCAGGTTTAAAAAATGGAGTGTAGGTAAATTAATTCTCGGAAAAATGATTCCTGCGAAAATATCGTACATGATTTTAGCATTGCTTATGCTTATATATTGGTAAGAAAAATGTATAATTGGTGTATAAGAATCCTCCGACTAGTTATAATAAATAAAGACACAGACTTTCACATTTCCCGGAATAAAAATACTAATTGAAGGTATAAACAGAGCTAATCTCCGTTACTAGCGAAAAGATAAAAGGCGTCTGCCTTCGAAAGGAAGGCTTAAATCGTAGAATAGCTTGTTGTAAGATGTAACGACGGTATTAATTTTCGCTGGAAGATTGACGCGGCTGCGATGTCGCTTCGCGTTAATGTCGGCCTTGTTGAATCATACGTTTAACGCGTAGTTAGTCTTGCAAATTTCGAGAGATGTTGTCAGAATACACTAGGTCAACCAGAATTATGGAAATGTTTGCCTTTCATTGTCAATGTACATTCACCCTCGTTGACCACCCTCTCGCCCCGGGGTTGCGAGGGGCTGTGAGAAATAATTGACATTTGTCGATGCGGTTGACGACTGTTTCGAGCTGCGGTTGTAAAAGGAACAAAGAGCGAAAGGGACAGGACGTCTGAGTGGCCGGAGGACGCAGGAGATCTTAGGGAAGGGAGTAAGGAATATCCCAGGGAGACTCCAGCGAAACTTTTGGTAGGGTGGGGTAGGACGCTAACTTGGTTCGACTAATACCACGCGAGGTCTCGTCTACTTTAACCCAGACCTAACTTAGCCTTAGATTAGACCAACGGACCATGTACTTGTTCACCTGGCACTGTCTTTACCGACACGATTCTCGACATAACCGTACCTTTCCTGTACCTGCACTTTATACACGGCGCGGCGCCGCGTTCGCCGGGATTGCCAGGCAAAGATACATGGAAACCTTTCTCCGAGAAATTTATTCCGCCCTTGTTTGCGTTGGCCAGCTTCCGTCTGTTCTTCCACCGCTTTTTCCTTCGTAGGCCCACATTTCTGTGTTTTTTTTTAACTTCTTTGCTCAACTTGTTGAGAGTCCTCCACGACATATTCCGTCCATTTCGAAACGAGCGGCGATGTCGGTACATGTTTTTCCTGCGTGGGTCGTAACACTTACTGCGAACAGCTCAGAAGATCTAGAGGGACTTAAACACTTAACTTTTTAGTTGTTTTATTGATACTTCGTCTAACTATTAGCATTGGAAAATTATTCGCGTGACAACTTTGAATTTTTATGATAGAGGTGGATTATTTTGAACACAATGAAATTATTAACGGCCGAAATACATGTTTGTGTATGTTGTATTTCTAATAATTAGCACAGAACTGATTATAAGCTTTTCTCTAAGACTTCCTCGCTTATTGAATTTTAGTGAACATACAAAATTACTTCAAAATGGTACGAAATAGTTAAACCAAATTAATCCAGACGGGAACATAGGTTCATAGGTTCACATTCGAAAACTTGAATATCATTGGAGAACGTAGAAAATTTTCAACCAATCGATCAATTTCATGGTTTCATTTGTAATGCGGTTCGATCGGTGCGGTATTTGCTACAATTAAAGTTTTCACGCTCCGAAATCGACGCTCCCCTGTCTCGGATATCTCAATTTTCATCGAGCTCCGGAATTAATTCGTAATCTGAGTGTACATTAAACGTTGGAATTCTGGATTGTGAGCTGGTCAGCTGGGAGAACGGAATCTTAACCGAATCCTGTTCGCTTCATATCTGAATTAGTTTCGATTCGCGCGCCTGTATCGCCGTCTACGTGTTTCATGGCCCGCCTAAGCCTTGAAAAGTACATAACGCCCCTTTGACGGACGCAGGATCTGTAGCGGATCCTGCTTTGTGTACTTAAGGAATCGACGCCAAACATAATTAGAGGTTTCGCCCGTTTGCTCCCGACAAACACACTCCTAGCTAATACGGTCAAACACATTCCTCTGGATCCTCTAGTTCTGAACTTCCTCCTCGGGTGTAGTACGCGGCGATGATCATTAAACTGCGTTTGTATCTGTGCATCGGTACATAACGACGATCCTTTAATTATCATCGATAAATCAGCCTAGTTGCATTAGAGTATTAAAGTGTCGGTGATTGTGAAAATCACTCACATTACTGTATTTGTTCGAGGCATTTAGAAGTCTGCGTTCAAAGTTGAAGTAAAATTTGTTTTCCACTATGTAAAAATGCTGTAACATTATTGGTGTATAATAATATGGATAATTCAATTTGTTCAATGGTTTATTCGTCGCTATCCATTCTAGACGTCAGACGAAAACATGTGAATTTTTATGATTATGATTCTAATATATTTCCGCTCGGAAATAGTATTACCTATTGCATCATACCCAACAATAAAATTTTAAAGTAGCACAGTGCACTTTCAATCTGTGCAGAGCACTTAAAGATTTACAATTTATTCCAGATCGTTTTAATCGTTCGTAATTGCCCGAAATACGATTTCCGGTTCTATAGCACGATAGATCAATAGTTTACTTCTACAATAGAGATTACGCTTATGAGTTTGCTCGAAGAGATGGAGGATTATTAAGTGGCGGTAGCAGAATGGTGTAATTACTCTCCAATTGCCCTGAGCGATTATTTGATCTCGTACTGACTATAATATCTGTTAATCACGGTCTAACGACAATTAAATAGATAGAACGAGTTACATGTGGACCGACGAACGTAATTTACATTTCGCGTGTTAAAGACACCTATACTCGAATCAAAGACCAGTCAAGGTTTCATTTTCTTCAATTAGTTGATCAAAATCAAAATATTGTATACTCATACTTGATTTTTCATAACGTTGGAAATGTTCGTTCTTTCCCCTTTGTATCGCGTCTAAGTAGACGGAATTACAAATTTTCTCTCCAATTTACGTTTCTTTGTTATTTTGCCATTACTCGCGACCGGTTTCCGCCATCAGCCGGAAATGTGACTGAGAACATGAAAACAAGAAGAGCTGTGAGATATTTCATTCCGACGCTTCCAATATAAAACATTTTCCTCCGGACGAGACATTAACATCTCGTTGAATATATTTGAATACATCTCTTGTGTATTTTTACAAGAGAAGCTTAAACTTTGCTTCTCGCAAGAAGAATCTTATCTGCCCTTCCCCTCTCCCTCTCTATCGCGATAGTTTCATTTTCACGCGGCAACTTCGCCGACGTTGCATTCTTAAAAATTAAATTTCTCGAACCCGTCAGAAATTTTAAACCTCGGCCGACTATTATGAAACGAAGAATACCTTCCAGGTCGGCCTGTCACATATAAATCTCCGCCAACCGAGGTGCAATATTTATGGAGAACCGGTAGATCCGGCAGAGTTCTCGTCCGTGGCAGCCGCATAATTAGGTCCTGGGAGGACAGTTCCAGAAAGTCGCGTAACTTTGTAACAGAATTAAGCCACCATATCTCATTCTATCTTTGCGCGTTTATTCGCTCGCTCGTTCGCCACCCTCTCGCGCTTGTTCCCCCCGCGTTTCACCCTCTCGGTTGCAGTTACTCCTTTCAGAATCACTTGAACCCTCTCCCCCGAGCACCGTGCCACTCTGTTTCCGTGCCCAGACCTCGCTTATTAAATTCCTCGAAGTTTCTTCTCATTTGACACAGTAGCACCTCGTGTCTTTACGGCCTGTAGCTGCGTTTCCAAGCCGTTCGCCTCCTCCGGCCGTGGCGTTGCGCGTTCACCGCCCTCACTTTCCCTTCGTCCTTGTCCCGCGAACTGTGACCTTCCAGCACATGGTTGACTTAAGCGCAATTTAATATGGTTTAAGTTCGCTGCGAGGAGCAAGGCACGGGAACAAGTTGCCTTCCTCCCACCCCTACCCCACCTAATCAAGCCTCGCTTTAACCCTGAGAACTGCTCCCGAGAGACGTTGGAAACTACTTGTCCAACTAATAATCGCGCGGGATTTCCAAACTGAAACTTAGCGCGCGCGCTCGCTACGTCCCGCGAACGCTCCGGAGCCTGCCACCGACACCGTGGTATCAATTTATACTACACCGAGATGCCTCGAGAAGATTTTTCCTTGTCCTCGGCCCCGCTTCTCCACTACGCATCCGCACAAACGCGGATTTTAACTCGCAGCGAAATTTCGAGGCTGATCGGATTAGCGATACACAGTGCTGGACAAAATTTTGTATAGCTAAAAGAAGAAAATGAACATTTGAACCAGGCTACATATTGGACTCGCCCTTTAAAGTGAGGTACTTTTTTTTAAGGGAGTGGTCAAAAAAATACTGTTGCGTATGCAGTACGGGGCTCGGGCCGCGGATGTTAGGCGTACCCATACCCGTTAAAAAATCACTCCACTCCCGGGACTTAGCTGTCCCAATTTTCATCGAGATACGTGGACACTGCTTTCGGAATTACGCGCGTACCTTGTACAATTGGTTCTCTACACACGCATGTTCTACTAAACTTTAAGTTTGCAAAGCAGGTGAAACGCGCGTGCCGCGAGAAACAGACGAATCACGTCGAGACATGATCTCGAGGCCATGTTTATATATTATTTACTTTAATTTGTTTGAAACTTTGAGGTTACAGGTGACCCTGACGGCAGAGACACAAGTAATACTTTTTAAATTTACACAACATTTACGTTTTTACACAACGAAAATTCATATACGCATCTTGACACTCATACAGGTCTTAAATCTAACTTAGTTCTTTTTTTCCACTTGTGATATTTATGATAAATTGGTGACTACCGTGGGTGATGTCCCTTGGTGGGACAAGGATTGCGATAAACTTAAATGATTAAGACATGCAGCTTTTTAAAAATGGGAATACACTCTTAACTTGAGGGATTTGATTGAATATAAAAAACGATGTGCTGAAGCAATTAAATTGTTCAAGTTCAAAAAAAGAGCATGCTTTAGAAAATTTGTTGAAAGTCTCAATTACCAGACAGATCCCAGCTTTGAACAAAAGATAAGAGAAAAAAATATGAACATGAGCTGATGTTGTGAAAGCGAAATCGATTGCTTCTTGGTGTTGACCAAAATTAGTGAACGGAGGGTGTTACGTGATATACAATCTTCTAAAAAATGTAAAAATATATGGAGAAATAGAACAGCCGGAAGAGTCCGTGCTACAACAGAACGTGATAGACGGGCTATTTTCTAGGCGTCGCATCTAATTTTAAGGGATCCGCAAGAAAAATGGCTGAAGAAGCGGGAGTGTAAACTAACGTAAGGAATGTGCGTCGTATTCTGCAACAGAGAAAATTTATTAAATGCAAAAAATTGAAGCAACAACTTTCCTTAATGGAAGAACATAAGGAAGCTCGTTTAAAGCTTGTACGGGATTTTCTTTGGAGAAGGAGTAAAGAGATTTGATTTTCAGTTGTGAACAAAATTCAATGCGGGCAAAATGCATTTCAGTTTGATGGAATTATAAAAAATTGATTAGCTTTTGAAGGCGTCAACTGAACTTTGTCCCCGAGTGAATATATACTGTTGATTTGAGAGGTTCGCTTATGGGAAACGAGCTATATTTGATGAACACTGATAAACTGATTTATTATATTACACGAAGACTATAAAGAGGTACATTCACGGTTCAAGTCTTAGGACATTCTGCTTGCGTCAACAGATAATCTAAATTATACAGAAGTACACAGTAGGTGTCAGCATAGGCAGGTTGTTCTTCATTATCGACAGACTTGTCGTTATTACATTCAACATATACGATTAATGCTGCGATACTGATTGTTACATTACTGGTTACCGCTACGCTGATTCCAAGAAGTAGTGGGGACAGCGATGATGCGACTATGGTTCGGATAATTGAAGCTTTATTGTATACAGATAAAATCGTACCACCTCGATATGTTCTGTCAAAGAGTGTGGCGGGACTCGAATAAGATCTCGCTCGGCGTTGCCGACGGTAATAGCCGGGCTTGCAGATTTTTGCTTACACGTACATCGAGAAACCCATTAGTGGATCTGAGCCCGATACATTAGTGATCAATGTCCACTCCACTTCGCAATCGTTGGAGTTTGAGCGAGAGTTTACTGAGAATCGAATCGAATCGGGTCCTAGCTGAGTTTCCTCCCTCTCGCCTAATGCTCGCCGCCTCATCTGTGCGTGATATTTACTCCATAAATCTGACTTAATTAAAGTCGTACCTCGATATCGCGATTCAGCCGGGTAACAACGTTACCGTCTCTCGCATTCTACGTAATCAAGTGCATAGAACAAACTTGATAGAACGCTTTCTCTCTCGCCCTTTCTCTCTCTCTCTCTCTGAGTGGAGAAGCTCTCCTGCGAGCGAGCAGTCGTTCCCGCTTTATCTGCCGCGCGGGAATAGGGCGGAACCGCGCCGCTCCACGAGACTTCCGCTAAACTTATTATCACGTCGTATCTTTTCTTCAATGGATATTGATTCGTGGTCGATTCCCGTGACTGATTCTAGCGCTCCGGGTCCTGGGGTCGCTTCGTTGCCTCCGCTTCTTCGGATCCAATGAATAGATGGAAATAAAAACACGGCCGATACGGCACGTTGCGCTTAGTATTGGTGAGAATATAGGGGAATACTACTATACCTTGTCCGACGAGACGAGCCAGTGAATGTCAACGGGACCCATGGAAACCACCGACACAAATTTCCCCGACACGGTTTTCACCAACACCAGATTTGACCGACGACTACTTTGGCCGCCAACGCCTTCAACCGACAACGAATCTAAAATCGTTGTCGGTCAAATTCGTGATCTATAATCTATACCTTGTCTTTCACTTGCTACTTGAGGAAAGTAACATCAATTCTATCGCACTTGAGGCTACGTTTACATGGGTTCCATGAAAATCACGGACACAAATTTCCCCAACACGGTTTTCACCGAGTACATTTCATCTATTTCCAGATTTGGTTGACGACTACTTTGGCTGATAACGCCTTTAATCCACAACGATTTTCACAGACAGCGAATCTAAAATAGTTGTCGGTTAAAGACGTTGTCGGTCAATCTGTCGGAAAACCATATCGAGGAAATTTGTTTCGGTGATTTTCATGGAACCCATACAAACATAGCCTCGAGTGCGATAGAGTTGATGTTACTTTCTTCCAGTAGCTAGTGAACGGACGGGCTATAGATTATAGATATTCATTAGCAAATATAATAATTATACAAAATCTGTTAAAAGAAATACCGATATTATCGGTTCGGGTAATCGAAGTTGTTCTGTGAATCGTATATTAAACGAGCAAATATGCTCTGATTTATGTCATGTTTCGTGTCGCTTCAACCAGGGAAATATCAAAAATATGCTGTTAAAAGTTTCATAAAAGAATAATTGAAAACAAGATAGTTTCGTAATTGGATCTGTATTATTTCGCCAATATATCTAATCCCGTATTATATTACACCCCTCAACGATCGAGCTTCGGGCTCCCCCAAAGGGGATAAGTTTTTCGCAGATATTGTGGACACTTCTTTCACGTACATCGTCGCCACTGTATTTTTTAACCTAATACATCAAGATCAACGTTGACATTCTCATTAGACCCAATAGAAGTAACTAATTAGTTGAATTGGCTACGAAATTATACTTAGGGAAGGTTTGACAACCGTTGTTACTTCGTTCCACGTATTTCAAAAGATGATTTATACGAAGATTGTCCAGGAAAGTACTTCCTAAAGCAGATTCGAAACGTAAACAGGTACAAATCGAGAACGGTTCGGCCATGGAAATCCATCCAATATTTATCCCGGAGACACGTTAGAATCGCGGCGAATGGCGCCGTTCCCGGTGGTCCCCGGCGAAAGTTCTTCGGGAGTCAGTTCCACGGGCGAAGTAATATATTTTGGCAGGGACTTACGACTTCCGACAAATTTAAACGCACTTCATACTTCTCCGGCGATGGGTATCGATTCCTGTGTGCACGGCTGCCGGCACGGACTCGATATAATCGTGTTATTCCGGAAGCCGCGTCGTCGCGTGCTCCTCCCGCTTCCTCGTTCTCCTTATTTGTCTTGTCTTCCGTTCTGCTCGCAAAAGAGAGCAACGCGGAACTGAATATCCTTGCTCTGGGAAGACACCGAGAAAGTGGAACGAAGGAAGAGACCGCGGGACAGGGACAGAGACGGAGAGAGAGAGAGAGAGAGAGGGAGAGAGAAAGGGGTGGATAAGAGAGGATGGAGGGGTCGAAGGGACACGTCTATGTGAAATACAGCGCACGAAGGCCGCCAGGCAAAGAGAAGAGAGAAGGACGGGCGGAAGAGGAGGAGTAGGAGGAAGGAGGCAATGGAATTTGATATCGTGCGCAGGAGCGGGAAAATAAAGTGGAAAAATTCCATCTGGTCAGACGTATCAAGCTCTGTGTCCTTCTGCCTGGCACCGAGAGGAAGCGGGACAGAGGTACACGGGGACAACTCTGGTAGACACTCAATACACTTTTCCTCGATTCCGCGGAAAAAGGAGCGAGTCGCCCCTGTACTGGGGGATGAAGATTCACAGCGTCGAGCGGAAAATTTATTACGCTTTTCCTGTATTTCCGGCTGTGAGGAATACGCACCAACGAACGTTAGTCCACGGAATGTTGTTTACGCGTTCCATACCCCGTCAGTTTCACAGATTCATTTTGACGCCCCTCCACCCCTCTTTACTATTAGATGACGCTAATTATACTTACCTGTTTCTTTTCATATGCTCTCGCTTGTCGGCCCAACTGGATTTAATGAGTTTCTTCCGCTCGGAATTAGCAGAGCATCGAAACGAGTTTGTTGTGTATGAAATGCTGTTATCTCTTTTGTTTCTCCATTTACAGGCATGTTGTCGAAATGGATTTTTGGCGGAATTATTCGCCGCTGTATTTAAAGGGAACAATACCTCTTCGGGAACAGGGTTCGTTAATGCAAAATTTGAACGAAAACATGAACACGTGGATTGTACTGAAAATCGTACAAAATTCAACCCTGTATCCTGGGGTCTCTGGTGGCCCAAGCAAAAATGATTGATCATTGATTTTTCGTATCAGCATTGCAAAACTATTGTAAATATGTTGAATATTGGTCAGGAATATGGAGCATGATTTAAATGGTAATTCCATTGGACTCATCCTTTACATGGAGGTACGCGATAGGATTCTAGTTTGCAAAATAAAGTTCAACGCGTCCACTTCGAAACAAACTAATAAAATAGCATAATAGTGACGCAATCAAATATCCAAATCGGGTGAGACCGGTGGGTAGATTCAGCATTGGAACAGTTACATCTGCAGACCGTAATTGACAACTTCCATATATCCGCAACATCCGCAATGACCGTCCACTTAAGTTCAGAAACAAGTTCCCGAAAACGCTGCGGCTAATTGCTCCGCATTCCGAGACATTAGCGACGTGTGTCGGTTCCGACATTCAGCTCCTCCATTAATCCGTTATTTTGGCGATTGTCGATCCGCCAGTGGAAATTCACTAAGGAGCCGACGGCTTTTTCGTCGACAGTGGAAGCGCATTCGAAGCGTCCGTTCCAGCGTTGTTGATTTCGTCTTGGCGGTCTCTTCCCTATGTTTCGCCGGCGCTTTTCCGTCTCACGACCTCTTGACTCTTTCGCGCCGGCAAAAACTGGCGAACGACGAAACTGGCTGGTCTAGTTCAGACAGACGGGGGTGGCAACGAACCGCTGCCATGCTGGTCCGACTGTTGGCAAGCGTCGTGTCGTTCATGTTCGTCCCACCCTCTAACCTCCGTTCGTTTACGAACGTTCGTTTCACCGACCCCTGGCGAAATTAAAAACATTTACTTCTTGCGAGAGGAACACGAACTGAGCGGTTTTCATAAGCCCGAAGTACACATTTCGTAATACTCGCGTGGGTTATATTATCTTCTGGTCTAGAACCTTGGAAAAAATCGATTTTTTACATTTTCATAAAGCACATGTCTTTAAAAATATGTCTGCTGTTCCGTCGTAAAACCCTCTGCGAACGGAGAAGCGAGTGAACGCCCTAAAGGTGTCATATTTTTGCAATCCATTGTTGTATAGTAAAAATAAGAGTTTCTTATTTATTTTCAAATTATTAAATTAATTTAAAAAATAATATATTGGTTTATTTAAACGATTTCTATTTTGCATAAAACTGTTGCAGACTTTCAGTGCAAACTCAACTGCGAATTTTTATTTATAAGGCAAGAATTTGTTAATGCCAACTCAGTTCCCGAGTAGTGCTAATCCTGCCCGTTCGTTTCAGCGGGCCGAAATTAAAAACATTTACTTCGTGCGAAAGAAACACGAACCGAGTTGCCCTCACAAGCCAGACGGACACATCTTGTAGCCAACCCCTGGGTGCGGGGGTGGGCGTCGTAACCGGATGAGTAAAAAGCTCGCGAGACTGTCGGAACGGTGTGGGGATGTAAGGGGGAACCTCGTGCCCACTTTGGAGATGTACAGGTTGGTGCCGTCGACGGCAACTCGAGGACGAAGATGGGAAAAGGATGGCAAAGGACAAGAAGGGAATAACTGGGTAGCCCTGAGAATTAATTGGAGATATTGCGCGTAACCGGGGTGTCACGGTGCATGATATCGACTATTCGAAACTCGTTCGTGAGATTACTTTTACCTTGCCGGGAGGGGCGGTTTTATTGAAAAAAAGGTAGAATGACTGTTTCCTTGTTCGTCAAGATGAAACGCGGGATGCTGAGCGTTTCACTGTGCTACTTTATGAAGTATGAAAGGGAGGAATTTTAATTGTCAAAGAGCGTTTCGTTGCGAGCTATGACCTGGGAGCATTGTTTCATATGCAACTCCGTTCTACTGGTACACTGAGATAATGAACGAGAAACAAAGCGATTGGAATTCCGGGATGCTTTCTGGAACGCTACTGTCACTTTTATTATGATTGCTATTATGGGCTGCGTGCTGTCTATCACGAAAGTTTGCTGTCACCTACCGAATTTTTGAAACAACATAGATTTTATATATTCTATGGACATCGGGTAACAGATTCATTGTAACAAGGTAATTTTTTATGAAATGAACACGTTACATTTATTTTGCAAGATCATAAAAAATTACTATTATATATATTTTTTATTATATTTTATCTATTTATATATATATTTTTTTGTAATTATAAATTTTGGGAATGCAAAATCTGTTCGAATATTAAACTTTGTTATTGAACTCGGAGAGACACCTAGTATCAGTGAGTATTATATGTATATTTATGTTTATTACCCAGCAGATTGCTGTCAGCCGTCGACATACAGGTTATAATAATACCGTTTCGTCTCTGGCCGGCCACTTCCTAGCAAAGACTAATAAAAACGCTGACCCAGTTTTATAGACAGCACAAGACGCTTTTCTCGAGCAACGTATTTTCTGACAGCTGCTGTCTACATAACTCCGGGTCACCGGTCGCGAGTCGATGTCCAAACTGTTTAGCTCTTCGAGTTTCTTTAAGAATCTCGGATAGTCCGAACGTTCCACGATGAATCTTTCATGGGGTCGCGGGTCGATCCGTCCAAGATTCTATTTCGAATTGCGTGAGTGGTTCGGACCGGTGCATTTTGTTAACGAGACGGCCACACTTAGTTCTTTCGATAAGAGAACGCTTTTCCTGAAATAGCGTACGATATTGGCAATTCATGATAGTGGCATCTTTCGCTGGAATGGTGCTTAAATATTCTACTGTACAAGGAAGTGGGTGGGAGAGTCGTTGTCCAATTAGAATTTGTTCTATATTTAGAGCACTGGCCTCACCTCAACTCTACACCACACTGCCCACCATAGTACGAAAGAAAGTGAGAAACACTTTGCATTATGACGCTGGGTGTCGGTCATCAGGAGGTATCGTTAGGCCTAGGTTGAAGTGTCCTTAAGTCCCTGACGATAGTCTATTGTCTCTGAGAATTGTCCCTGTTGGCAATAAATGTCGTTTTAGTCCTCGGTTAAAAGGTACTTTAAAACTCTAGTTCCGGTAGTTCGCTGACTCTAACTGCACCTGCAGGAAGCTCGGGTCCAGGCTCCCGTTGAATCTCTGTTTAATCGGCAACCTCGTCAGATAGGAGCACCATCGAACCCAATTTCTGTGCGCCGACGAGCACCGCGATACACGACCACGTGACACGGAACGAGGATGGTTCACAGGAGGTAGCTCCAGAGCGATCAAGGCTGCGTAAGCAGATTACGCAACTGTGTAATTGAATGGGCACTCTAAATACCCCGGTTGCTAATTAAGAAGACGATCAATCGATTATCCAGCCGGCATCGATACACGTCCCTCCTTCCACTATGGCCCTTCTCTGATCCGCCCTTCCAGCAATGTAGCCGTGACGCCAACCAGGGAATCGTAACATGGTTGCTCGGTACCGGAGGGGTTTTAACCCGGTCTGTGCCTCCCCCGCAACACTCCTCTGCCGCTCCTCACACCCCCACTGCGGCTCTCCTCGCGCCACTTGCCACCCCCGCTAAGTCTGTTATCAGCAAACCCCAGCCTCATCGGAGACTGGTGCTCGGCTAACTGCCGATTATTGCCGGCGGCATAACCTTCGATTAAAATCAACCCCCCGGCGCGCTTAACGGTCTCTTCAGGTTACCCAATCAACGAGCCCCGCCTGAGAAGTAGGCATCTCCGGGTTTTGAACTGCTAACACCAATTTCTTTGGGTTTCATTTGAGATTCTTCAGAACTCGGTCTCTCTACGAACCAATATAAGAGAGTAGACTCGTTTTGCCAAGATTGCAAGGGTCAAGAATGCCCTTTCTCATTTCTCAATAATACAAAGATGGGGTTTTTTAGTAGTCAAAAGTGTTAGACGAAAGAACAATGTCTGGTCGCGATGTGACGACGAGTTCAATTGAGATGTGTGTAGTACTATTTTTTTATTAGATTTAATCTACTTACAACTATGCAGATTGTTGTTTCTCTAGTTACTCCAGACAGCAGATTTTAAAAATTAAAATCTTCTAGAACAGACGTTCATATGTCAATGCTGCTCACAGCGTTTTAAAAATTCAACCAACCATTGATTTTGGTAAAATTGTAATCGATTACTCGTTAGTTCTGAATATTAACGAAGCTCCGTTCGTTCACGTATTTCTGAAATGTTTCAAGATCGACCCGTTGATGAATATTCCAGTATAAGAATCGAATGTAGTCCTTTCTGATTCTCACAGAATATGTTGAATTTTGAAAATTCTATTAAAATACCAAGAGAGATATGAAAGTCGATAAGGGTTGGAAAACTTCGATACGTTTGATTTAGTCAGAAAACCCAATGAATTTTTAAAATCGCATGTCATTATGCACTTTGTTACTGTTTCAAATAAGTGTCACATTTCTACAGTGAAATCGATGTACTTTTGTAAGTACTTCAACTATTCACGACGAGTTCAGTTTATTTATATCTGATCTCCAACTACTATTAAAAGCAATACTTTAATATTCTCAATTACTTAAGTTTATGTATATTTGAAAAGCAACTGCACGTTCTACGGAAACTATTTAATTATAGTCTCAGCTTAAATATTATTGAAAGAAACGGAAGCTCCTCATTTATTATTCACCGCTCTTTTCCAATTCCCGGTTAATCTCGATTGTTAATTTGGTATCCGTTCTTTCTTTATTTGTCGCAAAAGTCGTGTCTGTGATTGTCACTGTACGCTGGTAGTTGTAATAGTAATTTAAGTGCCTCTTGTTCTTACTAGAGTGATTAACAACGAGACTGCACAACGGTTGAAAACCATTTGAAATATTGAAGCGTTAAGTTCCGCGTTTAGCATTTTTCAAGGAAGATTATACCTCGCGTTGGATACTGAATCCCATGGGCGGTTGAGTTTTCGAGGGATTTAAGAGGCGGGTGATAAATATTAAAATAACAATTTGAATTCCAGTTTCGTTCAACCCCTCCGTTAAAATCCCACGGCGGCTGCACGAAGGTTTTGCAAGGAGGAACGGGGAAAACTGTTCGGCGTGAGGGAACTGTAGATTCATGCAATAATCATCTTCTACTTTCTTGATCTAGTTTTGAGTGTTATGCTCTTTCTTCTTGACCCACTTTTCGTGTCAGGAATCAGGAATGAAGGTGCTAAAATACTGTAGCACCTCATGCATCAACCAGACATGCTTCGGTTCGAAATTATGCCTGGTGAAACGTGTGATTTATTAGAAATCGGAAGATACTGTGTTGTAAAATACTCTATTGATAAATATTAGCCTATTTGACAACGATTAATTTGTCGACATTTAATTTTCACAGAATGATTTGCAATTACTTTTCAAAATCTGACTTTTTATGTTGCAATAGTAGATGTACATATTTTGAGTACTCGTGGTATATTATACAGGGTGTTCCAAAATTCGTGTACTTCCCGGAAATGGGAGGTTCCTTGGGTCATTTGAAGCGACATTTTCCTTTACAAAAATGACGTCGGCGGCTTTGTTTAGGAGTTATTAACGAAAAACACGGACCAATCAGAGCGCGGCTACAGCGGATTGATTCTGGCTCGGCCAATGGCGCCGCCACGCTATGCGAGACCTGTCGCTGAGTCGGACTCTGTTCGCTATAGCCGCACTCTGATTGGTCCGTGTTTTTCGTTAATAACTTCTAAACAAAGCCGCCGACGTCATTTTTTTAAAGGAAAATGTCGCTTCAAATGACCCAAGGAACCTCCCATTTCCGGGAAGTACACGAATTTTGGGACACCCTGTATTGTAAAATAAATACTATTCTAGAATGTCTAATAAAGATTTCCCACAATTTTGGATGTACTGTGATTCGTGATAACTCTAACCAAATTATCGTGATTGTCGTTCATTTGCTAGTGGTTAAGTGCTTTTGTGTCTGACGATGTTAAAAGTGGAGTAAGAGATCTAATCGAATTGTTTAAACGTAAAATCGGTTTTCTGATAACGGGTGACGCGTCGCTATACATTCGCAATACTTAAATAGGTGTCACAGACAGTGCAGTTATACATAAAGAATAAACGTGTAGGGTCAGTGCACCTATCAAACTGTTCTACTCTACTGTATCGATCTGACACCGTGCAAAGCTGTCTATCCGAAGATAGTTGTAAATTCGCCCAGTTTTCTCGTTTATACGAATTCGAATGAACGTCGGTTCTTGTACATAAACCTAAATATTTTTGAAAATTTCGTTTGTGTCATACTGTTTTGTGACGATCAGTTCAATACTGTTTATAACTTACACTATTTATTGAATTGTTGCGTTTACACTTATACATATTTATCGCATTGATCGTCGCGACGATATTCTTTAATATTGATGAACAACTTTAATCAAAATAATTATACGTGAGATCTTTTATTTATAAAATAGAAAACATTGCATCATTATCCCCCGTTCGATTTTCCATCGAATCAGTTCGCGTCGTCCAATATTTCACTGAATCGACAACAATTACACAGGGATATGCATTAAAGCGACTGGTTAGATACTTGGATATCAGCGCGTCCTTAGAGGGGTGGGGTATTGTAGCCGGGAGGAGAGGAGAGAACTCTGGATGAGGGTTTCATAGGTTAGAGAGTACGTGGGGCGCGCGCGAGACGGGGGTGGCTGGAGAATGGGTGGGCACTGTTGGTCGGCGTATTCGCGACAAAGGCTAATTGCAAAGCGTGGGAGAACCGCGTCGCAAACGGGAACAAGCCCATATTACGTCGGAACACACAAGCAGTCATCGTCACCCCATACGCCTCTCTTTCCCTCTCTTGCGGGTGCTTTCGACCTCTTTCGTCGGGCCTCTTCCCTCTGTCGAACACAGTTGCCCTGTCCCACGTGTCCGCCGGCTCTCTTTCCATTACCTGCAACGTCAACCAGCAGTGCAGTACAGGTTAGTACCTATCATCCAGGATAGGGTGACATCGGCGACGAGCCCGAGGTCAGGTGACGCCTTGAACTATGCGTACAGAAACGATCCCGGACGGTGAACCATCGTTGAACTATGGTCCATCGGCTCGGCCAGTCCCAGGCTTGGTACGGTACACTCGCAAAGCATCTCGACACAATGGCGCGACCAGGTAAACCCCCCGACCTCTAGACCGCATCACATACAATTCCTCTGTCCACCTTCCGGCGATCCCTTTCACAGCGAATCCAACCTACGAACCCGCTGCTCCAACACGTTCTACGCCCGTCCTCTTTTCGCAAATTCTATCCCTTGCCCCTCAACCCCTCTAGTCGTTTTCCCTCCCTTGGTATCGTTTTACCTCCCAGTCACGTGTTTCCGTATTCACGCCTGTCCACCTGTGAGCCGACCCTGTTTCGGCGATCTGCTGGCTCAGTGTACACCACTGCAACCCTTACAAAGGTGTTAACAAACAATATCGTCGGTATACGCGCAAATTGCTCAGAATGCGGTTAAAACGGTAGAAAATGCGTTAATACGCGAGGAAATGATCCTGGACCGGCATACGCTATTGTGTATCCTATACTAGGTTGGATTATACTCTGGTGGGGATCTAACTGTCGTATTTTAGTTTGTTTTTGTGTGTCGACAACAGGACGTCTGAGTATTCATTTTTTTCTAAATTTATTCTAATAATTTTATTTAATAAGTAGTAATTTATTAAGTAATTGTATGTACTATCTGACGTACACGTAGTTTAATTGAATCATTGCATTTTTAAAGTATATTTTGAAGGTCCGCTTAAGTTTTAAAATCTTTGCTAGCTACCTATACCTTTTTCAATCACAATCTTCCACGAATTAGTGAATTAATTCTTGCAACATCTCGAAAGCAGTCACAAGTCATTTGGTTGAATTTCGAAAAATTGATTCTGCTTTAAACGGTGTTCAGAAACTTGTTTGATTGACTGTACTTTGATTGCACCGAGTACATGGTCGTATTAACGAGTAACATGTCCCCGGTACGTCCCGCGTCTCGAAAATTCCGGTAAACCAGCGCGGCGCGCGGCTTAATTCGATCACAATGGGCAGCTTTGAGCGAGATTTAATCGAATCGAGGTAAGCGATGGCTGTTTAGTCGAAATATTGCCGCAGCTGTGCAACACTGTGCGGCGCAAACTTCGTACACGGTGTAATTATGGCGAAACAACCACGGTTCTTCGTTGAACCGCGGCGCGCGCCACGCCGGTCGAACGCCGCGGGAAAGGTACGCGGCTGGAGAAATCTTGGTCGGGCTTCCGGGACCCTTGACGATTATGGATCGCCCTTCGTAATTGAATGGATAATTGAAACGATCCTTATCAAAGTTCCCGAGCCTTATGGAGCACGGTCACGCCAAACACAAGGCTCTGTTGGCCTGCAACCACTGCACCGCGCCGCGCGCCTCGACCTCTTTCGCCGTCTCTCTTTGGATGCATCACGAATATTCTCGGGCCCTGTAAACTCCGCGAGAATTAATCGGTTAAATATTGATTGGGCTAGCGGGATACTCTCATCTTGGAGAAATTACGAATGTGTATACCGGTGAAAAGCAATCGCGAGTACCGGCATCGATTTTCTCTTAGCGAAATATTAATTATCCCGAGCGAGCGTAACGCGCCGCTTCTAAAACAACCTATCAATGGCCTCTCTGCGATAACGTCCGCACGATTGTAAATTACCATTTATCTATAAATGACCAGCAGCAATCTTTAAATTGAAACGCCCTTTTTGCTACCCAGTTTGCCCGATCCATTTAAACGGCCATCTTAGAATTCCACGATACTCCATAGCACACCAATATCCTGCAATATCATGACCAGGCATTATATGAGCCGGCCAGGAGGGTCGCGAATGATGGCTTTTAGCGGTATAGAGGTTACGACAATCCATTGTACATGTTGTGACGCGTCGAGAGGATTATACTTTTATGCCGTTTATACTAGATCGTCGGGGAACCTCTTCTCGAATCCCTCTGGCTGGAATATATCTTTTTGAAAGTGTCCCAGTTTTTTGATTGGCTATATTGTAACTAGACTACGGATCTTCATTTAAATATCCATTTATATTATTATAATAAAGTACATCGTATTTATTGTGGTCAATATACGCGACCTTTTTTATTGCAGGAATTTAATAATAATTTTATGCATTTATGAAGAACCGAGTGATTTGAAACAACAAAAAACATTAGAAGAATCAAAGTGCTTTAACATTATTGTCAACATAAATTAATGATATCGGTACATAGGTTCGATCAATTGTTACTCACTGAGTTACTCAATAATTTATGCTTAAAACAATTTACGATCGATATTATTTTATATTTATTATTGTCAACTTATTAAATTTAGTGAGGGAGTAGACAAACTTGTGTTTCACTCCAGTTTGTTGTAATTAATAGAGAAAATGTTGACTTTGCATAAAGATTCGCAGTTTTGTTATTATCCGGCGATGTGTTGAGAAAGGAAGAAAGGTGGAGAGTAGGTATACCTACTTTAGGTTCTAAAGCCATTCGACAAATGCATTTAGACCTCTTCGAAGTGCAGAGGAGTAGCCGTAGAGTTGGTTTGCAGTGTTTCAGACATTTTCTATCTTCGTCGTTCGATTTCACGATCGATTACTGTTATTGGGCCGTTCCGTGCCCGCGACAACACCACTTTTATAGGTGGACCCGGAGAAGTCTGGAGCAGCGTAAGGTGGGCAGGGTACTTGGCATGCAGGACGAGGACAGCCGGGTCTGGAATTCCGTATGGATTAAGTAACCCCGTGCGCATAAGCCCGGATAAAATCGTGTACACGTATACAGGGCTGCATGCTCCGGAGCTTCACACGTACATTTTTAAGCATCACGCTGCGAGACACGGGGCAAAAACTTGATTTATTCGTCGTTTAACAAAACTTGATTTTAACGAGAAACGTATCACGGCGTTTTTCCGCTCTTTATTCGGGTTCACGGAGGTTTATACTATCCTCCACGGGAAAAAGTAAATGTACCTTGTCCTTTTCGTCCTGAAAATGACCGTATGGACAATAGAACGACACCAACATTCTACGCGTGTTACGGAGATTCGGAAACTTAGGCTTATGCTTCCCTGGAACCTACTTTATGTGGCCTCAGATACATGAAAACTGATATTAATGATATCGGACCTGTGTGCAACTCGATATTAATAATACGGTACTCTTGTAATGCAACGCAAGCTCCCAGGACACGCGAGCCAAGATATAAACGGCATGGGATTCGATACAGTCGACCAAGAACATGCAAGATACGATATTAACAATAAACGACTCGCGGGACCCAATAGACTTCACTCTGGCTATGAAAGACCCAATGTTAAGGATGCGGAATTCGGAGAACACCGTTCAGATAAACCCTCCGACCCTCGAGGATTCTTGGACTCCCAAGGACTCTCGTTGTCAGACTTTCTTTTACTGTTCAGGATCTTTAAACCGCTTAGGCTCCCGAGGAATCTTCCGACTTTTTCAGTCTCGAGAAGCTGCAAACATATGGGGCTTTCAGACTTTCGAATCTTTGGAATCTGGTATATTTGACCCTCGAACTTTGAAAACTCCTGGGGCTAGTCAGATATTTCAGACATCTTGAATCCTCGTTTTAGTCAATCCTAATTCTTTGACTCATCAGATCTTATCATGAAGATAAGATCTTGTATTGAGTTAGCACAATTTTTATAGTATTCATTTACATGACGTAATTCCAAATATGTAAAAAAGATGTTTGTTGTAACACATTGTTTATTAAAATCTAAGATTAATTTACGACGTTCTCTACAATTTATGGTAGGAGATAGTGACTTGATGTTGCCTATTTATATCTAGACGATCTTTATGTAAAGTAAAAATTGTTTGTATTAATGGCAAAATCTAGGAGCTACGTAAATATTTATTTCTTTTCGTAATAATATGAATGGATTGGAAATAATACAACAGTATATTTAAATTCTTGAATCTTTTTACTACTTTAATATTTATAACATGTCGATATTATTGATAAGCAATTAATTACAATTTATTGTTATGTCCTACCATTGTCAATTTCTTTAATCCTCTGCTAACTGAGTAAAATTATACACAGCTTAACCGCCTTTATCGAGCCCTTTGTCTCTATATTTGATCCTTTAATCTATAACGGTCTGTATCCAGTCCTATTGTTTGAGATTCGATTCCTATTGTATTATATGTATCTTGTCTCGCCTGTAGCCATCTCTTGGGACCTACAACATCTTCAAGGTATTCATTGATTCACCGATTGGATCCGCTGCAATGCGCGATTGTCTCTATCAAACTCTTCGAGTTCAACTGCATTATGAAACTCGAAGAACTGAAATCTGTTTTGCTGGTTTAGAGGACAATCGGTCAACCAAGCTGTCGTACACGTGGTATTTATAATAACTTTTTATCACGGATACTACGACTGGTATCTCAGAAACGCAAAAGTTCGCAGCGCTAAGTGGTAACAACTTTGAAACACGCTCTCAAAACTTCGCCGCCTCCTTTTTCCCGACACATGCAGTTCACGCGACTTTCTTTGATGGTTGTCAACAGGTAACTCGTTTGCACAGCCATAATATTTCTGACGACGCGGAAGGGTGTTCAAATCTTGTCAAGCCTGTCGCTCTCCCGCTTCACGCGCGAGTTCCAACGCGTTTTCTTTACAACGGTCCCGCCTTTTCGTCCTTTTTTCTGCGTCCTGCTCTTCCGCGAGCAGCCGGAGTGCTCAACCTGCAGATAAAAGAATGGGAGGACGAGAAGAAGCAAAGTGACAACGCAATTTCGTCGCGGAAACAGGACGGGAACGTATAAAGAGATTGTCTTTCCTCGTGTCGCTTAAAAATCTGCAACACCCTCCGTTCCTCTCAGCAACCCTACGGACGCCTGCGCCCGCGCGCGTGGAAATTACGCGCGGCGGATCGACGATGCTCCCTTATGTTTGCCGGAACGTGTACAATCCACCGTTGCTCGTTACCACGCCAAGATAATAAACCTTTCGTCGGTGGCAACTATAACCAGTTCGCTGTTCCCGGTTATAAACGTGTCCTTTATTCACGATCACGTGTTGCCCGAACGAACGTCGACGCACGGAGCCGTGTTATCGCCGGACGATTAAATTTAACCACTATCCCGGTGACAGGGCCAACGAGAGTTGAATTTCTTCGAAACACTATATGAATTCCCGCTTAAGAAGCTCTCTGCGTTTTACGAGGAGGCAAGATCCTGTTGCGACTTCGGCTCCAGTGGAAACTCATCGGAACACTGTAATTAGGCCAGCATAACAGGTTTTTCAAAAAGTTATTTAACAGACTATAAATGAAAAAAAAATATTTTTTAAGAATAACTTGCCTTCGCACAACAATTTTTATTAGACTACGGACCTTTGCGAAAATTTCCAGTCTTATGACTCGATCTAAGTGAGCTACAATATGGTTTGATCCACAGGATTTGTTACAGAAAAGTTGTTTATCCTTCCATATCATAAGTTCTATTTGAATGGAACTTCTCACTGGAATTTATACAACGAGAAAGTCTTTTTTAAAAGCGTTCAATGGTCGATATTTTAAACGGAATCTATTAAAAATTTCCATAACTCTCTCACGACCTCCGATGATAATATCTGGCGACACTGAAATGCAGGCTGTGTGGAGGGTCAACCGGAGTCTGCGGAAGACCATAACCAGGCTTTTCGCCTGATCCATTTTCTAGGTAAATGCGAAATAAACGTCGACGGGGACCGTCGCCGAAGGGTGGAGGTTGAAGGGGAGGATCTATGTGAAGACACGCCTGCTTTTGCAGCAACCACTTCAGATTCGTTAGTGTTCCTCGCACAGCGCCACGCATATTACGCATACGCTGACTCTTGTGTTTCCCTATTTATCTGGGAGCAACCGTTTACGGATGAGGGTGTAGGTTACATCGACTTAAGCCAAGTGACATTTGACTTACACAAGTACCCGTCCATGTAACTATTCCTCCCTCTAAGGTCCCCGAAACAGATGACAAGATGGGTTTCCTGGTCGAAGGTAGATAGAGAGGGAAAGGGAGAGAGAGGGAGAGAGAAAGAGGAGAGGTTTTGTTTGAACAGCGAGTTACCTTTCCCTCGACCGAGTCAAAGCGTCCTCCCATTGAGATGCCGATGAAATCAGACGACGGGCAAACTTCCCGGCCGATATTATGCATGGGGCGAGCTCTAGCAAAGCTGCAATTCCACTTTTAAAGCCCGAGTGCTAGCGGGACGACGATATGGCACGACTCCGAGCGCCGATCCTTCGGCAATTGCGAACTTTTTCGAGAGTTCACGCATTGTTTCCGCTCGTTTCCGCTCGTTTCTGCTCGCGAGAACGACGCACCCTTCGGATCGAAGAATTCGGAGACACTCTGTGAGAGAAAACCTACTTTGAGAAATTGATGCACCTTTATTTAGTTTCTGCTGCTTTGTAGGACCCTAAAATTTAAGAAATTAGTGAAATTTAATCAACCCTTTTGTTTCCATATTTGCTGAAAAACAAAAGTATTTAGTTTACCTCGTTGTATATGATTGTTTCTAATCCATTTACCAATCTCCCCCTTCTTTGCACTCTCTTTATCGCCTAATTTCAGTCTATTTCATCCTAATTTTCAGCGGGACCTACTGTTTACTACGGCGTGTTCCAAACCACCTTTTGCCAACAACGTGAAAAGCACCTGGGGATCACTTCCTGGGTTTTTACTAGGCGGTCATAGTTTACCTTGTTAATTTAACCATGTCGTTTTTTTTATAAAAGGTGTGCAAAAGATTTCCTCTTTTGAGGAGCTCCACAAAGCAACGTTTCGCAATCGACTCTCAACAACGAGCGGATACGATCCCACAGCCTACCGCCCACAAAATCATAAAACCGAAGGCACACCAATGGAGATTACCTAATAGTCCACCTCCCATTATCCCGAGTGAAAGAAAAATTGTAATAAAAGCCCCGCATAGGAAGCGGTCCGAACTGGAGCGTCGAATCGCGCGGGTGCAGCGCAATTTATAGCAGGAAATATTAATCACCGATCGGGACGCGTCGACTGAAAGTTAATAGTGAGGCCAGGTGATTAGGTAGTAAGCGGAGCGTGGCATTCGGACGTTCGCTAATCGCGAAGCAACGCGCATTAATCTATTTCGCGTCTATTAATAATTTCGGTGCTCGCGTTGTACCCAGCTGATCCGAAATAAACCGTCGCGTCGACGGGATATGTGGGGGTGCGCAAAGGGTTCGAGGTTTGGCTCGGTCGGATCGGCAATCCGTAGCTAATGCGACCGATCGACATTTTGCCGGAGTCATCGGCCATTAATTAACACCGCGACTGGCTGATTAACATATTATCGCAGCAAGACAGCCGACCGGGCCGCTGTGGAGGCGACGAGGTAAGCCCGACTCGGTTGCAAGCTCGCGGAAGCGAAGAGATTGCGTGGCCCCGATGGTGTGGGTGCACCGGGAGGAGGAAGTAGGGGACTGAATGCTGAGATTCAGCCTTTCAGAAACGAACAATAATGGTGTGGCGCGGGTGAACTCGTGGGCGGTGGGTGGCAAAAGGGAGCAAGGGAGCAAAAGGGGGCGGGTGAGGCCAATGGTAGAGGGAACGGCGGAGAATCCCTCCAGGCACGTTCGACTATTAACCCCACCGAGATTCGGAAACGCTCGGCAACTGAAACCACCGTCTCTACAATCCAACCCCTTCTAGGACGTTTGAACGAGACTTCTACCCAGCCACAGTGTCTCCGTAACAAGGGTGAACTCAATCCCCGAGCAGGCAGACACTACCCTCAGAGCCCGAATCAGTTTTCTCCGACTCTGTCTCGCTGTTTTCGTCCCATACCTCATTTTTTATCTCCACCCCCACCTCCGACCAGTGCGTCGCGTCGCCGCGGTGGAGTTGGCATGATTAAAACAAAATCGTCATCGCCGTAGATGCTGCGATGGGTTTCTATCTCTCTCTCTCTCTTTCTCTCTGACGATTTACGAACCACCGCCGAGCACGTAGCCTGACCGAGACGCTGGAAATTTCAATTCCTTTGCCCTCTAACCGAGCTCCCTGGTCTCGTCCGTTGCTTCCGGATCGTCTTTACTTTGACAATTTTTACCCCGCCCTCTTTTCCGTTTGCAGTTTTCTTCGTTTTCGGTGGAATCAACGGAGTGTTTTCAAATAAGGGCCCAGACGTGGCGAGGGTCGCGATGAATGCCAACCCCACGAGGAAATGTTGGAAGAATTATTTAATAATGTTGCGGAAGGGATAGTGTCGATACTGTCGACGCGGGGGTGACGTAACCCTACCAACGCGGCTGCGTCGTTGAAACAATGATTGTCAAGACGTTTGAAAGTAATTGGTACATTCTTGGATAAGGGGACAAGATGTAAGTGCCATTTAGGTAGCAATGGACATTTATTTTGTTCGGTATAATTATTGATGAACACTGTACAACAGCATTTTTAAATTCTTTGAATGCTTATATTTTCCATTTGAGCTACTTATTTTTCAATTAGAATCGTCATCAATGAAACGCTAATTTAAAAATATATTTTCCAAAATCATGAAATTCTCGAATGCCGAGTGAGGGTTAATTAATAATAATTAATAAATATTGTACAAATGTCTTGGAGTCGTCGCTATTTTATAAAGTAACGTGTATCTGCAGTGGAAACAGTTCACGATGCTCCGTCAATTTTCGAAAGTTTGACTTTCCGCTGACATAGCCTTAACGTAGTAGAGCATGCTTTGCAGTGACCTCAAACTTAATTGCCAAAAGTGTATCACAATGTATCGTTTAAGTGTGTTAAACGTGAAATTGCTTCAGCATGACACATCACAGTTTAAAAAAAGATGTGTTATAATTTACGAGTTTCTCTTATCGAATCCACGGTGACAGCTATAGTTAGCATTACTATCTGTAGATCGTTACATCAACAGGCTTGAAGGGTTTCATTAAGTAACGATTCACACACGCACATTTTACAAATTACGAAATGCTTTCAGAAATATTACCTATTTTGTCTAACAGCTATTAAATAATTATTGTACTATGAAATCGACAAAACCGTAGAACGGTTCAAATTAAAGTGTTCCGTAATTAATGCCTCATTCATATTTTCAGTCTACAAAATTAAAAGATTCTCCACACTTTCCGAATAATTTGAAATATAAATTACAATAACTTCCCTATAGAATCGGGAAGTTAACAATCACTGGGAATACAATTTTTCTAACGAAGGTAATCACAATATTTCTCTAAGCCATAAATTTACAGTCTTTATATGTTTTTAACAATATACTCTTTCATGAGAAAAGTACGCAGTTTGTGACCAAGCCAGCGCGGATTGAATTGTCGTATTGTAAGCACACACTATCATTTATCCAGTGAATAGCATCGTTGAAATAATGCGCCGATGCAACAGCTTACTCGGCTGTTTGTGCACGAACGCGAGAGACCATCGTTTCGAGACCGTTGTAGTTTTCCAGATGTAGATAGTAAATAATTACGCGTCACGATAAATAAATTGCTTTAATGGATCTCCGGCATGTACTGTCGACGGAAGATCGAGAGCATGATTTCCCTGACGGTATATTAATGATCGTCGCCGTTGTCGTATCATTGTATATTCATTTTTGCGACCGCGTCGTCGTCCGTCCCCTCCGTGAAGTTAGATAAACGTGGGAAGTGCCTCGAAACAATTTGTTATCAAGGCCAATGATACGTCGACGGAGTACCGTTACATCGCTATAAATAGCGACGCCCCGGTGAACTTCTCCTCGTCGATTCACTTTACAACCGATTTTATAAGCTCTTCGCCCCAATTACATACAATAATTTTTTTATAACTGGAAACATCAATGGCAAACGACGAAACGAATTAATTTCAGTGGAGTTACGTAGCTCTAAAAATTAGACTTCGTTGCATTTATAGGTCTACTTCAATTTTCATATAGGCTTGGCTAGGATAAGATTCTCGAAAAATTGTCGATATTTAAATTCTTATCATTTCGCAAAAGCAAATAGTGCAATCATAAGCCTGGACTCATTTTAAAGTTTGAAAATGCTTCGTCTAACGCGTCTGATCGTGGCCAACCAATTCTACTTCATGCATTATAAGAACACTCTTCAAACTCCTTTTTCTCGAGATCGAGAAGTTAAACTGAAGAAACTTCTTTCTACATGTAGAATACCACTTAGCTGCTTGCACCACAATTGCGGAATCAGCCTGGATAGAGGAGAATTTTTCAATTAAAATTTAACGTAAAATTGCTCCGTGAAATAAGCATATAAGAACATACATACTTATCATCGTTGTCTCCACTATAATACGGCCAACGCGACAGGTCTCTTACAATGAAATTATTATGTTCTTTTCGTACTAAAGATGTTTTTACGCCCGTGGATCCTAGATATTTTTTACGTTCCCATACGCAAAGAAACTATCACTACCACTATCGTGGTCTTACGGTTGAAACGCCGTGTAGCTAATGCTGTCGCGAGAATGTGAGATTTAAGGGTTCCCATGAAAGTTTACAACAATCTCCTTATCGGGCTGGTTTATGAAATACGATCGCGATTTCCCCGTGCATGCGTACACCTCGGTCAATATTCGAGCGTTTTCTCTATACAACAATGCGGATGTTTTTATACGCGTCGGCGATATCCGCAGTGACCCAGAAAGATAACGAGGGATACGTGATATCAGAAGCGATCGAAAATTTATGCAAGTCCTACGTGCGAAATTTGCGTCCCCGCGACCAATATCCGTGGCGCGGTTACGTGGCCGATTCAGAAAACGTTAAATCAGGTGCTCCAAAGATTTGGATAGAGGACTCGGAAAGTTTCGCCGGTAAACTGGTGTAAGGAGGAAGGGTCCTTGTAGAACGTTATGGACTCGAAGACCGGCATCGGCATCGGCAATGTCTATATTTCAGACTTAGCGTGCTATGATCGCGTTGCACGTGTAACCACGATGCACGCCCGTGTGTGCACGCGCACACGTAGATCGTAGACGTTCCACGTGTACCTTGCGCCTGTGTTGCATACGTGAAATGTGTACGTTGAGTTCGAAAGTTTTCGCGCGAGTTGCTAAGACTTTATCTGAGTAAAGTTTGACACTGTAATATATACATTACATCGTGAGCTTTATCTAGGTTTCCGTTCTTTATTGTCAATAATCTTCTTAAATGTCTCGAACTTTTGTGTAATATCAGTTTCGAAGCGATCAATTGTGAAGGGGTTAATTTGTTTTTAAGAATGTGGTCTTATGGAATGGAAAACTTGTTTCTTTGTATAATGGGATATTTTTATTCGTTGAGTGTACCGCTGTTTGTAATACAATTTGTATAACATAATGGATTCCATCTCTATTGCTGTTTTATCATTAATCACCCGACAAATTATAATTAATCATCAACGCCGTGTTGGGAGGAATTATATTGTATGTTTGAGCATGATTGCGTGCATATAAATCGCAGCGGAACCGGTTAAAATGTTCAATCTCATGAATTATACATGGATCGTTATGGTTTTACGCTGAAAGTTAATAAGTCAATAATGGATGCTAATAAATAGTTTAAATATGATTGAACTGTAATCAATTTTTAAATTGGTGTAGTTATCGAAACTAGGCTCTTTATTGTTGCAATTAGTGGATTATTGAACGATTCAAAACGAGTTGAGATGTATTTGAATATGTGACTTAAAATTGTATCTTCCATTTGTTACTATTTTATATTGTCTATGAATGGTTGAAGATCACAAGCGAAGAATTAAAAATTCATGCTTTTATCCTGTATGATTTTAATTCAAAGAGTCCAGCAGTGCTGCAAAGCGCACTTTTCACGTTTTCGAGGAAGAAAAAAATTATTCAGAGCGGTTTAAAGAAGGCAATGAATCTCTGAAAGGCGAATCTTGTTTAGGTTCTACAATCAGTGACGAATTGCATGAATACATGCATTCAAATCCACGCTGAAATTGTTCGGATGTCGTCGAAGTATTCCATTGTGAAGCACTTGCGACGAAAACCGACTTCCTGTAATGAGATTAAATTCTGATTACTGCATTTGTTAACAACACAGTGTGCACTTCTTATTCGTGTAAGAGGCGTGTCTGAAAAATTATGTGTTCGATGAAAATGTTTATGTGTAATCTGTTGAAAATGAACATTATCCAGAGTTTAATTTAAAGTTTAATGCTTATAACAGAGCTCGAAATGCGACCACTATATCTCATTTGTTTAACACTAACTCTGAAATCACTAGTGCAAGCTGGATCGAATTGAGATTAATACTGACTATCGAATAGAGATATATGTACAAGTATCAAACAGCTTCGGGGCATCGATGCCATGATGGATTTCCGCGAATCGATATCTATTTTATTAGGTATTGCCATTGTTCCAGTAGTGAGACATCTTAACCGCTATTATGAATATACTACGGTCCCTGGCTGATAAATATAGAACCACTCACAATTTTCAATGTTTCTCCTGTACTTTCTCTTTCATTGTGAATTTGTATGTACTAAAATAAAAACTTTTCTTAGTCATTTCAATTAGCGCAATATAATACGCCAGTCTTCTTTAATTCTTAAAACGTGTTTATCGCAATCAAATTACGTTACTCAGATATTTTAATACAGACATATAATTAGTTGGAACAGTATAGACAAAACTTATACCTTAAGACCACAGCTCTTAAAAAATAATAACATGTACTGACAAGCTTTAATGTTTGGTTTAGCTATTAATATTGAGACATCCATTGAAAGCTGTAAATTTATTTTGCTGAGTTTATTCATTAATTTGAGCCTTTCCTCGTTGTATAAGTTGCATTGCCATAGAACATGGTTCAGCAGATTTTCTAATAAAAAAAAAAATACGTTACTTTTATGGAACAGAAAAAATTATAATCTGAGGAGAAAAAAATTGTTGAATGAAACAATTTGTACACCAATTACCTATTGTTAGAACTTCCAAAAATGGCTAGTATGATATATCTTATTTTTAAGAAAATTATTTTCAGAGAGGTCGACTCTCTAGGGACTGAAGTAAGGCACATTTGTGTCTTCAAGATTTCCGCGAGTTCTAAACAATGTGTTCAGGATGCTCGTTGAATGGTACAGTCTTGGCTCTTTCAATCAGACCTCATTGGCATTTGACACTGTAACAATCCCACCAAATCGCGTACAAACGTTCCAACGGTACGAGAAACTCAGACTTCCTGAACTTCCGAGCGCGCGCCGTTGTGTAAAAGAGCACATATTGTATTTCGAAGCCGTCGCATTCCCCTTTCTCTCCCTCGCTGTTCTCTCTTTCTCCTGTTCTCTGTTCACTTTTCCTCGGCCGCGGACTTGCAGCGTCACATTTCTGCGCGGGCTTGTGTATAGAGTTTGGCTAAGTTGGAATTTACTGTACGCTTACGCGAACGATGGTGCACCTGGTCGCGGCGTCGAGTACGCTTCTGCAGGGATGAAAGAGGGAGACAGATGGCGAGGGTCGTTGGAGAACAAGCGAGCGAAACGGAGACGGGAAACGGGAGCGCGAGCGAGAAACAGAGCGGATCGGGCCGGCGTTGGGGGTATGTAGGCTAGTCGGTAAAGGCAAACCCGAACAATTTGCCGTAATAATCCGATAACTGATAATATTGGCAATTTGGCCGTGGCTAAACGGATCTCGCGGCGTAGCGTTGCGTGCGTTATCTCGATTATTGTTATTGTTCGTACTCAATGACCACCGCAACGCGCGTCATCCGACGGATCGCAACACTACAGCTGACCCTTCTCGGTTCTCCGTTCCTTATCGATAAGAAAAATTAAGGTGCTGTGAACCGTTCATTATACACACAACCCCATGAATCTTAAATCTATAATTAAATTAAATCTTAAATAACCAAAATCTTAATCCTTTACATTCAGAGCTATTTTAATTCGAAAATTAAACATTTATTCCGACCTAGAATTTTTTTATTTTATGAATTTGCAATTAATAGAATACCTCAAACAATACTTAAATGTTTAGTAATTGATTCGATACCAACATATTAAAAAATCTCACCAATATTGTGAATAATGGGACAGTAATTTTTAGTGGTGAATCTCGGAGTCATCCTTCGACTTCTAAGGGTTAAAATATTCTGTTTCTGATCATTAGCATTTGATCACACATTTTTAAATGCTGTTGTATTATTTTCAATTTATTATATTTACTAATGTTTAATTTCTATAAAAATTCAATTTAATGATCATTTCAACATCTACTTCAATATTGGCGTACCTGAATACTTACGTTTGATTAATTTCTAAATGGTTTTCTATGCTTTTGTTGACACATAGCAGAATTGTGATAAGGATTGGTTAATGGTCGAGCCTCAATGGTACTACATATTTTTTGTGAGTTTGTTTGATGCAAATTCAACGATGCAAATGTACATGTGATGTTTGGCGGTTTTCGAGATATTGCACGCATGTAAAAATATCGCTCTGCAATGTTTTCGTCCACGTTTGGAGATACTGGGAATTCACTGACTGGGAATTCAACTGTTAAAAATGGTTACAGGTTATGTATAATTCACGATTTTATACAGCTGTATTCTAATGTAATCAATTAATTCATTCGACAGTATGAGATATGCATGAAAAATTTATTCAAATTCCACAATTTATGAAATGTTCATGCAGATGAAAGTTGAATATGATGAAAGGGTTGGGTTTCATAATAAAAATGAATTAAGCGACGCCTATGCATTTTATTAAAACCACGTACCACTAGCAGTGACAAAAACAATAATTTGAAAAAAAAGATTGGAAATTATACGGACGACAGATCTTATCTGGACGAGAAAATTCGTTTAATTTGTTTATTTAATATCACATCAGCTTTACAGTCATTAGGGTCCACTTTGGGTTACATTCGATTACATAGAGTGTGCATTACTGAAATTGCATGTTCGTGCAATTTAACCTAGATTACATACGCGACTTATAGTGCATATAATGTAAACTATATTGAATACAGTTTAATATGCTTAACTGTATTCAAGCGAGTATTCTCATTTTCAGAAAGTTCATTTCAGTCTAAACATGTAGAATGTTTAGTGTAAATATGAATATTCCATTGACGCAATACATTATTCGCAATCCTATCCTATATATATATATTTTATTTTCCTTATACAGTCACAGTATTTTGTCTTTGTAACATATAAATAATTAGTGTCACGTTGGAGTACACTACTATAAATATCCGTGAAATTTTAATTAAAAATACGTACGTAGATAGAAAAAATATTTATCAAAATATTGCAACGTCACGAAACCAAATTTGCTAAAAAATTTGTCAGGATTGCACGCTGCATAATTTATTCGTTCACATAACCACGCACGCCAACACCGTTCGCAAAGAAAATTTTTCTGACCGAAACATACCGTTCCCTCGTTCAATAAATAAATAAGTAACAAAACCAATACCGTACCCCATTATTCATCGTCAAAAGAGGAATTTACCAAATGTCCTACCAACTGTCCGCAACGCATAAAGCCAGGCTGTCATGAATCGTTAATGCTGTCTGCCACTCCTCTGACCGTTATTCTAACACCGGTATCACCACTGCGGAGCACATTGAAGAATATTTTAACGATCCGATTCGGATCATAAGAGCCGGGCAGTCGGTCGTTTTCACGGGTACCTGGAGGCTCTATTTTAATCCGTTTAATCACCTCCGCGCTTTCCTTCTCTATGCAAAAATCCGTCCTCCATCCGAGCGTTGTAAGACGATCCCCGTCGTTATCCGATGAAATCCGCGGCGGTAATAACTCGCCGAACCACTTAAAACTATCAAAACCACTTAAAATTCGAAATAATTTGGGGTGCATGGACTCGTATCGTTTTAAACTTTCAGAAGCAATATATCTGGATATAGCACTGACTCTGAGGAATATATCAAAACTGATTTTTATGCATTAGATTTTGAATATTTTCTCACATAGTAAACTAGTGTGTCTGACCACTGCGCGCTATTTCTACTTAGCGCGTCTCTACTGACGGGTGTAACATTTTGAATATTCTCACGATAGACACCCATCAGTATGGAAAAACATTATTATTTGTTTCATAATAATTATATGTTAATATATCAAAACTGATTTTTATGTATTAGATTTTGAATATTTGCTCTCTATTAGTATTTTCTCACATCATGAACTAGTGCGTCTGACCACTGCGCGCTGTTTCTACTTAGCGCGTCTCTACTGACGGGTGTACCATTTTGAATACTCTGACGATAGACACCCATCAGTATGGAAAAATATAATTATTTGTTTCATAAATATTATCAAAAATAATCAATGAACATTTTGAAATGTATTTTATTATTATACGCATTAATTAAAGATCAGTCTAATTCTTAATATCATGAAGTACAGTGACACACATAAACGTTGATAATTTACACATAGCAAACGCAAAACTTCTTTTGAAGATGATCCAGAATCGGTTCGAAACTTTGACGAAAATTTAATAAATTTCAAAATTGCTTTGTTATGATTTTTTGATCGAACCTGTGCGCCGATATCATAAACTAATTTCTATTAATTAAAGAGTTGTGATAACTGTTAGTCCATCATGTCTTCGAGTGATTTATCTATGTTTATTATAATTTCATCGTCTGATCTTTTTTACAAACATTTATAGCGCATAGTCAAATTACATGGAATACAAAAAGTAAACCTCCGGCTCCTGAACCGATGTAAATTTAACCGTGCACTACTGTATTTGAAAATTTGCCAAACCACTTGACACTATCGAGAGCGTTGAATCCGACATAATCAGAGGTGGGACTCGTATCGCTTTAATCCGTCGTGCGTTCGTCAAAGCGGTTGGAACACGGGACGGGATCGCTACTCGGAAGAATCTCGATCGCTCGGTACCGCTCCGCTCAGCTCCGCTCCGATCCGCTTCGGGCCGGGCGTAACGCGCTCTCGAAGTTTCCAGGAAGTGGTTTCGGGGGTGATTGATTTCCCACATCGAATCGTCGACACCGACTTGGGCCACGGTTAGGCGGCTGCGGAGATCGATTCGAGGAGCTGAACGGGGGTTGAGGGGATCGATGGGGGTGAAAAGGGTAGTCGAGAGTACGGGGACGGGGAAGCGGAACTGAGATTCTGTGGTTTACCCGCGGAAAACCGTTGACTGCGTTGAGAACAACGATTCGATTGATTTATCGCGGTTGACGTTAATTAATTGGAGGCGACGCTCGTGCATCCCGACTTCGTTTCAAGATATTGTGCCGAGCAACGGCGCATCGATGGTATATCGTAATATCGTTGACTGTTCAACTCGATTCCGCCGTTCGTTCCCGGACGTTTCCTCGCTTTAACCATTTACATCAAAAAGATAAATGGAAAGTAGTAAAGATAAATGCATTTATAACTAGCTTTTATTTATCATGTTTAAGAAGAATTTTATATAGTGAAAAGGAACATTATATGTATTTCAATCATTCGAACATGTGTTGTATACACTGTTATGTACAAGGTTTTATGACCGTAAGGTAGAAAGCGTTGTTACTTTACTTTTTTCTAGCAATTCATACTGTCTGAAAATATAAAATTTCTAATTTTCGTTTACTTTTTTTGCGGGTAAGTGCCCGCCTTTTAAGACAAGAACACCCGCATAAAATCCCTTCTTCTTTCTCTTCGTGTGTACATATGTGTTCCATCGTAAAACCCTCCGCGAAGGGACAAGCGCGCGATCGTGAAGGTCAGCCTACCTGTACTGACGGGTAAAGGACGAAAGGTATAGCCAAAAAATAGCGAGTCGACCGTAATTTAAAGTATTCAACGAACCGTTAGGACCCGCAGCTGACGAACACATGCGGAACCATTTTACCATTAGCGCACCGAGGCCATAATTTTTATAACTATAGCCGCCCGTAACCGAACTCCTACTTCCACCACTGGTTAAAACACACCCTCCAGCCAATCATATCCAGTTTTTCCCAAGACCACCCCTACCTTCGAACTTTTCCCAATTTCTACGCGATCACAACAATATCAGAACTGCAGAATTGCAGATCGAAACGTTGAGAAATAATATTGTGCTAATTTGCAAATAGTGTTTGAGTAACAATTGATCGAACCTATGCACTGATATCATTAATTTATGCTTAAAGCAATTTAGCCGAGTCTGATTTGGAGACAGTAAGTCGGGTATTGTAAATTAGCAAATTAAGAAACGTGTTCTCCGGATTTTGATCTTACCCTCATTCGTCGCTTACCTTGTCGTAATACGTATCCCAGTTTCGCGATCAATTCGACAATATGTTCACACTTTGAATTGATTCCGCGTAACGCATTTAGCTACTGTTCGCCGACGTCCAACGCCATTGGTCGCGATTAATACCCTTACACGGGGCACCGATGAGAAACAACGGCCCCGTTCTATCCCCCTCCCCGAGTTTCATTCCCGTAAGAGTCGTGAGGGAATTATTTATCCTTTTTCGTTATTTTTTTTCGTCTTGTTCCTCTCTCGTGTGTACGAATCTGATCGGGCGAAATGGAATTATCGGGACTCGGGTATATCGGGTCCAGCTTAACTCGCGTAACCGGTTCACTCGTCGTTTTGTTCATTGGAAATAATTTGAAACCGATATTCGAATGTTGGGAACGCCTCTCAGCTTTTGAATGCGCGAAATAGGAGCTCCGTTTCTTTCTTGCTGACTTTTTTCAATTTGTGGCAGAATTCTTGTAAGGTTACAGAATTCGAATGGCAGATTGTGCTCGTTTTATCAACCGGAGCTTTGGATTCGTGTTTGTTAATTCTGAAAATTGAAATAAATATATACATGTAATAGTTTATAACATGGAAGACGTACGTTTTTGAGAGATTTGTTAGGAAAATGTTATTTATGTGAAATGGATAGTTGGAATGTACAAACTTTCTTAACTACTGATTAAATTTCAAAGACAGTAAGTATAAAAATATCCATTGTTAGACGTATAAATAATTGAGGGAAATCTTACTATTTTTTCTTTTTTAAGACCGTATATTTTACAACAATTTGCAGACAGGAAATTATTAACACATTGATTATTAACTCAACGATCACAGCAATTGATAAAATAAAAGCAATTCGCACACATTTCGCTAAATAAAAACTGAGAAGTTAGAATTATAGCTTTGATGCGTGTATTGTATGTGTCTACAACCATAATAGTAGAATTATAGAATTACGATCGCCGTATCGCAAGAAAAAGATCAGATCAGATCGACACGAACGTCGGGACAAGAAACATGTCTGTCAAAACGAATGGTTATCCGTATGTCTTTACGGCTTCTCCTTACAGAATTTATGAAGTTAATCACTTTTTGTTCTAATAAGCAATTTCACACATATCTATCGCCGCAGAAATTAATTTTAAAGTCCCGAGAAATAATTGCGTCACCTAAATATGGATGATATAAATCAATGTGTTAAAGCATCTCGTTATTAAATTCTCCCAAAATAACTAACCACTCAAATAAGCAGTATAGGAACCATGTTCTTTTATCAAGCATCGCTTCCACGAGATTAGATTTCCAGTATTTTCCTCTGTTTATATTTCCGAACGTAGTAAACTAGTGCGCCTGATTATTGCGCGATATTTCCACTTAATGCATCGCTACTTCTAGATTGCATGTCTTCTAACAATATAAGCCAAATAATTTGCAACGGAATATAATCATTAATATCGTGAATATTATTAGAAGTAAATAATGAACGTTTCAACAAAAATTCTATGATTGTAAACATTAATATTTAACGTTCATTTCGTACGACGATCCACGGCCAACCCCAACTGTCAAGCATACGTTCTCGGAACGAGTTTCGACATTTCGCAGGAAACAATTTTCTCGGTTGCCTTTTGCACAAATCGTTAGAGTCACTCGCGTCAGCCGTCGAATTACAAAACAACGTGCCCTCAAAAATAAGTGTAATCACTCGTCGTATCAGCGAGCACATCAGCATACGCGTCGTCCGTAGAACCCTCATCGGCATTCGACTGGCAGTAATAACTGGATCCACCGTCGCGTCGGGACATAAAGAAATACAAAACTCGACTAGCGGCGAGCGTGTTAATACTTTAATCGATTAGAGTGCTCGGGACTTTGGCCGGTCGCCGAGCATGGTAACTTACGTATCCCTTGAACACACAGCCGCACTAATAGAGACCGGTTAGCGTGAGGGAAAGGTCCCCTTAGCTGGTCATACGCGAAAGAAAGGTTAAAAAGACACTTAGCATTTTTTCCCCCGGTATCTATTTCACCTGCACAAGCAGAGTACAGGAGTAGCGCGAGTGTCAGGCATAAAGTAGAAGGAAGAGAGTCTCGTCGGCTGATTCACCTGGCGCAGGCGCACACCCTTACCGCCATCCCTCCCCTGGTGGTCTGTTTATGCTCTCTTTACCCCGTCTACCCTCGACCACCTCATGGGGAACCGAACGAGATGGCGGATCGAGTTGGAAGAGGAGGACGAACAGGCGAGTTTCGGGTTCGGGGTCGGCCGACGCGACAGTCGAACCGTGCTTCAGTCGGCCGGCGAACTCGCGTGCCGAGCCTTCGCCTCCGGAGACGTGTCTCGTCGTCGTCGTCTTCGTCGTCTTCGTCGTCGTCGGTCCGTCAGTGTGGACCCGGTACCGCGTCGTGTCGCGATGCGAATCGACCCTCGACCCGCCACTCGTTGGTCACCGTGACCGCGGAATGTCTCGCAAACCTCCACCCTACTGCCATCAAGAACACGTTCCTTTACCAACGACTCTGTTAGAGTGACATCCTGTTCCCGGATCGTCTCCGAACGGTGTGCAACCCCTAAGCATGCCAGACAGCAATCCTCGAACAATGAAGAGCTCCACGCTGGATTTATAAAAGTGCGCAGTGTTGTGGCGACCTAGAGAGTGTTAGATGTGTAGTGCGTAGAGCTTAGCCGACGACGAAACCCTCGAAATCGTTAGAACGTGTCCAGTGGTTCTGACCAGGAGGAACAGGATTCTCCATTAGCTCGGTCTTCGCTCGATTTCCGAGCAGCCGACCAAACTTTTTTCCTCGATTCTGTCATCCATTAGAGTCCATTAGCGCGCCGGCCGTCACGCCGGAAGTCGGAGGAGTCGTTTACCCCTGGTGCACGCGTGTCGCCGTAAACGCCGACTGTCGTTCAGTTTGGATGCGTTGTCTCTCTGTTCGGGGCGCAAATCGCCGCGTAGTGTCCCGCGGAGTCTTGACAAGCGAGATGGGTCGATAGGGGAAAACTGGTGACAGGTATAGCCGTACAGTTCCGGCCGCAAAATATCGCTTTCGATCGCGATCGAACCTCGGAAGGAGGTTCTCCCGGCGCGTTGTGTCGCGATCGAACGGAAGAAAGGGTAGAAGCAGCGGTGACGTATACGTGGAAACGCGAGAGGACTCTCTGCTGGTGGTCGCGTTTTCGACGACGCGACGCGTGATCCTCCGAGCGTGAAGTGCCGTGGAAACCCGCCGGTGGAGAGGGAAGATTACAAAAGGAGAGGGACAACGGGTGTTAATTAAAGAGCAGAAGCGACCGGAGGGAAACGAACAGCCAGCCGCCTGACAGGTAAATATTTACCGACACCGTGGTGGCACGGTAAAATCGCAATTTCATGGCGCGCGTTTTTCTTTCTCTCCTCTCTCTCTCGCTCTCTCTTGGCCGGCCGAACGAGGACACACCGGGAAAACGAGACCAGGTCGGACTCGGCTGACGGCTGCAACGTGGAACGGTTTTGTTTTTGTCCCAGTGCGCCGCGGTGCAACGATCGAATTCCAACGACACGAGTCCGTCTTTCTGGACGTGCTCGGGTCGCGACATCGACTCGTAAACCGAGGAAAAACCGTCGTTCCGTAGGATTTTACGCGAGTCGTTTGCCGAGAATGCTACCCGCGGTTAGGGAGGGGATCGCGCACGAATTTTCGACGATGTAGGTTCGACGGGGTACCCCCGGTGATCGTTTCCTTTCGCGCGAAATTGGATTTTCGACCTGTCGCAGTCATCCTTTCGTTCCATTGCCTCGGAAAGACGGGCCCCCTGTCGTTTATTCCTGTCTTTCGCCCTTTGAGTCTCAGACGTTTCTAGGCCTCCCAGACCTTAAACATCTGAATCAAGGAGCCAACGCGTCTCTCCTCCGCACTCCCATTTCCCACGTCGAACCGAACATTCGATCTGCCCGAACGATTTCTTTGATATGCAGCCACGTAGCAGCCTGGAGCCGATTTTTCGCAGGATCCTCTAGCGATCTTCCGCGTACCCGACATGGGGCAATAAGCTCGAAATAGGATTCGACATGCGAACACGTGACGATGCGACGCCACGCCGTTTTACGTCCCACTGAATTAGAATCACGGGAACTCACGTAACCGGACGTGTCGTACAATCAGTCTGCCAGTCATTGGAATTCTTGTGGGTGTGTGCAAAGTAATAGATTCCGCAAAAACGCTGGATTTTCCTTGCATAGTCGGCTAGGATAGTTCGTTGCTGTTAATAAACAAAGACGTCTCGGAAACGCCATAATTCCGCACAGGAACTTTATTATTTTTCATTTTCTATCATAAATTCTATCATTCAGTCAAGAGTGAGAAAAAATTTACCCATTTAATACTCTTATGTATGTGTTCTTTAAGATATGACGTTATAAACATAGTTTGTTAATTGTAAAATGTAAGACAAGAATGGGCGAGTATTTATTACAAGATCTTGTATGCAACTATTCCTAAAAAGTGTATGTGGCTAAAGTAGAGTATATTGTTTTTAGAAATTAACCAAACGTTTTTTAACTATTATCAAGTGTACGAAAAAGTGAGCAAACGCAATTTTTTTCAAAATTTTTGTATACATCAATTAATCCTGCTAATATCTCAAGAATCTTATTTCAAATAGTTTTTCTACTATGCTGGTTTAAAGTGTGTACAGAGAGTTTTCTGACTGTATGTAGCAGTAACATGACTATCTTAAATTGATTTTATATCAATACTAATTGTTACTACAGACTAGAACGTCCGACGAAATGTAATACTGTTTTAATCTGAAATCTTGGAATTACATTGTAAAGCAAAGGTTTAATCCGTTTCGATGTGGGTATAGAAGTACTAGAAGATTTAATTTTCTAACAGGATTATATTTCTCATCAGGATTATTTCATTTTTCGATTAAAGACTGATATACGAGCATAAATTATTTCATTATATTATCGACCAATAACAGATTCACATACCATCTTCCGTTTTTTTATGTTAATGTATTTTTCGTCGTAACAGTACTATAAAAAACATCGTTGACAATGTGAAAAGAAACGTAGAATCGAGCATCGTTCCAGTAGATCTAAATCTATAATAAAGTTGCGTCCCAGCAATTTTAATATCAAGGTATTATTAATACTCTTCAACATAGCATTTCATTCATAGCTTAAAACTTTGGGTATGTTTCATGTCGGAAAATGCCTAATTATATTCTTTTATAGCCCCTCCATTTATTACAGACGTAATGAAAAGAGAATGTTTTTATTGCGTTTTCAAATTATAGAAGAGAAAGAAGCAGAGAAGCGACGGATATTAAATTAATATTGTGCAAATGTTTAAATTCATGTATTTGTAACGAAAGTATACAATGATTTTGTAATTTGTTGTTGTGTTCCAAAAAATTTTTGCTGAGCATTCGTTTTATTTATTGGTTCGTTTTATATAGAATCAAAATCACATTACTCGTAAAATGATGACAAAAGCACGGATGACAGCTGAATATATTGTACTGGCCAAACAGTTTTTCTGCTGCTTTTCCGATGTCGAAATTCGTGTTACGATATGAATGAGATAAAATAAGAGAGGGAATTTTCGCTATATACAATATATTTGATGAATTAAAAAATAAAGCATGTTATCCTGAATGGAGTGCAGAGTCGCATTAATGCTTTGACTGAGAGTTCGTTACGCGTAGGGCCTTTCACATAACACACACAAACTTATAGTGTTTGTGAATTAAAAAATAATTCCATCCATTTGTTGATTTTCACCTTACTTTACTAATATTATTCGTAGATTACGATTGCTCGTTTGAAATCACGCTTGAGAACTGAAAAGATTAGTGAATATAGTAATATTTTATGTACTGAAGCATGTTAAATATACATACAAAGGAGCAATGAATCGCTCGAAGTATATTTTTCTGAAATGTCCAAGCATTTAAGAAAAAGAACAAACGAAAGTAGAATTACACTGACGGGGTGGAAAGTCGCCTAACAATTGTGAAATGTTGACTGAACGTACAAATAACGAAGGTGTGGCAAGCGAGTGTGAAATATAAGGGTTAGCGCGGAGCCCAGCCGCGGTTGTTAAGTTTGTTAGCTTAAATCATGTGTTGAGAATTTCACGGTTGAGGAATTGTAGGATGGAATTACTCTTCGTAGATTATACGTTGCAACATTTCGGGCCCTGTAACGGATTAAAATACAGTGTCTGCATGTTTTGTAATGGCATGCGGAGAGCCGCGGTGGTAATGGGATTGCAACCGAGAAAGCGGTCGGTCGCTGTGTGAGGAAAAATAAATCGCAAAACTGGAATTTCCTTTACGTTTTTTCAAGAAAACATTCTACATCGTTTCGAAGTCCTAAACGTGGCGTGCAAACCTAACACGATTCCCAGTACCTAATAGTAAGTCCGATCGTTTTCGACCCCTAATCTCGCGGATAAATCACCCTGAACGCGATGTTTCCCTTGAATTCAGCGCGAGGACTGTTTTAACCTCCCTCCCGAAATAACCCTTTTGGTCTGATGCAAATAAATCCCCGAAATTGTTCGTATATCTGGTGATGAATCGGGGATTAAAGCACGTTCCGTCGACTTTTTCCATTTGTCGTTGTTTTACACCGAACGATTTGACGCCGCGTTAATACGGCCCGGTGACATATTTTACGGCTGCGCAATTGACTGACGGGATAACATTCGGCTGCCGGTCACGAACGTAATAGACGTGATCAGAGTTTTACGGAGAGTTGTGATAACTGGCAAACCTTTCGTGCAGAACAACTTGATTCGCAATAAAAGCAGGGGTCATGGCCGGTTTTTCGATGGTCTCGATAATACTGCGGACGGCTGCCGTTCTACGGATTTGTAGATATCCGCGATTTACAGAGATCTGCTCGAATCGCTGTGATTTGCTCGATCGATGCCATTAAATTATACGTTGCGTCTTATCGTTTAACTTCCTCCAGGATACTGGCACATACAGTGGCCACCCGTAGTGTTAATCAGCGTTAATATTCGGACACTCTTAACCCCTTAACCTACGATTTACGTTCCAACAACTTGAGTCCAGAGGGAGACGAAACACTGAACCAGTTTGTATGGCAATGCAACTTATACAACGAGGAAAGGCTCAAATTAATGAGTGAACTCCAATGGATGTCTCAATATTAATAGCTAAACCAAACATCAAAGCTTGTCACTACATGTTATCATTTTTTAAGAGCTGTAGTCTTAAAGTATAAGTTTTGTCTATACTGTTCCAACTAATCATATGTCTGTATTAAAGTATCTATGTATCTCTAATATACCACATTCTATTTTGTAATTATTATATTCTGTTTTGTATGTGGCGTATTTCGTTTTTTTGTAATTATGTTGAAATAAATCTCATATGAGATTTTCTAATAAAAAAGCCTGGGTCCAAACCGTAATATTTACACTTGGTCCGACCGATATACTATGGGCCAGGCCCGTAATAATTAGTTTTGGCCCGAATACAATACCACGTGTCTCACACGTAGTTGTAGGTTAAGGGGTTAAAAAGAGTATAACTCTTTAAATATTGGAACCTGCGTCTTGGATTTTTTGAGAGGATAGAACTATGAGTGTACCGTCACATCACATGAAGACAACATTTCTAAAAAATTGCAATTGGTCAGAATTACAAAGAAAATATTAAAAGTTGTTGTTTCTGATATTAAAAAAGTTATCGTCTTTTTAAGAGTGTCCGAAAATTAACGCGGGCCACTGTACAGGTTTCATTTTAGTTCCTTGCAGTCGTGTCTGTTTTAATTCGAAAATTAAATATGTCTTCCGACCTAGAATAATTCCATTGTACAATGATTCTTTTCATTTTATGGATATGAAATTGTTGCAATACCTCATACAATACTTAAATGTGTAGTAATTGATTAGATACCAACATATTTGATAATGTAAACGTAAATGAGTTAGTTTCGTGATATGTTTAACCTTTCAGAGCAGTTTTATTTTTGTTTTCTTCATACGATTCCTGGTGCTAAGCTTTTAGGTTAATTATATTAACGTGTTCGGGTTTGTTCAGTACCCTTTGTATCTATTAATAAAATACAGAATAGTAAATAATATTTGTAAAGCTTGTTGTCCTCGTATACATACGATGTATTAAGTTTTTATGCTGTATTTTAGTGACCCGTATATAGGACACGGGATTCAGAATGTGTTAATAATCAGATCTCGCTTTATAAATATTAAAACTGTGTCAGAGTCAGCACAATGCACAGACAACATCCCTGAAAGGTTAAGTCATATGAATGGACATTATATTTTTCAACGTATTCACAGATATTTTAATTTTTGTCTCGTTCAGCCGGCGGCTATTTTAGTTCCACAGACTATACCTTAGTACAAAGAAATGAAATCGTCGGAACAGAAGCAAATTCGTTTAATTCATATTCGCCTGAATAGCTCGATAAATATTTTCTGTGCAATCGTTCTCTCTAGCAGCCGTATATTTGTCTGGGATCTCGACATAAAAGCGGCAGATTAGCTGGGCGCGCAGCTTACGTAGTCGCAGTTTTCGGTTTTAAGTAAAATAGATGTATGACTCGCCGGGGTTGGGATCGATAATAACCAGCGCACGTGGTTGAGTACCCGACGAAAGGTTAGGATTTGAGCTATCTCGCGGTAATTCCGCGAACATTACCGGTCTTAATCGCGCGAAAGTTTACCCGGAAGCACGGGTGTATCTGCTTAAGTTCCCGCGGTATCGGGGAAATCAATTGGCACGCCACGTCGTTGCAACCGATGACGCTCGAGATAAAATCCTGATTGGACGGGAAACTTCGAACCGCGGCCGTAACGAGGCTCATCGTGAATCACTCTAGCTATCGTTGCACCGATCATGCGAGTCTTCGACTACCCTCAGCCAGCGTAACCGGAGCCCCGACACGGGAGTCTCGTCGAAAGTTCGTCGCTAAGCGCGTCGACGTGTCCGTGCCTTTGAAATCGATTTACGCTACGTAGAACGACGACGGGCTAATTAAACGGAACGGAGATATCGGTAATTAAACAGCCCCCGTTGTTAAAGACAACAAAATGAATCTCGAGAAACGATATCCTGTTATTCTCGCTCCAATTCAGTTAATCGGTCGTTGTTGTTTGTGGTCTTGTCAATGAATTCTTCCTTCTTTCACTTTGCTTTCATACCTTTGTGTTCGGGGAATAATTATTACTGTTTGCTTTACGTATTTCAAGATTAACCATCATCGGTTTCACATTTTTTATTTTGTAATTATTGACATTAAAAAGATGCTTCCATTATAAATTATTGCATATATTCTGGTACACATTTTTAGAAAAATTATAAGAAATATATAAAAAAAAACATTCTTGTCAGTTTCATAAAACAACGTATACTATAATTATTACTGTTTAGTTTACGAATTTCAACATTAACCATCACCGGTTTCACATTTTTTATTTTGTAATTATTGACATTATAAAGATGCTTTCATTATAAATTGTTGCATATATTCTGGCACACATTGTTAGAAAAATTGTGAGATATATATATTCAAATACAATCGTGTCATTTTTATTGAACAACATATACTAGTCGCATTTTATGCTCGGAATGTTAAATATATATAATTTGAATTATTAAGAAAAGAAAGAAATTTCTTTCACTTGTTCTTTGAAAATAACGAAGACAACTTTTATATTTATTACTAGACAGTGGTTTTAATAAGATTTTCATATAAAATGTAGAGAGATCGTTATACTTGAATGTACTTTAATTACATATTTAACTCTTCGATTTAACCGATGCATTGCATCATATTACCGGACAACAGTTGTGTGGAGGATTATAAACTGAATTTAATGGGCATCAATTCCGATAGAGATTAAATATTATTTAGTACGTAATAAATACGTAATGAAATATTATGTAATTCTATGTAGTTTATTACGAATGTTCAATATTCCGAGGACGCTTATGGTAGAAGCGTAATTCTGTTGTTTCCCATCAAATTATTGATAATAAATATCGGCTGTTGTTGTGAAGAGAATCTTAAAAATAAATATTAATGACAATTATCTGTCATTAAGTGTCTGATATTCATTGATAAGTGTTTATTATTATCATACAAAATAGTTTCTGCACCAATCTTGTCGTAGGTTGGAACTGGAACATTTCGTTCCACAGACTCGCTTCAGTATAATTCACTTCATACTACATCTAGATCGTCCGTAATCGTGTCGGTAGTGAAATCGTTACCATTCGTTAATGCGACAATTTCTCGATGATAAAGGATAAACGAGGATCGAATGAAGTGCTCGATTGTAATCGGAAATGATAACCTGGCAGTTAACGAGGTCGAAGGGGAATGTAGCCGCGACGGATCAGACGCGACCAGTAGTTACATCAACGACTCGACAGGTCGGCTCTCTCCTTGGCTCGACAGGTAATTAATTACGCCGCAGGGTTGTAAAAGTTTTCTCCGTGATTAGCATCGGGGATACTTCTTTCTCCTGAAGAACCGACGATCCTTTGTCGCTCGAAACGATTTCTTTGATAGAGATCCACTGGCAAAGAAATGAAATAATTTTTTTACATAATTATTATTCTTTGTTACGAGGGTACTATGCTAAATTGCGCGTAATGTTATCCTGTCTACAGTATGATAACATAGTCGCAAGGAGAGGGCAACAATTTCATGTAAATTTCAAATATTCGACAGGGAAATGAAAAAATATATTTTATGGATGTTTTTTTTAGAAATGTTTCGAAAATGTAGACCAACTAAAATAGATAACGTAATCACTAGATTGCAGACCTTTATGCAAAATACAAATTTTTAACCTCAATTACAATAAATAAGAGTTGCATAGAAAATTTCCTTAATAAATTAAACAGGTTGAAAATAATATCACAATCTCTACAAAGTGTTCTAACGTTTTTAATTATTCTTATTTCACCTACTCACTTTTTACGATAGCCCTGAAGTAAATAAAATATTGAAGTGAATAAAAATGATTTTTATAACTACTGTGACTGAAACAACTGAAAAGTGATTTCTGAATGTTACTATTTTGAAAACAGTGTCTTTGCGTTCTATTTCAGCCCTATTCCCACAGAATAAATAAACAAGAAGAATCATAATTTCCTAATTTTCACTGAAAGTTAAACCAAACCGTGATTCTTTTACGAAGCATTTCACTTTACGAATAATACCACAACAAGTTTCTTGTAGCATCAAAGAAGTTCTCTAAGCGTGCAGAAAGTCCGCGTCTATTTATAACCGTTAATAAACATCAAAAGCAACTTTCACGTTAACCCACTTTCCAGTATCAACTTCTGAAAAGAATTTCGCACGTCACGAACTGGACGAAAGTAAAGTAAACCATCACATAATTTCTCGTTCGTGCATAATTCAGTAGTGAAGTTCTCTCTCAATAACAATCATTTGGAAAGATAAATGATTGGAGGAGCTTCGATATCCAATAAAGATAGTATTCGAGTGTGCCGTTTAACAGTACGGAAGTTCAATCACGAGAAGAAGAAAGCACGGAAGATTGAGCGAAGTCATAAAATCAACATTAAAAAGGGGTTAATGGTGGGAGGACTGTTCGGTAACAATTAAGGGGAAGTACGATCGACTTAGTCGTTGCGAGTGCTAAAGTGAGTGGAAATTGTAGATTCGGCAAGATCCAACCAGGCGGTCGTATCTCCGGATAATTAAAACTCATTCATTTTTCACTTCATCCGAGGGAAATCTTATTTTCCCTCTTAAATTAATAATCGATACGTCACGGTCCGCGGGCTCCCGCCGGAATTAACATAATTGGGCGTAGGAGAGAGAGCCGGGGATGGGGAGTGGGGTGGGGCCGCTTTCGAATTCTTATTACGCTCCTCGAGTTTTCGTTAGACCGCTTCCATGCCGTTCGCCGCGTTATCCCTTTAATTAGGAGGCTGCTCACTTTTCCGTGTTCCTCGGTTCTTTCGGGACGTTCAGCGTCGCGACGTCGCGCTGATTCTGTTTACGGGAGGAAAGTTCTACGCGGCGTGCGCTCCGCTCCCCGGAATTATTCAGCCCAAGAAACAGAAGTTGCGGTAGTTATCCGCGGCACTCGTTAACAACAGCTTGTAAGTTCGGACAATTATTCAGCGGAGTAATTGGACCGCCCGAAATCTGCAGGTCACGTAGTTCGCTTTGACTTGCCGTCCAGGGAATAATTTTGCTGCACCGTCCCTTCACGTTTCTAATGAATTTCACGTCAGAATCTTCCGTTTCTTCGAATACTCTATATCTTGTCTTCCAACGCTGACAGGCGGTCATCGTTATGGGAAACTTTAACATGAAACCTACCGAGCAGGAAGAGTGACTGACGTGTGTAGCATTGCACAAATTACATAATCGAATTTATCAAGATTTTTATAATAAGTTCAAGTTTACTATATAGATTAATTTTTTAATGTTCATATTTAATGTTATAGGATAGCGTGTTCATTTCTTAACTGGTTTTTACAAAGGAACTTCAACTTCCGGATTAACATGTTTTACTTCCCAGTGATAACGATTGTACCAATTAGCAATATTTCTCGTTCAATTTATTTCTCGTTAAAGCCTTTGCTCTTATTTATTTCATTCGAGTAACTCGATTCGTATGACATTTATTTCGCAGATTGAAATTATTACGCAAAACCGTTCAGGCAGTGCAAACGTTAATTGATCTATAGTGAATTAATACAAGGTACATGATGGAAAGAAATGTTTGGTCTTGGCTGCCATATGTGTATTCTACATTTCCGGATCGATGAGTATTAGTAAAAAAAGTTGCCGCAGAATTGTACTTGAACTTCGAAGTTAAACTGTTTTTTACCACGTTTTTATTAGCTCGCTTTCTTGTTTGTCTGTTTGTTCGGAGCAAATTTTGAAAACGAAATGAAAAACGTGGGGCGCATGCGATAGATAATTGATGCATTTTGCGCCCCACGTTTTTCGTTTTAAATCTCACAAGTATTTTCACAGCTATTCTAAATTCACAATCACAAATTTTCAGGACTATCTGTACGAGGTTAGGAATCTGTATGGCACTAGGAAACATTATTTTATACTTTTTAGTCCGTTTTTAAAAACGTGGTATTTTTAAAAATTTATTTTTATTTAAATAATTTTTACTGCATTGTATTCTACGCATGCAAAGAAACTTAATTAATGTATTTCTTTGACGATCTTTTCATTTCGTTGAAAATGTTCCTCGACCTTCATCGTTCTTCGCGCCCGTTGTTCCCCGGCGAGCACAGTCAAAGGTCCTGGCGCGGTCGAGACGGGTATCGATGGTGGCCGCGTTGTTAATTCCAGTGTAACTCCCTGTAGCAGTGTTCCCTTTACGAAACACAATACGTCCGTGTGCCGGAGCAACCCAGCTCAGACCAGCTGTGAAACGCGATTCAAGATGCATTTAAGGTAAATGCCTGCTTCCAGTTGTCCCCCTTCCCTCCTACCCCACGTGGCCCCTGGCGTCGACTCTTTCACGAAAAGGAGGGGAACCGCAGCCTCAGCTATCAGAGGAATCCGTGCACTTTCAATTAAAGTGAGGCAGCTCGACTGCATTAAGGACGCTCGAGGCTCTACGGCGTTATGGCTTCAATTAAGGGTTAGAGAATGTGAGGGGGTCGATGGGGACACAGAGGGGAGTGGGTGGCAAGGTTTCAGAGTATCAGGTGGGTGGTTCGGAAAGGTGGGCGACGACACAGTCGGTCGCCAGACTCCCTCGCTCGCATTTACGTTGAGGCTCGAAGAGAATCGAGCATGGGCCGACTGCTTTTGGAACAACGATGAGGTGCGCGCGACCACAAGATTTTCCCCATGAACAGTGAGCGGAGTGAGAGGGGACGGCGGAGGAGGAAAGGAACCGACCGAGCCCGAGTGTCTAAAAGCCCGACAAAGTTTCATTTAAAAAGCTAATTAACTTATCCAATTACCGTCTCAGCCTGGAGGCTCGGCGCCGCATCGCGTCTCGTCGCAGGAGCAAAAGATAGAGGATCCCAGGGCCGAGGTAGCATCCGAGTTCCATCCGCGGAATGCCACGGGATTTCTCGCGAACCCCTGCAAAACCAGCTACCCTGGGGAGAAGAGCCTCGGGCGAGCAGAGGAGGGGATAGACTCTGAAAGAACGTGGGGATTACGGAAAGAAAGAGCAAGGGAATCAATTTAGTCGCGACCAGCCGATCTTTTATGAGAAAGTGCACGGATTACGCCGCGCAAGAAATACAAATCGTCTCGGGATAACGGCGTGCTGATCTCCTTGATTAATGATTCCCTCTTGGCCGCTGCCGCGCGCCGTCGTCGTCGTCGTAGCGGTGTGCAATGCGCTACGTAGCTATCTTCGGTGCACGCGCGCATGCATGATGCCGATGCACCGAGCTATCGCGTCTCTCTGCCTTGTCGCGCCGCCGGATCGCGAGACGAACGACAGATATTTTATTCACGAGACACGGTCCTGTGGATCTCCTTACCGTCGCGACGCGCAACCCGCTGCAAGGGGAAGACGGTCATTTGAAATATACGGAGTGTCTTTCTTCGATACGTCGCGTGCATTGCGATGCAGATTTAATATTTAAGGCTGATAGATAAAAGATACTCCTGTAAACGCAAGCTCTGTGTTTGATCTCTCTTACGGCTCGACCAGCCCTTCGGGGAAATAGACGCGATTCCTTGATCGATCTGCATTGAATGTCCCGCGTACAATCGATTGGGAAGTAATTCTACACGCAAACGTCAGCTGAAAAGAATAAACAGAATTTTTCCGCGAATTCAGAGAATACCGATTTTATTTTTTGTTTATATAAGGTGTTTACGCTAACACTAGCCTGCCTTTTTTCTGGCAAATAGTAAACACTAGAAAGCGATGAAACAGGACAAAATTATTAGAATCAAGTCATATTACTTAATTGCATAAATTAATGCAGCCTAATGGTTGTAATAGACTAGTTCAAGTAATTTTTTTGTTTCTTATATGTAACTGTTTTTAATAAATCGTTTCGAATAACGAAAATGTTGGAAAGTAAACTTCAGGTTATAAAATATATATTAGCTGAATAAATACATATCCAAGTTGTTCAAATAAATTATTTGTTCGACGCTTTTATATTGGGATTTTTTAGAAGTAAATGCTGTTTATTTATTGTTTAATAGTCCGCAAAGGTTTATCAAAATTTAAATCTTTTATATTTTTGGCACTTCATACAAGCTGTATTTGTACACTTTACGTAAACAGCAACTACATTTTAGTTTCTTCATCATAGAATGCAGGGAATAAAAGATGAAATGAGATAGTACTTAATTTCAATTAACTTTATTTTATTATTAACTTTATTATTCATGTATATGTCAGCACTTTAGTAATATGATATCAAATACTAGAGGTGTTGCGATGATACTACCACCTATGGGCAGTTTAATTTAACCGACGTATATTGAACGTCATTTAATGAAAGTCATTTTGATCTTTCGGTTGGTTACAATTATTACATTAGAGTAAATTCGCTTTCTAAGTCGATTCTCGGTTCTGTGCTGTGACAGGTAAAGAGGGGCCACATTTCTTTTTCCAGTCCCAATAAAAAATAATTAACAAAATTGATTTATGTCTTGATATAGGTTATCGTTGGGCACAGCAAACTTAGAAAAGACGAACCCAAACGGGATGAATTTTTGGGTCACTCTTTGAATCCATCGCAACAATGACCTTTAGGCGATCCACCCAATATGATGATGCGCAGTGGTGTGAATCGACGTACAGACAGACCTGTCTGGATTTGCAGGTCGTATATCCGCGCGTGAGAAAATATCGTGTTTACTATGCCTGATCAAATAGAGTGTGTGAGAGAGAGAGAGAGAGAAAGCTAGCATTCACGTTCGTGTATCCGCGTTACCAGTCGCGCCTCTTCTTTCTCTGTTCCCCGATTCTTTCGTGCAAATGCGGCCGGGTCTGTGTTTCGCATCACGCGAAGAACGCTTGACAGACGAGGATTCGATTCTCCGGGCAACGTTCGATTTGTTCATGCGCGACGGATACACTTCGGCTACTTTCCCCATTGTGTTCGGAGCAAACAGACGGAACTCGAGTGTCGGTCTGTGCGGGATTTCCCGTGGACCGAGCTTTTTTGTGGTGGCGCGTGAACCCGCGCCAATTCGATTCGTAAAATTGAAAATGTTTTTGTTAATCAGCTTCGGCAACTTGTTGTTTCGTTTATGTTCGACGGCTGGGAATGGAAACGTTCTGCTAAAAAGGGCACTCCTAAAAGTTTCCAGTTCTCGTCCCCGGCTAAACTGTTGCATAGGATTAGCGCCTGTCGAGTTTAACTATGCGATCAACGCTCGTATTTGATAATTACTACGCTTCACGGGGTTTAACTGAGTTACTACTGTTAAAAACATATTCAGAAAATACATCTTAGAAAAGAACCTCGATCGAGAAAAATACTTGCTTTTTATTAGACTGCGGGTTTATGGAATTTAAATTCTTGTATGCAAATTTTAAGAAAATAAATGAAATCTTATTCTGAAGTAAATAAAAAATCGTGCCAAATTCTATCGAACTTTACATTCCAGTATTTAAAAAAAATTTTAGTAATCGAGTAATTCCTAAATCGAAAATAAGTTGATAAAAATCCAGTTTCAAATCATGTGCAATGTACCCTAAACTAAATATCCTTTCAAAGTTTCGATAGAAAACAGTTGCGCTTCGCCAAGAATTCCGGTAAATTTCCCAATGGAAAAATTTTAAAAGCAACGTTTGATCTCCCGCGGGTAGAACGCTCTCGTTGCGAAAACATCAAACCGTGCCAATCTCCACTCGACAAACGCTAACAAGCCGAACAACATAACCAAAACGGATCGGCCGCGCGCGCTGCCGGAAAAACAAAAATCGTCCGTCAAGTGGTTAAGCATTTTCGAGCGTCGGCGTAGCGCGTGCCGTGGATCTTCCTAGAATTCATTGGACACTCTGGCAATCCAGTTGTTCGGGAAATAATCCCCGAAAGCCTGGACGGGGGTGGGGGGTTTGGTCTGAATCGAGGAATCATTAAAACCAGTCGATAAAATCCATCCGGATGGCCCTCGAGGAATGGCAGATTCGACATCGGTATCGGAACGAAAAGAACATTTTCCATGCAACACGTGCACGCGGATGATGCACAAATACGTGTGCGCGTGTCGCCGTCGGGAATATTAACCTCTCTGCCATCGTGGGGGCAAGGCTTTGGCATCGCGACCCAGCATTCTGGCCCAGCTCGTGCCGATATTTCGTGGAGTACATACCGGACGCGAACGAGCGTCGCATACGCCGCTCACATTCTCCTCCTGCACCTCGATATGCGCCACGGTTATGCAAAGCCTCCGATCAGACCGAGTGACCGCTAGATTTTTTAACCGCGAACGGACAGCCTAGCCGCGAAACCGCGAAAAAATTTCTCGAGTATCAATGCCTCGTCGCGCAGCTACTCCATCACTCGCGATCTCCGTAGCGCTTTCCAGTTCAGCGAATGTCACATTGAATTTTCGGCTGACACTCTTACAGGACTAAATAGGACATTCGATATACTGTGATATATGCATTATACACATTCAGGGTGGGGCGCCACATTTTGTCATCTAGATTTTCGTCATTATTATTACGCGTAGCAAACAAAGTTTCAGATGAATTTGAATGGTTTTGAGAGGGGCACATTCTGATGGTACATTTTTTGTAGGTGGACGTGTAAAGGACATATAAAGGTCATTAATGTTTTTTTTAAATGGAATCATATATTTTTTATTGCATCAGCTTATGCTCCTTCATATTCTTTACAAAAAAGTATAAAATAATTTGTTAGGAAATCTCGACTCTCTGGTCAATAATATAAAGACAAATGGTCGCCACATTGAACCTTTTCTGTAAATAGACATAATTAAAATATTACCTAAACTTATGATTTTTTTACACAAATAGATTAATACTTTTTTGTAAAGAATATGAAGGAGCATCAACTGATGCAATAAAAAATATATGATTCCATTTATAAAAACATTAATGATCTTCATATGTCCTTTACACGTCCACTTGCAAAAAAATTTACCATCAGAATGTGCCCCTCTCAAAACCATTCAACTTCATCTGAAACATCGTTTGCTATGCATCATAATAATAACGTAAATCTAGATGGCAAAATATGGCGCCCCACCCTGTATATAGATTATACACACAGGGATCTCACGATTGGTGTTTGTTTGGGCGATACCCTACGTGTGAATGCGAATATCATCTGTTTTTCGGAGCAGCGGCGTCTTTTCAGGCAGTTGTTCTTTGGCAACGAACACGAATTGATTAAATAAAACTGTTATAACCTACAATACAAAGGGACACTTGTTAATGTTGGGATACGTTTGTAGCTACACAAATTTCAAAGAATGATAATTAAACAAAAAAATCATACTGTTGGAAAGATATGGTTGTCAGCTACATTTTCACAGCAGATACTATAATGATATTAACGGAAAAAACTGCGAACGAAATATTTTCTTCATACGTACTTCAGCTATTTTTGAACATCAATGTTTTTCTTCCGTTAAAATTCTATTTCGTTTTTGACCATTTTTTGGAAGCTCCTGGTGCATCCTCTAGCTTCTGGGTCCTTTAGATTTTCCACGATAATTCTCTTTTTGTCTTCTGTCTACGCGTCTCCGTGGCCTCACTCGCGTAAGATCCGCTTTGACGGCGCACTCTTTGAGCCGCTTCGAGCGAGAGAGGAAACGGTTTGCCTTTCTGCGAGACCGGGGCTAAGGAGCAGCACTTTTCAACGAGACATTTTCCTTATTAACGGACATTTTCATCTTGAAGCTCGCATTGTTACCGACTCGTATTTGCTGCCACCCGGCGTGCTGTAATGAGCTGACTGCAGATGTTTATGCAGATATAGATTCTCACGGGCTAATTTTCAGAAATTCGAGCTGAAACTCTTTTGCTGTGTACTCTCTTCCACGTAGTTGGAAGCCTCGTTAAGGGCTCTTCAATATTATATGCTAACACGTATTCGAATAAAGAACATTCTGTACGAACCGGAAGCATAAGGGAAACAAGCAACCTTGCGTTGAAAAATTTTAAGTAAGAAATAATATAACTCGCGTTCCTTACTTTAGATAAAGTGAAAGAAGTAAGTAATGGAAATAGTTTCCTCGCTTCTTTTTGAAAATGTGTTTTAAGATTAAAAAAATTTACAAACCCATACATTAATTCAGACAATGTTAGTCTGTATCCGAATTTGTATCTCTAGTCTGTACCAGGCTGCTAATCTGATGGTCCTCCATCATCATTCAAAATCGAACAATACCATTAAAACGGAGGACGTATCTCTTGACAGCATCTCAACCCATTGCACTCGAAGCTATTTTAATTGGAAAATTAAACATTTCTTCCGATCTAGAATATTTCAATACCTTATGATTATTGAAATTTTATGAATATGAAATTGGTACAATACCTTATACGGCACCTAAATGTTTAGTAATTGATTAGATACCGATATATTTAATAATGTAAATATTTTGAATAACGGTATAGTAATTTTTAGTGGTGCTTCCAAAGGGTTAAAGAGCACCTGTTTTATTTTCTCATGTAACTTCTATCAATTACAATTTTTTAAAGCTCTTCTTGTACCATATTATTTTAGCTAAAAAAATTCCGATTGAATCGCTGGCAATAGAGTAATCTAAGCTGATCACGCCTCGTGACTGACCCTGTAGAATGAGCATGGTGTCCGATCTCCTCGAGATTTGTAAAGATACAACGTCTTGGAAGGAGATCGTAAATCTGGTATTATCGGAGTCCTTTTATTAGTCGTGATACTTCTTTTGTTTCTGGTCCCCTTCCAGGACATTTGAATCTCGTTTCCTGACGATTTAAGAAATTTCGCTGGACCCGGAGACAAATTTATGCCGTCGAGGGTAATACCGTCTGAAATGGCCAGGAGATCGCGCATAATTCACCAGTGTCACCGAGAAGTACCCTCCTTGAGCTACGATCGCTTTATTATCTCGCGATTACGGGCACCGGTCCATTTGCATTAATTATCTTCGCCGGCCGCGAAATAGAGTCGCGTTCGGCTGGTTCTGCCAGTGACGTACTTAAGCAACTGGTAAAGGATATAATAAATGTACTGGTCAGCGCTGTCGATCCTCGTAACCTACCATTATACAGTGTGTTCGGAGAAGACTGGTGTCAGATTTATGGGGACGATTGAAAATATAGAGACAGTTGAGTGTCCTTATATCAAAACCTTGTTAATGAACGACTTTTGAAGTCTGCCTATAAAGTAAATCATTCAATGATATTATTAGAGAATTCATCACTGTCTGTCTAGAAGGGAATCTTTATATTGAAATCTTTCTCATCAACGATAGTTTAAATCTTTCCATGAAATAAAATACTTGGTCAGAAATTGCTAGTAATGATAATATTCGTTATATCTCTGCGTTTCTACATTTCTTTAACTAAATAAATTCTGTGTGTTAATAAACTAAATTGTGTACCAATTTCAACCTTTTACGATTGATATTTACCTTGAATTTATATCTACCTTTATTACGATATTTACTCTTTACAAAGATAATGCTAATTTAATAAAATTCGTGTCAGTAAAAAATCTTTCGAAATTCGATGTAATTAAATGATTTCCAACGGTATATAATTTTATATATTATTTGAACCATTGTTCACAGCTTTGTGAATAAAAACGTTTGGGTAAGTGAGAAGTGATCTTCGAAACGTTTCTGCGATCAAAGGATTAATGTTTCCAAACTAATTTCGCCGGAATTGAATACGAATAAAGCCGCGTGCTCTATTCATGATTACGCGAGTCGTATAAAATATTGTTTCGGTTGAAGTAGGGTATGTGCGCAGGACAGCGAATGAGACGGACGGTTTTACTAAGCTCGCCGTGAGCTTTCGGTTCATGGGTCATTGGTAGGTTGGGAATAGCCAGCCGGTAAAAGGTATTGTCGTTGAAACGACCACGTTGGTCACTGGGGAGGCTCTTTTATATCCCGTCGGGAAGACACGGACCTTCGTGGAAAGGACGATCGAGCCATACTGCAAACTCTCGTCTTATAGTAGAACCAATCTTCGGCCGTCTCACGGACAGCCGACGTTCGAGCGGTGAAGGAGGGAGGAACGGAGACAGGTCGAGGGATGGTACAGGGATGAAGTGAGCCGGAGAGAAGGGAAAGAGATTACCTCGCGTAAAATCGGGATGGGCGACTTTTCGACGTTCGCGGGCCGGCCGTCGTGTCGACAAGTTCCTTCCTCTTCTTTTCATCGTTGGTAATTCCCTCCACCGAGCCATCGAATAAGCTACTGCACCTGACAGACAAAGGACCTCTGTAACGGAGTTTCGTCCGTGAACGACCAACACGTTCCCCCTGCAAATGGGACAAACGGTTCAGTCCACGCGGATCGAGTCAGGGATCGATTGGGAACGCTCATCTTCCAAAAAAATTAATTCGATCACGTTACTTTTGTACGTAGTATGTTCAGAAAGTTCGCGGAAAGTATTGATAGAAATTATTTTGTTATTTCTGCAAAAAAATGTACATCCTTATCTTCGAAGTACTCTAACCCTTACGCATTAAAGGATAGTATTATATAACAAGTAGAACAGGAAGGTTATAGTCAGACACGCTCGAACGAAATAAGTAGATTACGTTGCTGTGGATGATTTGTTAGAAATTATTTTATTATGTCTGCAAAAAATGTACATTCTCATCTTCGAAGTACTCTAACTCTTACACATTAAAGGATAGTATTATATAACAAGTAGAACAGAAAGGTCATAGTCAGACACGCTCGAACAAAATAAGTAGATTACGTTGCTGTGGATGATTTTTTAGCACCCGATTAAAATTGCCACTGTTTTCGAATGATTTATTAAGAAATCTTTAGTTATAACATATCAATGCTGAAAAAGAGAAATATTACTTTTAAATCTATATTAATTGTCTTCTTAAGTTATTGCGTGTAAACAGTAAATGAAAAGGAACGGAAGATCAAAATGATTTTCGAAATAATCCATTAATGCTGTTACAATTGAATAATGTTCAATACGTGTCGATTAACTGAAACTCCCTTCGGGTGGTATTGTCATCGTAACACCCCGTGTATTTTATATTATATTTCCCATTGTATGTTGAGGATGAAACCAATCAAATATGTATAAAATTATTACTAAAGTGTTGACCCACATGCACCAGAGTCACGTATTATAGAAGCCATTGGAAAGCAATGTGAAATTAATTGAAATTTAATATTATCTCATTTTATTAATTTTTGATTCCACAAAATGTATAGAAACAATTTTTCTGAATTTCTTTTTAATTCAACAAACAACTGTGTTAATATCAATGCAAACACGTATCAGGAAGTCTCTTTGGAATCATACCATAATTTAAATAATAAATACATACTTGCATGAGAATAGCAGTTATTCCAAAATACATTCAAACAAGTATACAAGATTTTAAAACAACTATCAAATTTTTAATCTGATAAATTGTCTAAAATTGACAATCCTCAATGGGAGTATTGCCAGCTCCTACTTCCCTTAATTGATGCAAGTCATTTTCATTTTGCACAAAAATCCTCGTTGTACAGATAAAGAAATTCTGCTTTTAATACCAAACCCTACGGCAATGAGAAGAGCAAGCATCATCCCTGCGTCCATTGTAACCTCGCACGATGGTGAGCCTACGAAGGGGCAGTAAAATGTTTTTCCGCGCTTTCGGGTGAGCGGAGCACCGCCTTTCCCGGACGGGGAGAGATTCGTCAAGTAATTTTCACAAGTGAAAAAGTGGAGACAAAGTTTGCGGAGCGAGTAGAGGCTCGCTGGCTGCTAGTAAACCAAATTAAAGACCCCGCGAGGGGGCGGTAAAGCAATTTCGCAGTCCCGTAGCGCGGGTCTCGTCGCGAAGCGTTTCTACGTCACTGGATACGAATGGCGGATGGAGGGTAATGGCGAGAGACAGAACCGGAGCCAGACGGAAACGTATCCTCTCTCTGCCCTCTTCAGCTCGCCTCCTCTCGTCTTTGCGAGCTAGCACGCCGGATCGTTTGTACGCGCGCGTTTTCCACGGGAAACCTCGTAGACATTTAACCGTGCACGTACACACGCTGCTCTGCACTGTCGTCGTCGGCAAACCGAGAGAGAGAGAAGGTCCACATGATGCCTCCGCTGAAACGAACGACAGCGTGGAAGTCGGTCCTGATCTCTCGGTTGGCACAATCTCCCTCGTCTCGTCCCTACATCTTGAAAACCCCTGTCGCCCGCACCTGATTACTGCTCCACGAAAAGTACTGGCGTACCAGGTGCAACTCCTTCTGTCGAAAAGTTCATAAAATGATTTTTTTAACCGACACCTTGACCGATATTGACCTTATACAAGTAAATATAATCAGAATTGTATCATATTTGGTATGATCTTAATTAGAAAAATGCTTCAAATATGGTCATCGAAGTCCCATGAAGAAATAATAAAAAATAAAGAAGTTGGAAATTTGGATTAGCGATTTGTTCGATTAGTAATATTAAAAGTATAAATATGTTTATCTGAGAAATCTTTTTAGTGAAGTTCTCTATAGAAGTGCATATTTAAATAAAACTTGTACGAAATCTAAATAAATGCAATATTGTCATTATTAAGAGACAGTGTATGCCAACTTCGTTAGTGCTCGGTAGTTCTAGTGTTAATACGTAAGGCTATAGTCAGATAAGACTGTAAAAATTGCCTTCAAACCAAATTGATTTTTTTTACACCATTCAATAGAATTCCCAATGAAAATCCTTCGTGACAAGTTTTAATGAATTTTGCTCTATTTACTATGTTCTGCTCAACAAAGAATTACGAAAAAATTCATGAAATGCTCTGAAATAAGCACATGGAAAGCATTTGCAGATCAGTGAAAAGTGAAAAGGTTTCAAGAAGGGAGAGAAAGAAAGGAAATCAGTGGATTCTCCATCGCGGTAACGAACCAGCTCGCACGTCAGTTTTCGTGTATGAATTTCTAGCACGTTTTATTGTGACTATTCTTGATCACCCTCCATATTCAACTGAACTAGTCCCACGTGATATTATTTTATTTCCAAAAATAAAAAATGTGATGGAGAACGTTGTTGAAATAGTAAAACCGGAAACGACAAGAGAAATCGATATCGGAATAAATTGGAACACCTAATTTTGTTGATACGATTTTAAGTACTTTTCGAACGGAGTAGTAGTTGGTTGGAACGGAAGCCCGTGATTTCGCGGACGTCGCAATGGCTTATTAAAAATTAATGACTAAACGGAACACGCGCAGCGCACCGGGATTCATTCTTCGAGCAAGCGGAAGTAAAGGTTTACGGACCGATAAGATAATATTTGTTTGAACCGTATTGTTTCGTCGTTAGCTGTCGAGCGACGCACGAGATTGCGTTACCATTGCAGTCTCTCTGCTAAAAAAGAATATTACAAATTTGTTCGCTGAAACATCATGAAATACCATGAATTATGGCCTTTTGATCAACCATTTAAAATTTAGTTGAAAGTTTGAGCTAAGGAGTAAACTTAGAAAGTAAACTTTATAATTTGTTTATAATTTAAAAGTCTTCACTGTTATGTTTTTTCTTGCATTAAAAATAATGAATTGTTCGAGGCGTCGTTGCACGTAAATAATAGAAATTTGACCCTTAACGTATTTCGGTTTTACGTTTTCTTGAATTATTAATATTATGATCATCGTCAACTTTTGTCAAGACACTAGTTTGGATTTACAAAGAGACAATGTCGTTCATGAGAATGATAATAAACGGCCCTCTTTTAAGCACTATGAAACCATGTCATATTCCACAAGTTCCAAAGTAGCTTTCAGGTTAATTATACTTGTACTACTTGTTATTCTGAGCTAGAAATGACTTATTAGTAGACTGAGCGCCGTGCTAAATTCACATAACTTTTCATTCATGCGCCACCACGTCCACGTTATTTCATTCATAATGTAGTTTGTGTATTACGATATTTATAAGCGTACGATGGAGATTGGCACTGTCTTTAATCAAATAAGATGAAACTACAGCAATTCAATTTCCTCTCTGGTTTCGATTATTTTTGGGTAAGTTGTAAAACCAAACATTGCGAGACACTTTTCCCCTATGCCATTTTTTATTTCCTGTATTCCGACCCATTTGTATCTTCAAAATTTAATTTAGTTTAACATCTGTTACAGAACAAAGGGATAAAACGTTATAAATGGTCCAGTTTATTCTCATGTATATTGTAATAGAGCTTCAGGAAGTAGACGAATTAATTTATTAATAAGATGTGGTTGAAGAATGTTATTAATTCGTTTTAAACAGATGTCTGTACTGAAAACCATCAGAAGTTAGCTGTGAGGGTGCGGCGCCTTATCTATGGACCCTGATTAGGCGCGTGGCGGTGTTCTCGTAGTGTCATGAATTATTACGTGTGATGGGGAAACTTATATGGAATTTTGTATCGCAAGAGCCACGAATTAGGTCTTACGGTGAAATTGACCCCGCCTATCTAACGTTCTGAAGGACTCAAGTTGGGACGAAGCTGCCGACTCAACATATTTCCCAAGAACGCGCGCGGACGGCTGCAGCTGCCGGGGAATCGTACAGATTAAGCTAAACGCGATCCTCCGGGCTAGGATGATGGGTTTTCCGTGGGATAGCTTCTGCTCTGGATAATCAGAGATCGTAAAGTTTCCGAATCCCGTCTTGTCGACAACTTTCCAACGCGACTTCCGTCGTTCTCCGGTGTTGGACGTCCTCGAGTGTACACGCCTACGATAGCTGCAGCCAAGGAACTCATCTTCGCTAATTTTATTAACCGTTAACAACGCCGGTGCCCCGCCTTTATCCTGCGGATCCTCGCCCGTTTTAACCCTCTATACTCGCCGACACGCCGGTGGCTAGCGACGCCTTTTCACGCTAGTGTGTCAGCGATGACACGTATGCACACCATCTACCATCCAATCTACCTTCACCGAGGTCTGGCTCTTGCCATACCTTCCGGCCGCCATTACCGGAAAGCCTTTATTAAGACTTCAACTTCGCGTAACACGCGCCCGTCCATCAACAGCTGATCTCGTTCTCATTGATCGCTCTTCCTTTCTTACGGTACATCAAAAAAGTATACCATCCTTGAAATATAGCTTCCCTTATAGCAGCAGAGCTAGCTATTCGTTATGCATAGAAGCACTATGCTAAATTACAAATATTAATGTTATAGACTACTAAAAAAGAATAGTTTTCTAAAATATATCCTTGTTTCCAACTCACTTTATGCATTAATTTACACATACATTAAATTGTATATATATATATATATATATATATATATATATATATATATAAAATGGTTATATCAAATTGAATGTTAACCCTGTAGAAGAAATACCACAAAAAAGTGGTACTTACGTGAAAAACGAGAAATGTTATGTTCTTAGTAAATATAGGTTTAAATTTACTGCCTAATCTATATCCGACCAATAGATCAATATACGATCAATCATATTCGTTCCAAACGTTTTCACGTTGTTTCACTTTCAAGCTGATTGTCCGAGCAGCAACATGTGGGTCAATCATAAATGTTTAATTTTTAAAGTTTAATTATTTTGCAACACTAAGCAAGTGAGTAAAGATTCCTTCTGTTTTATACTGTTCTTTTTATGTTTCTACGGTTTCACAATTATTATTTAATTTTTAATTACAGACGCAATGTTAATGTGATTCTATTGAAAATGATCTAAATGCAGATCGAAACGTTGAGAAATAATATTGTGCTAATTTGCAAATAGTGTTTGAGTAACAATTGATCGATCCTATGCGCCGATATCATTAATTTACGGTTATAGATTACATTATAACATTCCCCGATTAGAATTTCTCTGTCGGTTACAATTTCCTAGAAGAAACAGAATATTTATATTGTGTTTCTATTCCTATATTTTCACTAAATATCTAAGTACGTAAATGCATGCCTATTTAGTAAATTATGTTCGATATACTCATCATGGATCTGGATAACCATTTATAAATCTTTAAGTAACTAGTTTTCTCCATCCTGTTATTTAAATATCTTTTGCGTTCAACAAACCAAGGTAGCAAGCAGTAATAGATATTCTTCGACGACATTCTACAAATTTTAAAAAATATCCAACCTATTTCAGAACATTTTAAAACGTAAGAACTGCGTGGACTATACACTATGTAGACAGCGTCATTGAAAATAAGTTTGCAGAATGGTTAAGCACGAAGCATTCTCGATCATCGAAAGCCTCGACCGTGAACCTTGACAATAACGAATCACTGTAACGCAATCCCTCGTGCTCCCCCGATTTCAAATAATTAATTGCAGTCGTACAACGTGGAGGACGACGAATCACACTCATAACGAGAAAATCCTGGAGCCACGGCGACGTAAAAGACGAGAGAGGGGCGAGTGAAATTGTAATGGGTTAGGGTACGAGGCCAAGAGGCGCGTCGTCTACCGCAGAAATTACAGAAACTTTACGAGCGAAGTAGGATTAATGCCGCTTATCTCGTTAAAATTCCGTGGAAAGCGTTCCACGGAATTGTATCCCGGGGCCATCGGCACGATGCACGTCCGACGTGCATTCAACGGTTGCTTTTCGGGAGAGTGGGGCAGGGTACGAGAGAACATTCGCCCTTGATTCGCCCACCACCTTCCCCTTATCCATCGTGTTCCCTTCGCCCGGCAAGGCAACCATTACAGGAAAGCCTTTATTAAGTCTTCAACTTTGTGGGACGCGTGCCCGTCCATCATCGCGGAATTGAGTTCCCGTGCAAGCTTCGCCGGGCCAGCACCGGCGCGGCGGATCGACGATTTTCTGGCTGGTTGTAATTAGAAATCCGGCCGATGCAAAATCCTGCCCATTCGTCAGACTTCGGCGCCTCGCCGTCTTATCCGGCGGTTCTCAACTCGGCCGCATCCGTGAGCCTCGACAATACGATTTAAGATTTATGATATCCCCGCTGACACGGAACGTATTCGTTCGGCAATGATCAGACAAAATATTCAACAAAGGGTCTTCCATTATTCGATTTTACTAACACTCTCTTCGACACGTGGTTCGTAAAATTGTAAAAAATTATTAAACAACGTTGGTTTTTATCAAATGGTCAGCAGCAGATGGAGAAATATTCAATACCTTCTCGGCTACTACCTGATTAGTCACCGATTCCTGTATATACCGACAGGCTAAGGCAAGAACCGCTAGATACCCTTACCAACGAGCCGATTCGTCAGTTTAGGACTTTTTTTTATTGAGCCACTGAAACTTATTATAGGTTTATTTCGGCTTTAATAATATCTTTTTAACCCTTTGGCCTATAACCACGAGTCTGACTCGTGGTAAAGAATTCGTGCCATAAGCGAAAACCACGAGTCCGACTCGTGGTAAAGAATTTGTGCCATAAGCGAAAACCACGAGTCCGACTCGTGGTAAATCTTTTGTGTCATAAAGTCGCGATGCACTCAAGTATATATTTTTCGCCAGTTCGGGTACACGGCTAAACAGTTGAATGTCACGGCGCGTGACCGACTTTCTTGCTTACTATAGCTCGCGCAATTGGCAGATATTGTGTAGGCCAAGGGGTTAACAGTTAGTGTACAATGACAGAATTAATAATCTCTAGAGGTGAAGATTGCAGTCGCATAAAAACTGAAAAATATATTTACCTGCTTTAACATTAGGTTTAGCAAAGAAAATGTCCGCTTTTAATGGTAGAACAAACTTAATTTTACGCAACTTATTAACTAATTTAATTCTTTGAGAATCATAAAGACGACGCTGCCATAAAACATGATCTAAGTCCTTGGAGCTATAACTACACTTGCAACTAGGATCACTGACAATGTTTATTCGATGTAGAGAGATTGTAATGATTGGCCCTGATACGGTTTACTGTGGTTATAAAACCCCTTTTAATGTGGACATCAAAATTTTGAGCAAACCAGGGAGTTTGATTTGAGTTGTAGAAATTTTGAAAATAATGTATACCCTTGATGGTGCCTTGCTCGGTAATTGAGGATCGAGTGTTAAGAATGCCTTTTAGTCTGAGGTGACAAGTAAAATCAGTGAAAGTTTAGGACTTATTTCCGCACTCTACTTTCCCCTTCTACGACGTTACTCCCCACTCTTCCGCCACGGGCCGGTCACGTGGCGCGTTTCGTCACTATCGTGCATGTACCACAATGTCACGTGACGATTTTCTCTGATTTGTGACTATGCCGACGTGCCCGCTACAGCACCTAGGATGAAACAAGCTCCGAAGATTTATGAATATAGCAGAGTAACCGAATTTACAGAGAAACCGATAGCGTAAATTTCCTATCTTGATGCGGGAAAATTTGTTCCCGAAATTTATCATGGGAACAGTAGGCAGCTGGCCTGAGGTGCCTATCGGATATAAAGCAAGCCTGCAATAACGCGAAGCGCTGAAAAATGAGGCCGCTTGTCGCGCGGTGATCCCCGGTGCGGCGTCTCTGTATTTTCGTGATTGTCGGGATGAACGCGTGACGAACCGGCGTACCCGGCAATTCCGGGAATGATTTCTCTCGTCCCGCGTTCCCAAGCGAGCGTGCGGAATTCGATTCCGTGCCGTCGGTGTGTTCGATGAGCTTCATCGCCGGCCCATGATTTTCTACGCTTTTTTCCTTCGCCGTTTCGCATTTCTGTCCTTTTTTTGTCGTCGCATTTCGCACCACAGCACAGCAGCAAGGCGTGTGCAGAATGCGAGCGACAACGGGGTACACGCGGCGTGTTTCGACGCTTCGTAACTGCACGGAACGGCCTGTTTTCCCGGGCGAATCGAATAAACATCCCTCCGATAACCGATTCGAATATTTTCGGAGAGAAATCGCTCGTCACCGAGCGGCCGGAACGTCACGAATCGTTGTGACGAGAGATCATCGGGGATTAGCAGCTTATTAATCTGTCACGAATCGTCCGGCTAGGTACACTCGCCGATCGATCACCCGCTCCCGCTATTTTGATTTACGCTCGCGAATGGTATTGACGATTGTTACGGTTTTTATTGTGAATTTTAAATGAACACCGCCGAGATATGGCGTTTAACTTCTGTTCGGGCACAGATGTGCTCCAACAGAAAGAATAACATATGCATGATGTCTCGATTAATATTACGTGCGAAATCCTCTTTTTACACTGGGCATTGTGTTTTCGAAAGAGAAATACGGGTCATGGGTTTTTCTTTCTATTGTAGTGTTCGAACAATAGGGCTGGTGTTCGTTCTGCGTTTGTGTCAACGATTGTCTTCGTTGTGTGTCGAGCTACAATTATTGTTAGTGTTGCATGTATTGGAATGTACGTAAAGTTAAGGTAGAATGTACTAATCAGTGAAACGCAGTTTATTCACTATTTATGCGAATGGTGTTATTTTATGAATAACATTTCTGAAGCTTTTAGTCAAAGATATGCTGATTTAAGTTACATTTAATTAAGTTTTGCATCTCACTAGAAAGATGTATTGTTAGTTTGACAGAATTATGGCAAATGATTAGAATAAAATTTTTCATTAACTCTGAAAGAAATATATAAACTTCTAAAAAGATTATACATAGTTTACTTAGTGTTTCGGTAGCTCTTTTTAAAATTAACTATTTTTAAAACGAAATATTTCCACAACCTATTTCGTTTAAAAAAGTACAAAATATTTACGACATGATTACGTAATTTCTACTTTTAAAGGTAGCTCATATTTTATATATTCCTTCTGGGGTTGTGCTGCCAGATGCAGTGCAAAGGATTTTTCACAAAATTTGTTATTGACCGTGTCTTTCCAACCTTTACATTTTTTACAGTCCCCTGGCTCTGTGATTAACATTTCTACTGGACGAAATGTACCAAATTGTCATTTCATTTAAGCACATTTCACTGGGAACGAATTATTTCAACTATTTATTGCATATGAAATTCAAGTAAATCATTTTGAAATAGTTGTCTATTTGTTTTAATGTTCGACTTAATTATTTAAGTAGCTTAATTGAATGGGTGTCTGGAAGAAGGGGTCAGGTTTTTAAAATTTTATAACAGCGTAGCATCTTTTGAACTCAAACATGAATTGAAAACTGAAAGACTTTACACGGTTTCTTTTATTAAATGTTACAGCAAAATAAATTCCTAATTGCGCTCCTGTAAAATTCAAAAAACCTGGAATAGGCTCTTCTTCCAGACACCCATCCAATTAACTTGTTAAGAGTTAGTCGTCCTGCAAAATAGTAACTTCAGATTCGTAAATACCAATCCTCTACGACATCTTACAATACCACGTGCAGATTATGACTTCGCATTCGATATTCGCAGCACTATGAATGAGCACCTTATCAACCGGGTCGGATTTCCGTGGTGAGCAACCGGGGCATCCCTCCTCATGTTTTTCTTATTCCGCCTAGCCCGGGTCCATCTCTTCGGGGTCAATTCCTTACAGGAGACCTGTAGCTAGCCCTAGCAACCGGCCATTCTCTGGCAAACTCGTGCACTATACCGGAGAGAGAGAGAGAGGAATTTATTATGCATCCATGCGCGGATGTCAATGTGGAAGCTCTTGGATCTCCTTTAGGGATGAAAAACAACGCGTCACTGGCGCGATTGCCTCGATGTCTTAGGGACTTGAATCAAAAAATTCGAAATGATGTCAGACATGGGAAGATGTCAGTCGGGAATGTTTTTTTCCATTCTTTATTGAACTGATTTTGGAAAGCAGAAGGTTATTCAATTCTATGCAAATATTGTATTCTTTTTCTTGTTTTTACGTTCGACTAGAGATTATACGAGTACCTCGGTTACACGGTTCGTACTCGACGCGGAGAAGAATCGCGGTGCATTCGAGAGCGTACGATCGATTAATGGTAACTGCGGGATGTCGATCAATAAAGGAAAGCGTACCGGAAGCGCCATTAGAATAATCGTGACCATCGGCCTTAAATTTCAACCCAGACGGGAGCGAACTCTCGCGCAAAGTCTACTTTACGAAGTAGCAAAAGTCAGCAGGTCTCGTTTTTCCTCCCCCCGTCGCCGTTTTCCTCCATTCTCCATCTTTCTTTCTTTCGTTCCATGCCCGTCGGCAAAAGTTTCACGCGCGTTCGACCTAGACCACTGAAAGAGACGAATCGGAGGCGAGCAGACAGACAGGGACGGGCAATGGAGAAATGGAATGAAAGCAGAGAAGTCGAGAATCATAGGAATACATTCCTCGGTTGTCTATTGGTCCTCCTGGCGCAAAGGCGTCGCAAGCCGACGCGACGTTTTTCTAATCTCGAGAGGTTGAGCGAGAGAGACGTACGTTGCCGCTCAAAAGTATTAGGCTAGTTGTAATTTTTTTAGACATACAGTTCATGTTGTCTTTGAGACATACAATTGAGTTGCTAAGGTCTTGTATGTAACTATTTCTGTGGAGCACATGAGGCTTTAAGGGTGTTAACAGAGAGTAGTGTAATTTGCGTCAGCACTTTAACGGAACTTATAAATTAAAACAGCCATTTATAGCTAATTTTGTGGAGTATTGTATCTCTTAAATAGGCGTTACTAATTAGAAGGAACAATCAAGGGTACTCTAATAAATAAAAATTGTCTGCAATAATTGAAAGATGCAAAAGTTACATAGAAAAATATATTTCTATAAAGATGTCTATGAAATAAGCGAAGAAAAATACAATAAAAAAGAAATAATACAATAGTCTCTTTAAATTCCTTAAAGGTGTTATTCGTTTTTGTTGTAAATGCATAATAACTGCAATTTACTGGTGAAAATCAGATACGTAAATTATTCGGAAAAACGTGAACACGATGTCTAAATGAAGCACAAACAGTTGTTGTCGTTTACCTAGTTTGGTCGACGGGAGGTTAAAAGTTATGACCGGGCAGAATTGCGTGGGACACCCTGTATATACATAAGAGAAAGTCGAGGAAAGAGAGGCTGCGAGCACACGGAAAAGGAGAATAAGTGGAAGCAAACGGGGGAAGAAGATGGCGCGGGAAAGTTTCATCAAAGTTCTTCCTTCCGCCCCGCATTCCCTAACACTGGCGCAAACCGAGCTTGGGAAACGACAGGAGGAGATACTTTATTCACAAGAGTCATATGAGAACTACCTATATACGAGCTGGCTTTATTATTTAGTTGCTGATCTCTTTACGCGGAAGTGCCGGCCGCCAAAGGACTTTCGCGCGTGCGAATGTTCTGCGAGCGTGTGCACTCGAATGAATTTCTATTCGCGTCGTTGCTGGTGCTTGATCAAGATTAGGGTCGACCAATTTGTCGACTGTGCTGGAATTTATGGACGTTCAATCTTTTCACTGTCGCGAATCTAATTAATGGGTCTAACGTGGATAGGCTTGCCATCTATAAAATTGTGAAGCCAGGACGAACGGCATAAAAACACCGGACTTTTTCATCTGAAACTCGGAATTTCACTCGAAAACCCCAAATTCTACGTAGAGAAGAGTTTTTTTTGTTTAACACTCCGTTTTTAAGAAAAATAAATTCGAAGTTCAGTCCGATTCGGAGTAAGTGGAATCGGTCGGCCATGGTCAGACAAGTCAGCCGTACCCGCTGAATTTTCAATCTCAATTTTCTCAAAAACGAGGCGCCAAATAGAAAAATATTATTTCTGCTTTTCGACTTGCTTCTGCACGTAGAATCGCCACTCACTCCTCCGATACAAAACCACCAAACGAAAACCCACCGTATAATATAATACTCGATATCGAATTCACTAAATCGATCTTCTTTCGCATGCAACACAATAATTAGACCGTGAATGTTCACGCGAGTTCGAATTTGCATATAACGCTGTAGAAACATAGGTTGAATAGAAATTTATTTCTCTTACCGGTTGGTTCAAAGGGACACGAAGTTGCTGAAGATTGTATCTTTCCGTTCGACAATGTTTCAACCGGTCGAAAGAAGTTCTTGTTACGTAGCATGAATTGTGGCAATTACTAACGAAGTCAAACAGCAATTCATGCCAGCACCGCGACAAATTAATGGCAAAGTAAGATGGCGGTGTTGACAGGAAGCGGAGCACTAAGAGTTACCTTCTCTCCCAAGACACTACAGTTACTGGGGGATTCGCAGTCACGGCCGCGAGAGCACAAACTACACGAAAAACCTTTGAATACTGCGAACTGCTGGGAACTTTAAGGTCTGTTATTTGTCAGAAAGACTGGCTGTTCTAGTCGGCATGGCATGGCAGTGCGACGAATACAACCGAAGAACTGAAATTAACGATTCAAGACGATTGAAGTTTACTTTTTGCCCTGAGTCTTGCTCGGCTCTTCTTCCATTATTATATGCGAATTATAATGCGGCAAACAATACCGTGTTTTTCTGCTGAAGAAGTTTCAACGTGATAAATTCGTTCCTCGAGAAACGAACAACGAACCTGAAGAAATAAACATTCGATGTTTTCTTAGCTGGGCGTGAAACGTGTTTGATCTGCGGACGTAACAGATTGGAAATCGATAGGACATCCTTCTATTTCACTGATATTTTTATCGTAACGTGTATTCATCCACCATTGATCGTTGCTGTCTTCCCTGTCCTCAGTTGTGCGAGCGACCATGCGCAATGATCTACTTGAAACTTCCTATTGTATAACGAGACGTTTTTTCGCCATCTTCGATCACGAGCAGGTTCTAGAATCGATCGTCACTTTGAAATGTTTATGTAACTCTTGCGGAAGTGCACGTACGATACGGTAGAGACGAAAAGAAGTGTTATGGTTGTGGAATCGTGGTCAGTCGTCCCATTTATATCTACGTATTCTAATGTTTGCTACACGAGACGAAACGCTTGCACTCTTGCTCAGAAACCGGTGAGATTTATGTGACATGTCGTTTCAAACATTATTTTACAATTACCTATAATGATTAAGATTTTTTTTTATTTTTTTCTTATTTTGCAATTAGAATCTCAAAGTAGAGATTATTTTGCCATACAATATTTTTCAATACATTGTTATACATTAGATAATACAATACAATTACACATAAATAATCGTTGGATGGTAAACAAGCAGTTTTCAAACCTATACAGTTTTCCTAAATATTTAATTCACAGGCAATCAGAAACGAGTAAGTTATTTTATTACCACGTTTTTATTAGCTCGCTTTCTTGTTTGTCTGTCTGTTTGTTCGGTGGCAAATTTTGCAATTGATTTTAAACTAACTTCCTGATGAGCTAGAAACTTGAAATTGCACACTTGGCTCAGAACTGGATGACAATGCATTATTCAAAAAAAAGTTTTTTAAAAAGTCTTACCGTTTCGGAGAAAATAACAATTAAATATTTATTCGTCGCGTTCAGCGATCCCCACTTCGCTCGACAACCCTCTCTACCTTACTATGCGTGCGCACTCTGACTCGTCCCCACTTCACGGACCCATTTCGCCCCGACGCGCGAACCATCGGTAGTGTAGTACATCATCGCGCGACGATCGCTATCGGTAGTGCAACATCGCTTTGTTTACCAAGTGGAATTTACAGTAAGGTTAGTGAGTATATTAAGTATTAATAAAGAGTGATAGAAGTATTAACACAAGACTAAAAAGCAGAAAATAATTATTTAAATAAAAATAAATTTTTAAAAATACCACGTTTTTAAAAACGGACTAAAAAGTATAAAATAATTTTTCCTAGTGCCATACAGTTGTGATTGTGAATTTTGAATAGCTGTGAAAATACTTGTAAGATTTAAAACGAAAAACGTGGGGCGCATGCGATAGATAATTGATGCATTTTGCGCCCCACGTTTTTTGTTTTAAATCTCACAAATATTT
>CM052340.1:4648451-4679610 GCA_028455595.1 Lasioglossum vierecki | reverse complement strand
CTGTATGGCACTAGGAAAAATTATTTTATACTTTTTAGTCCGTTTTTAAAAACGTGGTATTTTTAAAAATTTATTTTTATTTAAATAATTATTTTCCACCGTAGGTCTGGATAGTAAGCATGAGAGCGGAAGAAAACGATGCAGTTTTCATAGTTGTTTGATAAACTCCATTCTCTGTTCGTCAAACATGGGAGATTGCCATAGCACGTGGTCGATATCTTGATTTTCATAACCACATTGACAATGTGGTTCGTTTACTATGCCAATTCGAGCAAGAGAGCTGGCAAGATTGTAGTGTTCTGATCTACATCTGTTTATCGTTGTGATAATCTCACGTTGTAATGATTAAGATGTTCCAAACAATCTGACAGTACCATGAAAAGTAGCATTCGTGCTCAGTATGTTGTGTAAGCATTTATTAGAGTATTAAACAGGTTAATCAGGCCATTTGTCGTCGCGGTATAAAACGAACAAAAAGAGGTATATCAATTTTCTCGGTCGGAAAATGTGATTAAATTGAAACCATAACGATTCAGACGTACTTCGCGCGGGCTTATTCCCTCTAGTTTTGGAGAAATTGGGGACTGCGAAGTCAGACAAACGACTCGGTAACCCTCCAGGCCAACAGGCGAAAGTTTCTAATTCTCAGTCTTTCCACTCGTTCGGTTTTATTATTCCCGAAAACGGTAGCTCCGAAGGAGACCGCATTTAGAATTCTCCTCGAAACTTCGTGGCCAGAGACTTTCGCCTCGTTCGATTCCCGAAAGCCCGACCGAACAGCCTCGAATTTCATCGCGAAACGTATCCGGTGGTACCATTTGCCTCGTTCCATTCACGAACGTCGATTTAATCGAAGTTCGAGGAGCGCGCGGCAGCCGGAAATAAAAATTGGGCAAACGATGGCTGTAGATCAAGACTTTTCTCGGCTCAATTCTTGAATCAATACTTTTCTTCACTCATTTCCTTACTCAAAATTTGTCTTCGCTTATTTCTTACACTTGACACTTCTTCTAACAAAATACAATTTCAACATATTATATAACATCACAGACACACTCGTCAGTCATTTGTATTTGACCAGATTCGATCATTTTCGTGGATTCAACATTTAATGTTTGTTTATCAATGCAACCCCATATGACGATTGGTCTAGTCTTATACCTCGACTTTATCTGTTGCGAAAGCGCTCCGGCTCGCGAGTGGCCCTGAGCAGGCCGAAGCGGGTTGAAGCGGGCTGAAGCGGGTCTATTCGGGTCACGCGAGTCCGTGGCGCGTCGCGCGCTTTCCGAATGCAACTTTGAAGCACGCCCGACTTTTCTCATATTCGTCCTCTCCGGACTGTTAGCTGGCATCCAACTTTTTCCTTGTGCACACGGCTGTGCATCGGGGGACTGTAACGGGAGTTGGGGGAGGGGGTGTTGGCGAGCTTAATTAAATCGATTGCAGTTAAGTGGCTCCCGGACTAAATATTCAGTTTGTTCGCGAGGGTAGTTTCGCCACTCGTACGAGAGAGTCATCCTTTGAACAAGGAAGTTGCTCTCCGAGTCCTCTGTACGCACCGTTTGTCTGATATTCGGAGTGGACGGAGAAGCGAGTAGTAGAGTCTGGAGCGAGATTGGAACCGCGGCGCTGTTTAAATTTCTCGAGTGAAGTGGCCCGATATAGACGAATCAATTTTCAGCGAAACGTCGAACGGAATGTTTGTGGACGTGAAACGGTAAATATAAAAAAGGAGAGTAGCGTTCCTGGGCGGCTACGAAGACGGAGCTTCGACCCGCTTCGACCGCTTAGAACGCTCGAGAACGCCGAGCGAGCCTGTGTGAAACAATTTTCTTTTTTTTTTTATTTATAATCGAGCGTTCCTGGGCCGAGCGTGCCGATAGCGCGCACGCGAGCCGCAATTTCTTACGTGCTCGCAAAAACTGGTCGGGAACCTGCACATTGGCCGAAAGAAATAAGAGGAGCTGTCGCTTTACGATCTTAGGTCGCGTTGTTTTACACGCACCGTGGAAACGAGGCCTCGGGTAAATGATGCCCTTTTGTAAACACTGCCGTACATTATTTCCCCTTTCCGACGGGGAAAATCATCCGCTACTTTCGCGCGAATGGCCGCGACTCCCCTGCAACGTATTCAACCGGAAATAGTTCCGCGGAAGTTGACCCCGTTTTTCATCTCTCCGTCGTCCGTCTCTTTCTCTGTAAACAATATGCCAGGGTCGAACAGACTCTAATAAGTAAATGGCTTCTTGACTACGTGACTAGCGGATCCGGCTGTCTGGATCAGCAATTCCGAGCGCCCATTATGAACCGAGTCTCCGGGATCCAGCGTTATCCCGCCAAGGATTCTCAATGCGCGCCGATCGGTTATTACCAGACTGCGGATCTTTATGCATCTGCAGCAAATTACATTGGTTCGCGTCGAGTAACGTCCAAATTTTTACTACACCGATCGTAAAAAGACGATCTGCCTTCGGAATTTAGTATGTCTGCCACGTGTGTGTGTCATTTACTTTACCACACGTAAAAGGTATTAACTACTTCGTCGAGAGAGAGAGAGAGAGAGAGAGAGAGAGAGAGAGCGGCCTAGCTTGATACCAAAAGTTTAAGTAATAATTAATCAGGTTTTTCCTGTGCAAGTTTGTTAATTAACACGATTGCAAAACTGTTCATTGAGGCAATACAATCTCACCTAGTTATAATGACTCAGAGTAATCACTAAAAATTGCTTTACATTATTCATAATATTGTTTACGTTATTAAATATGTTAGTATCTAATAAACTAAACGTTTAATTATTGTCTGAGGTATTATATCAATTTCACACACACACATTTATATTATTCCAGATCTGAAGAAATGTATAATTTTCGAAGTAAAATAGTTCTATACGATTATACTAAAGCATTGCTTCACAGTTTTAGAAAGAGAATTTTACTCCAAACGAAATACAATAATAAAATGTGTTCACAATTGATAGAAGCATGTAAGAGGTTTTTAATTAAAAATCAATTGTCTTGTAGGTTAGATCCACTCGGATAAATATTTGGACTGGATTTAAGAATATCCGTCCGGTAATACAATCGTTAACTTCACAAAGGGAACGGTGTCTCAGTGAATAACTTAATTAAGAGTAACAGCATCGCAGCGACAAGCTTTGCTTCACCCGAGCGGAGTGTATGTAAAAGCAAAAAGTTAATTAACTCCGGTGTCCTTTAGTCGTCAATCTCAGATTTCATCAGACGTTCCGCGTTCCTCTGTCTCGCGCTAAGTACTTTCTTGTATAACAAGCTTAACGTTCTGTAAATTGAAGAAAGCTCAAGAGATCTTTGTGCAGTTCGTACTTAGTATTTTACAGCAGAAACTGTGTGAAGGTAGTAATTGAAACTGGGGAATTTTCACGATCGAACTACATATCGCCCACTTTAACATTTTAATTCTTTAATTTGCATTCACTAGTTCGTCCAATTTTTAAAAATTGTCGGAGTAGTAAGTCACGCAATATTATAATTGGCCATTCGTATTTATTGCAAAATAATTTTATCAATGAAATAGAAAGCTACGAAGACATTAGAATAATTTAACAAAATTGGACAAGGTAAACAAGGCTCACAGTAAAAATCATAAAAATGAATCCATGCAAATGAATATTAAATTATATTAATTGAATTATTGCAACCGTATGAAAAATACATTTTAAAATTCCAGCATTTCGGCACTGATGAACCTTTTCCTTTTAGTACCACGACAGCGGGGGTCCTTCAGATATAGATGACACCAAGTGCAATATTTCAAAGGGCTCTACTGAAGCAGTAATCCACTCTTTAACAATACTACTAAAAATTTCCAAACATTCTGTTTGAATGCTTAATACAGATCGTTCGGAACAACTTGTTGAAACTTTCATCGAGAGGAATCTACGATGGAAGGATCGTGTTCCACTCGAGGACTTGTTCCGCTCCGCGTTTCTATACTCGCGGAATTGTTAGGCAGACCGTATGCGGCGCGTAGCGTGTTTAAGATCGATCAGCCCGAAGCAGCAGTCGCTCTCATACACTTTTCCCCTCATTTTCCTGTTTTTACACACGAGCTAAGCCACCCTTGTGTCGAACTTTGATCCCGGATGCCGTCAACTCTTTTTCCAACCCCCGTCTCCATCCCCTCCCCGTTGTCTGTGTCGCGATTTCATCGTGGCACTGGAACACTGTGACCTATCTCACGGAAATCGATACTCAGCCCCCCCGAGGATATCGAACTCTAATATCCTCTTCTACGAGCCATAGTCACATCGTTAGCTTTGCCAACGTTGAAACGGTTCATTGTACCGTGAGTTTCGGATATAGTGGATGTAACCACTACGCGGGCCGAGCGCAGGTTTTGCAGGAAATAATCGCTCGACTTTTGTCTCCGCCGATACTGGATCGAAAATATTACGGGCTCTCACTGGTATCTCCGACTCGCTGCCCGGGCTGCTCTTGGTTCCCTTCGCGAAATAAAAATCGACATTGCTTCGGCACTCTGCTCGCGACGCGTCTCACAACCCTGACTATTACCATAGCATCACGGATTTCGGCTTGATGCCGAAGTACACGAATAATTCTCATGTTGTACCATGAGCTTATGTATGAAATACTGGCACAGTGTACAACGAACTAATCGCTGATGTAATCTCATTATAAAGTAATATCTTGACAGAGATGTGCCACAATATGTTTTTAATGATTTCCTCTCTTTGAAACTTCTGACAACATGTACATGACATTCCTTCCATTAAAATGAGACCGAACGTCACATAAGTCGGAGTATATCTGTCTGTTTAATTGATCATTCAGTAGAACCTTGATCATCCAAACCGATGACATCGAGCATAAATTATTAAACGGATAACATGAGAAGATGTTCGATTTCATTTTACGTAACTTTATAAAATTATCATTATCATGAGTATCAAAATGAGTTACAAACGTTACATAAGTCGGAGTATGTCTGTCTATTTAATTGATGATTTAGTAAAAACTTGATTATCCAAACCGATGATATCTAGCATAAATTATTAAGCGGATAACTTGAGAAGATGTTCGATTTCATTTCACGTGTATCAAAATAAATTAATTTCGCTACTTTATCAATAATAACTGTTTCTTTACAGCACAGTTCATTACAATCAATTGTGCCGCGCAATAAAACGGTTAAATTGGATGAAATAAATTAGAAAGCAAAACAAATTTTCATATAAATTGTCGAGCAGTAAACAGCAATTTTATATACAGCAAGCTAATGGAATATCGTGAGGCGAGTTCTGGAAAAACTCGTACACCCCCACGAGGGGATAGTGCGTGAGATGGGTGAGTAAGGGTGCGAAGACCCTTACCTCATAATTCCCGGATTCGTTCCGCTTGGCATCTTGATTTCTGCCGCACGTGTGGCTTTATGATACATAAATTGCTATTAAAGCTCTGAACGCACTGCTTCTGAATTAGGGATGAGTTTCCTTGACAGTAAAAGGGAAGAACGGACGTATTTTCGTGGTTACGGGTGAACGAAAAGAAATTCTTTCTCATACTAGATTATTGTCACTGAAACTTTCTTTGTACTTAGTGTTATACAAGAATTTCCGATATCTTCTGAGATGGAAATTACGAGAGTACCTATCAATGAATTTATGTGTGCCTGATTAATTATTTCTTTGTGTTTGTATAAGTTAATTTCAAATGGACTGCGGATCTTTAACGTGTTAAATATGAGATGGTCTCTTCGTTTTTCCAACCTCGGTATACTCGTGAAGTCCAGATACATGAACTATGCACAGAATCGCTCGTTGAGTGCAGACTGTAAAGCGTGCCGATAGTTCCTGCGGTTCATCTGTAAAATAATTCCTTGCACACGGTTATTCATCAGCGACGCATAGACTGATTCTCAGTTGACCACAAAGACACCGCGCGCCGTATGATTATCTGATAACACGGTATAACATATGACCCCGTTACGAAAGAAGCGGCGTGGCGGCTCTAGAGCTTTTGCCGAGGAAAAATGGCGAGGGCGGAAGAAACCGCGTCGTTCCGTGCAGTCGATATGAAAGCGAGAGACGTACGTCGCGGGACACAGGCGTTGAAAAGGTCGGAAGAAAATAGCGCGGTGTAAAAGAAAGACGTAGAAAAATAGAAAGGAAATGCGAGAAACGTTTTCCTGGCCATAAAAGGTTGAGAAAGAGAGAGAGATAGTGAGGAGGGAGAGAGAGAGCGAGGGGAGGGGAGGAAAAAAGGAACGAGCGGAAAAGGTGACGGACCGGAGGGCGGCTTTTCGCGAACCGGGGCCAGTGGGAAAAACCGGAAGCCGTGGGGGGCGTAGCGGGTGGCACCTAAATGGAGATGTCTTGTATGCAGAGTTACTCTGTCAGAACGATAGCAACTGGAAAGCCGTGTCTGCTTCCAGGACTAAAAGACAAAAGTTGCTAAAAGGGAAATCTGTCAGAACTCTCGTTCCTCGTCCACCTTCGTCTCCCCAGCCTTTATTCTTCGACACGTTTTCCGATCGGAGTTCCAGTCACCTTCTTCGGTCCACGCGTCTCGGCGTGGCCTTTACCTCATCGAGCAAAAAACCCATGAACCCTATTCGGTCTTTCATCCGTTTCTCGGAAGCGACCGTCGTCGAGATCGTCTTCTCCTCTCTCTCTCCATCGCGCAGTTTCACCGACGACGTTTACTTCGGCCCTTTTTCCTCTCGGCCCCCGCACTCTTTTTACACGATCGTTCGCGGGACCGTTCCAATGACGTGAAGCTGCGATCGGATACGTCGCCGGTGTACCAGAAACGTTCTCCCCACGGGAAACTTTCCAGCCGTCGCCGAGAGTTCGCGTTCCCGATACTGTAAGCTAAAATCCCGCGCGTCGTCGCTTGTCGACCTACGGGTTTCGTCTTCGAACGACAACGCGCCCGGGCGCGCTAGCGAACCCGAGTTCCCCCGACCCGACCGGCTTGATTCCTGGATCCGTCGACCTAAACAGACAACGGGAAACATAGAATTTTACGTCGGATTTCTCACGGGACACGCAGACTGTCCCAACGACGCCGCGCGAAATATTTGATGTGCCACTCGAATATTCAACGCGTTGTTGCTTAGCCCTTCTGGGACGACGATTGTCGGGTTCCCTCTGTGCGTGCGATCGATCTTGTATAGCGTTATGATTCGGGCTTTTTCATAGTTTTCATAGTTACGTGGAAGCTGGAGGAATTGTATAGGGTGTGGCCGGGTGGTACACAAAAACGACAGGCTGTTTCAGAAAGAATGTTAGAAGTAGAAAGGGGTGCTTACTGTTGTCACGTTCTTGGGCAGTATTTATTCTAATTTCCTCTGAGTTATCTTTTGCATTCTTCATTGATGAACAAACTTCAACGGATGTTCCATTTAATATTACGCTCGCATGATTTATTAAAAAATAGATTTTCTTTAGTTTTTATCGCTCGCAATGTGGTATAGTATATGATAATTCAATATTATTTATTAATTATAATAATTGATGTTATATCTCTCGTGCAACATTAATAGAACAATATGAAAAGAAATTCTGAGATTATATAATATATATGTATGTATATTATGTAATCTCAGAATTTCTTTTATACATACGACTGAATTTATTGTTTATTACTCATGCCAGGACGTGACACTGTCAAGACTTTCAGGTGCATGTCGGTTCCTCAACGAATTATTTACCCAACTGATACTGGTGTATGTCCTATGTCGTCGCTCTAATATTTCACAGCTGAGATTTTTAATTGGTCAGCTGGACAATTCTAAAACATTAAAGCAACGACACTGGGCACACACCAGTATGTGTCTTCGATACGCTGAAGGAAGAAGATAATCTTTTTTTTATTAGAAAATCTCATATGAGATTTATTTCAACATAATTAAAAAAAAAAACGAAATACGTTTCATACGAAACAGAATATAATAATTACAAAATAGAATAAGGTATATTAGAGATACACAGATATTTTAATACAGACATATAATTAGTTGGAACAGAATAGATAAAACTTATACTTTAAGACCACAGCTCTTAAAAAATGATAACATGTAGTGACAAGCTTTGATGTTTGGTTTAGCTATTAATATTGAGACATCCACTGAAAGCTGTAAATTTATTTTGCTGAGTTTATTAATTAATTTGAGCCTTTCCTCGTTGTATAAGATGCATTGCCATAGAACATGGTTCAGCGTTTCGTCACCCTCCCTGTAGCTACACTCTGATCTTCTTCGCCGAAAGACGCATTTAAAAATAGTACTCGTTCATTTATTTCTGCAAATAAAATTTTATCATAATTGGATTTATCCATAAATGGGTGAAATAGGTGAACTTTCATTCCGAGGAACGTGCGGTGGTTAAATGGTACCGGTGACCCGGTTACATAATTGAAAACGAAGAAGACGTGTGGGTAGTCTTAGGTGGAACACCAGCCGATTGTTTCGACTGGGGCTTTGTTTGCCTTGCTCCACCCCGACACACGAATCAAACATTCTTCTCGGATGTTGAGGACCGAGAAAGGAAAGCGACGATTGTCCCGGATCGCTGGTGTGTGCAACTGGGGCGAAACGTTAGATTCGGTCGCGGAAACGCTCTCGAAAAGATCGATTCGCCGCGCCGGCCTCGAGGTTCTTTTGGGAATAGTGGTGAACACGCGGGCAACTGTTTGTCTTCTTAAGAAATTGCGTTGTTTCGAGGATTGATCGGCGGACCGGCACAGCGGCGGCGGTCGTTTAAAATGAAACACTCCTCTGATTTTTATCGATCCGGCCGGTCTCCAGGGAGAGAGCCCCGCGAAACGGGGCCAGGAAATCAAAGTATATTGACCCGTGGACGCCCGCGATTCCCGTGGAATTCATACGAGCTTTCGAAACGTACGAGCGGATCGATCCGCGGGAATAACTAAGCGTGGCCGCGGAACCTCGGAACTCCGTTTATCGGAACTTCGCTTCGACGAACCAATTTTTTCGGAATGCTCGATTAACTGACTTGCGGCTTAGCCCCCATTATCGGAACCACTGTCAAGCTGCAGTTCTGGGAACACAGTAATATCCTACTGATTGGACAATATTTCGCTCGGCCGGAAATAACAGGAACCGATCGATCTACGTGAACTATCAGATATCAATGCACCCGGTTATTTGAATTTTCTCATCGGTTTTATTTCGACAGAATTAATTCCCCGCGAAATTAATTAATTCCCGCTGAAAAACGAGCGGACGCATACGCTGTCGCAATAGTAGACTGCGAAATTGAAGCGGAACCGCAACATTAATTTGATTTGATTCGATAAGTTATAATTAATTTCCTTCGGTTTAAGTAATTGCGGGAATTCAAATACCTCCTCGTAAAATCGGTCGGAAAGTCCACGGTATTTGCGAGCGCTAACGCCACTTGTTTGTTCGGTGTGTTTTATACAATTAACTTTTAATTTATAAAGAATTACCATTTTCATTAATGTCGTACGAAACATTTATCTGTTTCGTAAGCGTGTCAACTGTGTCTTTGAACGAATAGTTCTTTTATTGCTTTTTATATACCAATAAAATGAAACTGTTTCTAGTAAAGCATCCTTATCTAGGTTTATTCATTCGTTTTATAAATTTCTGCAGCTACCATGTTTCTTTGCCATTTTATCATGCGTTCATCACACATTTCTTTTTCTTCCCTCTTGTTGTTCCATGTTCCTTATTTTGTAACGTTATTAAGGGTCGCTTAACAACGCCTTTCAACTGCACCTCGCTTTTTGCACTAACAATGCAAACTTATTTCATTTCTTACTCCGTATTGTCAACTCGTCGAGTTAAGTTTAACAACAGCGTTCGTTACTCGCTGTACCCAGTCTCCGCACAGCTTTACCTCATTGTTTTATTTGCTTGGCTTAATTTCTACCCTTGATCTTTAATTTTGTTATTTTGTATATTGTTTCGTAGCGTCTCTCTTTCAAAGTTTATCTTTATTTGTGTGTCTGCCATTCCATTATGTTTGCTACCTTTTTCATAGACTTAATGCGAATAATGAAGCCTGTAATTAGTTTCATCCATCACCGTTCGTTTCTTAATTATCGTTATTATTATTGCTGTCACTTTTTTATAATTTCCTTTACGCTCGTTACGGAATTAATTTATACAAGATAATGTAATTATAACTTTTTAACATGAACTTGTTTGTGGAACAGTAATAATAATATTTTTGTACGTTATATGATTTCGTATGGGTGTTTGTAAACGAATAAATGAGAAGCTGAATAGTTTAAAATTACCTGGCAGCAAAGATTATATAATTGAATTATTAGTTCACGAATATTTGTGCACATATCATCGTAGACTTGAAAAATATAAATTTTAATTTATGGACACCTCCAGTTTATTTTGCTTGGAATATTGTCCAGCCAGACTGTCTATTGATTATTAAACGATAACAAATACCGCAGAAGGGGTCACCGACCGATTTCTATGCCGTGGATGCTCTGCACTCTTGCATTTTTCATGATCGACCAAAGCGACGTACTTTTTGCGTATAAAATCGATCGAACGATTGGTTAATTCTTCGACGACGTATTTTTAAGTTTCAAAATAAGGACAACTTATTGTGGTTTAATTGAGAACCATCATTGATATCTTTACTCTCGCATTCTACGAACGAGAAATTTATTACGTTTAACCTCTTTCCCTGCAGTCCGATTTATTGTTTAACGAAAAAAGCTAAGGCAGCCACGGTAAAAATGAAATTGTGTTGACACATTACGTTTTCATGTCCCGCGAAAACCCGCTTTTTCGTTTCTTCGCTGAACAAACGATCGCCACGGAGTTTTTAATTAATCACCGGGAAGCTGGGTTAAGATTTGAAATTCTCGGCGAATCAGCTTTTCATAATGTACTCTTCATAAACCTCTTATTCTGCCCCCCTTTTAAAATATTTCTTGACTTTTCAGTTCTATTCGAGTCCCTTGGTTTGAAGTCTGGGTGTATAAAAAAATAAGAGGAGGAATAAACGGAATAAGTGTATTTAGTGTTTTGTCCGTGTCTCACGGGAAGAGATTTTCTTATGAAAAAGTAATTGAACTATTTATCAGTATTTTGAATGTTAAACAGCTCTTGGATTCTGACAAAAACGTCTTATACGATCTTTAATAAGTTTCGAAATTATGTTTGTAAAATTCACATTACATAATAAACAGGCTTCGGAAGTGTGTATGCACATTTTATTCACAATTTTCTTTCCTTTATTTGTAATCTTACTATGCTCAATGTAATACGTGCAGTATGCTGAAATTTATTATTACAAATCTTTATTGAACGATCCGCGGTTAGTCTCGTGACGGTGCACGCGGTTCTGCAGAGTGTAGTTATAAATATATAAGTAGTTCTCAATTTAAATTGCTCTACTTTCGATCCCACGGCAAAGTGCTTCCAATTGAGGATGTTCCGTGTCAGATTTACACTGATCCATAGTAAAAACGATCTTAAAGTAGTGTCGGAAGACTTTCGGGTTTAAAGTATCAGGAAAATAATTGTTTCTTAAGAATTCTTTCTGAGAAATGTATCAAATTTATTCGATTCGAGCGTACAACCACTATTTTTGTTTAAACTGTTCTTGTTCCGGTATTCACAAATAATTCTTTTCTCTTATTTTCGCAGAGATGAATGTGAAAGATACACTTATAGGCATTTCAGTCATTTGGGGGTTGATTAAACAGCAACACAAGAAAACATTTTAAATTTTTTACTGTTCAAGTATATCATCTTGCGATATCGTTTGTTTGCCCCACTCGAACAGGCATTGCCAGGATATCGTATCAATACTAACGAAGAGGTGGAGCACTACGTGTGCAATTGGCTTTGTGCCCAATCCTCCATTTTCTACGATACAGAAATTAAAAAACGGTGGCGAAAGTGTATAAATGGTATTTTTTAACCCTTTGCACTCGATTGTCCCCTCTGAGGCATCACCAAAAATTACTATACCGTTATTCAAAATATTGTTTACATTATTAAATATATCAATATCTAATCAATTACTAAACATTTAGGTACTGTATAAGGTATTTTACCAATTTTATATGCATGAAATTTCAAAAAACATAGGGAATGCAAATATTCTAGATCGGAAGAAATGTTTAATGTTCAACTTAAAATAGTTCCAAGTTGCGAAGGGTTACAAATTCCTCTGAAATAGAAAATCAGAGAAATGGTCTTTATATTAATGGAGTTTATATTTAGGCTGACTCTGGTACATTGAATTTTTGGAAAATCGATTTTCCTTATCTTCCCAATGGTACGTAGCTCCTTAATAGAAGCTGATTTCAGAGGTTTACGGGAACTCGAGACGTTTACTCAGTACCTCACTACTTTTTAAGTACGTCTCGCCCCTTCTTTGACACTCTGCCCTCTGAACACCTCCTTTCTGTTCGCCGCGGAACAAGGCGACGTTGTTTATCTCCGTATCTCAGCCTCTGGTCTGACTTCGGAGAGAAAAGGTGACGGATAGACGAGGGAGGCAGGGGAAGGCGACGGTTATTGTTAATGGCAGGATTCCTACGTTCGTTTCTTAGCAACACGCAACGTTACGGATGTCTCATTAAGCTGAACGCTGCCGAGAATTGTGTACGCCATGGGTGTCGTTAATAAGCATCATTAAGAGGAGATTTGCAGCGGACGGCCTCGCTTACGCGATGACGGCTCGCAGCGTCATAGCGCTCGTTCCGGCCCGTTTGTACTTTATGTTGTTGTTCCGAAACGTTTCGCTCGTCGCTCATTGTTTGGCACACAAGCTGATGAGGTATTTATACAGCGTTTTACTTTCTATCCAGTTGCTTTTGCTCTTTAAAATGACTGTCTGCTGCGCTACACTCGCGCCATTGTTACCCAACATTTTCACAAAATTCAGGGCCGGTGGCATCTCGGCTTCTTATTAGTTATTCTATTCTATTTATTTTCAATATAACTTTTTCACTTTGTAATTTAGAATTAATTCAATATTATGGTTCAGGAGATGAATAAATGTTTGTATTCACCTCCCGTGGTGTGCAACTAATACACTAGTACATTATACACTATTCAGTACAGTTTCTACCGGCAACGTGTTAGTTTCTTTCTGTAATTCTTCATGTATAACCTTTTGTTAAAGCAAGTACGGCAATGTGTTACTTTTGTTACTTTCATATTGTTTGTCACGTATTACAGCGATATTAATTTTTCAGGCACACTAAAAATTCTTCTCTTGAAAATGATCCAGGATCAAATTGGGATTTTGTTAATTGCAAGATTGCCTGCTTTTTTTTATTTTGATCGAACCTGTACGCTGATACCAACACACATTGTTTAATAGATTATTAGTACACAATTTATACTATCTTAACAGAACATCGTCGAACGATGACTGAATAAGGAATTTCATTGATATTATCTACTAGATAAGCAACCGTACGTTTCTAGTTACGCATTCATGATCAAAGAGATTCGAGACCAAACTGTCCTTTTTATTGACAATTCCATCTGAACAAGTTTTTGATCATAGTAGTTTATGAGACTAGATCATCTCATTTAGAATTAACTAATAGATTATGATAGCAGATTGCTGAAGAATTTTTGGATTAGGAGAATACCGTCGACCACATGTCCCAGAACAAGACATTTGTGCCAAACGATCGGTAGCTAAATTCTGGGTAGCTCAATGTTGGATTCATCTTCCATGAAAAGCAGGCTGCACCTGTTTATCTGCGGATCTGACGGGCAAGATCCCTCCTTTCTTAGGGCACTTGAATCCCAGTTGTTCCACACGGCCATTCTCGCCTGCCTCATTAAAGCTGGCTCTGGCTACGAGGTTCTCGACCACCATGAAGATAGCCGACGGCAGAATGCGTCCTCGCCCTCGGCGATTCGTCCGTGAGGTTCGCCATCAGCATCCTCCGGCGGCTGGTCTTCTACCCTGCGATTCGCCGGCATTGCAATTTTTCGAGTAACACTGCGTGCCTAATTAAATCTGTCACTCTCAGCGAAACGATGTCCCGGAAGTTAGACTAAGCTCCTTACGCCACTGAGCCGCGAATCCCAAGGCCGAGTTGCGCGGTCGAAAATAATTTTACTTTTACGTTTGGGAGATTCCTCTCTTATTCCGTTTTATTGCTTCCTTTCCTGGCCGGACAGAGTGTACGGGTTCTTAGATGACAAGAAGAATGAAGCTTGTTAAGGAAAGCATGGAGCCTCTTGTTTCCGTCTTTGCCAGAGGAAACCCGTAAGTTTTTATTCTTCACGGAGCCGGTGTTGCCCTCAGCGTTTTTTCTAATTGAAATTGACGGCGGAATTGTCCACGGAAAATACCAGGTTTGTCCTTTGTTTATATCTTCATTCCTGAGTGGACTATTGTAGGGAATGCGTGGTTATATTTATTAGAAGCGAAATAAGTGACCTAACCGAGCGTTAGGTTCGTATACATTTTTACCACGTTTTTATTAGCTCGCTTTCTTGTTTGTCTGTCTGTTTGTTCGGTGGCAAATTTTGCAATTGATTTTAAACTAACTTCCTGATGAGCTAGAGACTTGAAATTGCACACATGGCTCAGAACTGGATGACAATGCATTATTCAAAAAAAAATTTTTTAAAAAGTCTTACCGTTTCGGAGAAAATAACAATTAAATATTTACCTTTTCATCCCCCCGCGAACTATGTCATCGCGTTCAGCGATCCCCACTTCGTTCGACAACCCCCTCTACTTTACTATGCGTGCGCACTCTGCGCACTCGTCCCCACTTCACGGACCCATTTCGCCCCGACGCGCGAACCATCTGAAAATTTGTGATTGTGAATTTTGAATAGCTGTGAAAATACTTGTGAGATTTCAAACGAAAAACGTGGGGCGCATGCGATAGATAATTGATGCATTTTGCGCCCCACGTTTTTCGTTTTAAATCTCACAAATATTTTCACAGCTATTCAAAATTCACAATCACAAATTTTCAGAACTATCTGTACGAGGTTAGGAATCTGTATGGCACAAGGAAAAATTATTTTATACTTTTTAGTCCGTTTTTAAAAACGTAATATTTTTAAAAATTTATTTTTATTTAAATAATTATTGATAACCCTAACTTTTTAACCCTAAATATTATAAATATTCCGTTTCGTCGAACGTACGAATTAATAGAAATTAATTAATTAATTTCTAAATATTATAGATCGTCTGATCACTTACAATTCCTGTTCGTTCGTTTCAATTGCGATAATAATTGATAATCACAAAACTTACATTTTTCAGTACATTTGCTATTGCACAATGTTATTTAGATCACTTTATTATTAACATCTTTCGATGATGTACAATTTATTCATTTAAATCGTAGCATTCATGGAAACACGATTCGTTGATTAAATGGACAAGATATTATCCTGGGATTTTTTTATGCAACCACTGTTAAAGATCACGCGAGTATCAATTCGCTTTTTCGAAGCGTACCGATGTACACAACAACATCCAATTATCTCTTTCGTTTTTGTTGTTTGCTCGGAAAATTGATTTTCGCGTGCGAGCTCGTTTAAACGAGCCCGTGAAATAAAATTACTCGGATAGGGTATAAAATAAACAAATGTAACCGAATCTCCGATTCCCTCCAATATAAATAATATCCGGCCGAGAGTCTCACAGCGACGGGATAGGTTACAATATTGTCGGCACGCACGTTTTAATTAACCTTGCGCGGTGGTTGACGTTCAAAGGAACCGGAAATTCTTTTGCGTTACGCGGAGTAATTACGATCGTGGTACTTTTATTCGTCGGAGGGCCGGGTAGTTTTACTTTGATTACTAGACGAACCGGGGAGAGTATCGACGGTGCAGGGGGTAGCGGGAAATTTCGCATAAATGCACCCTTTGCGCCCGGTTGTTTGTTTTTCCCGTTTCTATTTGTCTTTTCGTTGGACGAACGACAGCGGCGCAGCGCGGCAAGCGGGCGTGCTAGGGGTTGAGGGCGTGCAGCCTCGCATAAATAGAGAATCAAGATAATTTATTTGCACGCCGGTCTGGAATTGAAATGGCCTCGAGGTCACGGCCGATGGCTCGAACGACGACGGAAGGACGTTGGATTAAAGGGTGCCTCGTGCCGAATGGAAATTGGGAAACCGTTGGGTATCGATGAATCACCCATCCAACGTTGCCCGTCCCGTATCGATTTATCGGCCCCGGTTACGCCACTGGACTGTTGCCCAGGTGATTTGACGCTATTCGCCGAGGTCCCAGTCTTTTTTCGTGCTCCGATCCCAGCCCTGGCAACACCCCCGGCTTTGTTCGTTGTCAGTCTCCTATGAGAAAAAAGTGGCAGAATTAGCACGCGGGGTTAGATCGGTTGCCGAGCGAGAGATTTAGGGCCGTTTAAACCCTTCGCGTTTGTATGCCTGCACTTCGCTACCAGCCCGCGGCTGAAAAGTCTATTTCGATCCGGTGTACAGTGGTCACGCGCGGAAAGTATTTGACCGCTCGCGATCTCAACTTCCTTCGTGTTCTAATCGCCGGAGTACTTGTATGCAGACTCAGTCGGTTAACTGAACCACACAAACTTGCAAATTATTTGTTTTTTTGTAAAATAACGATTTAAGCACTACTTTAAAAACCTCGTCGTTAGAACTGTTTATTAAACTATTTACGATTGCGCAACTTGGATGATGATACTTCATTTACTTATCCGTGATATTTTTGTTTGTTGCAGGTATGAATCCAGATACTATGTCAATTTGCATATTGGGTACGTAATTCACTGTGTTTTGATCATTCAATAATGAACAGATATACAGTTAAGGAGTTATTAACGAAGCCTCAGATGACATTTTCGTAAAGGAAAATCTTACTTGAAATGATCTCAGCATCCTCCCATTTCCGGGTGCTGAGGGAATTTCGGGACACCCTGTATATCTAGAATGCATTTGAAAAATTTTATTCAGTTATTTATTATTTATGTCCTTCTAAACTCATAATGAAATTATCGTCTGAATTAAATACAATTATCATGGATACTGAATAAAATGTATTAAACTCATCTCAAGTTTTCATTCTCGAAGAAGGTATTTAAAAAATTACCATTGTATTCAATTCGACGTCGGTAGACAATTTTTTTAACCAAAAATATTATAATAGTGGAAACAGATTCTAAGCTGAAAAATTTCCCGAAAATGGAATATTCCCGTATGTTTTTCACTTTTTTTACGCATTGTAGAAAGAATTAAAGAATTTATTTTATTAGCCTACTGTCGCAACAGCGTGTCCAAATTTTTTTACGGGCGTAGAGGATGAAGTTTCTTGTAAATTTTCATTTCCGTAGTTCCGTGTTTTGTAGTTAAACACCGCCCATGGAATTTGCGCTTGTTGCCTTGTAGCATCGAGTTGCTATTATTTAATATTAGTACGTGAAAACATGTCCAGTGCCATGCGAGTCTGTTTTGTCGATACAAGCAAACAGTTTATACTGCGAATTAATATTTACGACATTGTTCCCTCATGGCTACCTATTGTGCATCGAACTCGGTCAATTCCGGTTCACTGTTTCGTACATTCCTAATTACGACATTCAATTGGAACGCGTAGGCGGTTGTATAGGTGAAAAATTATCGATACTTGATTAGGTTACTCGGCTGAAAACTATTCCAATGAAGTCTTGATGGTGCTGGTACATGTCTTAATGCAGTTTTGCGAATTTGCTGAAACAAGCTCTTCGGATATTTCCACTTATTGAAAAATTTATTTAATGGAAAGAGTTTGATACACTTAGTATATCAATATAAAAATTCTTCTTTTTTAAAATCTGCAGCGAATGTATGATACAGAACAAGAAATAGAATTAAACAAAACTGTCTGAAATATTCGTTAAAATTAATATGAACATTTTTTTTTGAAAATGTGTTGGCAAATAGAATACAATCTTTATGATAATTTTATTCTAATAATTGAGTATCACTTTCATTTATTTTCTGACACTTCCTATTAAAGATATCTCTTGTTGAACGAAACAGTTTCAAAGACATTTACCTGCAATTACGTTCTCTCGATGGCGATGAGACTAGTTAGACTAAACACTTGCCTTCTTCTTTCATTCTTTCAGCTTTCTTTCCCCCTGGCGTTAGAATGATTCATTATTGTGGCAGCATGCGCCTTGTTAGACACGACTGACGCCCACGTTCTTATTCCCCCACAATGCTTGCATTACCAACGAATTTTCTTCGCTACTTCCCACCACCCATTTTCTGCTTCGTGTTTCGCCGCTCTCTTTTCTCCTCGTATTTCTCTCCCTTTCTTCGTTTGTATTTTCGTTTGCTTAGACTCTGCACCCTTACCTCGTAATCCATCCTCTTGCAACAGGAAACTGTTCTTAAATTACAAGTATACGAACGTTCCCCGCGTGCTTTCTTTTTCGATTATTGTCCCTGGGATGAGAAAATTCACCAAGCTCGCTCGCAGCAAGCTGCTTTCGTTCGAATCTCTTGTCTGTTTATTTCCTGTCTGTGTAATTTTTCTGAACTTCCATTCGAAGCAATTTTCGAAAATAATGCCCCCGGGGTTCGTACACTGTAAAACCTTCTTGTATCTCTTTGTAATTTGTTCGACGAGAGACGTGAGCTCCACGGCGGAAACAAATGTAATACCTGGTACGGGGATAGTTAATGGATATGGAGACAATTTTCACGTTTATTTCTGCTGTTTACTCGAATTTATATTTTGTTATAATGTTTTGTGTAATATATTTAATGCCATTCAACAAGGATTATATTTTTTTCCGTGAGTTTTGAGTCGCATCAATATTACAACATAAATACCTTTAATAAAACATATCGTTAATGCGTATGACTCTCAAAACCGAATAAGTTGAACAAAATGTTTTCAATAAAGACGAGAGATAGCTTACGCCAATTCCAGATTGAAATCTTCGCAACGCTAATTCTTAGTGTAACTAAACAAAAGGATGCAAGCTTTCTGGTGGGAAAATTTTTTATCACAGTTTGAGTCTCAGGTAAGGGGGTTGCAGCTTAATAATAGGCGAAATGAAAGTCTTCACGAAACAGCGAGGCGGTACAACGGAAAACAGATTTTCCAAGGCGGTTACGAGCCAGCGTCCTCAAGCCTCAAAGCGGAGGCAAAGAGGGGACAGCGACTGCACCGTTATGAAATGATAACTCGCGTTAGTGCTTTGCTGTAAGAAAGCGGTGCCTAGTTCCTTTGTGTTGTGCGATTTTCTTCGTGGCGTCCTCCGTCAGAAATAGGTGGATGCTAAGCGAGCCAAACTTGTGAGCAGGAACCGTGCCAAGATTCGACGATCCTCCAGCCGACGCTGCGCCGCCGCCTCGGTTTAACCCCTTCACATGCCGCGGTGTTGTTTATTCGAATTTCGAGCTAAGAACAATCCCTGGTATTCGTGTTTGTCTTCCGAAAGCGGGAAACTCGATCTACCAATACCGAGTCTGCCCTAACCCGATAATATAAGTAACTGAGACAGCTAATTATTAGGCAGGTCTTCGTGTTATTATTTGTTCTTAGCGAATGTTCCTCAATTATTATATTCTCAGGAAAATTCTAAATAATTAAGCATAATATAATGGTCGTCTATTGTATTCGAGAATGTTCTGCCATCTTACAGTTTCTTTAATTTTGCTTCAACATTAATTCTTGCAAATAACATCATCAGTGGACTCAAAGGAAAAATGCAAATGCCTTATGGACGACCTAACACATGACCCCATTTACTTGAGACACCCTATACAGTAGAGTAATTGTTTATCCAGCATTCATTACGACACCCCGCTGTGTTTCCCGGCGGCAGCGTAATTTCGGTCATTGTTTAACCGACAATTAAGGGTATCAGAATTCACCTCTCGCACACGTTTCCGATCTACACCCCGCGAGAATCTCCTTGGTGTGTACTTATTAGGGTAGGTCGTTATGTTAGGAGCGCGCGCAGACAGTCGCGTGTGCGCCGTTGTGTTGCGTACACGCGGAAACGCAACACGGATCGCGAAAGCCCCTCGCCTTGGTGTGATACTCGAGCCTAGGCACGAGCAATCGAGGCGTAAAATCGAATGGATTGAATTTCTGTCTGGATTTGCCGACTTCATTACTACCCTTACACGCGTACCCGATGTATATGTATCCGGAGCACTCGGTGCATTTACCCGGGTGGCGCCCACCCACTGCCACCCCATACCCTTCTTCACCCCTTCGTGACGGGGGCACGAAGGGTTCTTCAGGCTGTATGCCCAATCGCGAGGGCTCATTCCGAACGACTCGTCTCGACGAGTTCGACGAAGGAGTCACGGTTAAAATTGAGACAGAGCCGAAGAGGGTTGAACGGTCGCGAGTACATAGTCGCAGGGCAAGGAGGGTTGAAAAGAAAGGGTATTATCGAATGGCGAAGGGAAGGCCGGAGTCAGGGTTAGGCTCGGGATGGGAGGCTTCTCGAGAGCAGTGAAATTGGATAAGAGAAAGTGAAGGGAACGGCATGATGAACGAACGCCGAATCGATGGGGGCGACAGGGTCTTAATGAAGTGCGACATCCATCTTCTTTTATGCGGCGCTAGATTTGACGCCCGAGTGGGCTTCGACGCCGCCTTCTTTACTGATCCTTTAACCGAGGGGCCTCTCGACACATCGTAATTAAATCAACCGATATACAACACCGAGACCTGACTATCTCGCACCTTGTGCAGAAGGTGTCTCGCGACTACGAGATGATGACTGAACATTCTGTCGAGTAGGAATTGACGGCCATGTCTGATCACGACTCGCCGATTCTACTTCTTCTAAATATGAAGCTACACTTTTTGTTGCTTTATGTTTCAAGACATTCTTACCGAACATCTTATAGTAACATTGTATACATATTGAAGCAACAAAATGGTAGAAACAGATAAAATGGTCAAACGTGTCCGTGCAGTTTGATAGTATTCAAAGAAAATCTTATCTGGCAAGTTTCAAGTCGACATCCCCACCACTAGGGATGTTATAGGATGAACAGGTTTTTATTAAATTATGCTCCATTTCATTTGCTCAAGCAAAAATTAAGAAAATATTCATGTGATCCAAAATCAATTTCATTTGGCAGCACTTTTGATTATCCGACTATATCCATCGGGAAACGTTTCAATTTCTTGGAATTGATGCAGACAATTTCTACTTGTAATTCTATTATCGTTTTGTACAATTGAAACCGTAAGTAATTGATGTTAATTTGCAATGAGACCTTCTACATATGTACATGTGACTCGCGTCGTTTTGCCTTGTGATCGTTCAGATGAGATCTCAGAGAATCATATTAGTATACTCCGATTTCGGGACTCTTGAAACTAGCACAAAATTATCTCGAGGATATGAGATACGACACGAGCAACGTCTCAAATGTTTAGTGACACGGTATTATGTCATCAGATTCATGAATCTTATATGAGATCGTGTCTGGTCTCAAATATTCTGAAATTATAAGACTTCAGTCACCTAGAACATGATACAGGTGACTTTGATGTTATTGGAATGAATCTAGATGACTACAAGACTGTCGTAGGTCACTCGTAGGACTAAATTCGGATAACTGGATGCAAGAAAGATAGTACTGAAACGCGCGTAATGTGAAGCCCAAGAGACTCCATAAAGACCTAAGCAAATCGCATGTATGTATATCAAGTATAAATAGAACGCTATACAAATGATACTACATGTCTCGACCAGATAAAGAGGAGTTCATACTAATGATATCCGACGTGTGGAAGGCAATACCATAGATCTCTTGAAGCAATAAAAGCAGCTGCAAAGTTTCGAAAGTAGAGTTGCGTTCGAATGATACTGCGTATCCCGAGTGTTACAAAGGGCTGAAGATGTTTCATGGATGCTACGATGTTCGAGAAGTTCGGAGAATTTCAAGTATCTCGATGAGCCCTTGGGGTATTCGAGGTGTCAAAGGTTCTTGCTTTAGGGATTTGAGACTTTCCGGGCCCTTCGATCTTCGTAGAGTTATGAAACCTCCTAACCCTATAGGTCTTGCTACCTTCAAAACTGCTTCGCATCTTTGGGACTCCTGAAAATTTTGAACCTCTCCGATAGTTCGGAGCCCTTAGAATTTCGTGATGACATATGCTTTCTTAGGACTCCCTAACTTCAAACTTTTTGATGCTGCAAGAACATCCAGAAAATTTTGATACGTAGTAATAATAGCAATCTGTATCGTTCATTACAAGAAGGGGGACATCGTGCCCAGAAAAATAATTAATTTGACCTGTTAAGATTTGTCAAACATTTTTAATTCCTGTCGTACTTGTTAGCAGATGCTTTGTTCCGGAAGAACGTGAACACGTGGAATAAAACGTGCTAGCTTTAAATATTTTATGAGTGTTTGTACGTAGTTTTAAATGAATCATCACGAAATTTAATCGACACAGGCGAGGGCTGTCGTGCGAGAGCTTACTGCAAACCCAGTTCCATCATCCCACCAAGGTATGACGAAAACGGCACTTAAAACGTTCACTGCCGCATAAGTCATACACAGGATGTCCCACACAACTGGGCTAAGTTGTAACTTTCGTAGATTTCATGGTTGTCGCTGCTTTATTAGATGGGACTTTTTAATAAGCACTGTGTTAGTACTGTCTCACCGGTACATCTAATCAAGTGTTGTTACTTATTAGTGTATTCGGGTATATTCTAGTATATTATATTATATTATATTATATATATATATATATATATATATAAACGAAGTCCTGACTGACTCACCTATCAACGCCCAGGCTAAACCCTTGGCCCTAGAAAGCTGAAACTGTGAACAGAGATTTCCTTTATGATCTATACAAGAGATAAGAAAGGATATTTCGAAATTCAACCCCTAAGGGGGTAAAAAGGGGTTGCAACGTTAGTATGAGGGATATATTGTTCGTGGTCTGATTCACAGCATACTTGGTCTTAATGTTCATTGATACAATCTGAATGGGGTGAATGGGGGGTTAAAAGAGTTTATGGAGAAACAATATCAATTTTCGAGGATATTAAACAGTTTTCCGTGCGAGCGAAGTCGCGGGGAAAAGCTAGTTCTCTTATATTTTTGTATTATCTAGTACTGATCGCACAACGCACACATAGCAACTTCCAAATGAACCATTGTCGTCCGAGTAGCATATCATGGTTATTCGATTCGCCACTCGCACAGTCCGTTGATCCTTTTCGGTGGGGTACACTGGCCGTTGAAAACTAGTAGCAAAGCGAATAGCCTAGTGCCAGCAGTGAACCCTCTACAGATTGCAGTACTTGGCTCTCTGTTTCGTAACGGTGTTGGGGCGCAATTCTCCAGCAGCAGTCAACGCGTTGCAGCTAAGTGCAAAACGTATACAGCGAAGTCCCTAATTCCATGCCCGTAAACCCGTGCCTGGTAACAATATGCTCGCTCAGTGTCTGACGGTTGATACATTCCCGTTCGTAGCCCTTGCTTGTCGAAAGGCAGCTGGTAGCCGAGCTCGATGGATTCAATTTCGTTGTCGTCGTATACCTACACCTCTACACGCGAATGGAAATGCGGATCGGGTCCGATTGGCCAGCGTCACTTTTCTCTAACGATCTGGTCAACATTAGCGACGCAGACGGGAAATAACGTTGAACAGGTTGAACAGTTCGGGTCTCGATCAACCGGGATATCGACTTCTCGTGTCTGCCTTCCGCGCGCACTTTTTGACTCGATTTTTTTTTCGCGTTCGCTTCATGCTGTCGAGTAACGATGAAAGGGTCACGGAAACGGAGAAACAAAAACGTGATCAGATCAAATACCGACGACCCTGGCGAATACATTTTTTCCTTCGTTCGCGCAACTCTTTCGGCTCACCTTTTAATTGTCCCCGTCTTTTGTGTCTCCATGCGTCAAAACGGCGTTCAGTCTACGTTTTACCCTTTCCCGTTTTTCTTTTTTTTCAACGTCGGATCCGAGGTTTCCAATAAACGACCGACTTGTTTCGGCTACGTTCCGTGGAACGATATTTTTTTCGTTCTGTTTTCCACGCTTCTTCGTCTCGCCTCCCCTCGTCGCCAGCTTGGTTTTTCCATCCTGACGCCGGAAGCATCTGGTCCCCCGCGTTTCCACGATCATTATCGTCCACCTAAGCCGTCCCTTGGCTTCGTTATAATTCTATTTTAATTAAGCGTTGTTTGCTCCTTCGATACCGGTTGTTCTTCGATAGCTAAATTTTTCAGGTTGCTGAGCTTTGCGTATTAAGTTGGGAATTAGTAGCGGTGGGTAGATGTCTTTCGCATATTTGAGAGTTATATTAACCCTTAAATTGTAAACGGGCCTGATTTGTGTCCAGAAGAATTTGAACTGATACTATTTACAATATAAAATATTTCGACAAAAATTATCTGACAAAAGCATGGTAATAATTAAAATTTAATTTTTCCTGATTTGATTGAGAACAATTATTACTGAAGCTTTCTACTCATCATTTTAATTGGTAAATAATTCATACCAATATAAGTAACATCATGTCCTGCAAGTAACATTTATATAGTTTCTACAGTTAAAATGAAAACAATTTCTTAAGAATTCATTTGAAACAGAAAAACATGTTAAAATTTCTTGGACAGTTCACTGCTTTGAAAGGATGATGTGTAGTTATCAAAACAAAATTTCGGAGAATGTAAATTGATTTTTGACTCTTAATAGTCTAAGATTCGCTAAAATGTTTCGAAAACTCTGCGACAATTGTAGGTGTTGTCGAAGAATTTTCAACGTCTCTAGAGACACCAAACGTTCGCGAGGATTTTGGGTGTCGCTGGGGACCCTCCATAGGAACTCCAAGGATCGTTAAAGATTCTTGGAAATTTTTTGGAGACCCTAAGTGTTACAGAAGGCTCTTGGCAGATTCCCAAGGACTCCGAATGTTGCTGAAGGCTTCCGGATGGTCTCTTGGGACTCACGAGTCGACTGAAATTTCTTTGAGAATCCTTGGGACTTCTCAGAGTCGCTGAAGATGTTCTTCTTCTAAATTTCTAAATCGAGCCCTTGATAACCTCTGGAGGTATTTCAGAATACTTCAAGAGTTTATACAAATGTCAAGGATCTCTTTAAAGATTAGTAGCATTTCTTCTGTCCAGTACTGTTTGATGTATGCAGAAGTTTTTCTCGATCGTTCAATTATAATGATTTATCATTATAATTGTTGCAATCTTTTGTACACCATTTGGTAACAAAACACGCTGTAGCTTCAAGCACCCAGCTGCGGTGAGCCCGAGAGGCGAAAATTTTAAGAGTTTTCTGCAATGCCAATAACCTAAGTGATGATGACAGCCAAACTAAAAGGAAGTCACATACCGGGTTGAAATGCACAACGCAAGCTTCTATACAAGGTTTCCGAAATTGTTGCTGCCCTTTCCCTGTTTTCTCAGTTGACTACCTCGCCAGCTACGTTTCGGGCAATGCATTCATAGTTGCGCAAATCGCTTGCATCGTTCAATTCGAGAGCCGAGACTGTCCTTGGTATTTGACTAGATAGTGTAGCACTTGAGCCGACATTATCGTGTATCCAATCTGCGAACGCAACGGCTCACGTATCCTGTTTTGTCCGCGCATGGATCACGCGCTACACTTTGAATCTCGGAATCGTCAAAGCCCCGCGTGTTATGTCCATTAAAGCCCTGGAAATCAAAGGCGGACATAATTTAATGCCGTGACCTGGCGACGACGCGCCGAGGATCGGTCACATTTCGGCGGAACGTCCGATAGTGTACACGTGTATCTGTCGAGTACGTTGTTAGCCGAAGCACCGCGCCGCCGGTTGCGTTAAAACCGGTTAGTCGCTGGGTTAATTACCTACCCGCAAGATCGATGCCGATTGTGTCTCGATATTACGCGGGATGCGTGTGTGACACTCATATGCTGGGTGGTTTCTCATTACGTCGTCGATGAACGGTCCGCTTCATCCCGATCGCAAGCGCTCTGCACAGGACGTTCATTGTTAGCTGTCTCTCCTTGTATAGTCGCATCCAATCCTGGACCTGCACACGTTCATACGGGACAGCGGGACACGATCCTGCGATCGTTTAATTGGTCGACTACCTGCTTCCGTCTTGTGCACTGTTGATCATTGCTGCACTTAACTCTCGCGTAATTGGATAGCAGGGACGAGAATGAGGTTTTAACAGGAATGGAAAAGTTAGGGAACTTTTCGATAGGTTCTGTTTAACCTTCGGACGACGCATCATTCTTATAACTAGACTGCGGATCTTTATGCAAAATAAAAATTGTCCGTATCGATTGCAAGAAATAGAAACTTGATTGAATGTTAATTCTTCCCTTAATGATTTTAAATCACATATTGACATCTTCAATATTTAAAATTTCCTTCAATTTTGAATTTCATTTACTTAATTTTGTCATAAATGCATAAAGATCCGCAGTCTACTTGTAACTATACAAGCTGTCGTCTTTAATTGTGACACGGCCAGTATCACGTAGGAATTGTCTTTTTCGAATGTTGTGCTTTCTTTCGAACATATGTCTATACGTTAATTAACCCATGTAAATAAACAATATATTAAAAAATCTAGGAGTTCTACTAACTTTAGTTTAATTAGAACAGACAAAATATAACAATGTCTACATCAGGATTAGATATTTCAAAGAAACTTCAGTACAAACTTCATACCAATATTGAATCGATTAATTCCTTGCCTTGAACAGTCTAACGCAGCAAGATATAGTAACTACCCTTAACTAACTCACAGTTTCTTTTATAATACAATACACAGCGTAACATCAAGAAGTTTGCACCTTACGAAATCAGCTCGAGAATTTCAAAGGCACCGCAAGCTTTGTAAATTAACACTTCCCTTGATACACCCGTGAAATATTCGTAGTAGAACACAATGTGAGTCGCGCAAAGAGCGTAACCAATCACGTAGTAGGTGTACAATTAATTCTCAGCACTATGTTAGCTGTACCTCCACTAAATTAGCTGTTGCATTTATTGAAATGGAAGAACTGCTACCGGATACTGAATAATACCAACTTATTGAAGCACTAAAATTTGAAATTTAAGTGGTAACCTCAAAAAATTCATTGTGTGTTTGAGTGTATTTGCATTTTGCATTCTAATCGAAAGAAGTTTTCATTTCTGATTAACAAACTACGGATTTTCATGTGAGATAAAAATTGTGTCTATTAACTGCAAGCTACAGAAGATGCACAGACAAATTCTTTAAATGTTGTCTTTGCGGTTGATCTATCAGTTTTTGTTACAAATGCATAAAATCCGCAGTCTACTGATTAAATTCGTCGAGAAGCACGTGCTAGTTGCAGGATCCTCGGCGCAGAGAGCGCGGAACATCATCCGGGAATGGTTTGACAGGTAGAATGATTCAAGACGCCAGCGCAGGACACGGCCATTATTAATTTCTGCGTTTTCCCAGTCGTGGATACGTCTTGAGGATTCTTCAGACGGGTCGGACAGAGACGGAGGCCCGTTTCCCGACTCACGTTCCATCTTCCCGACGTTTTCCTCTTCATCTTCCGTCCGGGAGGGTCGGTACTTGCGTAAGACGAGTTAAACATAACTCCCGTCAACTGTAGCCGGAACAAAACAAACAGAAGTTACTTCCTGGGGTTGGCCGCTGCGACGGAAGTGCCGGGGATCCTGCGGCCCTTTCCCTCCGTACTTCGCTAACCCCTTCGCCACCCTTTGGATACCCCGCGCTACACCCCATCGTCACGCCGGGATTAACTTCCTTTGCCGGGGCGAAATTAAATTATCAAGTTTTCAGCCCCGGAGATGGTCGGCCCGTCCCGCCTATCCCGCAACTGGCCCCGGATGGGGCCGAGCTTTAATCCGATTGCTTATTTAAATCGCCACGGCTTGCAAATATTACCAGCCCGTTGAAAGGGGTTCGTCACTTGCCTCGTTCATGGACACCGTCACCTCCCCCGAATTTCATTCGATTTCCTCCTGTAAACATGCAAGTTCGACCAGGGAATCGAATTATCGCACACCCCTTGACTTTTTACTTTGACTTTTGGATAATTGGGGCAATTTTGTTTCACATAGATACATGTCGAACGGCGAGTCAAATACATGGTGGCCACGGATTTATTTACTTGTACGCGTGTGATATTTATGGGGGTACAAAGGTCGGATACCGTACAGACGCAATTGAAGAGTCCCGTGCAAAAGAGAGCTATATTACAATAATAATTTTGTGGGATATTGGGGCTTTTACAGAAAGCAATTCTATAACTTATAATTAAATAAATATTCAAATATTTAATATAAATCTCACAAAATCGAACTACAATTTTTGTATTAATCTTAATATAAATTCCTGACCATTCAGATTTCATACTTTCTGACCATCGTGAAAGTATAATTACTAACAGCGTTGTTTATAATTATAAATCTATATTAAAATAAACATTTTTTTCATGAATTGCAACAAACTGGAGTGAAATTGAAGCTTATTTTCTTTTTTCATATGTTTAATAGGTTGAAAGTAATATAAAAGTATTTTAGAATTCTTCTAATATTTTAATTTATCGTAATTATTTATTGTAATTATATTTTTTATCGTAAATACATATCATCCGCTGTTTAGTTTTGAGTTTAGCATTAATGGACGTACAATTTATCCGTAACTACGCATCAGTTATTTTAGAATTAAAAACAAGACACAAAATTATTATTATTATTCGATAACACGTAATTATATGCAGTCGGTCAAATTATATCGTTAGGCAGTCCCATCAATTACGAATAATTGTATTTACAATATATATTACTTCAAAACCAAGAAATTTGCGGTGGTATCATTATTACAATATCATTGTACATTAATTCGCAGATCAAGTCGAATATAATTAATCTGTACGGATGCTGATGTAATTACGCGAATTTAGACAACAATCATGCAAATACCAGCACTTTAAATATTGTTCCCGTGTTTCGCAACCTGCATTTTAAGAGTAAGCGACGTCTGCGTTCAGATGCTTTCTCATAAATTACTAGATGCATATGCTTCTCGATGAAACATTTTTTTGCAAGCATGTTTATTCTTTGGAGCTCGCGTTTTAAGTGATCGTCAGAGGTTTTCACCTAATTCAGACATACGTTTTAAGTTCGCGAGCCGCAAACAAACAGCCACGCAATACCTGACATTTCGTGTCAATCAATGCCGGTTGACCTATTCGTGCAAAAAGCCCCTATCATGCTTAGCGTTGTGTACTGATAAGTAATCGCTCCAGCTATCGTTTACAAAGCTCAGACACGATCAGAAACAATTGCTCTATAATTCTTTCTCTTGTGTACTTAGCAGTTTAACGACTATGCTGGCATATTAACTTTGAAACAGGGTCACATGAACAATTATTTCGACCATATCCAGTATCTGTATTAATACATTTACTATACACACATGCATAAAAAATATTATTTATTTAGTGCCACATGCCCCATTGCGGTAACAAAGATCGCTATTATTATGACACATATTCTATCAGGATAATTTTGTATTATATTTTGTCATTAGCCTGTGGATTGATACTATTAGGCATTTTTTGTACAATAGCTGAGCAAATCAACTAAAAAGCAGAGGAGATCCTGCTATTTATGAATTTTATGATATACCAGCTGACCCGACAAACGTTGTCCTGTCCAAATTTCAATAAAGTAAATGAATTACGCATATCCATCGTTTGAATCATGAGTTATGGCTTTGAGTTCATACAAAAATCGTAAAGAATAAAACAGTTTCACTTATTCCTGAATTTCCTACTTTTCCGGGTAACTTTTCCAATTTTTTTTTTCTAAAACCTTATTCTGACTATTACTGATAGATATAGATATGAGATCTTATTCAACATGTAGCTTTTCTACTTCCTCACACACACCAGCAACACACTTCTAATTAAAATTGCATCATGCAATTTTTCCTATTTCATTCCACTATTTTCGAAGATAACTACCTGAATTCTTCATTCTTATTTTCTATAAATACATTACATAATTTGTACTTATTTAAGTTCGTTAACTCGCAATATTATACACATATCTTTATTTCGTCCAGTTTGCAGAGTGATTTCTAGTTTTTTATTATCTGTGTATCAGCTGTTTATTTCAGTAGCAATGTTCATAGCTGAAACAGCGTGTCCTTTCAATGAACAAAAATATTATCATATAAAATTACAAGGCTCTGAAATACCATGTTCTGTATTATTGTTTTAAATAACAATATGCATAAAATTGATTTGACTTGCTCTACTGAAATTACAAAACCATCACACATGTGTAACTGTTGGCAGCGAACTTATTATACACATACAGTTAATCGGATTAACGACAGCAAATGTAGCAGCCAGATTGCTCGATCATGCGATTCTCTCTGTACTAGCAAGGGAGTCCTAGGAAAAACACACGGTTAATCGCGTAAGAGTAATTCTCCGTTCGATTAGATCGATCCGGACGCGTTTAACTTTCCAATCGACGACGTCGCCTCTCGATAATGTCAGAACCGAGGCACCGACCTTTCCGGGTTAAATAATGGTTTTCGGCCATGGGGTGAATATAACTTAAGGGCACATTCATCCTCGTAAACGTTGGACTTTCGGCACGATCCATCACATTGATGAATCGTTCACACCAAATGGATTTACTGCGACTAAGGGTTACTCCGCGCTAAGAGTGCTCCAAGTTGGAGAACAGTCAATTCCGCATAAGTAACCCATCGAAAGGGCATTTGTTTTAACGGGGCTTAATGAAGGATCTTCTTAACGATCGCCATCGTGCCTCTCAAAAAGTTGCTCCTCTTCTTAACAAGCGCCGGCGAGCATTAATCATCGAGCGTCTATGTACTTAAGGTAACTGCGAACCACTATCTGTGCGAAGTGTCTTGCGTGGGAACATAGTGGTTCTACACACAATGGTAGATCGGAAGTATAACGCCGGAGTTGCGGATAGATTCGTTTATAAGAATGACTGGTTTCAATTTTGATTCGCTAGAAGAGAACCTGTCTAGCGCGTCTGACCATTGTTCACTGTTTCTACTTAACGCAGTCTAGTGAAATGTATGTATTAATTCTTTTGTTTAATGTGTGTTATTAATTCCATTTGAATACTGTATTAGAAGAATTATAATTTCATTTGAACT
>CM052340.1:4557382-4648351 GCA_028455595.1 Lasioglossum vierecki | reverse complement strand
TCATCGCGCGACGATCGGTATCGGTAGTGCAACATCGCTTTGTTTACCAAGTGGAATTTACAGTAAGGTTAGTGAGTATATAAAGTATTAATAAAGAGTGATAGAAGTATTAACACAAGACTAAAAAGTAGAAAATAATTATTTAATAAAATAAATTTTAAAAATACCACGTTTTTAAAAACGGACTAAAAAGTATAAAATAATTTTTCCTAGTGCCATACAGATTCCTAACCTCGTACAGATAGTTCTGAAAATTTGTGATTGTAAATTTTGAATAGCTGTGAAAATATTTGTGAGATTTAAAACGAAAAACGTTGGGAGCATGCGATAGATAATTGATGCATTTGAGCCCCACGTTTTTCGTTTTAAATCTCACAAGTATTTTCACAGCTATTCAAAATTCACAATCACAAATTTTCAGGACTATCTGTACGAGGTTAGGAATCTGTATGGCACTAGGAAAAATTATTTTATACTTTTTAGTTCATTTTTAAAAACGTGGTATTTTTAAAAATTTATTGTTATTTAAATAATTATTTTTAGAAATAGTTACCACTCCTTAACACCGGATCTAAACTATTGATCTTCGCTTTAAAAAGACTATTCGAAGATAGCCGACAAGTTGTTAAACTTTATCAGTAGATGATTTGCAATTTCTAAAGCTCGTTTGCTCGAAAACTTTTGTACCCTGCCATTCGCAGAGCAATTCGAAACTTTCTGTGTATTCCTGTTTCTATTATTCCTCTAATTATCGTTTCACAAAGAGTCGTCCGTTTTATTACAAGTGCAGTGTCTTTAAAATAATACACCCAAGTTGCATCTCCCATTGTATGTTGACTTGTCCGATATCGTCAAAGTATCCTCCCGCAGGTAGCAAAGTTTCAAATTCCCAGTTACTATGGCACCGTCAGCAGATTTTCTCCTCGTCGGAATGATAAATTTAATTGAAACTTGTTACGAAAGTTCGCCGGCGACCGTCGTTTGAAAGACTGTTACTTTTTCGTCTGCGTCGGTTTCAGCATGCCATATATTTCCAAGACAAACAGGAACTTTTCATATTTATCGATGCGGGAATTTTGATCGAGACTTGTCGATAGCGGAATGCGTCGACAGATTCTGTCCATGGATAGGAATTTTCCTTTTTCATCCGATTGGCAAATTTAATTTGTGTCTCGTTCCGCGACGATCCTCTTCAAAGACGTCTATGCTATGTATTTCCAATCATCCTTCAAGTCGCGGAAGAAAACGCGAGTCCCATGTCGCAGATGGAAAATAAAATTCCGCTGCTACTGCATAATTCCGAAAGAGAGGATGCTCGACACTTACATAAAACATCGTTTCATGCTCTCGACCCGGTATCGCGTGCATTTCTGATCGAGTGTCATGATTTCATCCCTTGAAGAAAATAGCATGCACGTGTGTGTGCAACGATTAACGCTATGTTTCGTTATTCTTTGTTTAAACGGCTGTTCTTCTGAAAAACTACTACCTGATTATAATTCTCCGTGTCAATGCAATTCCGTCATTTTTACATGTCAGAACGCGTTCAGTAAATTCTGGATTATGTAGGTTTGGTAGAAAATAGAATATAAATAATGTAAACTTGTTTAATTAACGAATTTATATTAAATATTTATGTACAGGGTCGGCGTATGAAAATATGATTGAAGTTGCGAATACATTTAACAAGAGAACATTCCCTCTTCTGTTTCCTTTCATAGAAATTTAAATATACATATTTCGGTGTGACGGTCGCGAGGCAGCAAACACAGAATTCGATCGCGTGCAGATACACTGGAATTTCAGTCACGCATAATCAGCTGTAGCTTCAACGTGCCGGACTCTTGTTTTCCAATTTATGAATATTCATCATGTTAACATTAATCAAATTCCAAAGCTTGTTGTGCAGATTGATCATTCTGAAAGACAAGGCATGCGAAAATTGTTACATTTGAATGCACCATTATTGCATATTTCAAAATTCGAGTTGTTCTCCAAATTCCGGAATAACCTACGGTACGCATATACGATTGCGCATACTTACAGTTCTTATAATATGCCATGGAAGATGGAGTTTTCAGTCTAGCATAAAAAAATTGATATTTTTAGTTCATTGCATTTTGCTCAACAAAAAATGACTGCGGATCTTCATGCAAAATAAATCGAATTACAACAGATATTTAAATGGATACTAGAGTCGTCGATTTTGATTTATAATTAATTGTCATGATAGTATACGTACAGTGTTGAATTCTTTGTTTTTAACTAAATAAATAACTGACTTCGTGGAATTTTATAGACACTGCTTCAGCAACCAGCAGCGTATGCATTAAAATGAAACAGAAAATGAAAAGCTAACTTGCTGCTACCGGCAAAGACAAACCAAGTTCCCTTCAATCACTCTTAAACGGTTAATTCTGAAAACCCGACAGGACAGCGATTCGATCAGCGTGAAACTTGAAGCATCGTGTTTACCACGACGAAAACTTTGTACGAATTTCTCGTGGAATAAGTACACTGCGGAAGAAAAAGGGTCGCGAACGACGTGACGGCGATCAAAATTACCGATCCCTCTAAATCTTGATGGAACGTCGTCCCGGAGCTTTCCGTAACACGACGAGCTCGGGCACTTCGCGCGCGGAGTGCATACGAATCGCAATTAATCACCGCTGTCGATGATCGATTAAAAGCTGGCGCGATAGGTGCTTGTAAATTGAGGATTATAGCGCACGGATGTTTAAATACCTTGCAAATTGGCACGCGTAACGCGTGTATCGTTCGTCGGGGCTCGGTTCCGCGTCGGTTTCCAGTGATCGCAGCTACTTTGACAGGTATGCGGAGGATGTGCGTCCCATAATTACGCGCACGGCGTCCCGCTTACGGGGTTCCGGTGTTAATTAAGTAATTTCAATTAAAATTCTTCACGGTTCTTGGTGCTTTATATGCTGACACGAGGGCGAGCCGGGGGCCCTCGCAACTCGGGCAACACTCGTCATCGTAAACAAGTTCCGCCCATCCCCGGCTTTCGGACCAATTTGTATGCAAAACTCGCGCGTAAGGCTGTATCCGTGGAAAACCGAGTCCCGTTCGCGCTTGACAGAACACACTCCCTTCAGGATCGTCTTTAAAAATTTGTGTCGGTTATCAATGAAGATTTTCCGGACCGTCCCCGAACAGAATCTTCTTTTTCTCTCGGTCCTCAACGCTGGTTAATGGTGTCCGTTGCGTTGGATCACCGTGATTACTGGTAATCAAAATAATCGTGTGTGTTTTGCGGAATCAGAAGCCAATAATTATTTCACTGAAAAACGAGGAATTAGAGGGTTCTAATAGATCAGGGGTTTAGTTCGTGTCATGGTTGGAAGAGATAATGACTAGGCTACGGATGTTTATGCAAAGCGTCCTCTAAACGTTTATTAATGTGATGGACAATCATATAAATAGTCTATTATATTCAATATTTTCTTCAGCCCCGCAGAACATGTTTATTGAATACAGTTTCCTGAGCTTTACACTTCTTTTTATGCTGTAAATGTCAATTTTATTGCTTATGACAATGAAAAATACTAATTTTTCATCCGAAGCTTTGTTTCCGAGACAATCGTCCGTCGCGTCTGATCATAACCAACCAATTCTACTTGCTGCATATACTATACAAGGCAACCCATACAGATCATTAAATTAAATTTTTTCGAATACATTATTCCTTTTTTTTTACCTATATCTACATGTAGAATCTCCCCCTGCTGCTTTTACATACTCGGCCGCACCCCGTATATTTCAGCAAGCAAATTTCAATGAAACCAAAGGACCGCTTTTAGTTGGAATTAACCTGAACAGCGTACAAAGGTTAAAGGTCATTTCGATCGCGAAAAATCAGGATGTAAAAGAGTTATCTGGTGGCATGGTCGGAAGCACTACGTAGTAAGCGAAAAATATGTTTTTGTCCGGGAAAGAGGTGACTCTGCGATTGATGGAGCGTGGCTAATTGAACTGCATGGAGTGCAGTGGGAAAGTGAACATTTCCTAACGCGCGGAGATTACGCCGGGGTCGAGTCGACGGTATAAAGGTACAATTAATGTCGAAAAGTCGATTAGAGTGGCTTTGGCTTTGTCAGTTAGTTAATACATCCCATCGTGTCGCTTTATGAACTAGCACCGCGGTCCATCGTCGGACGATGCAAGTTCGACACTGTTAACGATAATGCAAGGTAATAGAGCTCGCTTTGACGGGGACGAAATTAAGTGAACTTTAATTGAAATTTCTACCGACGGCTTTCAAAAGTCTCTTCTCGCACAGCCGCCGGTGATCGCGCGTTACACCTGCGCATATTCGAACAAGTAAATACGGGGGCGTGAAGTAGAAACGACGATATAAATTTACTATCTAATTAAACGTAGTCCAGTGACGTTTAAACGGCGCTTTTTCCGCGAAGTTATCCTCCTTTGAGCCTTGAAAACCTGAAGCCCTCTCGGCCCTCCCCGGTCCCGGTTTGAAAAATGTATTATAACATGTTTATCCTCTGTCGCCTCGACGAAATTGCTGCGTCGCTTGTTGCGTTTGTCCCGTTTTCGGTCGGGACAAGCAACGCCATGTACCGTAGCACCTCTGAATAAAACATTTCGACGGAAATGAAAGAAAGACACCTCTCTTCGGCGTGTGTTTTTCGCTTCCAGACAGTTTTTACATATGACGAGTGGGTTATCGGCTGCAGGTCATGCAAATTTACGCTTTCTCTGGATGAATTCGAGAATATTCGAACCAAAGAAACTTCTGTTTCCAACATACTTCTAATAAATTTAAAATACAGTGAAATTAAGTGGAACTCTGTTGATCCATTTTATTAGCTTTCGGTAGTCATTGATTTTATACTGTATAAATATTAAGTTATGGGCGGTCGTGTCATAAAAGAAGAGAGGATCTCGTAAAAATTCACGCTTTTTCCGCATGAATTCCGAGATATTCGAACCGTAGAAATTTTCTTCGCTTCGGAAATACGTTAAGTTAATTTAAAATAGAAGAAAATTACTATTTTTTAATGTATGGATGTTATGTGTTGTCGTATCATAAAAAAGGAGAGGAAATTGTGTAAATTTATCCTTTGAACGTATATTTTAGTGCTAGGAGCTTTTTTATGTAAGAAATTAAATTGGAAAGTATTATGAAAAATTGTAAAATACGAGTAGGGTTTAATAGAATTTTGCGTGTAATTAATTTAATTATAATTTGCTGAAAGCAGCAAGGAAAGAACGATCCCTTTTAATACTACAAACTTATCTGGAAAAGCGAGAATTTTTCTAAACCCCGCAGTCGACGGATCATAAATTACGGTATCGGGTACCGGATAAACTATTAGTTAAAATTATGCGGATACCGGTGAGCATAACTATGACTGATTCGTTCGAGCTGGCTACGACCAGCCGGTAATAACACTGACATCCTTAATGTGGAAATATTACGAAGGGTCATCGATAAATTACAATAAACCGAGGAAGTCGACTTCGTTGTCGACGAGAAAATGTCGGTTCGGTTTGTGTCAGATTATCGAGGACAACAACCGCGTGAATCAAATTGCTGAACGTATGGCTGAGCAGAATTTAACCTCTGTTTATTTTTTGGAAGCGAGCTTTTTCGCAATGTCAATCGATTTATTTTTATATTGCTACAGAATTGTAACTAAGAGAATTTTAAGACAATGTAACCAACTAAAATCTTCTTTTGAGATCTGGAATAAATACGAATCTTACTAAATTCTGTCGAATTTCATATTCTAGCATTTTTTGACAAGTTTCGGAAACCATAAATGCATAAAGGTATGCAATCTAATGATAAGATAAACATTTAGACGATATTGTTTTTGGAAACTCTGTTTCCAACAATTTTAGAATGAAAGTGATTTTATTTAGTTCGATCAATTTGTGAATAGTATTGTACAATGTTAAATTCGGAAGCTTCGTTATGCAAAAGTTTATGGTATGAAAATGATTATTTCAGTTAAACATAAGAAACATATGCAATTTCGGAAAGTTGTAACAACAATTCGAATGTGTGATATTCGCTTCATTGTGCTAACTAGGATATAACGAATGTGTACTACGGGAGATTGTGTACGAATAGATCGATACTATTGCATTAATGTAGGAAAACTCGATTGCGCTGATTTAGATGATTGGAGGTATCATTCGTGTTTGTAAGTGGTATGAGTCGTTACACAGTCAGCTGAGCGGTAGTTAGTCACGATCTGGCGTGTTCACTTTGAAACCAATTTTCTGATCAATTTTCGCGATCTTTAATTTCAGATCCTGGTTGTTATTCAATTTTATGGAAACTCAAGATCCTTTTCCGTTAATGGATATTCTTATCGATATGAATCATAGAAGGTTTAAAAAGTACTAGTTTCATTATGTACATGATTCATTTAAAAGTGACATATTATTCTGATTTCTATTAGTGCTTGTAGAATTCTGAAAATTCTTTTTATTTATAAGATAGCCACGTACTTCGTTTACTACTGTCTTGACCGTATTGGAATATTATTTACGAAGTCGAATGTCTGCTGACTCATGGCACACCAACAGCAAATAAATCACCGCGACACCCTGCGAGAGAGAGAGAGAGAAAGTGAGAGAGGGAGGGTGAAAGAGAGAGAGAGAGAAAGGGGCAATGGTAGCTGATACAAGCGCGATTCGTCGGAAGTTTTCGCATTAACCGCGGGTTAGGGCAACGAGCTTGGATCCGCCCTTGTAGATCTTGGCAGTAAACCCCGACGATACGGCGTTTTATCCCCCTGGCCGGCCGGCGTTCCCCCGAGTAAATCTTCTTGTTGAAAAACGAAAAACAAGATAGGCTTTGGAATAATTATCTCTGTCGGCGGTCGGCAGTCGGAGGGGTTTGCCGAGATTCGTGTAAAACTGCAGATTACAGAATATCCCCGGCCGTTTACGCGGTGTCCCGCTGAAAGTGTCTCGTAGGTTAACCAACATTAAAAAGTGAAAAAGAATACGAAAAAAGAGAGAGAGAAAGGGAACGAGGGTAGCAAGAGCGTCGGCGCCAGAAGAAGAAGAAGAAAGAGAAAGGGAGGTAGGAAAATAGGAAGGGGTAGGGGGTGGAAAAAAGGGAAGCGACCGCGCCGGAGAGAGTTTATCGTACAATTTATAGCCACCGGCTAACCCTCGCCGCTATCACGGATTGGATTAAAAAAGTGATTAGCACGAGAATCGGGCGTGTTAGGCGTGCGTGCTCTCCTCTGTTATCAGCGGGCCGGGTTATACGATAGCGATCGGACATTTAGTACCCTCGATAGTGACGCTAATCCGGAGTTACGAAGGAAGGAAGCAGTGGTTGTCAACCGTTATCCCAGGAGGAACACTCTCCGTATCGTCCGGCGAGCTTCGGACACGCAATCAGAAGAGCATGTAAATTGTAGATTAGCGAGCACCGGCGACCGGCAGCCTCTTTACCCGATCGCCGCTCGATACTGCGATACCGGAATGGAAATTAAAACGTTTACGGCTGGTGTACGCCACTGTTCCCGGGAAATCCCTTAGGAAATTACGGATATTAGGTAGCCGGGGCTAATGCTCCTTTCGTCCGACAGGAAAAACGAAACCGTAGGAGTCTCGCCCTCTCTGCGAGACCCTGCCCCGTTTTGAAATTTTAACGAAGCTCTTTTTGATCGATAATTAAATCCGAATTTCACGGGCTTCGCTGAGCGCCGCACAGAAAATTCCGACTCGAGTTTCACTTGCCCAGAGACCTTGAGAGATACTCGTAATACGTTGGTGTGTGCTGCATTTTTGCGAAATTAGGGAATGAAAAGTTGGAGATATTGACTTGGTAACGAGGCCACCTTTCTGCTCTGGAATAATGAATCTGTTGCCTTCACCCTGTTATGAAAGTGATCAGTAGGCTGAGCACCTTTCTGCGAAATGAAAATTTTTTTATGTCAATTGTGAGCAACAATGGGAGGAATAATTTGAATAGAATCTATGCGGAATTGTGTGGTAGTCCACCTCGTAAATAAACCATCTGAATTTTGATATACGTTTATATTCGCTAATGATGATGAAACAATATCATTTTCTGCATGAATAGCTTTACTTGGTTAGGTTAGGTTAGGTTTTCTATGTCAATTGTGAGCAACAATGTGAGGAATAATTTGTATAGAATCTATACGGAATTGTGCGGTAGTCCACCTCGTAAATAAACCATCTGAATTTTGATATACGTTTATATTTGCTAATAATGATGAAATAATATCATTTTCTGCATGAATAGCTTTACTTGTTTAAAAATAAAATTGGGATTCGTAAATCAGAGTGAAAATTTGTAAAAATATGGTAGAAGTAGTTTTGGACAGCTGGATATCTCGGTGATAATAGATTCGCAATCTTAACGGATCCATCGTGCCTTGTAATTCTTCTTTAAGCGTGATTTACAGCGATCGGGTATCCTATCAGCGGTAACACCGTGCCACGGCGAATAAACCGCGGGAAAAGATCGACGGATTTTGCTAATGCGTCCTTAATGTAACAAAGGGAAATCCATTTCGCTGATCAGCCAGCCTCGTGATGTACGTCTTCGTGACATGCGACTATACTGTATTCGTGGGAGCGGCGGCGCTGCTCCTAGATCCCTGTAAAAATTACCACCGCTATTGATTCGCCGACACGCATTAATAATTGCTGTTCATCAATCCTCCTTCCAATTGGCTGCTATCGGCAAAGACGGATCGATTTCTTGTTTCTAATATTGTGATCACATTTCAAGTTTCATACTAAATGTAAAGGCACTGTTAAGGCAAGGACTCTCTAATTTTTTACCACGCTTATATTAGCTTGCCGAGTTGTTGTTGTGTTGTATGCGTCAAATCTTGCAATTGAATTTTAAACCACTTCCCGATGCGCTAGGGACTTGAAATTTTCAACATAGTTCAGAATTGAATGACAATTCAAAAAAATATTTTTTTTTAAAAGACTGTGTATTTAGGATTAATTTTTAAATATTCCCCTTTGTCCCTCGTCGCGCGAGGTATGTCGCCACGGTAAGCGATCCCCACTCCGCACGACAAAGCGTTTCCTACTCCACTACGCGTTCCCACTCCCACTCCGAGTCCGCTCCACTGGCCCACTTCGCAGCGAAGGAGCTCAATTTACTTACCGAGTTGGTTTGGGTTGTGTCGGGCGGAGAGGGGAAAGGGACGACAAGGACCAGCGGTTCTGCTTGGTAAGTGGGCCTTACTAATTACGCTCGGTAGTAAAACTAAAAAGTTGAAAATAAAGAAACTTTTTAAATAACCACTCTTATATTAGAATGCACTGAAAAGGAAAAAATAATATTTTTAGATATTAGTGACTATAAATATTATTTTCTCCTTTTTAGTGCACTTTATTGTAATATAAACGTGATTATCTAAAAAGTTTTTTTTAGAGCTTCAGTCAGTACGAATGACAGTTGTACGCACGGTAAATCAGACAAACATATCTCACAAACCACATCACGGTGGTGGTCCTTCGAGTGTAGACGTCAACAAGTGCGAGATTCAAAAGTATCTTATGAAACATCAGTCCTTAACAGGCACTTTTATTGTTTCCAAAATTTCTTAAAACGAAATCTCTAAATGTGCAACGTTCCCAAAGGTGTATTTATAGCCGTCATATAAGACTCACACCGTTGTATATTCAATCTTCATGAATCCCAGCATTACGGCTGCGGCGCGAGTTGAACAACTTCGTTGATTAATTGAGTTCCTTCTCGAAAAATAGAATTATCGTGAACTATTCGAGCCTCTTTCGCTTCAGAAACCGCAACGTTTCCCGTTTCGCTGGGAAGGCGGACGTAAAAGCTTTTTAAATGGCGAGAATTGTCTGTCGTGCCGGTCTCTTCGCCCACCAAGAAAGAAAACCAAATAGTACGCAACGACGAACGAGCCCCGCATTAAAACCGGCAATTAAAACGTGTCAGGTGCATCGGAATTCACCGGCTCGGGACTTCGTATTTTTCGACATATTCAGACTTCTTCCTGTATAAATCGAAAAGAAACTCGGATCTTATTCGAGGCACTCGCCACCCCGTTGCTTCAAATCCTTTTCTTTCCCAGCCGAGAGAGGGATGCCCGTAAATTCCTTTGGATCATTACCGCTCTTTTCCACACTGTCCCTTTAGTTAATTTTAATTAATTAACCAGACCGGCGAAGTAGGTTTCAAAGCGCGAGAAAAGGAGCTGTATTAGTCTTTAAACTCGCAACTTCTTGGATTCCTTGGGACAGGACTGTCTCGTCCATCTTTGGCACAATGCTTAAGATCGGCGAAACATTTCAGGGTCCACGAAAATGGAACGTCTGGCGATACCGCTGTGGCGCTGGCAATTTTCGAAAAGGAAAAGGAATATATCATTGAACTTTTCTAGACTCGCCTGGCGAGAAAACCCAGTGAAAAGTGTTTAGAGGTATCTGGTTCACATTAAAAAATTAATTGGTTTGCTTTGACACTCCAACTGGTGGGTTGTTCGGGAGAAACTTCATACCTCTTAAAATAAGTAATTTTCGAGTAAAGTACATTAATACATTGTGGAAATTAAAAATAAAAGTACTATGTTGAATCGAACATTTGAACGGTTACCACTTTTTTGAAAAATCATTTTTATCATTGATCGTACAGTAAGCGATAACCATGCGTGTATAAAATAAAATCTAATTGGAATTTTTGTCATAAAAACTGGATGACAGATATCGTGTTAAACGTCAATGCAGAAATGTCGCGATGCACCCTACTGCACAAGCGATACGAACTGCATTTGTAAATAAATAGAATTAAGAATATTTGAGTGACATGGTGAAAGTATAATATCGTATAGAATAATTAATTAATTATATAATATAATAAATAATTAATTATCGTACATAATGTTTCGGAAACGTAAATTTCATTTGTATTTTATAAAAAGACGTTATAAAGACAACAAATATTTTATGCAATCCCACATTTTTTAAAAAAAGAATATCGAAGATGGGTAGCTCAGGCTGTCTACACACTCTAATTCCTTAAACCCTCGGAAAATATGGGTAGCACAGTCGAGGGGTGCCGAGACCACCTAAGGGTCAAGCGTAGAAGTGCTTAAGGTCTACGGACAATATGATACAGTGTTTCCAGCGTGGTCTTATTTTATCATTTTTAATCTCACAGTAAGGTATAGTAGAAAGTAGTTAACTGTTGCGAACGAAATAATCGTTAATATCATAAAAAGTATATGTATAGAGAGATTCTACATTCCCTGCAGTGAGGCATTTTCTATAGATTCGATAATGGGAAGTTCTAAAAAGAAAAAACATACAAATTACATTCCAAATATTGTAATCGAAAAATGTAGTTATAAATTAAAATAAATATTATTTTATCTTCTATCTTTGGAAGTCAATTGTAGAAAATGATGGACTAGATAAAAGGCTATACAATTACTTAATAAAATTGTTATTTTGAATGTAATCTAATACACACATTCTGTAGTAGAGATACGAATCTCTTTCGTGAAAATTAATTGAAATATTTTGGTAACACAGAAAAGGGGAGAGAGAAAAATAAAAATTGAATATGGAATGCTATTGTATAGACACATCGTCTCTAAAATATTCCCGCCGTTCCAGAGTTAATAGAATACAAGATACGAAATTAAATGGAAGAATTCTATTCATTCAAGATTCGATCAATTCCACAAGGCCGTTAATAGTAAGCAGGAATTTTCATTATTCGGAGTAGCGAAACTCTTGCCTTAAATTTTCATCATAGCAGAAAGTTTAATTAATGCTTCACAGAACTGGATGCGTTCCGGTAAATTTAATTAACCCCGATGTATAAACTGTGACAAAAAAAACAGAGTCACACTACGTTATCGAAATTCGAGTTTAGGTCTTTCGGCTGGTAGTTTAAATCACTCGAATAATTGCTACTCTGAAAATTTTAATATTTAATCTCTCGTACAAACGGTTGAACTGGCGGCGGGCAATCACGACAAAATAGTTTTATCAATGGGAACACAAACCGTTAAATACAGATATATGATATACATTCTCATCTCGTCCGCTTCTCATTCTCGCCGCATTTAAACAGCACAATTCTATTTAAATGAAATATTTAAATGAGAGAGAATTTTCTACGGCAAAATCCGAGATCAAGACTTATTGACAATTCATCGTTATACAAAGTGGTCCAAAATTCAAAGGAGGATTAACGTATAATTATTTGAATTTCCACAAAAGGAATTTCCGCATTCGTAGTAATTACTCGCAATGGAAGAGTCACGGCTAATCCTCGGCCTGCATAACACACTCGCAAGACAATAAGTCTCCTACCTGCGTTACAGATGTGAAGCAGTGCTTTAGGAGCACGGGGTGTACGCGAGGAGCCAGACAGCCAGCGTAAAATCTTTGAACCCGTGAGCCGCGCGATAAATGCAAAATGTATGTTTAAACAAGGACGTCCCAAGTAATATATTCGAGGATATTCAGGGGCGACACGTAATTTGTGGCGTGTTTTACGAGCTCGTATTCAAGGGATGCGGATGGAGTGTAGTTCCAGGGGCTCGAAGAGGAGGAAGGCTTGCTCCTCGCGTTAATAGGGCCGAGCATTAGGTTATCTCTCCGAGGGGGTTAGCTTGGCCCGGGGGTGGCGATGGTGGCCGTGTCTGGAATGGTGGTGTGGCGATGGTGGTTTGGCGATGGTGGTGGGTGTGCAGGTTGCCTGGGCCAGAGGATGGACGATGTCGGCCGCGCCGGTCGTGATTCGGTTGGACACGCGTATCTCTTTGATATATTGCGGCCAGAGATGCGTTTTTTCCTCCGTCCCCCTCCGCCCCCGACCGAACCTCGAACCCGTCGACTGAACTTCGGATCTCTCGTTCGGCTTTACTCTTTTTGCACTGTCGTCTCCCATTCCCGGCCCGTTTTCTCTCTTGTCTATGAACTTGGCAGCGAATTATGGCAGGCCAGCTCGCGCGCACCGGAAATATTGCGCCGCTCCATAAATCCGCATCCACGGAAACTTTCCTGGCCCGTGATGGTGCGCGACGTACGAATGAATCCCTATCTGCTAGTTAATACGTCTCTCGGTGACGGTCGAGCGACTGTCGACCTGTAATTCTGATTTGTATAACCTTTACAGGATATCTATTTCTTCAGAGATGTAGGGGTGGGCGGAACTGAAACTAGATGATTCAAGCGAGAATTAAAAATTGATGTTTCCGGACTGATTTTGTAACTACATCTGGAGACTTCCATTTAATTGAAATTATTTTTAAAACATAAATGCATATACAAGAGTTTGCGGAGTTCACAGAGTGAAATATAAAACAATCAAAGATTTAAAAAATTTAAGAATATTGTTCTTTTCAATCTAACAAACTCATTAAGGGACGAAATCAATTTGTATGGTATATTCCTGCTTCCAACAATCAATGTAAAACATCTTTATTTTTCATAAAGAGACACAGACTACTGATAAGCGATTAAAAAAAAAAAGAACGTCCATAATGACGGAGAAAGCGTTGTCACGTGGGCTTTAAAGGATATCGGAGCGGGATTGCAGCGATGCAGGGATTCTGTGCTGCATCCGCGGGACAAAGGACGACAAATTTCGGCGCGTCCGGTCCACGCCCCGTAATTTATGATCGCAGAAAGCAATTGGACCGGCTCTATCGCGCCTATTAATCGGGAATCGGCGATTTGCTTTCGAACGATGGTGACGTCATTTCCGAACGGGATCGGGCCGCGTGTAATATCGACAGGCAAATAGCTTCGTCCCCGTACGGTGCGCCCAACATACTCGGATTCCGTATTTATCGGAGATTCGTCTTTTCCTCGGCGCGGCGTGGCACGGCGGCGTCTCGCGAAAGTGGCACGGATTCTTCGAGGAGCATCTATTGTTGCCGGATAGCTCGGCAAAGCTCGATGAAGTTCAATAAAGTTCGGCGAAATGCGCTCTCTCAGGGATAACGCATTGTCAATGTTGAAACGCGTACGATGCCATTCACCGGATTGGCTGATTGGATATCAAAAGGATGTTTAGATGTAGTATCGGTGATTTGGAAGTCGGATAAATAATCCCACTGAATCGTGTATGGGATATTGCTCGGCTATACATGTCCCTCGGGGAACTGGTTGCGCGACTATAAAACGGAATCTCGGCGATTGCTATGATCAATTCATTTGCTAGACGACGTTCGCCTCTGGCGGGCTCGTGTTTGTTCACTGTTAGATCCTTCGCGTTCTTCTAAACTTTCGTTGCAATGACACGAAGCAAATATTCTTCAATGATTTGTTCAATAATAAAATTTATAATAGTTTCTTCTTGACACCCTGTATAATAACGAGTCAGACTCGTGACGAAGATTCCAAATAAAATTCTTTTAGACCGACACAAAATTCCATTCGTTTATCATCAATATCTAAGATATAGAATGAATATAAATTTTTTTTCGAAGAAGTCCCAATTATTGTTGCTGTGAAAAAAAAATCGCACAGGTTAAAATAATATAAAATAATTATTACAGTTAAATCGACATTCTGAATAATGCGATTCGTTTGTGATACAGAATACCCTCCTATAACGTGATCAAACAGATGTACATGCAGGGTGTTTCCGAAGTCATGATACAAACAAGTTGAACATAATGTCTGAACGTGCTTTACTGTGATGATCCACCCATTAACCTAACTGCTTGTATCACCAAATGACATCCGGTATATCGAGAGATTATTGTAACATAAAAAGTTGATATTCCTAGTTTTAACGAGCAACTGAACGGTTAGCTCTGGCTCCTTTGGACGAGGGTAGTTCCCTGAAGAACACGAACTCTTCAATAATCTGTCTTAATCCCAGGCTATTACACGAAACTCGTTTGGAACTGCGCATCCGCGCCGGAATCGTCGTGGTGAACGCATTCAGACAAAGACAAACGCGAATACGCGGTCCGGAAGGCTCGTGGTCGCGTTGCAGTCTGAAGCATATCTATAGGAGTTTAAACGTGGCAAGAGGATTAAAGGATATCGAGGCGCATCGAAATACAAATCGAATGAGGCCGGCTCTCGCCTGTTGCATGCAGATAGATGCGAACGTCGGAGGGCCGAAATTGCGTCGTTGATGTGTACCAGCGGCTGGAGAGAGAGAGAGAGAGAGAGAGAGAGAGAGAGGGTGGAAAAAAGAAGCGAAAATAAAACTAGGAGAACGTCGGACGCGAGGTGTAATCTGGACAAAGTCTGCCGAAAAAGCCGGTAATCGAGAATCTCGAGTTGGAGAATATGCTGGCCGCGTACCCTGTGAGCTGCTTAAAGCTCGGTACGGGAATCCGCGCGTTTTCCCGCATTAGCCCGCGATAATCAACGAAAGCCAACGAAACTCGCCGGGATCTGACAATTCAATTTTCATTTCGCGTTTCACGCCCTCAATACCCTCGGATTTCATACAGGGAAAATGCTTGTGACTCAGTTGCAAGTATTCCAACCCGTTTTCCTGTTGATTTTGGATAATTTTTCATGCTGGCTCTTGCTATTCTCCTTATCTCACGGCTTAATTACAAAGTTTTAATTCGAACGAATAAAGTTATACATAGAATTATATATAATGAATATTCAAAATAAAATTTATGCCAAATGCGACATTTAGTATCACTATACTGCGGATTTTTATGCTGCTATGAAGAGGTTAACTTGATCAAATATAAAAGAATAATATGTTGCTTTCAACGTAAAAAGACTATTAAGATGCGAAATGGATTTTTATTCAACTCCTGCTTCTATCACAATCGATGGAGAATATTTTTATTTTGCACAAAGATTTTCAGTCTAGTTATCAAGCGAGAATAATTGCACACAAAAACCGAAATAAAAGTGTAGGCACGTAGTATGTGATAATATTAATGGATATTAAAACACCGTTTAAAGTAACTCGTGTAAAACTTGAAAGCTCGAATTCACTTATTAGTATAACGCTGATTCGCGATAAAATAAATCAGACCAGTAAAAAGGCGGCTATTACAACACATTCAGTTCGTGCCATTTATTCGGGGCCGTGATTTATCGAATGTATTCGCCGCGGAGTGTTATGGGGCGCATTTGCAACGTATTCGCCGAGCGTAAAGAATGGATCTCTAGGCTCGCGCAAATACGGGGCCGTTGATAACAAAAACAGCGGCATCGGCTACGGAGAATTTATGCCGGAGATAGATTCCCAGCCGGTTGAAAAAATCGGCCCCCAGGGAGAAATTCCGTGTCGGGTTGGCTGCGAAAGTTCCGTGAAATTTTGAAATCTTTGCTCGGGCACGCCACGCTGATCGGAGATTCGCGTAAAGATATCGGAGCCGGGTCGCAGCTCGTGAAGGACAGTCGAGCGGAAGGAGCATGTCGTCGGGGCTTTCTACAATCAATAAACCCGTTTATCGAGAGTCAACTTTTCACGATTCATCGACCAGGGAGGTCGACATTCGCGCGGAACGAGTGGCCGCGGCGAATGTCCTGCGAACAGAGACGTCGAAAACCACCTCTCCAAGCAGATCTGTCTCTTTTTCCACGATTTCCTTCCGCACGAACCTATTCACCGAATAAACGAGGTCTCGCTGGCGAATGAATAATATCTCGACAACGCTCTTCCACTTCGTAAATAAGATTGTGCACGGTCGATCGCCAGACCTCAGACACTGAAAGCATTGGCACACTTTCCGATTTTAGAAGCTGTTAGACAATAACATTTTCCCACGAGTAAAAATATCGAATTTAATGTAAGAGACTCGAATATTGTATGTTAACTAATAGACCTATCAGACGGTTTCGAAAAATTCGAACTTGTGGAATTTTCTTCTACGCAATAGTAAAATGGAAAACTTCCGCCATTTTGGAACATGTAGACACAACTTTCAACTTTATTCTCTAATTTTTCGAACTAGAAACATTACAAAATAGCAGATTTATATACAAACATCTGATAGGGGTGCTCCCTTGAGAAAAGAATCACTGTTTCATTTTCTAATTGTAATATGTTAATTATTGTATACAATAATGTAATTTCGAGATTATTTTTCATTATTCAGTTTTTCTCCGGAACACCCTATTGTTGCAGAACTTATATTGTTCGAGCTTTTTATCGATTAGAAAACGATGACAGATTATGGGTACATAAATTTGTTATGTAGAATTTATGGATACATTAAGTTTGCAGTGTGTGCTATCTTTACCGCTCAGTGTGCACTGGAGATGGCTAGATCGTTTTACCGAGTGGAGACGCGAGCCAGTCTTAAACAAATTACGAAACTGATCTTCTCCAGCAGAAAGTGTCGTGAAGCGGAAGAGATAAGGGGTTGCTTGCTTAACGATACTTGTTTCATTGAACCAGCACGCAACATTCCGTCAATTTAGCCACTAACAACCCTCGTGTACCGATTAGTATCCAACGTTCAGGTCTCCGCTATCGTCTGATAACAACTTTTCCCCCTTGCCTTCTGTCGTTCCCTTAAAATTCTGATACCGCTCGCAACACACCATTTAGTTTTGCTATCTTGCTACACGCTGGGAATAAACTGGGGAACGAATGTACAATTTCAATCTTTATTACCGTTTAACGATATAAAACATGTATTATATGTACCACGTTTATATATCATTCTTTATTATAAATAATTATAATGAAAATATATTAATCCAAAATAATGCCAGTTTATCCAACACACAAGGAGACATATATAATACGTTATTTATAATATCTATAGTTTACATTAATTTAGATGTCATTTATCTTTTCAGTTGAGATTTTAAGAACTAAATAATAGATTCGTGATGTCATAAATTAACATTTTGATTAGAACTTGAAACATTTAATCGATACAATTTAGTTAGCTTCGGAACCATATTTTCTACGTTATATTGAAATAAAACACAATAAACAATCGATGAAAATGCAAAGAACAGCTGTAATTTGAATCATCAGAAGAATTAAAAGAATTGAAGAGGTTTGATATATTTGTTTCAATCTACTAAAATTATTAAAAAATAAAAGAGTTTTAAGTGGCTCTTGTTTCCTGTTACAGACGAGGGCAATTTTTATTTTACGTAAAGTATTTGCCTATTAACAATAATAGAACATTTCACATAAAATGAAACATTGTTATTCAATCGCGCAAACACTGGCAGATAAATCGGCTAGAATTTGTCCGCGACCCAAGCGCAAATTCGAGCACAGCTCTCCAATTTCCAGCACGATTCTCGGAGGGACTCGAAAAACGGATGACACCGCTGGTATAATATAAATTCTTCCAGGGACGGAAAATATGTCATAGCCAACATAAGCGTTAAGATAAAATATTCGAACTCCGGTTCCAGAACTTTCGCAGTATCAAACATTTCCCATACTTCCTCGCACTTCCGTGCCCCACGGTCCCCGTTCAGATTAGGCATGCACGGCCACACCGGAAATAAATTTTTCATCGCCCAGAAAAACGCTCGCGTACCATTCCCGTGATTTAAGGACGGCGAACAAGTTCGAATTTAGCCGAAAGGACTCCCGCCGGTGCGATTCATTCGCACTTTGTCCTGGTTCACGCTTGAACATTGGCACGAAGCAGATAAGGGTAGTTTCGGACCGGAAGATGGCCGCGTTTGTATGCAAGGAGTACCGCACCGAGAATAGAGACAGGAAACATGGGACTGGAGGTGTGACAAAAGGGCGCGGCGGGTGTTAAAAGAATCGGTCAGTTAGATAAAGTGTGAGCCGATGCGAAGAAAGGCGAGAGAAGTCGACTGCAATTGAAGATCGCGTAGCTTTCACTTGGATTCGAGGCGCTGCTCACGGGGCTGCTGTCTGTTGATCGGGAGACGTCTCAATAAAACGGCGAAAGTATAGCGTTTCTACGTAACCGCTATTATTCGTTATCGTTTTTTTTTATTAAGCTGTGAAACCCCTCATGGGATTATTAGCAGCATGCACATGGCAGTACATGCTAACATTACAAGGATAACTTATGAACTATAACTAAGTATTCGTTATGGTTAATGTTTTGTTTAATGCAACGGATCTTCATCATGGAATGTTAAAATAATTCAGCAACGTGTGGACTCTCTGAATGTTATGTTCTACTATTTTAAATAAGAGTGTGCACAAAATTAATATGATGGTAGAAACAACTACGTTGAAATAGTGTCATAACTGCCATCCTCGATACTGTTTAGAAGTATGCACATTTAACGATTATTTACTAATTTTTGTTCTTTTGGTACGATGTCAACAATCATGTTTGGGGTTCTTCCCTGGCAACATCTAAATATCTCTGTTACAACAGAAGTTGAAGAAGAAAAATAATTGTTACGGTTCTTTCAGTCGTGTTTGTTTATAGTATACATACCTTCCAGAATGGCGATATGCTTCTCATTAAAAATTCCACTTCTAAAACGACGCTTACTACAGCTTTAATGAATGAATTTAACTCTTTTCGTAATATTCCGCGTTTAACTACGAAATCGTCGGCATATGAATTCAAATTGAAAATAACCTCATTTTGCTTGACACAATGAACACACGCGAGGTCACGTACCACGTACACACTTGTTTGTCGCGCAGCTGTAAAATCGATTGTAACTCTGCTAATACTTCTCTACTGAAATTTCTGAAATATATTTTCAAAATATAGTATCATTAATTTATGCAAACACATTCAAATTTTCCAACCGGTTGCATGAGTTGCCACTCTGAAAGTGTTACAAGTGCTAGAGCTGTTTAGTTTAACACGTTCACTACTACGTCGGCCATATATGAGTGAAACTATTTTTTATCCAAGTATACAAATTAATTCTAACTGTTCTTTAATTTAACACGTTCACTACTACGTCGGTCGTACATGTGAGTGAAACTATTTTTTATCCGAGTTTACAAATTAATACTGCCTGTACTTTATAAATTGACAGAATTATATTTATGAAGATACTTTGCAGTTTGTATTATAAAATGTTTTTGAATAAAAAGATGTATTCAATCAGTTCCCTCAGAAAAGTTGTTACAATTTCAATAATTACAAAATAAAATCTTAGAAAATTGTTGAAAGTGTTAACGGACAGTGTATAATCGGCAAGACAGTGTACCGAAAAATGAAGCTCGAAAATAGCAAAAATTTGCATCGGTATCGGGAGCCTTAGTGCCAACAACTGATTTGCATGCACGCAATAGCGAATTTTGGTGGGTGGAGTGGGGGAAAGAACAACGTTTCGAACGTTGCAGGCTATCCAAGGAAATACTCTTATCCCAAAGAAACATGCCAGCCACTGTTTACCCTGTGCACGGCTACAGAGTATTCATGCGGCAGCTTACAAAACACTCGCGTTGAATTCTGCCTTGCTTTCCCAGTGTTCTTCCTACGCCGTGCCGTGCCGTTTCGATACGCGCCCAGTGTCGGACTTTTGTGCTCGACATTCCGTTCCTCGCGTAATTGAACGTAACATCGTATCTCCTCCTCAGAACGCTCTGTAGTTTGCACTTCTTTTATTCGACCCGTTTCTATGTCCCTTCACTTTTCATCCCCGGGACTTTCCTCCTTTTTCTTCACCTATCGCCCTTCCCCCGGTTCTCTTATTGGTGCAACTACCACCTGGATAGAGGCGAAGGAACGCCGCCATTGTTTCGATCCAGCGATTGCGACCGCATCGCGCGAGACAGTGATATTGTTCGTCGGAGTTCTGGTCCAGTTCACATTAGAACTTCGGAATTTTATTTCACCCAGAGCCAGTCACGAGAGTGCACATACGCTCGACTGATTTCGAATACGGTACACTCTCGCATTACGCGATCGGAGAACTGCTTAAAGGACTGGATACAATGGATCCGAAAAGTATTTGAACATACAATTTCTCAGTCTCGAGGTAATTTACATTACCTGTTGTAATTTCGTGGAAAAACAATCGTGCAGTAATAAACTTGGATCCATTTTAAAGCTTGCGAATTCTACTTTCGCGCACCATTGTGCAGTTTCCTCAGAGATATTTTTGCGTGACGTAGCACATGAAAAACTGAAGACCTATTTTTCTTTGTGAATGCTATGGATTGAAATCTCTGTGAGGACATTTAACAAATTTTCTTCGGGAATGAATTTTCCACAGTTTTGAAGATGGATGCCTCCCATTTACAACGATATTTTAAAAATTGATGTACCATTCTTTTCAACTGTTTTATGGAATAAACATGAGGGCCAACTTCGGTGGTGTAAAGCCTTTTGATGTACGGGATAACGTAATACGCCATAAGTAAAGAGGATGCTCGCTGAAACAAACGAAATTAATTTCCCATGCATTAAAGCAGCAAAAATGCGAAAAACAATTTATGAAATCGTAAAAATATTGTACGCAGCATACCTCGCCATTCGTTACAGTAATTGCAGATTATTTTTCTTTCACAGCGTGAGGCTTGCAAATAGAAAAAATATAAAGGGAGATTATATTCATTATACGAGATTTGTTGCTTTGAAGAAGAAAAGAATGCTCTTTGTTGATTTAAGCTCGCCTTAGCACGTTATACATTGTTTTTCAGATTATTGTCTCTTTTTCTCAGCGGATTATTTTACAAACAGTCTGAAGAATTCGCTTTGAACACTTTCCAGTTTCATATTTAGTTTCTTCGATTTAAATTCCACTTCGGGAGAGAAACACATTCTTTAAGTCTTTTCTCGAACTATCTTCTTTAATCCCGAGGCCATAAAACCCTTGGAAATATGGAAGTGTGTCAGGAAGAAAAATATTAAAAGGTTTGTTAACAGTATCCCCAAATCAATGAATAATAATAGAAATATTTTTAAGCTTTAACCATTTTACCATGTTTTTATTAGCTCGCTTTCTTGTTTGTCTGTCTGTTTGTTCGGTGGCAAATTTTGCAATTGATTTTAAACTAACTTCCTGATGAACTAGAGACTTGAAATTGCACACATGGCTCAGAACTGGATGACAATGCATTATTCAAAAAAAAATTTTTTAAAAAGTCTTACCGTTTCGGAGAAAATAACAATTGAATATTTACCTTTTCATCCCCCCGCGAACTACGTCATCGCGTTCAGCGATCCCCACTTCGCTCGACAACCCTCTCTACTTTACTATGCGTGCGCACTCTGACTCGTCCCCACTTCACGGACCCATTTCGCCCCGACGCGCGAACCATCGGTAGTGTAGTACTTCATCGCGCGACGATCGGTATCGGTAGTGCAACATCGCTTTGTTTACCAAGTGGAATTTACAGTAAGGTTAGTGAGTATATAAAGTATTAATAAAGAGTGATAGAAGTATTAACACAAGACTAAAAAGTAGAAAATAATTATTTAATAAAATAAATTTTAAAAATACCACGTTTTTAAAAACGGACTAAAAAGTATAAAATAATTTTTCCTAGTGCCATACAGATTCCTAACCTCGTACAGATAGTCCTGAAAATTTGTGATTGTGAATTTTAAATAGCTGTGAAAATAATTGTGAGATTTAAAACGAAAAACGTGGGGAGCATGGGATAGATAATTGAAGCATTTTGTGCCCCACGTTTTTCGTTTTAAATCTCACAATTATTTTCACAGCTATTTAAAATTCACAATCACAAATTTTCAGGACTATCTGTACGAGGTTAGGAATCTGTATGGCACTATGAAAAATTATTTTATACTTTTTAGTACGTTTTTAAAAATTTATTTTTTAAGTTGATATCGATTAACAGAGTGTATGTAATAGAAAAACTGCGAAAACATATTAAATGAAGAATAATGAAAATATTTGACAATATTAATGTATCGGTTTCAGCTTCTTAAAATCATTAAAAGAAGAAAGGAATTTTTAGTTGGCTCCTTTTACATTCAAGCAATGCAAACAATTTTTATTTTACATAACAAAATCCGTAGTCTTGTACTGTTTAAAGAAATGTAGAAAAATCTGGGATGCTTTTATTTATAATTATATTCTTTGTTTTAACAGTTCTTTTTATAGTTGCAGACAGTAAAAATATTTATTTTTCTTTACACAGTCACGTTGGACAACTACTAATGTGTATCGGAGTATCAAAGTCACATCAGAGTTCACCCTTCGCGAGATGCATTCTACGATCGTTGATCAACAGTGAGCGATATCCGTTTTTCAGTTTACTCGTTCGGGACTTCGTTTAGAAGTTGTGCGCAGCGCAGTGGCAACGGAACTTTTGCCGCAATACGAACTGAACCAACAAAACGCTCGTAAAAGTTACGAAGTTAAGAGATTGCGGAGTTTTTCAAGGCCGCTGACGCCGGAGCTCTATTACCCCGGCTCTCCCAGCAGCCAGTCCTAATTTTTCGCCTGTCCTCCCATAAACGAGCATAATTTAACACGTTCGCCGCTGCGTCAGTCACCGGTGACCGACGCGGATCTTCTCGTTTCTCGCCGCATCGTGTGGGTCACCGACCACCAAAACGTGATTAGCAATTATTGCACTGCGGATCTCTCTTCGGGTAAAATAAAAGTCGAATGATTAATGAATATATTCAGACGAAAAATTCGAGACGATGTCGGGTCTCTCGAAATTTTCCGTGTCGGCGGCCCCGAAACACGGTCGCAGCTACTTTGCATGTTTCGCGCGGACCCTTTCGTTCTCGCAGCCACCCCCGCCCTCTTTGTCTGCCGCGAAACGATCGTCAAAAGAGCGACCCCTCGACTTTTTTCACGTCTGGTCATTCAGTGCATGAAAAACGCGGAATACGCGAACCAGAGGGAAACCGGAGAAAGAGGGGAAGCCGTGAGTGGACGCAAAGGTAAAGTAACAGGGGGTCGTGGGGGGTAGGTGGTGGAAAACGTAGGAAGGTGGTGGCAGCAGCGAGGCGGGGGATAGAGAACCCAAGGGTTCCATTTCAGGATGCACGAACTCGGCCGTACCATTCCGAGAAATAATCTTCGCCGACCCTTTTACGCGCGTCTCGTGTCGTCTTTCGCCCTTTCGACCTTACCGAAGTAAAGCCTCCCTTCGCCTTTCAACCCTCTCTTTTTCATCGTCCACGGGGACCACTGCTTTTGCTCCTTCTCTCTATCTCGCTCTCGTTCCCTCTCTTTCTTTCTCCTTCTTTCTTCGGTTCTGTTCTCTTGCACTCCGGCCCCCGCCCACTTTTGTTTCCTTCCGTTTTTCCAGTCGCGTCTACGGTTTCTCAGTGCCTTATTTCCAACGGCCTCTATTTTTCGTCACCCTTTGTCTCGCGCGAACGCGAGTGCACTTCCGGGAGCCCGACCTGCACGCCGGAAGGTGTTCGCCAACGACGTGGAATAATCGAGGGCGGCGGTGCTCGCGATCATGGCTTCAGACGCGCGAAACATGCCGCACGCCTAATTGCTCCTCACGAATCCGTCCCTGGTCGTCCTCCGCCATCTTGCCTCTTCCTGAAACCGGATAATCGTTCCTGTAAACGTAGAATCGATTTTGTTAGATTACGATCCAATTTAGTATACCTGTGGTTCATTTTACACGGTACTTTCGTCACACAATTAACCTTTACACGACATTTTTTACACCCGTTATCAACCTCTTGCACTATCGTATTCAGTCCGAGTTGCGACGAAGATTTCGAATAGAGGTGAAGTTTGTTTCTCGATCGAAAAGTGAATATGAAATTATGATTTCGGCACGGGTTCGATCAGTTTAACACAAACAGCAAATGTACAATTATTTCAACATGTATATTGACGTTTCGATCCCTATGTGGATCATTTTTATAAAGAAAACATATATTGCGTCTAAAAGAAAAACAATATGGCATATAAAATTAAAAACACAGCTAGGTCGATAAACAGAATCGACAAAATTAATGTACTTACATGCTGTGTAACAAAAAGAGAAGAAAGAAAAAACATATAGAACAAACAATAAGAAATACCGAAAGGCAGTGTTGACTACATGGTGGCAGATATGTGACTGAGACGACTTGTTAGCCTCAAATATATAAGAGCGTTAAATTTCATACATGTAGACAAACATTAATTCTGTTTGGTTGATCGATATCGATCACAGATTAGTCTAAACAATTTTAATTTCGAATAGAATCTGTTAAATATGCATGCTGCTAATTTCCTCTTGAACTGTAACGTTGAATTACAACTGCGATGAAGATTTCGAAAAGAAAATTTCTGTTTCCGCAGTTGATAAATTAACTTTACGCGGCATGAATGAGCTGTCCGATTTTCGTCGCGCAAATGAAAGAAAGATTACAACGACCAAGTAATGGCAAGAAAACGCAAGAACAGAAGGATTAAACGTAGATTAGTCGTAAGAGAACGTTGCGGGGAAACCTAACGATGTAACACGCTCGCCGGTCGCCCGATCAAATCTGTATTTCTAATTACCAGGTCGAGTCACGTCCGATCATTGCCGGCGCATATAGTAACGGAGAGTAATACTTAGGCGACCGTGGTAGCCCGTAATTTTATTCGCATTTTCGCGGAAGCTTGCGCGCGCATTTCCCCCGATGATTGCACGGATATCGCAAGAACAATGCTGCGAGGAAAGGTTAAAGCGCGCCGGCGACGATCTAGCTATTGTTCCGTTGGTATTATTGGAAGCGGATGCTTAATATCATGTTCGTGTAAGCCAATACATCGTTCCATCGCAACGTCCCGCGGAATCGAGTGCTGTTCGACCTGCTGAACGCATTGTTCGGTAAACTTTGAAGTTGCTATCTGTTCAATTGATTCCTTCTTGCAGTCGATCGTATTCAGTTCACCTAAATGGCGATAGAATTTTTTATAGTGTATGGAATAGAACAATTAGGAAAATTATTCTCTATTGTAAGACATTTTGATTTTTAGAGATGATTGTTCATTATCCAAACTGTTGGCCGTGATAAAGAAATTTTGTCCTACATATTATCTTACACTCTATTTTCATTTATCTTTAATTACATCTTATTCTGTACACTATTAATATTATCTTTATTTATTGCAATTATTTCTCTCCTCTTTCTCCTTCTCTTTTAATTTCTTCGACAAATCCATGAATTTTACTCTTTATATGCAATGTAGAATATGATAAAATGAAACACTTAGGCTCTCATTTTGAGTCTTCAGCACGGCAGAGAGATTAAACTTTTATTCATTCCCGGTGTTTTTATGCGTCCAAAAAGGACACAGTCTACAAATATGCAAACTCAGTTAATGAACGACTCAACAGCGGATTTTATGAAATTCTGCTGTCCACCAAACAGCAAAATCCAAGAAAAAGAATATACGTTTTGTAGAATTATAATTCCATGTTTAATGCGCTGTTGAGCGTTCATCTGTGACAGAATTTTTAAACGATATTATGTCAGTTATAATATAACTATTCCTGACTATCTCTTTATTTGTAACTATTCCTGAATATCCTCGTTACTGAAGTTCTCGAATACATCCATGGCGCTCCAAATATCCGATTCACGATTGGTTTCAATATGGCCTACATTTAATTCATTAAAAGTTACAGAAATTAGTAACTCTGCGAACGCTCTGAATTTTAGAGATTACTATCAATCACTAGTTCTGTTAGGTGAAACTCGCATGGCTCCAAATTTGATTCTATCGAATATTCTCTCGATAGTATAGAAACTGTGAAATCAAATCACATTTGATAATATGCATTAAAAATGAAAAAACAATGGAAGTTCTCGCATTTGACATGTGGAACGACTGAACAATCCCGAAAAAAAGTATTGGTATGGATCAATGGGAATGATAATTGATTTATTTTTTGAAGAATTATTTTAATTTCTTCAAAAAGTTCAATTGTTATGACTGTGCATGTTATATATAAATTGATTCTATAACATTATACTATTAACTTACGAGTGTGCCAATATATACGTGTGTCAAGATGCAATCTAGACAGCATTTTTAAAATTATAGGTGCAATCATTAATTGTTTCAACAATTAACCGAGTATCATTTTATTTATTTCATTTATATGCAGATATATAGTTACAACCAAGCTGTGCCAGTACTTTTGTTTGTCTCTGAGAATTGTTCTGGAGTTGTTTTGTCATGACTGTCTGGTTATTTTTGAAACGCAAACATTTCGTTGCAGGTGTACGTTTCTGCTGTAATGGCACATTTGCAGCGTACCCCTTCATTGTCGAATTTCCAAATTTTGTTTCGAGTTAATACGTTGCTGTCCACTGTCAGCGATAAACCAGCTCGATCCGCCCGTAATCCGCGTACCATGCGTTATTCTGCAAGCGTAAACCTCGCGCAAAAACCAACTGTTGCAACGACAGCATTCCCAAGCTGTTCCGTCAAAAAGTTTTTGTTAGCTCCTCGTTGATCGCGTCGATGCACTGTGCAGTGCGATGGATTGCTGTGGTTCCATTTGTTTAATTAGAGTCGATGGAAAGTGATTTTTGATTGATTTTAAAACATTTGTTAGCGATCTACGGAAATTCTGGGGAAAATTATAGTATGGTAATCTAAACTTCATTGACATATTTAATTTCATAAATAAAGCAAACAGATGTAATATAAACGTAAAATATTTATGCAAGCTGAAATAAATCTTTACCGAAGCTTTAAATGCTGAATTAAAGGAAGAAATATCGATCTTTTATAAAAGCTTTTTTAAAATATAATTATTAATGTCATTTGGTCCTGCATAAAGTTTGCATGAATTTTAAATGCAGTAGGATTCGAGATTAATATTCTTTTTTAAAAAGGGAAAATGTTTATCGGAATAATCAACTTTAATTTCAATAATTAAAATTTCATCACTTGCACGCACACGATGCAGATTATGTACGATTTTAAATGTAAAATGTTTGATTAAATTGGAACTTGCCATTTTGATAAACATTTTTGCTCGGCAAGGAGACGTATTAAATATGGTTTCGATGTTCCTCAAAATTCCAGTTTCACTGGCTTTTATTCGCTGCCGATTGCATAAACGTTCAAATGTTAACGCTTGCATCACGGGATATTAATGTTAATTTATTAAATAACATTTTGTTGAGCATACTTTCGCGTACATGCGTATTTAATTCCAGTTGGATATTAAAGTTCGACACGGATGTCCATTTTGTATATACATGGACATCGCTGTATGTAATCATTTCAATTGATTTTATCGTTCTTTATTTTCTTTAATGTGTACACATTGTAATCTCGTAAAATGTAAGTAAAGGAAATGCATGTGACTAGATAGGAAAAATTATTCCAAATTGTCTTTCCATTTTGAAGTTTCTTCTTCCAATAAGTTCTTTGCTGCCATTAAAGCTATCTCTCGTAAAACATTTTTTCGAAGAATCATAATATATCCGAACCAGATTTATTACATGACACATTAATGTTGCCGTTTAATGTCCGGACATTTAAAAGCTTCAGCTTACAGGCAATCAATGAGCCTTTTATGGGCCATAATAGGCCGTGTACGTTAAACGCAGCATACTAATATTCCAATAATTACAAAATGGCTGCTAGATTAAGTATAGACGCGTCCGATGTTAGCACAGATTGCTTGCAATTTAATAACTACTGTTTGTTACGACCTATTCTACTCAAGCAACAGCAAATGCTTTTAGTGTAGCGATCACAAATTTAAAACATTCTCAAGATATTTATTATCAAAATGTCCTAGAGTTAATGAATTTTCTGATAAAAGATTGGTAACATCAGATTATGAGCGCCTCGATACCAAGTAAGTTTCATCTTTTTTTTTTATTTTGCAATTAAAATCTCAAAGTAGAGATTATTTTGCCATACAATATTTTTCAATACATTATTATATATATAAATAATCGTTGGACGGTAAACAAGCAGTTTTTAAACCTATACAGTTTTCTTAAATATTTAATTCACAGGCAATCACAAAGGAGTAAGTTATTCTACATATTTCCACTGTAGGTTTAGATAGTAAGGCATTAAGTAAGTTTGATCTGATGCATTTTCATCTATTTCCAAAAGCAAGCTAGTTATTCAGGTAACCTGTTTGTAACGCCCCATACTGTATATGCTTCTATGTAAAAACGCTTGAAGGGCCCAGGAGAAGATTGATCGGGGAATTTCGTCCGGTTATTTCAGCGACTCTTCGCGACGTTACGGTTTAGCGGACATAACACGCGAATCCATATCGGCAGATACGTCGACGTGGACCAGTCCCATCGCGGCTCGCGAGGAATCACAGGGTGAAAAATCGGCAGCAGAGGCGTAAAAGCGAAATCCGTGAGGCCGTAACTCAGCCGTGTGAATGACGCTTTACGACGCCGTACGTCGTCGGGCCGTCGCGTCGCGCAGGTTCGCGAATTCGCGCGCGTGCCATTTTACGATTTTAATACCGGCAAGTAAATTTTTATGCGGGCGACGAACGAGGTCCGGTTCCGTTCCAATAAAATTTTTCTATTCGCTGAACCCGCACGCGTCCGCACCGTGGATACACTGGGAACGACGAAGACGCGGCTAGAGGTATACGCGAAATTGAAATACAGGATGAGGAAATTCCGCGAGTTTTCGGTGGCGCGTGTGTACCTTAAAAAAATTGTAGCTGGCGAAAATTGTAACAGCTCCGCGTGTTTCCGTCCGGCGCGTTTATCATCCCTTCTTTTAATTACGCTGTAACGAACACCTGAATTACAAAACACGCGGCGTCGGCCCGCGTGCCGCGTCCATTACACGCGGAATAACATAACGCGGATTTTAACGCGACCCGTTTGGCTCCTTGCGCATGAATACGATTCGAAGGTTTATTATTAAATATCCCGCGTTGTACCAACTGGTTATACATATTATGTGCTTCTTTTCAATTCTATATACACAAAGAAACAGCGATCATGTGATTTAAATCCAATAATAGATAAGATAACAATCCGCACAAACTATTTCCGGTACTTAATATGTAGACTGCGAATTTTTATGCATTTATAAAGGAAATAATTGAAAAAATCTAAGAATATTGTTATGTTGTTTCTAATGTAAAGAGACTACTAGGAGGTGAAATGAAGTTTTATTTGTCTACTTCCAGCAAACAATATTTTTGTTTTGTATAAAGATGTTTAGTCTACTAATAGATATACGTATTAACAGCAAATACGGTTTAAGGCAGGGAACAATTTTCCCATGGAAAAATTTCGAATGATTAAATCTGTCACTCAAAAGGGCCACCGTAAGCTATCACTATCATCACATGAATTCTCCGACCGCGACGTTCCAGTGGCGTACGTCGCAAGACGTTCCCATATTCTTCCGCATCCGGACTAAGCGGTTCAAAGCTGATATTTTCAGCGATAAGAGCGAACGCGTTTCCATGAAAGCGCAAGTTTCAGCATCCGCTGGCTGAATTCCATCGATTCCGTCTATTGACGGGCTTCTGAGCACGGAAGTTGGTCTCGGACCAAGGAAAAACCTGGAACTGCAAGGTTCTCGTCCATGGATCCGGGATAAAGAGATCCTAAAAACGTTGGTCAGGTCCGTGCGGAAGCGGACGAGCCGAAAAAGCCCGAGTAAAAAGAGCCGTTGCGGAGAATTACGGTCCCGGTGGCAAAAAAAAACTCTCCTTCGATCCGCGTCCCTGCATAATTAATTAGTTTCGTGGGGGCCGCAATTACGGCACGTTCGCCGGTGAACCGCTCGAATGATTCCCGCGGCGCGCGGAAAAAAGCCGGACGATAATGCATCCCAGCTAACTGTCACGATTGCTCGTTGGTGGAAGACGTGGGGAACGGGAATGGAAACGGGAATGGAATGATGAAGAAGCTTTTTTAATCCTACGCTAACACCGACGTGTAAATAAAATCTGCATTATGCTGCCGGCCATCGAGTTATCGTTTTGACAGCTGACTCGTTAATATGAGACCAGCATCCTCGGGCTCCAGGCGAAATTTATGTCCGCGGAAATGAAACTTTAAACGCTCTACCCCGCTTCAACTACGAACATCACTGATTTTCTTTTCATTGGGCCGGAGAAACAAATTGTCGGGGATAATGGTCAATTTATGGTCAGCGCCGCAGTGAATATGAATAGAAAAGTGCATTCATCCTAGGGTTTTCAGGTTTTTGGCTTGTGACGTGTACGGGGCGGGCCAAAAATCGCTAACTTCTTTATAATGAATGTTAAAAATCTTCCTAATTAATTCTTATAGGGGTAACCTTGGAGATTAATTATGAGAAAATTCGTGAACGGACGGTGAACACAATTTGTGAAATTTTATCACCAAAACCGGGATACAATATTTTTGAATTGAAAACGCTTCTTATTGCCGAACCTGGGTAAAAAATATCTCAACTAAGAAACACAAATATTTACAAATATTATTTCTCACAATTGTGTTCATGTGTTTCATTTGAAAATTTGCAATGTACGTTTAAAATGAAATAGTTATTAAATATTGAAACATATCTTCGCGACTTTTGGTCTACCCTGCAGCTTCATAAGACAGTTATTATTAATACTAAATGTTCAAGTGTTAGTGGTTTAGCAAACAGAATTTAACACGCTGAAAGCGGATTGCAAGGGAAACAGTCGGTCTTTAGTCAGACATATTTCACAATCAATCATTTTTTTAACAGTTACGCTGTCTGATAAGTGGATTAATATAATATAATTATTATATTAATATAATTTTATTATTATTTTATATTTTTTATATAAGTGGATTAATATAATAATAAGATAATAATATAGTAATATAGGTAGTAATTTTAATAAGTCGTAGATAGAACAAATTTTTAAATCCATTCAATATTTTCTCTGTTTTTAATTTGATCGGCTCGTGTTTGTCATAAGTAAGTAAATCGAAATAAGTCTACTAAACTATAAATTAATAAGTCCACTAAAATTCCCGTAGGAATAAAAACCGTGAATTTTCGCGAATGTCGAAATCGCGTTAACCAGGTCTGGTAATTATACAATGTTCCCGGTTAAGTGGTGCCTGGATAGTCCCCTTGATTAATAACCATCGTTTAATAATCATGTTATACGGTTCATGTTCAGATGTGAAATTTTCTATCACGGTCGCGTATGATCGATATTCGTGTTTGATAAAAAGAAAACAGCGGGAAACGTGTGCCGGGTCCGAAGATCGATGTCGATCATTTTCGTGCGATTTCACCAATCGAAATTCGGTCATCGATAATCAGCTGCAGAGAGGTCTGGTTACCGTAGAGAAGGATTTTGATATCGGATGGGCGCGCAGCCATGATAAGCTTCGTCTCGCCGCGCCGCCGGTTCAACTCCGCGATCGGACGATGGCCCCGATATCACGTACACGAACTGCTCGAACCGGTCACGAGCTTTAATAAATTTCTTTTTGCCGGAAGGGCTATTATTTAATCGCCTCGATTTGTCTTTACTCTCCTGGATGAGATGGCGACTAGAACGAATATGATCGTAAACGTGTCAGGAAATGGGACTATCTACGTCCGTGGTCGAACTATCATTTCGCTCCGACTGTACGACGTGATTAGGCGAGTGGTTTCGTGGCACGTTTGCTTCATGGTACTTATATGTGTTGGTGTACAGTAAAAAATTTGAACGGCTTTGATCGATGCAGAAAAATTTTATTTTGTATAAAGATCCTCATTCTACTACTGATTAATAAACTCAGACCGCGAACTCAGTATCACGCTGTTTAGCACTTTGCGAAGTATATTGTGACGCATCTACGGAAAAATGAGCTGCTCATCCGGAATATAGGGAGCTCGAATATTACCAGCGACGGGAAACTTCGGTAGATCCCTAATTCACAATATATTAATCGAAGTTGAGCATTATTGTAGCTCCACGAGCCGCTGCTACCCCGATAAGACTTTAATCCCCAATCCTTCGTCCAACGGAGAGGGAACGCGGTTCAGGACCTTTTAGCCAGGGAAAAATTCGAAGACTGATGAAAGCTTCTGACACGAAAATATTTCTCCTACTATTACTTATACCAAGCAGTAATTCATCCTTCAATTCTTGTTTTTTTTTATAATAAATTTTAATTAAATCTATAACAAGAAGTGGTAGATGAAACATGGGAAAATAAAATAATTTAAGGAATTCTTAAAAGTGCTGTTTCATTATTATTAACTTAATGAAACTACTAAAGAGAGACATAATTTTTTATTTAATTTCAGATTCCTGTAATTAATGTAGGAAATTAATGTACAAAAATGTTGTACTTCATTAACACTATATTTACTGAGTCTTATAAGTAACTGGTTATAAAAATTATTAAAATTACACGATTAATTTCATTTAGACTTCGTGCGGCTCCTATTGTAATATTTGCTGTACTAAAGATGTCGATACAATCATTTCTTATGAAATCATTTTTATTATTTTAATAATTGTGAAATAAAAATCTGGAACCGGTGATTTTGACCGGTGGTGATAGGTTTAGTATGAAAAGGAATGCGTAAGGTCGTTTTTTTTAAAGCGACATTTTCCTTTGCAAAAATTCCGCCTTGGCTTTGTCGGGGCATTATTATCAAAAAACACGGACTAATCAGAGAGCGGCCACTGCGTGCGATAGCGGGGAAAGTCCGGCTTGGCGCTGAGCGCAGTGTTGGTGTCGCACCGCAGTCAAGCAGTGAACAAGAGAAGGAGCAGAAATTGATTTAATTAAAACTTACTTATTCGCAAAAAAACAAGACACTAGAGGGGCCTCTTTAAGGCTAGAATTTATGGCAAGCACATGGCAAAATATCGTTTGTCCTTTTTTATAAAGCTCCTTGAGAGAGGTATAGGACAAGGAGGCTCATAAACACCACGCATACCTGACATTTTTACCTGTTTCTGGGTAAAAGGATATACTTTTTTTCGAACAGTAATCCATCGACATTCCGTACCAATCTACAGAACAGAAAAGAAACGTGTGATTTTCATAAATTTTAGTCTTACAGCGGCCCCTCCTGTGTCGTTTGACTGCGTCATTTGATATGCGCAATGTCCTTCATAAACTCTTCAGAAAAATCTCGCATAAAATCAGTCGTTCGAAACGCGGAGTAGAGAGTACATCTCTAAAGACGTGTCAATTCGAAGCTCACGGTTGTTAATATGCTCGTTTTTAGTAGTTCCGTATTATTGTGTTCTAATATAAGTAATATTGAAATTGTTATTAGTGCATAGCTACGTGTTGGCAAATGTGAACAATAATCGGGAATGTGAACAAATTTCTCGTGTAAGTCAGGATCGTTGAGTTGGTTATCTACTATTCCATCCCCAGCTGTCTAGTTCGTTGACGTGACCTGATCTGATTTCAAAGCAGTAAGTGCATTTATAGTTGAATAAGTGAGTTCTAATTTAATAAATTTCTATTCCTTCTCTTGTTCACTACATCACCACGACGGCGCGACACCAATACTGCGCTCACAATGTCGCTTCAAATGACTTCAGGCTTCCTTTTAAGGAAACACAAAATTTTTGGGTACCCTGTTGAAACCGCAGTCTTATTACGATTTCGATATTTCTGTTTTTTTTTTCTTTGAGAATCAGAATATAATACATTAATGTATCACAGAATAATCATCTATCTATCAACTGCCTAATGCATCGATAGTTTCTAGTTTTTCTCTCTCAACCACATTTATAAAAATGTCTTCATCACACTTGTTCGAATGGACTTCTTCATTGAGCCATATGTTACAATTAAAATTATATGAAGCCTGAGATTAAAAGCAATCTTAGCCCATTGCATTACTATTTATTTGATGGTTACAGTTAATAAAAATTCGTCATCATTCAGAATTTCATAGAAAAAAAGAAATTTTATATTTATCGTATACCCATATTTCAATTTACGTAACAAAATAAAATTTTATTTTAGTTTGAAGAAAATTAATAACATACATATTTATTAATCTCTGTTCCGAATTTTCATCATGAGACTGACTCGATGTTATGGGGCAAGGGATTAACAGAGTCTAAATTTGAGAAAGATGAAGTCCCGTCGTGTGGTGTAGCATAAACAACTTCGTAGTCGAATGATCGTATTAAGTTAACCGTTAGAGGTGACCGAAAGTGAACTGCGAAATTTCGAACAACCGTAGAACCTGTAGTCGATCTAGCTCGAAAAATAAAGAGGGTGAAACGTGAAACCGAATCAGGTCCGATCTCTTTCGGCGCGAGGAACACGCGAACCGAGCACCCGGGAAATCTCGTAATCGCTTTCGGAAGTCGAAAGTAATTGCGTTTGTTCTGCGCTGTTGACGTTCGATTTTTATTAGCCAGGTCCCCCCTCCGGTGCCGGCGTGAAATAGAGTTAAGGAGGATGAGATCGATCCGATCGAGAGGACGGTTCCGCGTGTTCCGGTGTCAATAATGTCTGCGGCTTTTTCACTACGGCGCAGATGAGATGAAATATTTTCTCACGGTAATTAGGGGAAAGCTAATTTCAGAAAAAACAGCGTGGCGCAGTAGATTTTAAACCCACTATCGTTGACGTAAATGAATTAAATAGTTCGATTGTTTTAGCACCGCTGAAAACGATACCACGATACATACAAAGAAAAGTTGCAAACAATCTGTTGATAACATCTACCAGCCAATTTTTCCTTCTTAATAGACCACGGATAATATTGTTGCCTCTTTGCGTAACACAATAACACGCATGTTACCTGGAAGAATCAGCTTTACTGTCTCCGATATATCGAAATTCTCTGTATAGAAATTTAGTTTTTATTCAACGTCAATTTTTGAAAATTTGGTTTTTAAAGAATTGTGGTTTGGTTGTAAAATATAAATAGATGAAGTGAATTGACTTTTTTTGAAGTAAATGCATAAGACCAAACTTATTTGGTATCGAGATACTCATAATCTGTTACCAATTTTGTTATAGTAAAAAAATAGAGTTGATCTTCACATATCTCCTTGGTGGCTCCATCTATAAAAAATTAGTAACATTAGGTTACGAGTGCCTCCATTTCAATAAGATTAGTCTGATGCATTTTCTTCTATTTTCAATTACATGTGACCTATTTATCACGCCTCACCCTGTACACGTAAAAAGTTGTTCGAGATAAAAATTAGTTTGTATCGTGGTATGTTTGCGTGAATTGTATCTAATTAGTATTTGTAGATTCCAAAAGGATTAAAAGCGTAGTCACATAAATTCAGTGTTTCCAGTTTTAGTTTGAGCAAAGTTCGAGAAATAAAGGGTCTTTCATTTATAGGTGTCATTTCAAATTTCGCTCTACTTTGTATTTGTGAAGATTAGAGTTGCTACTCTTCAACACGTGGTTAGTAAAATTGTTTTTAGTATTTATAATTTAAAATAACATTTCTTAATTGAAGACTTTATAGTTACTAAATAATTGTCTGTTTCGACAAAACTTAAAATAATGCAAGAAGAATTTAGCAGAAAAATCATTGACCTCTCTCGTGGTAGACCGTAGGCAATATGGAGCATCCAGTATATTAGTGAAACAATAATTTTTAAATCTGGGTAAACGGTTGCATGGCTCATATATGAGCAGTTAGCATTTTAGAGTAGCAAACTGTCCGATAGTGTTATCGGCCGGAACACAAACGAGAAATATAAAGGTAATATCAGGTTCCGAAGCGAAACGGCGGCGAACACAGTGTCGTCCCTTCAGTGTTCAAGTATTTATTTAGCATCGAAGAGAGGAATACGCGAATGGGTCGGAAGGGTGGCGAGAAATAAGGCGGCCGAGGAGGCACGGGGTTGAGTCACGCGAAACTTCGTCGGGTCGAGACGTTGCAGGGGGCAGGAAAAGTGCACCCAGGGGCGTAATGCGGACTTCTACTGGACACAAAAGTGCCATACTGGGGGCCGACTAACGGGCACGTACACAACCTACATACCTGTCGCATTGTGCCTCGCACCATCCTCCCCCTCTAACACACCTGTGCACACGCAAATGCAAGCCGAAAAATGCTTTCTTACATCTGAACCTGAAAGTAAAGCGTGTACTGTCCGTGAAAAACTCGCGGAATTTCTCTCCTCGAGCCGCCTAGTCGGTGGAAATAATTGCTTCACCATGGGGCTCCCAGGGAATTTTTTACAGTTTCATAGAGGATTTTCTGGGAACGTGTACGGCAAGAAATGCGGAATGCTTTAGTTCGCACTGAATTCTTCCGCGATTGTGCCTAACGAAAGGCGAGCACCCTTTGTGCCCGGATGTGACTGACGACTCGCTTTTTGCGGAACAGAAGATTTTAATGGCTTAGGATTTCAAGTGGTGAAAGAACGAATTAATGTAACTGCAGTTATATCCTTCAAAAATCAAAATTCGATGGGACGAGCAATTTTATATCTTCCCGGGAAACGGGATGAACTTCTGTTTCAACTATTAATTGTTATTCTGTCGTGAACGGTTATACTGTCCCTTGTGAGGACGAGGTGGGTGTCAATGGAAAATTGCAATCTAATGTATCTAACAATTTACGAAAAATATAATTTTTTCAGAATTTTATTTGCTGTACCAGATATTTCCGTATATGTATAGTTTTTCTTTTTATTTGAGTAAGAATGCTTTAACATTAGATGAAAGTACGTGTGTCCCGTTGGACCATATACTTTAAGTACATACAAATACAGTTTACTCAGAAAACGATTATTTGAATTGATTAATAAGAATTCAGTAGGATAGTCCCTTATTTTCACAAGACTATTTGTACGTACATATTCATATAATCTGAAATCATCGGTTCACAAAAATCACCAGTATTATAACTGTTTCTAATTTTGCAGTTTTAATAACCAAAATTCTCTTTATAACTATTAAAATTGATAAGCCAAATTTAATACAAGAAAAATTGAATATTATTTAAAGGGATGGAGAAACAAACTGAACTTGTATAAACGTAAAATCAAATAGAATTAATATGTTTTGTGAAACTTGTTAAAGAATACACATTATTCAAATGTGCTTTAGTTGTCTGTTCCAGGACCAAGTTTAGCCTGTCGCTGTACTTTTTCATTTGCACTGATCACAGCGCGCGTGCTTTTTAATTTACAGTGTTCGATTCGTCGTTCGAATTTCACGGCACGGTAGCATTAGTGTCATTATAGGTGCACAGGGCTTTTGTACAGCTGCACACTCGTTTATGCACCTGAAACTGAAACTCTGCGCCAACCCCTTCCGTTCGGGTAGTCTCCCCTCGCCTAAACCCCCGTCAATGCTCCACTCGTAATCCTAACGTTTGATTGCACCTATTACGGTTGAAGCACCTAATACGTAACTTTCGAGACTGGTGCGATAGGTCGGTGCGCGCCAGCCGGGTAAAATCGATTTTACCTGCGCTTCACCTTCCCTAACTTCTTCCTCTACTCTTCTCCGCTTCCACCCCTCGCGAATTCTTGTTTTTCCTCTGTTTGCTGTCTCAATTGCGAACGGAGTCGCGATAGGGTTGCACTTAATTCTTCTTTCGTGTTTGACGTCGGGTTTAACAATCGTTACACGTCACTCGTTTAAAATATATGAGAAATTGAATATTCTAGTAACTTTCCACGGAAGTAATAATCCCAGCATTCAAATACAATCTAAAGTGAACGTCCAACATCTTAGATCCGTTATAATTAGAATTTTTTTAAAACATTTTTAAACATATGAAAACTTAGATTCTCTCAGTACTTCTTAATATTTATTTAAGGTATAATATCTGCCTATAAATGATTTTCCCAACATTTCACAAGCAATATTTGCAAAATTCGTAGTATGCAAAGTGAAATCATTCGACTATTAGTTTTTGACCAGGGCAATTATAAAATCATTACAAATAACGTTAAAATGTTACAAAAATTCAAGAATATGGTAATATTTTTTTGAACTTATTACCCACATGAAGAGAGAAAATAAATGTCTGATCCGCTGTCAAATTATAATAGTATGTTTTTGCTATCTCATTGTCTAAATGAGAGTCACTTCTTAATTACTTGGAACGGCGAACCACTGCAAACGTTAGATTTTTGTTCGCGAAATCATTAGTCGCATTTAATGTTATTTATATTTTATATGTTTAATGTTATTCGTGTGTTCAAAGGCGCCGATGTTAACGATTATACTGTCTGTATACTCGAATCGCTCTTCCAACAGTTTAATTGGTCGTTACGCAATCAGACGGACAAATTTCATAAACATTAGCACACTCGCATTGATCGCAGCAGCGCGTCGCGTCGTCTGCAATAAACGAGAAGAGGGGGCTCGATAATGAAGCGCATTCTCCGAGCAAGCAGTCGTTCCCTATTGTTCGCAAGCAATTAATGCGGCTGCTTTGTCGAGTGAAAGCAAGCAGCGAAATATGTTTCCAGACACGTGCCGATACGTTGCAAGGTTGCCCGGTGCCTGTTCGATCTCCCTGTCCTCCTCGTTTTTCATCAACACGTCCGATTGTGAAATATTTGACGGCCTTAAAGTGGCGTTGACGCGCCACCATAAAAATTCAACGTGTGTTTCGCTAAACATCGAAACGCTTTCACGTTCGCGAACATGCACGTGCACACGCGAGCGCTTTCTATTTTATTATGCTGCATACACACGTTCCGTCGAATATTGTCGTGTTACAAAAACGTGTAAAATAATTCAATTAACTCTACTGTGGTATTCGAAATCTCCGAACTGTAACGAAAACGTTGAAAGCTCTCCAGCACGGGGGTACCTGTTTCCAAAAGTTGAACGTTGTACACCGTGAATTCAATAGAGTACAAAGAAACCGATGAAATTCTATATAGTGTACTCCTTTTCGTTCGGGAATAAATTCAGAAATAAATCATTCTGTACTTTGATACACATTTAGAAGAAGAAACAAATGTAGAAGCCCTATTTACAATTTTTACGTTAATCCTTTGTTTATTTGTGTCTACAAATGTTTATTTAATCACGCGGTCTGTTAGTTTGTATCCAGCTTCTTGATATTGCTTCCAAATTTGCCAAAAGAGAGGGGTGCTGTTAGTAGATCTTTAGATTTTACACTCGCTCGTAAAATAAGTAGTATAAGGACGCTTCAGTCAGACGCGCAATGTAGTTTAAATCATAAGTGAAAGATGAAGCGGTATATTAGAAAGTACAATATAAATGGTCTACTCGAGATGTCTATGTTGTCCATTGTACGTCGTTTGCATTAATTCTAGAAGAGAACATTAGAATAACTAGTAAAAATATCTATAACGTTTACAAGTGCTTATTTCATCACACATTTCATTTGTTTCTATTCAGCTTCATGATACAGATACTATTAATAGGTATTTATATTTATTTCCTTGCATAAATTGGTAAATAGTGCAGGGCAACTTTAGTCAGACATATAATTTAATTGAAAATAAACTGAAATATTTGGAAAATAACATAAATCGTGTAGTTGAAATGTTAACATCATCTGTCGTATCTCGTTTGCTTTATTTTCATTAGAAACAAATTAAGCTTTTAATCTTTAAATAAATCGTTTATTCACGACTGTCTACAAGTGTTTATCATTTAATCGTGCACTCCATCTAATTGTTTCGGGACATTAGATAGTCACCAAGCACTTATTGTGAATAAGGGGTCCACCAGATTGCCATAAGCTGTAGGTATTATCGACTAGTCTTTAGATTTGACACCATCCATCGTCAGATAAGTGGTCTAGGGGCAGCTCTTAGCCACGCAAATAGTATAATGCCCTCAATGGTTAGATACTAGTAGAAGGGAAGTAGCATAAATGCATCTTTGGTCACACAAGTAGCATTAGCACCAACGCAGGCAAACAAACAGTATAGGATCCGATTTCTGATGAATACAAGTGATCTAGGGGCTGTCGATGGACAAGCATGTAGTATATAGGAGCCAGCACTGTCTAAACAAGTAGTATAGGGAGTGCGCTCGATCAGACAAGTAGCATAGGGGTAGTCATTAACAAGACAAATGGTATTGGCAACATCGTCGGTCAGGAAACTTGCAGGCAATTTAGTTGCGTAGAATTCTCTTCAGTGAAGTAATTGATTGAGGAATCGTTACCACGCAAGCTCGTAGAATGCTAGGTTCTTAACATATAGGTAGGACGCAGCCGCTCAACTTAAGCGAAACGTGTAGTCTGATACCTGAATCGAGTTTGAAATTGTAACAGAGGGAGCTCCAATTAGAATTTACACTGTAAAGTCTCACAGAATCCAGTTTCTGAATTGCTGCTTTTGCAAAACGGTTTTCAAATTGAAAAAGAAAACGTAACTTACGATTGAACCAGTAATATTGTATTAACACTTCTTTGCGAATTTTTCAATTTATTTAATATTCATCAATCAAATCGAAGCAAATGAAAAGAAGTTTAAACAACTAAAATCCACATGTACTTGAAATAAATTAACAAAATTTCATAATATCCTTATACACGTTACGGGGGTACATTTGCTGAGATTTGATTTTATAAATGAGTTTTTTAAATTAGTTTTCTCTTTAATCATTTCAGTAAGATCATGCGAGTGTTCGTCTCATGTAGAAATTTTTCAGTAGCAGTTTTACTTTCATTACGGTTTATTGTAACACAAAGTGATATTCCCTTCTACGACTTGTTTCTGCATGTAGAATTGTACAAGCATCACCGCTTGTACCACGATTTCGGAAACACCCTGTGTAGAAGTGCACTTGTGTTTCAAGAATATCTAAAAATATTGGAGAAGAACTGAAACACAATCGCAGATGTGAACTCGCGTACACTTTCCGCGTAATTCAGTCGCGTCGTCATTATCATTTCGAGAAACAGACAGAATGCGATACGTCCCGGAAAGCAGCGTTTCCTAGAATACGATGAATCTTTCATAAATTGTGGTACATCGCGCGGGCATATTTTCCCCCGGCACAGTTTCTTCGGTATACGCGGAAACGTGATCTTTCTCGGCGCGATCGCAGTTTACGAGGGAAACGTTCCTGCTGAAATTTCCGTGGATCGTTCCGCGAGGACGTGGGTCCCGGGGTTCAATAATTTCAGACAGCCAAAACGGGAGCGTCATTTTCGATGGAGATTTCGTTGCGGGGGCCGATGTAGATCACGTTTTAAAAGCGCTGCTTCTTCCTGACGTTCACCGCCATTTGCAGACGTATATTTCATGCATTTATTTGACAATTTGGCACGCTCCGATCGTCTCCGTTTCCCCTACCGACCCGAATCACCGGGTACACTATATACACCCCTACCAACAGCGTTCGCCGGTCGCGTAAAAACTGTTGAATTATTTATGTTTTTCCGGGAGCCCGCAGTTGCATCGCGAGATGCAAATGCATCCTCTTTTTTGCCGTCCCTTTGAATGTTTAATGCGATGCCCGGTGTTCACGCTTGGTCAGCTTGGAGATCCACGGGATCCAACGTCGAATCGAAAACTAGCTGAAGAAATCTCGACGGTGAAGAAACCGGCGAATAGACTTCCGTTCCATTGCCAGTGAAGTTGGGAACATGTACTGTGTATCGAATGTGTGAGCTCTCGGGAGAAAATCGTGTTCCGCATTTTTCTGATTTACTCGAACATGATCTGAGTGATCACTTTCAGAGCTTTGCACATAGTGCCCATAACTATTGCAATCAACTCTTTGTGATCGACAGTTTTGATGTGTTCTCATGCTTGTACTCGTTTCAAATTTTTGTTATACTGCCTCGAGATACGGAAGAAGAGATTCGTTATTTCTGTCTACAGAGTCTGACAGTGACCGACAGAAATATTGGAAACCTTTTCATTTTCCCTTATCTGTCCTCGAGGTCTATTGATGTTCTGGCTGGTTTGACGGTTCGGTTCTACCTGTCTGCTCGCAAACGATTTTCCGCCTCGTGGTCACAGGCAAATCCATTCTACGGGTGTAGGTACGCACATATTCATCCTATTTGTATGATTAGACACAAGCGACTTCATCTATGTAGTTGCATTGGATTCACCATGGAAATCGAATACATTACATTCGTGTACTTGGATTGCGATTCTGATGTAATTGTCTGATCGAGAATTGATCTGTCCGACGGGCCTCAATACTTACGTCGCGTCGCTTGTCTAAATTGTCTGACAGAACATCGGTTTAGACTACTTACCTGGGAGAGTATTCTACATTTTGGCTTCGATCGAAATTATTTAAACATTTCAATTCTATTCATATGTAGTAGTAGTAGTAGTATCTTATTTGATTCCCTTTGGGGTTATAAATCCTTTAACAACTCCCTTCTATATACTTTTTTACATTTTTCACTTAGCCTAACTTACAAATACCTTAATCTTAACTTAACCTACACATTTACATTTATGTACAGAGAGAGAGAGAGAGAGAGAAAGAGAGAGAGAGAGAGAGAGAGAGAGTGAGAGAGAGATAGAGAGAAAGAGAGAGAGAATCTGTAAATTCTATTCATATGTATTTCCACATATCGTCTGACTATAAACGATTTCCTCTACTGGGCTCATTAAAAATTCTCTTCGAGTTAACTAGGTATGCTGACACCAAAAAAATTCTACAAAATAGAAAGGATTTTATTTGTTTCTGACTAGAGAAAATTTTTAATTAGTTTCATAATAGAGATTCTCTTGGGAAGTCACAGGACATCCGTATTATAAGCTGAGAATCTCCCAGGTCATACACTGACATTTTCCACTTGAGACTTGAGAAAGTCGATTCGCCCTGAGTACACTAATGACACTGAACTCTTCTTTCTTCCTGCAAGTCTCGCTGATGGGTTCAGATAATCCATTTAGCCAAGAAATGCCGAAGAGAAAAATTCCTCGTGGCCAGAGAGAAGAGTCAAGCGGTCTTCAATAACTTAGTTGAATGAACCAATTATAAGGTGACACTGTAATTTTTTCTGTTTGTCCACCTTCGGAAATTCTGCGCCACTTATTTCGTAATGGAAGTTCAAGTAAATCGTCTCAACACTTTTCGCGTTGCCGTAAAATTCTAAACAGGATTTTGATACAAAATAAAAATTGTCTGAATCAATTGTAACAAAACGTATCATCTCTTTCAATCATCCTAATGTTCGACAATAATACCAACAGTCTTTTCAAATTCTTCGAATTCCTTTACAGGTGAATTTGACCTATTCATTTCATAAAATCCACAGTCTAGCGATTACTGGATTGAAATTGGAATAAAATTATTAAAAAGAATGCTTCATTCCATATCTTCTTTAAAAGAGTATTGATATGAAGTTTATCAAAATAATATATTTAAAATACACATATTAGGATACACTGAAAGTGGTGTAGATACGTCAATCAGTGATTTATGGACACGTTCAAGATTTATTATTTCATATCATTACTTTTGAATAAATAAAAGTACACATAAATTCATTAATAAATTAAATTTATTCTCGGAACACTTTCACACGACAGTATCATTATATTTAACGTTACTTTTATCGTACTTTCCATGTCCACAAGGTGATTAATTATTAACAGCTTTATCGAGTACTTTTCCCCGGGTAGCTCGTAACAATTTCGAGGTAGCCGCAACGTTGGCGCGGCCGGATGATTAACGCGCCGCTTAGACAAAGACAACGAGCATGATATCGGTTTCCCGAGCGGTCGGGGGGGTCGGGAAAATTCAGTAAGTGGCCGCATAATCCTGACGACTGCGCGAATACCGGTAGCATACCAAGATGCAATTATTATCGGGGTATTCGGCGCGCAGTTTTGGAATATCTGGCGATCGAACAGACCAACCGGATGTTCGTAATCCGGGCCGCACCCCCGGCCCAGGAATCACCGAGGTGTCCGTGGAATATCGGTAAAGTTTTAACGGCGCTTCATCACAGAAAATAGTTTCCCGCGGCCGACATTCAAGAGCCGGCGCACGCCGAGCGACATTACTAATCCGAAAACACGGCCGCGGAATAGTTGCTCCGGTACACGAAGCGAACGCGTCGCGACGCCGACGTCTCTCCGTGGTAATAATTGCCGAGTGGTGACGGCAACAAGGTACCAGCGGAAACTGCGGCGAATGACAAAAACTGGCAACCAGAGAGATTACCGCTTGGATTAATGTTGCGCTCCGTGCCCTTTGTCTCGCCGAACTTTGCGCTCCGTAGACGGGACTATCGTCCCACGAAATGATCCTCTGTGTATGCTGTAGCTGATCGTTTTGCCTTTTCCGTTCTGATTTGTTCGATATTTAGCGACTGTGTCGGCTCGTAGGGAGTCTGTTAGCAAATAGTCGGCTGACAAGAAAGACTTTTTACAATCCTGGAAACGTGAATTGTACTTTAAAGAGCATAGAAGTGTGCAAGCTTTCAGTGCGTTTAAGTGTTTGTAATACTTATTCGTGCTCCTTAATTAAACTACTCATTTGCAACATGATAAAGAACTATAGCTGTTTATAAAGATACATTCACTTTTTATCGTCGACTTGGGAAGTCTTCTTCAAAAAATGTACAAACATTTGCATTTCAATTCTATACAAGTGCTGTATTGTAAAAGATGCATGAAAGCCTTTGGATCAATAAATAAATGGATATAGATTTTTACAAAATATTAAAAATTTTCATGCATAATTATTCATTAATGTAGTACTAAAAAAATTAATAGATGCACAACTTTAAATTTACAAGAGTTAAATATGTCGACACCAACGCGATTAACAGACCACAGAAAATTATATCCAGTTAACCGCGAATTTCTTTGTGAATTGCCGAGCAAAAAGTCGTCAGTTTTAATCACAATTACCCGATGTTGCGGCCGCAAGTGAAGTACCGAGCAAATAGTCTGCAAATAATTTCGCAATAATCCGGCAACAAGGCAGGCAGGAAGGAAGAAACCGGGCTCGGGCTTCCGGTTAAAACGGATTCGAGGACTGGCGGGTGGGGGCGGCGTTATTCAAACGGTCGCGTGGCAGCGCCACGCCATTTGAAAAGACCGTGAATATTCCATTTTTCGTCGGGGTGTATTGTCATAACGAGGTGACTCGTAATTACGAGCATGTTTTTTGCGAGGGAACGGTCGACGGTCGAGCCAAGGGGTTGGCGGAACGACCGTTTGGGAACATTTAACGACTGGCAATCAGGATCCAGGAAACAGCGTTGCCTTTATCCACGGGATCCCATCCGGGCCGACGACCATTTTTCCTCCATCTGTCGGGGGCCGGCCCGGTTTTTCGCAATTCCTGGCAAAACATTTTTCCTCCGCTTCCCGTGCCGGCCCCTCCCTTGTTCTCACGGCCCCGGGTTCCCTCACCACGCCCATCCTGTTCTCGTCGTTTGCATAAAGTGAGCTATCTGCGCTTTTAATATACGCAAATGAAGTTACGCTCCGGAACTAATCATATTTGCATGCGAAACGGCAATCCCCTTTGAGCCCTTGTCGTACTTATTACTACAGTTTAGTCGCCGGCGAACATTTTACGAGGAAACGCCGACCGGCATGGTAATGCCGATCGATCACTGATCGGTCTTGCCTCCCGGCGCATCTGGCTGCTCGATATAGTTATGCTTGTCGCGTGAATCGCGCCGTCTGATCACTTATCGACCCCCACTACTTCAGCCCTGTTTAATATTAAAGGGTCTTCCCACTGACGCCCTCCAAAAATCGATTTTTCTCACCGTTTTCTTTTTCACGGCGGTGTATCTTACTCTTCTACTCTCTTCTTCTAATTATTACGTCTGCATTACCTTCACAAAACTGACATCATGTGAAGAAGTTTCATAGATTGTTCTCTTCTAAAAAGTATTGCACATTTATGAAAGTTGCATTAATTTACCAAGTTTGGGATAGTTTTTCTCCATAATATTTAGAAATACTTTTTCAATTCTACTAGCACAGGTTGAAACTCTTAAAATCAAATTTTTCCGAAATGAAATAAGATTGCTCAAATAAATTTTGATCTTACTACAGACCTACTAAAATCTCTACGGTTAATTTTCTGGACGGAATAAGTTAAACCATTTACTTTCTAATACCCGTCCGAATCGCAGGTTAATTTCCTGATTTTCTTTGCACTTGTAAGTCCCCGGTTTTGTACCTCCGCGAAATTCTTAAGAATGTAAATTATATTTTCAAAGAAATTTTCTGTAAAAACGAAACCCCAAAAGTTGTTGAAACATCTAGTAAGAAATCCTTAGCAGTGAATCATAGCTTTCTGAAAATAATTAAATTATCATAATGCCGATGTTAATAAAAATATTTGTCCAATCAAAAATTGTTCAAGCATTGAAATGAGGCCAAGTTTATTTTTCGATTATCTTAAAATGAAATTATCACAGCTTAAATATGAACGATTTTTCGCGAAGTTCAAATACTTTCTAAATACAATGCACTTTTGAAAATGATTACTCACCAGTAGGTACCCAATATGTCAATAAAAAGTGCTGATCTCTATATACAACGATAATTCCCTTTAAATCCATCGCAATATCAACGGGAATTTATTATTCGATGAAAAGTTACGGGGCCCACTATGCCTCAATACGAAATGAACGTTGTCCTGGCGGATCAGGACGATCCCCGATTGGAATCCCCTTAGTTTCCGATTCATCGTTCGATCACTAGCCAAAGATTTTCAATTACGTCAAAGAAGGAAGTTCCATTTTATCGGCGAACAGCACCGGTGCTGGTCCAGGCCCCCGCGGCCTAGATTACGGCATTATACATTAATGAAAGCGCAGCTTTCACGTCAGATACGTACGAATGAAAGTTGAACGCCATTCTCACGGGATACTGTTTGCGAAGCACTCATTGTACACTACTTGAGAAGTTTCGCAACTACGAGGAAACGATATTCTTGCCGGCGCGTCCCGCGGAAACTTCCGGGTACGTGACGTTTTGTCGTTTTCCCGCAATCATGCTTAATTAATTATCGATCGGTCTCATAACCGGTTGAGGCGTGCCCCTGCTTTTCCGTTTTCTCCGCTTGAGCTTATTTGAAATTGATTAGACCGGCCCGTTGTCAGTCGAAAGCATGGGAACATTCGTCGTTCCATAAATCAGTGAGCGTCCAATAAGTAAACACGAATTTTTATGTAAATTAAGATTTGGTCAGTCTGTTTCACGTATGTCTTGTTATCGCGATTATCATCGCTCGTTCATAATACTACTGGAGTAACGTATATATCAGAAAGGTTGGCGTTAAAACTCTTCTCATGTTTTAATAGATAAAGATAGAACCGTCGGAGTGAATTATTTGATAATAATTGATATAGATCCATTATTATTATGTCACGAATATAAAATAGCTTAATTTGTTGAAATCTAAAAATAGGCGACAGAAAATTATTAAGTGACGTCTAATGTAAATTATTCAAGGAGATTGTTTGAAATAAATTTAATATATTTTAGAACTTGCAGAGCAGAAATTAAAATTTGTCAAATTCAATTAGGTCTTGAGGTAGATTCCCGATATATTTCATCGGTATATTGTTGGAACCAATTTTTCGACTAAATTAAAGTAGCTAGTGACATTTTGAATTGAAATAAATGTAGCTACACGGTTTCTATGTTGAGAAATCGAGGATTAAAATTTATTACTTTACCCAGCAGAGATTCAAATCGGCAAAACAAATCGCATAAAACAGATGTGGATGAAATGTTCCCTGCAGAAAACAAAATCATGTGCAAGTGAGTTTCCAAACATTGAAACTACTGATTTAAACGTACAATATCTAGATTTTCAACTAGAAATTAGTTGAACTTTTAGAAAAATTAATTTATACAGTCTAATAGTAATAAAAATAATAAAATAAAATAAATTTAGACAGTCAAGGTGTTACTGTTTTGCCTTACCATTTCGTTGATAATTTTATGTACTTCGTAATTTGCCAAATGATGATATCACTGTGTTCGAAAAATTTGTGTTCGCGTGTGTAACACGGTGTAACAAAGTATAGCGATAATATAAAATTCCATGGACCCTGTAATCGTGTCGAAGACGAAGGTTCGTGCCAATCAACATTTTTTAATTGGGCCCTACAGTACTGCGTGTCTAAGACGGTTTTCCAGGCTCCGGGAGCGTGCTTATCCGTAGACGGTTATCGATATATGTATCTCAATACAGTGCGCTCGGAGCCGCAATATTCTGTAAGCGCTCCTCCAGACTGCGATTACAGCCGTATGCTCGGCACCTCACGAATGGTCGATATAACAATGACGACGATAATACTCGATCGTGCGTGACCGAAATGCAACGCTCGTTGCGGCCGACGATAATACCAGTCTCTGGATTCACGTGCACCGACTAAATTTCAAGGGAAAGCGAGGCCGTACATGTCAAATAAAATTAACATTTCGATCCGTTCCTTCCACATAATCGCCTGATTATTTCTTTTCGGAGTACACCTAACACTTCGCGATATGCCCGATGAGAAAACGGAACGATTCCTGGTGAAGGTGGTTGTAACTATACTGTTCGATGCATGTTTCTTACTTTTAATACGCGATACTTGCAGATTTTTAAATCTACCTCTACAACTCCCTTTCTTGATCTGAAAGATTGATACCTGTCCTATTGAAAACGAACATCAGTTTACTATCCTAGAAGAAAAAGAAAGTTTACATTTATTCAAAGCTTACGTATTCTTCAATGGCTATATGTCGACAATAACATAATAGGATTTTATTTCGGTTTAAAGGAAATCGATAACATTCATATTTAGTAGATTCTGCTCGAAATCGTTATCATGAGTCTATGTCGATATTATAATGCAAGGACTTAACTTCTAAAGATATTTAATTTTTAAGGAAACAGAGTTCTTGAGAGAAATTACAAATGGTTAAATTCTTATATAATGCGGCATCATTTTATATGTGCCATCTTAAAAGTTTTTAGGACTGGCATTAAGAAACTAATTTTACTAACCTAACTAATTACTAATAAATCATTTAATACATTGACTATCACACTCGAGTTCAAGAATTTAGAGCAATTTATTGAACGATATAAGAATAGAAAAGTATCTTGTAGATCCTAACAAAGTTTGGTTTACTGAATAAATTACAATAAAAATTAATGTTCACGTTGGATATAAAAGTCGCGTGACCCATATAAGTGACGTGGCAGTCAAAGTGTTAATGATACAATTGAATTTTAATGATGATCCAATTAATTCGTGATGTTTCGTTGAACCTATCCTCTTTCTTCCATCCCACTAACAACAAATAACACTGAACTAACACCCTCCCTCTTCTATTCTTTCCAGATCGGTAGACGGTCGACTAACTAACAACGCCTCATCTTAACTGCCCACTAACCGTCCCTGAAACGATGATTCCGGTAGGATAAAGACGCCGCAGAATCCGTCGTGATCCAGCGGGTATGGCGGCCGATCCATAGGGTTGGAGCGAGGTGAACGAGAGCGGTCGTCGTTAGTCGTTGATCTCGCGGGATCGATCATGCGAATTACTGAAGATGCGCAGGACGAGCAGCAACGGTTTGAAGCTCGATCTAACAGAGAACACTCCAGGTAGCTCGTTGTCGAGGCTGCCGAACTTAGTCGAGCATGCGGAGACCTGTCAGGCACTGTCCGCTGGAACCGGTGAGAATTTAAGCAGCAAACTGCCGAACGTGGTCGAGGGCTCGATGGACTATGGTAGCGAGCGTAGATCCTCCCGGTACCTCGAGTACCAAGACGCGAAACCTTATCAGGATCCCCAGCCGGGCACCGGATTGCCCCCGTACGATCAGCCGAGCTACCACGAGCAGTCGAGAAGCTACAGAAGCTACGAGCGAAACCCGTATGACAGGGAGGATATTGACCGATACGATAACAGAATTTATCCGGAGGATAACCTGAGGTACGATCGTCGAGGGGATCAGCGAACGTATCAAGAGTCGGACTTGGACGCGCCCTACGAGAGGAGCGATGCCCAAAAGCTCAGCAGGACTTATCCGACGGAGCTCCAGGAGCCCGGCAGGCGATACTCCAGAGATTTGACCGATTACGAGTACGCGTCCCGATATGCGGAGGAAACGTTGAAACTCGAGCCGAAGAAGGATCACCATCACCATCACTCCGGCAAAGTGTACGAGTCGGCAGCCTCGAAGGGCTACGAGTCCGGTGTGAAGACGCACGACTCCGCTTACGAGTTGTCCTGTGCGGCACAGCAGAGCAAGTACCATTCCGTCAACAAGATGTACGGCACCTTGCCCAGGTACGAAACAGGAAAATCCTACGAGCACCGACCCTATGACTACGACGAGCAACCCTACGACACCGCCGGCAAGACCTACGAAACCAAGTACGATCTGACCAGCTCCAAGAGTTACGAACGCTCCAAGTATGATTGCTCGTCGTCCTCCAGGTACCAGGACAAGTCGTACGATCAGACGCTCAAGATCGGCGAGCTGGGCTCCACATCATCCGCGGCCGGTTACGCGAGAAAAACCCAAGACCAAGAGGAGACCAACGCCGAAAAGATGAACGGCTATCGGAAGAACAACTTCGAGTCCTACGGCGTTTATTCTGATCCCGAGGACGATCACGGTTTCCTTGCCGAGAAGAAGACACCCCAGTATCCGTATAAAGGGGTCGTTGTCAATGTCAGCGGGGAATCAAGCGTGATCGATCAGAAACGAGTCAAGGATGGCAGGCAGACGGTGATGCCCGGAAGTCCTTGGTGCAGACCCACCATATTGCTGCTACTCTTGCTCTTGCTGGTTGTCATCTTCGTTTTCGTCGCTGGGACTCTTTTGTACCTAAACTGTGAGTATCTCCTTTTGTCTTTCTGTTCGATGGTACTGGTAGCTTCCTAGACTCGCGTAGGCCTCGGTCACATTCGCAATGAATCATTCGAATATTAGGCTGTATGTTGTGCAATGATTTTATTGGCAACTGCTGAGAAAGGGAAGCAGACTAGTACGATATTTTACTTGTTCGTTTGTTTATAATTGGAATGCGGATTTTTCGCGTTTAGAAGTAGCACGTACAATTTTGAACTGCAACTAGTCATTTCTTGATTACGACTACAATTACAGAGAACAATCAAATTCTATATGATCAGCATTTCTTTAAATATTTTCGTACAAGGGGAACGTCATCATTAATGTTTACCGTGCAAAACTAGGGATATGGATCATTAAATTATCCTTTTAGAAATTTATCTTCCATTGAAAAATACTTCCATTAACGATAATGGCAAGTGATAAAAACTCGTCATTAGTATATTATGAAAATATTAATATATTTGTCTACTTACTACAATATACTATTTTTCTTATTTAATATAGGCTTCAGTAATACGTTCAACAATAATATTGACGTTTTTGATCGAATACTTTATGCCAGGGATACTACAAAAAAGAAAATTTCTGCAATCGTTCTCGATTTATGTAAGACCGAGGAAATTATTATTTGATTGGACCAATCAGGGTCAAAACAGGCAAAATGTTAACGCGTCACACGCAGATCGACTAGATTAACGACACAATCAGAGGAAAACACATTAAAGTTTCCGTTTCGTTTTTAGAAGACAAAAGACAATTCGGATTAAATGTTTTCCGTGAAACTGCACATTTGTTGCTGGGACTGATAGAGCCCGTTAAAAGTTATGAGTCACGTTCCATGTGCAAGCGACTGCTACTAGTTAAGAAGCTTTGTCGGAGGGATAAGGAATTAGCGAGAAGTTGCAACGTTACAAAGGCTAATTCTCTTCGGTTAATAGTACGTCTCCTTCGCGTTCGTTTTCTCGTTCATCGTCATTTTCTTCTTCGGACTGCACGTCCCCGCGCGAGTCTCCACAAGAGCCATTTAGTTAATGAGCATCCGATACCGATTATTTACGGTCGTCCATGTGACCGGCATGATAATGGCCGATCAACGACGACGCCGTGGACGACGACGCCGATGCCCGACGTTCCTGTACACGTGCTGACGATACGTTAAGCCCAGGACGGTTACTGTCTCTGCTCTGGCAGTTTTATGTGTCGAACTTGACATGCCCGGCACGTAGGAACTTACCGCGACCGAAACTGATCGATCGGAATTACAATGCGCTCGGAAAATCGAAGAACACGGTTGAAAGAGTGCAACTGGACTGTAGTGACGTTCGTCACCAGTGTCTGGACGTTCTTTAGAAAGCGATTTAAATGTACCGTGTATAATCATCATATTTCATACAACAAAATATGTCGTATGAAAAATATAAAGTTTCAGTAATATAAAATATTTCGTATGTAAATGAAATTTCAAACTGAAGAAGGAAGATTCAAAGAATTTATCAATGACTATTTTAAGCACTTAACATTTTTTATTATAATTCACATCTACAGAAATTTTATTGAATGGTTCTCCATAGATACGTCATTAAACCGAAATAGTCAATAATTAAAATATGCAGAACCCGTTGTTCTAGTGTTAAAATCGTTAAAGACGTTTACAAAAATTCTAATTATTAAATCTAATTATTAAATTCCGGCTTCTTGATATTACCCTCAATAATTACACGTATGAGAAACGAAAATATAAATTTATTTTATGTCCGTATCTATTATAACGCTTATAAATTAGTCACCAAATTTGTGATTTGATTTATTCCTAAAAAGATAACCTTCATATTTAGTAGATTATTTAAAATCGTACAAAATCCTTTTTATCAGCAACTCGCATAAACGATAAATTAAAAAATTTAAATTGTTGAGATAGAAGCCACTTATTATATTAGTCTCTTTTAGTTTTGCATTAACACTCTCTAAACTATATGTAATATTTGAAACGACATTTAATAACTTCCTTCATTCAAGAAAGTTTTACCTCTTTCAAACGAATAACGAGAGTTGAATTCTATTCAAAATCTATAAAAGCCTTCGTTGCTCCGACTAATAATTTCTTTTTATTCCAACAAATCTAACGATGAATTGAAACCATTTGTTCTATTGATAAAGAGTTCTAAAAAAGAGTGATAGGTTTGGAGATTCAATTTCTATAAAAGAATTATTTTTCAAACATTTTTTTCCAGTGGTCCTTTATAAACGTCATGAAATGTAGGTGAAACTTTCTCCAATATCTTTTGTAATCTACTTTTTCGATTCAGATAAAAGTATTTAAAATAGAACAGAAGCATCAACGAGCAGGTAAAACTTTTCCGTATCCGGAAAAATGATTTTATTCATTTAATTGTTATTGAATACATATGTTTACAGTATACACTAGAAAGCATACGATACCATTTTCATAATTTAACGCAAACATTTGACTTAGTTTCAAGAGAGAAGACTGATCGGAATTTTTGTGTATTTTATACCTTTGAGGAAAGTGGCCAAATACTTATGGACGGTAGTATACCCGGAATTTATTTTATTCTCAGCGTTACAGACGCGCTGAGAGCTTCGTGCTAGATACGAAATTTCCTGCAAGACGATGTTGCCGCTTCCTGGGCAATACTCGGAGATTTTGGCGGGCTTCTTGGAAAATTACATCGCCTCTGAGAAAGATATACTGCGTCACATAAAATTGTAATACTAAGGAGAACGTAAACTGGGGAAAATCAAAAAATTGTTCGTAAGAATTTCCAAGAAAATAACTATGAATTTCCTTAAAAGATGAATGTCCACAAATGTACATGCATTTAATTTTAGTCTTACAGTAAATCTCTACAATCGCGTACTTCAATACAATCTTTTAATTTTTTTTTAAGAAGATAACCGACTGAGTCTCAGATGCTCTGATAATTTTTGTATTATAGGTGTTAGACATAAAATTACTTGCCTATTCTTTGATTGCTCTTGTTAATACATAACAATAATTATACATGATTAATTTGAAAAAAGTTTTCCATTATATGATTTAGAGAAGAATTTTTAAAAATCTCTCTCACACCATTAATTCATTTAACACAAGCAGTTTACTAATTTATTTTTCTCCATATCTAAATTCACAAAAATCACTGTTATCTACTCTTTTTTTCAACCTATTAAACTTATTAAAGAAAATCAAATTTAATTTCACTCCAGTTTGTTGCAATTGTTACAATTTGTGCAATTTTTATTTTGCATGAAAATTTGCTGTCTAATAATAAATCTGCCTGATTAGGTTGGGTCAAATTGGCGAGTTCGCGTGTCGAATATTTATATATGGCGGCTGAGGCACACAATGCCTACAAGTTTGGCAAAATGAAAATGAAATCGCAGCCAGTTATGTTTGCTAAAACTCGTGAGAAGCAAACTTTCCACCATACAAACTGTAAGAGCATGAAGAACTTAATTATGAAGTTTGGGGAAGCTTCTGTCAGCTTAATATTCAATTTTTTCGGATTAAGTGTATCTTTGTTTCAACACGAGAAGGAACGCAAAATAGAGGTAGAGAGGGATAGAGACTTGGGCTAAACTTTTTAACGGAATTTAATTTGGTTCCTTGATAATACCGTGCTCAGTGATCTGAAGTATCCACCTTAGAACCGCGGCAGTTTGAAACGCGCACACGTATCGGGTATACAGAATGTAGAAAGAGTAATATCAGGAATCATAGCGGGTTGCTTTCTCTGGAAATCATAGAAGATCTTTGCTCAGACGATCGTGAGATTGCAACGCGTTTAGCGGCAGCTATTGTGCCGGTCTTGTCCGAAGCAATACAAACTAGTTCGTTTCGAAGCAACCAATTCGCTGTTTACGAGTGACGATCCGTATTTCGATAGAGAAATCAATTACGCTTATATTCGCGTAAGCACAACGGCACTCTTACGTAAGGATCCAATTACTCTCGTTTACTGAATTGTTAAGCTCGTCTCGCCGATTAAAGATGGATTCTGTCTTTATTACCCGGTCGAGGGGGCTCGGCGGATTAATTCGAATAATTCATTTTTTGTCGGAAACGTACGTACCCGATGATGTAATTCAAGTTGTTTCATTATTTTGCTGAAGACCGGATTTTTCATTTTTTAATAACCATTTATGTCGACTGTTGTCGACATTCGTTAATTGTACAGTTAGTATCGATTTCAAATATTTTAATTGCTTTACAAAGAGAGTCCGTAACTTCTATCAAAAAATATCAGTTATTTATTTATTTATTTTGATCTTTAGTGACCATACGGTTTCAGACATTCTTTTATTTTATTTTGCTCATGAAATGTATGTGCTTGAATTACCCCCTGTACACGGTTAATATTAGAACAGCAGTACAAAGAGAGAAGGTTAAATAAATGATTTTGAATTAATAAGGAAAAAGAACGACAGAACTTTCCCTTACACCCACTAGCACTATGAGGCTGGTGCTTTCAGGCAAAAATCAGTCGATCCACGATCGGAACTAAACAATCGCTTGGCCCGCAACATCCAGCGGACACCTATCCTGATATCTAACCCCGAAATCCTCTCGACATCGCTCGTCCGCGTTTATTCGTTCCGTTTTGCGGGCCTGTTCGTCTCGTCGTTCGTTAAAATCTCAACCACCGAACCAACCCCTCGTCGGCGGTGGACGCGCGATGGTCCTGCGCCCGCCACTTCGACAAACGTCGAACGAAAACAAAGAAAGAGAGCAACGAAAACACAAAAAAGCGACAAAAAGTGAGCCCACCGAAAGGGAGAAAGAGGGGAGGAAAGGGGAGATTTTCCCGTGAAAAGAGACGCGCGTTTCACACGGCGCGCGGACCATCGTGCATGCACGTTTTCCCGTGCGATTTCCGGCCCCTCCCGATATCAACGGTGTGCTCCGGTGAACGATGGCCTCTCACAATGAACAGAGAAGCTGTATGTCTGTCTCTCCGCGGCTGAAAAATACCAAGTTCGAGCCGGGCAGCACTCGGTACGGGGCCCGGCAATCGTACGGTATTCCGAGTGGCTGCATTTGGCAGCGGTCGACAGGGGCGTTTGAGCGATTCGGTTTATTTTCGGGTCAAGTTTTCGCCCGACCGCTTCGCAATCAACCGCCGCATTGTACATCGGACAATACATTCACTGCGACGTACCAGATCCGACCGGACCGTCCGCGTAGGAATTCGACGTACCCCGTTTTGCGCCCCAGCATCTGCCCACCGGACCCTCACCCTTCTCTTTGACTCCCGGGCCGTTCGTTCGTCGGGCGTATTTTCAGCGGGATTTTCCTAAATTCGATTTAACTGACGGCGTGTCGCGGCCTGCTTCTGTCGTCGATGAGTCTTTGACCATCGATCCTCGATGCCTCTCGATTTTCATACGGTTTCTCTGAGCGTTCGATCTTTGCATCTTTCATTCCCACCGCCACACGCGATCCGTCTTGTCGTTTCTTTTACTTGCGCAGTCATAAATAAGCAGTGCTACACAGTAGAACCCACTCACGCTACGTCTAGTATATTTTCTTGTCAGTTTTGAATGAACGTGAGTGATGTGCCGACAGTGCTAGCTACAGTGGTTGTTAATGTAAAAAAAACAGATAAGCAGACATCTCAAAGGAAGTAGTCGCATCCTTCAATCCAGCCTCTATCACATTTTTAGTACTCAAGGTCACCGGAAGGTTATTATATAAACATATTCGAATGTAATTATTCTTTCGCTAGAGGATGGTATTAAACAATTATCTACAAGAACAGAAGTGGAAGAGGTTCGCGGTAGAGAGTCGCGCTGTAACGCGAACAGTGGGTCACGCAACTTCCGTTAGCCGCGAATGTCTACGAGGCGACTGATCCGTGGACCTTAGGCGGTGATATTTTAGTGGATGGAGGTAGAGATATGTAAAATTTTCACATAGTCCTGTTTCCCGCGCACACCATCTTAGGGGGTGCCGAGTCCCACACTACCCTCCCAGGTAATCAGCTATATTCGGGGAAGGGTGTGAAAAAAAGGATGGAATAAAACAAAATATAAGTTTTCCTCAAGTTTGAGAAAATTGTTATATTTTATAGAAAGAAAATTTGAAAGAAAATTTGTCTTCTACGGTTAGCTTCACAGCAACCAGTAATATTTTCAATAAATTATACGCACATAGTACACGAATAAGAGAAGCTTCCTGACACTTCGTTCAACAACACGAGAACAGTAAATCAAGATGAGAATGAATAAGATTGTAAAAGTTGTTACGAGATAAAATTATGGATAATGCCGCAAGTGGGTTACATTTCAAAGAGAAAAGGGGAGAAGAAATACGACAATTCATAACGCAGTCTGATTAATGGCGTTGTCATTCCGCGTAACACACTCGACAAACATCCAGTTAGCACAACAAGGATGACCAGACATTGACGAATTGGAGCGAAATGAATCGTATATCGTTGAACAGTGGAAGATTTGTGTTACGAGTTGATACGCGCCGCAGATAGGCAATACCGCTGCATGACGAGGTATAAATTTTATCTCGCCACTTTGCGGCGTGCTAGTCCAGCGACGGGCAATATCAAAATTCAGCATGATTCAACGGCACACCTCGTACTACTGACGACTGTCAACGAAATCGGAAATCCCATCCACGCTTTTTTTCGCTGATCTTTCAAAAAAGAAATTCCTCGATTTTTATCTCTCCGCGTGCGGAAACGCCATGTGTATACCGCGGATCCGTGCGCGAAATGAAAATTGCTTAATTCTTTAATAATTGCGTTAAATTCAAGAGAACAAGACGATATTCTTAAATTTTTTCAACGTATTCCAATATTTTCTTCAATTTATACAGCCCAAAGTATAGGCATAGGAAATTAGGACAAATTATATTAAAAAGAATAAAAAGCTGTCTCAAGGATACAATGAAAAATAAAAAAGACGTGATAGATTCTATCGATACTTCTGATCAGCAGGTGAAAGTGCAAACGCGAGCAATAGGAGCGAAAACACGTCAGAATCGGCCCTCTCAATTAAATGAAATTATTTGCGGTGAGGGTAGAACGTTCTGCCAGTAAACAACCGAAAGTAATTTCGTTTCGAGTGTAGGGAATCGCTGGAAAAAGCTCAATTAAGGGGCTGTTACACGGGAAACCCGCAGGCCCGTGAAGGGTTTATTTAAACTGTACACTGTTAGCATGGCCGAAAGAATGGCGGATTGCTCATCGGCGCACCTAATAACTTTCAAGAGGATAACTTTCGACGTCTTGGCTAGAACATCCTCCGTCGAGCAACACGGAGGAGGCCCGTGAACATGCAGTGCCGGGGCTTTGGTGCAGGATGAGAATTTAGTATGTAAGGCACGTGTTCGCATCTGCCTTTATGAACGTTTCCCGCGATTCCGCCGGTTTCGTCCTCATTCTCAGACAACCTTGCTCGAGGTGGTCTCAGGGTTACGAGATTAAGGGCGTCGCCGATCATATTAAGGCCGGAAATATCTCATCCGCTCCTTATCCGGCCCCACTACGACCCTAGTAAACTCCGTCGCGTTTGTTCCACATAAATTACAAGGACTTTCCTCTCCGGCATGCGAAGATGTTCGGTGTGTACGCAGCTTTAATACCGCGAGAGGATCGTCGAACTTCCTATGTCGCCCGGGGACGACCCCTCGGTTTAAGAGAAGCCCGGGTAAACGGATTTTAACAGGATCAGCCTTGCTCAACGACCCTGTAATTGATCTGTACAGGATTCCTGTAACGCTATTCTGCAATCCTTGTTTTCATTGTTATTTCTTTTTTGTTTCGATCCTGCAGTTGTTCATCAAATTACTAGAACCGCAGTGCGAAAACCATATTTCTTCTTATATTACCTTCGGTGTTGCTAAATGTACATTTACAATTCACCATTACCAATACTCAAGTTCAAACATCTCCAAAAACTTTGAAAAATTTCTGTCATCAATAAAGTCCGTGTATATTTGAAGATCCAAGTCTTCTTTTTGCAACCACACGTTATAAATTGAATTCCGATTTTTCTTTCACCGTTTTATGAAAGAAAAATGAACAGCGAATACGATCGTGTAGAGGTGCATGGTACAACTTGGCAGCACATTCAAAGCTCGATAATACGTCTAAAAAAAAGATCGTGCATCAATTTTTCAGGTGATGTTGTAAAGAGGAAGCTGCGATCATTGCATCTGTGGTAGTTTCAGTCACGACAAAAATTTATCAAATTTTCCAGACGTTTCAGTGTGTAGCATTTTCAATCAAAAACGTATCCTCAATTTTTCACCTTCTAGATCTTGTAAAAATATCCCAGAAAAAATTAATGATTGTCTACGAAAGTAGAGGCATCAAGCTTTGAAATGAGCTGAAGTTTGTTGTCGTGCTATTATTTTTAACGAAATTATTATTATAATTAATTAATTGGTTATCGATCGTAATTTATCTTCAGGATATTACCAATTTTTATTCGCGGCGCAAAGGTTCGATCATTTAAAACAACAATTAGCCATATTTGTGAGATACTAAATGCTGGATTCGGATTTGAATCTTCAGGTTCAAGAACCACGTTAGCTATTAAAAATGTTTTAATTAGATAATCAGATAGATTAATCAGATAATTAATCGCTAGAGGACTCATCAGTAAGGCTATCTAGCAAGCCCTGCCTTATACACGGGACGTTCGAAAGCAATTTGAGAAACGTATTTATGCTGAATGGTGACATATCGGTAACTAGCGAGAAAGTCTTTCCGACGGGTCTAGGACGAAACACCTCCTTTCTTTTAAACCTGATTAAAACATTTTTAATAGCTAACGTTGTTCTCGAACCTGAAGATTCAAATCCGAATCCAGCGTGTAGTATCTCACAAATATGGCTAATTGTTGTTTTAAATAATCGAACCTTCGCGCCGCGAATAAAAATTTTTGAAATTATTATTGTTCAATGATAGACAATTTCTAAAGAATGAGATACTTAGAGTTCTTCAACCATCTTTTCGGATTGAGTGCATGCAGATTTCTCGCAGGAGGCAACAGCTCGTACCGAAGAAGATCGAGCAGCATCCATCCGCGTTTCGAACCATTAATCCCGCAGCCGGATTCGCATCACACGGAGATGCGTCGTTTTGAAGAGGGCCGCGTTTTCCGGCCGCGGGGAAAACACTTTGCCGCTCGGCAATTTTGAGGGGTTACGGTACGTTAATCGTTCCGGCGCGGCGTGCCGGCAACAAATTTCACAGTCGCGGACGCGCAACACGGCCGATCCTCCTCCACGTGGCGCGTCGCGACGCTCGTTCCATAAAACGTGGCCACGATTCGCCAAGGCGCGAAACGGCCGCGCTTGCAATTTATCCGGCGACCGAGGATCCAATTTCGTCCGTCGCCGTGTCTCTCTTCAACCCCCGTTCGGTATTCTCGTCTCGTCGCTCCAGGACACGTCGCGTTGGAGCTGAGTTATATAGCGTCACTGGCAAAACGCGCCCGTTAACACTGCTATCGCTAACCGGATGTATTATAGTTTCCTGGAGATCTGACATACCTAAGGAAACGAATCGAACCACCGAAAACAGGAATTTCCTGCCGATTTTCAGCTACGACAGTCACTATTCTCACCCCCAATCAAAATTTGGCCATTCAATGTTGCTAAATGCAGGATATGCCTTTGTATAACACGAGAGTGCGGATTGTACAGATGTACAGGTTGATGCGAAAAAATGAAACGAGAAAAGTTATACTGTTACAGTAGAACCTCGATTAACTCGATTAAAAAATAAAACATTTATTTTGGAATATAAAGTACATTTTAAGTTTGTTCTCGGGTTTTGATTACACATCGAGCCTTAATGTATCCGAACTGTTTGGTTCCCGATCAAGCCGGTTAATCGAGGTCCTACTGTATTTGCAAACAATGTAATTTTTTTCTTTCTGCATGATATCTTTAGAAATGAAGGTGACTTTCAATTTTTTTTAAATGCAATGCTATGTATTTTTTATACTATATTTTTATACTATACGAAAGCGTGTTCAAGGTCATACAAGGTCATTCAAGGACATACAAGATCATAAAGAAAGACATTGACATTTAACGTGAACAACCTGTATGCAATAAATTACACTGTGTATGGATCGCTTTATAGAACAGGTATTTTGACAATAGAGAATTTTTATATCATTGGTTCAAATAATCGAGATTCTACTCAATCGTTAATTAAACTGGCACCTATGATCCAAATCGTATTTGACCTCTTTTTAATCAGAGAAATGTAGCAAATATACTGAAAATAGGTTCACACAAAAATATATTTGTAATTACTGTAAATAATTCAAAACGTGGTGCTAGGTTCCAAACCTTAACCAACATATGAGAAATCTAAAAAAATAACGTATTTATAAGTGGTTTATAAAAATGCAAAAGAATAATGATACAATGCGTATGGATATTTTGAAGAGACGGAAGAGAAAGATCGATTTGAACAGAAATGTTTAATTACTAGTATATCCGAACAATAATGTTGGAACTTCAAAAGTACCGTTGAATCACCAGCATAATGAAGACAAACAGAACCGCGCGATAATCCATGCGAATCAATATAGAGTACTCCGAGATTATCCGTGTTATCTAACCCGAGCTACTCTGATCTGTGTTGATTCGAGCGATCTCAGTGTCAGCAACTTCGAGTCCCCCGACAGCGTTCCACTGTATAAACTTCAATGACTGTCATAGCTAACGTTGTATCATGACACATCCCGTTCCCTAGGACTGACGGTGTTCATTGCGACAGCTATGCTGACATTGTCAGAAGGATTTCAATTACTTCATCAGATGATTTATTTCTGCTTAAGCGGTCTCTCCTGTTCCTGATTTGGAGCAATGATTTCCTTAGTATGAGACAATCTGCATGACAGACTATATTGTTTAAGGGCTCATTAATTTTTTATCGTGATAATGACAAATTTTTTATAGTACTATGAATATAATCTTTTGTGTTCTTGTTCTGGGTCTATTTTTGATAAATGTTTCAAAATATTTTTTTTTATAGATCATAAAAAGCTAATTATATTTCTTTTGATGGAACGAGCATGTTGAAACAGAATTTTCTTAAAAATAATAGATAATTGTCTATTCCAGCTCTTCGCATAAACTAATCCAAGCGTGATATTTTGCATATTGCTTTGTAATAATGACAAGTTTATTTTTATTTAGACTTTGTTCGAATTTTGTAAGGATATTCTAAAATTTCTTATGGAAACATTTTTATAATTTCTACAACCGTAAAAGAAAAAATCTGTAACAAAATGTTCTAAATATATCACTAATTCATTACTTAACAATAATCATATTATCAAACAACAATATAAAATAATCAAACAATATCAATTACAGATACCATAGAAGTATATGGGAAATGATTTCACACACTCCAGCTCATAAAAGAAATTAATTAAAAAGAAACTAAACTGTTCGGTGAGTTTAGTGTAAATTCAGATTAGCGATGCATCGTTCCGCACGACAGCATCATCATCCATGGTGTTCGCCTCGGCGATTCATTTTCGAGCGTATCCGAAGCTGACGGAACTTCCGACTTCCCGTTGCCGTCACGGTGATACGGTTTCTCGCAAGTAGTTACGCGTTCTTACGATAACACGATCTCTATCGCCTTTCTTTCATTCCCCGGGAACGCGAGCAGCCGGCGGGAAGTTTCTTATTGTTCCAGAAATTTCACCAGAGAGAATAGCGCGTAACCGGCGAGCGATTTGTGAGCTCGCGCGCACGCATAATACTCGTGGCGGAGCACACGCTGGATTAAATCCGTCTGAGGATTTCGTGCTGCAGACTGGAGTTGTGCGTGACACAGTGAGAAAAGTCGACGTAAGCCGGGAATCTGTAATTCTGGAACTGGCAGAGATAAACCATCGTTTCTTTATTTTTTAATGAGGATTAAGTAGCCGTTTAATAATTCGACGAAAAAGCCATAAAAAAATCTTCAACTTCTGTGTGAATGGAGATGAACCAGCTTCAATTCACACTTTTTAAGCACTCTTCAAAAATAATAGCACTAAAAGTGCTTCTGCGACCCATTTTTGTTATTCATTCACTGACATAAAATTACAATAGTATCTAAAAAAAATGAATTTTTAGTTGAGGAACACAACAATGTCTAATTTCGAATTTAATTTTAATTATAATATAGTTTAACTGAATCACTTAACATGTAATTACACAGAATTGACTAAATATTATAAATTTCTTTTCCATTGCAATTTAATTGATTCCGTAATGCATATTTTGTTTGGCATTAATGTAGGTGCACAATAAACTAACATGGCTGTTAGGAAATTATCATTTCCGAAGAAATTCTAAAGAAAGAAATTGCATGGTAAAGAAATGGCGAATCAATCTGTTCTATTCACGAGTGGTAAATAGCGCTTGGTTAAACAAATCCAATATTTCGTGCGCACGGAAATGTTCATTTTTGACAAGCGACTGGAAGGTTTCCTGCGACTGTGCGGGTAGTTCGCGAGCAATGTCGTCTGGAAAAGGACAATGAAAGTTCCCGGGCAGAGATAGGGTTTCCATCGGTCTCCCAAAGAATTCCAGTGAATTCCCCGTACGGATGGAGGGGATCTAGGGGTAGCCAATAGGGAAAGAGGTCGCAGCAATCGGTCGCGATCGGGATTGTTCGCGAGTTACCGAGTTCGAGTCAAGATTAATGTTAACTTCGCCGTAGGAGTTAATAAGTCCGAGACCGATAAATCCCGCTAACTCCTTCTCTCACGATGTCTCCCTCTCCCTCGCTCTCTCTCTCTCTCTCTCTCTCTCTCTCTCTCTCTCTCTCTCTCTCTAACTCTGTCCTCCAACCCTCTCTCACTCTTTCTATCTTTTTCTCTTTCCTCTCATTCTTCTCGTTCCTCCGTTCCTTCGGGCTGCTCCATTACGGTTCCCCTTTCCTGGCCGTTCGCTTTCGCGCCCTCCCGAACCGTCCCGGGGCTTTGAGAAACTCGAAAAGTTTCGCGGCGAGAAAAAGCTGGCCGTATCAGGTAAGAAGCTCCGTTCCGAGAGTCCTTTCCAGGATCATTTCCTGCAGGAATCCGAGCCCTTTTTGTTGCGATTACTTGCGTCGAATAGTTTTCCCATTACAGATCCCCGCCCGGGAACAGCATTTACTGCAACTCCGTTCCCGCTGCAAAGTAGCTGCCCACGTCGCGAATCCGCGAGCGAACCGGTAATAAGCGCGCCTCGCGAATCCTCCTTTCGTATCTGTTAATGTTCATGACGCGATTGTTAATCCGACGATGCTCCGGCTGGACCTTTAAAATCTGTTCGTTGAACACTTTTATATTAATGTACCCTGTTATATCCAGATAACACTGCTATTAATCGCGAACATCAACGTGAATAGAAAAGTCGTTATTGGTCAGACGCACACACCTTATAAAATAATACTTCAAGTCAGATTTACGGATGTTGAAGAGAAATGTTTGAAAAATTCTTTAATAAAAATGATATTTTGTATAAAATTTGAAGAAAACTTGATAATAAATTGACATTTTAATATTCCAGTACATTCTACGAAACTATTGTTAATAGTCTCAAAATTTTTAGTTGTGATGAAACAAACTTCGTGCGGAGAAATATCGTTTTTGTATTTATTCTATCGTGTGGAATCTTTTGTTGTATAAAATTATTAACTGTGGAGGTCAGTGACCCCAGGATCGACACGAATCCCATTCGAAAGCTTTCCAGCAGTTAGACACGCAATAAAAACACGTGCGACACGCGAATCGTGTAGAAACAATGGTGCGACACGGTCACCTTTCAGGTTTCGGCGAGAAGAAATAGAACGGAAGTTGGCTGCTGCTGAGGAGGACTGTCTGGAAAAGCCCTGTCAGGGAAGCTGACGTTTAATTTAATAAATGCCGCGTCGTCTTGCTGTTTCTTTTCCCTTCTTTTCCTTAGCAAGGCCGCGGTGGGGCGTTTCCGCGCCATTTCCTCTCGACGTTGGCAACTGCCGTTCCGCTGCCGTGTAAAATTTCTTCGGAAAAACTGTGCAAGGCAACGCGCAGCTTATTAAGGCCGTCGAACTCTCGTAGGCGGAAGTTTCCACCGAGTTTGTAATTTCTGGCCCCTGCTAACACCCGTTTCCAGTTTTCGTGTTGCCGCGTATGCTTTCGCCTCTCGTTCCCCAGTGTTTTCTCCGAGGAACGCGTGAAATCGTGACCCTTTACTCGTCATTCGTTGTCCCAATCGAGCGCACGATACTACTTTATCCGTCAGCTTACCAGTCCTTTAAGTTACATAAAGAAATCGCTAAAAGAAAGTTGTAAACATTTTTAGTATTGAAGGGATGTGTCAAACTGATAGTGTATTACATTATTTTATGTTTAGAATACTTGTGTCTTATGATTGAATATTTGACTGTTTTGTTGAAAATATATTTAAATTGCCATAAAAAGATAAGTCATTAGTTCAGACATTTTATATGATAAAAGGATCATATGATTCGTTTGAAAGCGTAATCTATAAATTCATATGTGACAATTTCACGTGTTGGTGTGTTACCTATCGATACCATTTTTTATCAAAAGTTCTATTAACGTTGACTTGTTTATGCAACGTGTGCAAATGTTCCTTTATCAATTATTGCACAGCGGTACGCGAAACGATTCATAGAATTTTAAATGACCTATGTTTCGCCGTTCCTCAAGATGCTAAAATAGAAATTGTAACACATGACTGAAAAGCTCTCCAGCAACGAAATGCAGTTTCCATTGCTAGCGACACGCGTCTAATACCATCACTGTCAATACTGTCACGGCTAATTGTGGACGGTTTAATGGAATTTCGGAGTACATATTCTGGAAACGTGTAAGCTCAACAGTGACAAATGCCGTGGACGATGTAGACTTGTAATTGTTCCGGAACTTACCGATGATAGTTGATTACAATTGAATCGTAAATTACGTGGTCCTTCGGCTCTTGTCGACATCCATATGGATCATCGGACCTTGTGAATGAAATATTTGCTGGTGTTACAAACGAAGTGCATATTTTATGTATTGGTTTGCTGCAAAAATAATAACTCTATTTTTTAATTTTAGAGTTAGGTAGATATATATTTTTATTTATTTGTTAATAGTTCCAACAATTTAAATATTAACTAATTTCAATATAGATTTCCCTCGTGACCCATGCATTTTTCAATAAAAGATATTGTTTGTACCTATTTTACAAATTGTTTGAAAATCCTCCTTGGTTATCGATTAATTATTGTTTTTATAGACAGCTACTAAGAATTTAATGTCGGTAAATAGATGTGTTTTTGTGCATTATGTGACTGATAATAATAATAATTGAATGTGGATTAGCTAACAAAAAATTTTGCCTGTTCCAATAAACTATTTGATTAATTAAACATATCGAGCTGATTCGCAAATTGGCTGACACAAGTACGCGAGAATGTGGATATGGAATCGGGAACAAGTATATCGCGCACGTGGGCACAGTTACGAAAGACGTGAGCGAGAAACCGGCGGAGAAACTTTCTTCATTTTTCGCCACGCCTCGATCGGGAGCAAAGTTTTTCCTGAAATATCGGGAGAATCAATCGCCGGCACGAGTGGCCCCGATCGAACGGCTTTTTCCACGCTTTCCCACCGCCAGAGTTCCGAGACGTAACGAGCCAGTTTCGGTCGTTACCATCGCTCGTCATTCCATACTTTCCCCAAAAATTTGACTGTACGATTAGTCCCTCGAGATATTACGTTTCATTGCGACGGATCAATTTTTCGGAAGCGGGTCTCTACCCTTGATAAGCGAAAAACTAAAACGTGTCTCTGAAAATGGAAGCTAATTCGAATAAACTCAATTTTTTCATTTCTGTTTGATTGTCTCTAATAATTTTAAATAGTTTCAACATTAAAATCTTATTTTGAAATACAATACTTAAGTATGTTTTCATAAAAATATTAACTTGACTTATCTAACAATTTGCTAAACTATATACACTTGTACAAATTCAAACTTTAACAAATGAATGTAACGAAACTGAAATTAAAAAAATTTTGTTTCGTTTGTCAATGTTTCCACAGTATTTTATCATACAAAGTTTTATTAAATTTTGTGTTTTACAAATGCATAAAATATAGTGTGATAATAAGTAATTTTAAGAAAAAATCGATCGTTGTAATTTAAGTGCAATTCGTTTACGTGTGGGGCGCTCAGTAGTCGCAGTAGATTTTTGTCAGACGCTGTCACAACTACGAGGTTAGGATCTCCCAATTAATCGCAGGGAATCTTAGAATTAGTCAGCTCGAGCACGTCATGACACGAGTAATTCTCGTTTGCGTTGCTCGAGCTTTATTACTATTATCGATCGAACTGAAGCACCGGCTGAGTTGATTTGGATCATAGGGTTCACTTGTCTATGCATACGCGTTCACACGATTCTGGACGGAATAATTAAATAAACCGTATGCGAAAGGGGCTCGCCTCTGGAGATGTCGGTATTTACTCGATCTAGACACTTTCTCTGCTCAGTGTTAGTAAATATAGGGAATCATTAATTATATATACACTGATGGTAGTCCTTCGACAATTTGAATCGAGTTGCGACCAATTACCTGTATAACGTATGATTATGAAAAAATTCGAAGTAATTATTTTTGCAATTTTCACATTACAATAACCTGTTTCCTCAAATACTATTTTATGCGACATACTAAATATTACGGTCTACTACGATTATTTTCAATGAGTAAAACTTTCATTCAATAAGAAAAATATTAATCTATAATTTTCACAATGTAATAATCTACAATTTTCACATTATAATAAACTGATTCCTCAAATACTATTTTATGTGACATACTAAATATTACGATCTACTACGATTATTTTCAATGAGTAAAACTTTTATTCAATAAGACAAATATTAATCTACATTGTAAAAATTAAACTATTATTTGAATTGACTCCCCGAGATAGACAGGATGAGGACAATTAAATAAGAATAATTTACTGAACTATAGGGTTGACATATAATAGGGTTGAATGTATGTTAGTATGTGTATTAGTAGACAACCATAGGGTTGTCTACCCTAACCCTATGGTTATCTACTAATACACATACTAACATACATTCAACTATATATAGATATAGTTAAATTTATAAAAGTATAAAATCGAAAATAACAACAGAATTTGGAAAAAGAAGACAGATCGAAACGAACGCGCCCGTAATAAACATGTCTGTCAACGATTGGTTATAATAAATACGGCTATTCCTTACAATACCGACATCCTTTAAAATAGCGACTGCTTCTGTGATCGCTGAAAAGGTTAATGCTTTCCGAAGAGGAGTATTATTTATGGGTGGTTGATGTACGAATCGTGCTCGGTTATTATAAAATTAAGAGTGCCGTCCTTGTTTCGATGGAGTCGTCCGCGTGGCAAATTCGTTTTCCACGGCGCCATCTGACGCCTATCGGTTTATTGAGGAACGAGGGTGGCCGGGTATACGTATTTCGTCTTCGCCTCGGTATACAAGCGGAGGAAACGGAAAATCGAAAGTGCTTCACCGCCATTTCCGGCGGCCGCACTCACGGACGCCGTACCTCGGGCGTTGCTGTCGAATGCAAAAAAGGAGAATGAAATATCGCGTCTGCGGGCACGACGCGTGAAATTCTTCCTTCGAAAATAGCTTCGATATACGAGACGGCCGGGCCCCCGGTTTCCATATACAGTTGTAAATCCTTTCGATTTAGGTGCTACCCACCGAAAATAACAATTTTTCTTCCCAAATAAACCGAGCCTGTTTATCTTGCCCGCCTTTATCCTTCGACCATTCATGCTACCAGTCCCGCGTAATTGTCCTCCGTTCGATATACTTGCATTCTGCATCAAAAATTGGCTCGGAGCTTTTCTGATAACGTAAGTTGCAAAAATATACTGGAACAATTTATATTACTTTATTATGTATGGGAATATAACACTAAAATATTAGACACGTTCATGATTTAATATAGGAAATATATTAGGCAAATATCTAGAAAAGGGGAATCTTTACAGATTCCAATGACTTTCTATTTTTCGGATATTATGGATATTATGGATATTATATTAACAAATAGTTATTTTGTAGGAATACTAAACGCTGGATTCGGATTTGAATCTCCCGGTTTAAGAACCACGTTAATTATTAAAATGTTTTTAATAGGAGGAAAAGAAAGCAGGTGTTTCGTCCTAGACCCGCTAGAGGACTCATCAGTAAGGCTATCTAGCAGGCCCTGCCTTATACACAGGATGTTCAGAGGCAATTTGAGAAACTATTACTATTACGATCGATAAACTAATTAATTGAGTACTTTCTATTTTATTTAGAATCTGAAAGTTACTCGTTTCGAGGATGTATTTCGATTTTGGAACCGCCTGTGTAACGCCTATTTTACATCGGGTAGTGCAAAAGGGAGAATCGCCTCCCCTAAACATTTCACGGTAAAGGAAAATGCGGTTGTCTACCTAGTTCCGCGTCAATACGACTTTTGACACACTTTCCGGCCGTTTCAGACAAAACCAATATATGGTGTTGTAAGCCCGAGGCTTACAAGACACCGTCAATTTTTCACGTACCGCCCTGGATATCCGGTACCTAGGCTATCTCGGTGTACGATGCACATTCTGATACCGTTTGATGGGCTGTCTCAGTGCAGATGGCGCGTCTGTGTACAATGTGCAACCCTGATCCTTGTTCGCAGGAGTAATTTCGACTTTCCTTTGTTGGTTCGTACAGATTTGTCATGTGAAGTGTGATTTATAGGGAAGTTCCAGGTTAACTAGTGGCGAGCCAGCCGGTCGGCTGTATTATGTTTATATTCGCGACAATTCTGCAGTGATTCTAAACTACTTTAAATTATTGATGCAAAGATTTGCTCCTTTAACACTGAACTTAATTTTAGTGCTTATGAGACAATTGCTTATGAGATAGAAAAGCTATTTAACTGCTGAAAATCTTAATCATCTCTGCACCAATATATTATGACAAAGTAACAAAAAGATAGTTCTTATTGTGTAATCACTATGTGTACAGGGTCACCCACATAATTCATAACAGCTCAATATCTAGAAAACAATACCATCGATTTTAAATTTCTTGATTTTAAATTGCATGGATATAAAGGTTCTTTCTAACTGAATAAACGTGAAAAACCTTTCCTTTTATGGGGGCGGAAATACCTTTATAATTTTAAATGGAACCCCTTATAAAATGTTACATATTTAGATTCTGCAGAATAAAACAAGTAACTTTTGTCTGAAACAATTTTTTTGTCAGATATTTCCATGACGAGATATAACAGTTTGAAGTTTCGACTTGTAGGTACTAACTTGAAGCGCTCGGAAATAACGTTATTTGCATACGCACTTGAGCCCTTTGCTTACTCGTGAAGAAATAAAATGTTTAAAATGTTCACCGCAAATACTATATATTAGTACAGAAATGGATTATTTGGATGTCTAGGATAGTAATCGGGCCGGAGCAAGTCCGATTTATTTATTTATTGCTTTATACCAAGTGGTTTATATAACAAGTACAGTATTATTACATTTAGCTTACATTAAACAGGTTTACATTGTTTCTAAATTCTAATGGAGCATTGTTTAAGGAAATTATAAATTATTTTCAGACCTTTTATATCAGATTTACATAAGCAGGAACTAATACAAAGAGGAAAAAACAGTACTTATCTTTGAGGAGCTTTGTTTCTAATGTGTTACTTTCGCTTTCATAGTCTGGGCACTGCCATATAACATGATTTAGGTCTTGGAATTCTGCTCCGCATTGACAAGCACTGTTAGCTATAAAGTTAACCCTTGCCAATGAACCGTTTAAATTATAGTGTTTGGCTCGACATCTATTAACAAAAACTAGAAAATCTCTGGAGAGCACAAGACCAGTGTACCATGGCTTGCAGTGTACCATGGACCTTCCTTTTCGATTAGGGTGTCAGTGGACAATCTTGCTTGAATTTTGAGATCTTTGGTTAGGTCAGCGATTGAAGCCTTGATGTCTGGCGAAGGACTTTCTTTGGTCGCTTCTTTCGCGAGTGAGTCGACTTCCTCGTTGCCGATAATTCCTACATGTCCTGGTATCTAGATAAATTTAATAAAGTTCTGGCCTTCATTATTTAATATAAACATAGAGTACTTTAATTTCAATGATATGGTTACTGATACTATATTTGAAGTTCAGCGCTACCCTGAATTGCTTCCGCGAGGAAGAACGCTGGTGGACGTCGCACGCAGGAACGTCCACGCGTAAAGACGTCCGCGGTGCTAGTGTGTTATCCATCGTTTGTGGGAGTGGCAACACGTGTTTCCCATGTGTGTCAACCCGCAGCCCCGAGAAAGGGGAATATCGGCGCGGTATCGGCCTGCATGAGTTCTCATAGAGGTGGATTGCATACATATCACCGGCTTCACAGTGCCGCGTGGCACGAACTGCCGCGAACGTGCACATACCGGTGCACGCACACGATCCTACGAGCTCTACCTCCAGGACTTCCTTGGATCTCGATGCAATTTCGCCTAAGTGCCGATAAATACTTCCACCGCGGATGATCTTAGCCGTGATATTGGATTCTTTTGATGTTTCAATCTCAAGCGTCTTAATTCGCAGTTTTAATGGCTACTTGATAGCGAACGCTATCCTTAAAGCAGGATCGGACTGCTCAAATTACATTTTGCAAATTGAATCTGTGCAATCACCAATTTGGATTCACAGTGCAGCGACGAGCTTACGTTTATAAATATGTATTATCTACTTCTACCTGTTCTGTGTATTTCGTTTAGTTGAGGAAACAAGCTTCAGTTAAACTTTCAATTTTTCCTTGGATGTATGCAAGTGTTAATTCGTTTTTCGTTGAGGTTAGCTTATAAATAAATGGATATGCCTTTATATAATGGTATCAATTCATTGGTTAAACACTATAAAATGGTAAATGAACGTCGTAAATTAATAAATGAATAAATGTATGTGTGTGTGTCAAAGGGTTTAGGAAGTACGTGTATTTTCCAGCTCTGCAGTGACTTAAAAAAAAACAGTGTTAAACAGTTCTGGTCCGTTAATTAACGTGATTATTGCCGCGAGAATCCGCTCGACGAAATTCATTTTTTTCGAAATGAAAACGTGTTCGTTAAAGTTAGTGTTCTTCGTGAAAGCACGGCTACATTTTATCAGGAAACTATATCTAGAATTCAATTCTCATGAAAACGGAATTTCGATGAACATAAAAGTTTGTTTCCATGCTAGAGCTTTATGTTTCTAAAACAGAATTATCTGTTTCCGATGATTTCGCGATAGGAGAAACGCAACATACGATGCGACCTGGACGGTGAATCCAGTCGGGAGAATGATTCGTATTTAGTGGCAATATTTCGTGAAAATGCTTTCATTAAAAAGTTATTTAACGAGGAATTTTCCCCGGGCATTGTACGCAGTCCGCGTACAAAACGTTGTTGCGCTCATTCGTTAAAGTCTGGAAAATATGTAATTGCTTGTTCCGCGGAACGTACTTCTGTGTGCCGGCTATTTGTTTTGCGAGCGTGCCCTACGTTTAACGGAACCATTGAGACAGATACTACCACTGACGAAAATAGACATTAAAAATTCCAAACAATGGAATTTTTTGCCGTACACGTGCTAGTCCAAACTGATGAAAATAATTATGGTCAGTTTTGCGGAAGCACACGTAAAGAACAACACCAATATAGCACCTATGTTTCATGTATGAAGCCATTAAACATTTAATAGATTTTACTTCAATGCAGCTATAGTATTTATACATCAGAATTATGATATCATTATAAGGATCACATTTGTCTAATGTATAAGATTGTACAAATTGTGAGACAACCTTTTTATCAAGCCATTGAATGCTAAATTTTTTGGATGAAGCCGAGAAAGCATTGCAAAAGCAGAAAAGCCAGCAGTTCCCGAACCCAAAAGCCGATACACCGCCGAATTTAGCTCCCGCGATAATGAAACATCTCGTATAGCGCGCATCGAGCGACAATCACGGGGTAAATGGTTGATTCCGCACCGCGCGGACGAACGACTCTAATTAAGAAACAATTTCGTGGTGGTAATGAAATCCTGGTTTTCCGGAGCGGTGGATAAAATTTGACCGTTATCGAGGGTAGCGCAAGGGACCGATGTACCTACGCGAAATTTTGCTCGGAGTCCTTATGAATCGTTGCACCGACGTAATTACACCGTCATTACAACAAGTAATTTCCGAAACGGACTTGGCCGCAGTCTCTCCCAAGAAACGCGAGATATTTCGACGGTTCCTGCGGCGGGATTAAACGCGATATTTCTCTACCATTGATTTTTATATTAATTCGTCTCTCGCTTCTGATATTTTTTTTCTACGTTTTCCCTGGACGCGCGGGCGCGTGTGTTTCGAACACGACGGCAGAAATTTAAAATGCATTTGTCCCTCTCGAAAAATCGTTTTCCCACGGACGGCACGGTACGGTGTGTGGATTACCGTAAATGCATATGCGTGACGAATTACACCGGCGAACGAACGATATTTCCGCGTTAATATATTCAAGCGCGCTAGCCGGTAACAAAACAGCGATGCTTAAAAAATCCTCCGAGCCGTAACGTATATTTAATTGCAAGAATTATTGCGTTCCGACAGCGGCGTTAGTTGCAATTCATATCAACGTTGACAGGGCTTCAGTCGGTCCCTCGGCTGCACCGCAATAACGCTCGGCTCCCTAAAATACATATTTGTCGCCAGTACACACGACTTTCTTGTTTTTCCTCCTCTTTGGCAACGGACTCCGTCGGAGATAGGATAAACATTAAGTTTTCAACGTGATCTCCAACCCCACGAATACACCACAATATTTCAATTCGCGCGGATTACAAGTTGTTCCCCCATCGTAATTGCTCCGAGTGAAACCTCCAATGATTTATTGCAAAACGTTTCTCTGGACAATTTTAAAAATTCTTGCCTGGTAGACATTAAAATTTTTATAGAACCGAACAACTTGTAAATCATACGTTTTAGAAACTTCAATCTTTGTGTTTAACAGTAGAAAGTTTTCTGTGGTTTCTATTTGGTCGGAACAGTTTACTAATATTTTTTTAACTAGCATTTTTATATTCACACAATTCTTTATTAGTGAACTAAATAGAATTTCGCATATTATCACTAAACAATATTTTTAAATTTCCTATTGTGTACAAGTCGGATATAATTCCAAGTTCAGGTGCAATGTATATATATTATACATATATTATTATTATTTAATATTCGCGTTAACAATGTTTAAGAATCATGAATCATGATCTGACCCATGAAGATTCCACATCAACTATCGAGTGCCGAGCACTATTGTTCGCCTGTCATCTCCTACGATATGTCGGGACGGAAATTCCGATTTTCACACAGATAATTCTGTCTTCTCCTATTGTATATTATAATAACAACAAGCGTGTCGGAGAAAAGTGGACATTTCGTAGAAGTCAGGCGTCTTCTATTCGAAGAAACTTATTGGGTCATGGCCGGGTTAAATCCTCGCGTTCTGAAATAACGGAAATGGTCGGTGGCCCATCGTAAACTCTGTTCGGCATAGTATTGTTCGCCACGTGTCTATGATACGTACTATAACGAGGACAACATTGATACCGGAGGAGCACACTCCAGCATAAGCATTCGTTGTCGTTGTCGCTGTCCGCCTTGTTCCGGAATTCATCCAGAAACTTGTAATTATTTTCAACGTCATACGTGCAGGCGCAACGGATGCGGAACCTCTTCATTAAAGGAAGCCTAGGAAAGGATAATTAAAAGTTTCACGAGAGGAACGTCAGGAGTGCCTAGTATGTTGCGCAACTCCGGAGACCCTGAATTTCCCTGTTATTTGCTCCTCGAAATTGCCCCGACCCGACCCGGCCCGACGCAGCCCGGCCCGTCCTGTCTCGTCCGCCTTAACCTCGATTCGCGTAAGTCTTCCCTCCTTGAGTCTCGTTGTCCCGAGAAACCTCGGATCGGGCTGATTAGCGCTTAGACGTTAATTACAGTTGTCTCGGGCCCGCGACAAAGTCGACGAAAGTTCGTGACCCGGAGAGTGTAACGCCCGAACACGAAATTGTAGTTGGATCTCGCAATGGAACGCCTTTTCACCGGGGGATTAAACCTAATCTTCTTTCTTGTTGCCAGCCATTCGCGCGTGCACATCATGTTTTTGTTCTGATTCAATTGGAACTGTTCACATGAAATAAATTAACAATTATGCAAGTTAAGAAATTGTTCATTAAAAGACGCAAGTAAAATGCAAATATTAACCACGACCACCCGGTATAGATAATTAATGTTCTATGATCAAGTATGTGACGCAGGTGGTGGTTAATAGCTTCCTAGAAGTTAGCCTCCCACTTGTTGATTTAAATAATTTCATCAGTTGTGCTGAATTGTGCTATGTTTGTGCTATATTGTGCTCGAATATTACAACTATAATATAAACAATGAGATGAAAAATTGAGAAAAACGATTTTTTGAGTAGCCCCTCACTTTTCTTTTTTCAATTTTCTCAATTGTGCTAAGTTGTGCTAAGATTATGCTAAAGTATTACTTAAAAAATAAATAAAGAAGTTATAGTGAATAATCGTTTTGAACATCTAATTAACGTTTAAGTAATGCTTGTTTTAACTCTTCATATTGTACATACTGTGACTAATTTCACTAATATTAATCCTTTCTCTTTTCAGACATGTCTTACAAGCCACAACGACCTGTTATCGAGGGTGAGTCTACATTTACAATTTTTAAGCACACCAAAATGGAGAAAGAGGATAATGAAAGAAAAGAAAACTATATTATACCATTTACCTTTTTCTCCATTTTTGTCCATTTCATCCCCTGGGATAAAAGCTAGTTTTTAAATGTCTAAATATCTTCTAATGCCATTGTCGAATACTTTCAGTCGTATTCTTCAATAACATTTTTCATGAATGTGTTGTAAATGACAATAACTTGACCTTATTTGTAAGTCATTCGCTACTAGGATCACTCATGTCTGATTCTATTAGTGATAAGAAAATATCATGTTTAGTGGATCACCCTGTGCATGTTCATACGATTGAACCAAACTTTTACCAATGCATTCAGACATTCAAAATGGACTCCTACACATATGAATTAAAGATTTTATCATTTGTGTAAGCTGCACAAAGAACTTTTCTATATTCCTGCGACGGTAATACGATAAAGGGAAGATACTTGGTCCCCTTAGGGTTTCAAGTCCATACACCACTCCCTTCTCTTTCCAATTTCACCTATCGCCTAATTTCAATCAAATCCAACGGGACCTACTGTTTTTATGGTGGGTTCCGAACCACCTTTTTGCCAACAACACGTGGCCAGTACCCAGACAAGTCACCGCCTGAAGTATACTGTATACCCATGCGGTCACCCATCCAAGCCCGGCCCACGTCCAACACTGTTTAACTTCTGTGATCGCACGAGAACCGGTTTTTGCAGCGAGGCTATGGTCGTTGACTCCTGCGATGGTAATAGACATATTTAAAAACTATTTTGCTAAACACAATGGCACAAGAAACAGATGACATATCCGACACGTCTTCGTACACCATGCGGTTAATAAAGTGCTTACCGTTTTGCGTTGCACAGTCATCTAGTTCGAGTGCAATCAAAATTTCATAGCAGTGATACCGAAATAAATGCGCTCGAGCTTAATAAAGGTAAATGATAGGAGCTGACAAGCCAGCGAGGCGTTATGATTGCTCGACGCGAAAAAAGAAGATCAGGGGAATGGCTGTCACAGAAATCGCGATCCAACGGATGGAAATCTACTCGATCACGCGATATTTAAGAACGCGTTATCCGGGAGGCGGACGGACACGTGGCCTCGTGTCTTTCAAAGTTGAGCACGACTCAATTACGCGAAACGCAGCGGTGAGCATAACTCGAAATTGCCCCCGATCAGGAACGATCACGCCATCGCGTTCGCAAACACGTCGGGAATCTTACCGAGTTAATTGAACGACCGATTCATGGAAGCAGTTCGTTTCCTTTTCTCTCTCTCTATCTCTATCTCTCTTTCTCTCTCCCCCATCCTCGATCACGTTCGCTTCGTCGCCGGGGTGCATACGCCAGCCCGAGAGGACGGTAATTTTTCAGCAGGTAAGCTACGACAATGGTTACACATAAATACCTGGAATTACGTAAAACATTGCCGCTCCACAAATCGCGAAACTGCGCCAGCGCGGCACCGCGCGGACGCGTCCGTAAAACGCGTTTACATTCGACGGTTTTTGTCTTGTTTATCGTTCGGCGCGATCGATACTTTCTCCCTGAGATTGGATATGAACTTCCGCAGCAATTCTCCGTTCTAGTTCCAATTTATTATTAAAATCATTTAATCTCATTCATATAATATTAAAAAGAGATTTAATCTTTTTTAATATTAAAATATACATACGATATCTATTTTATACTCAGTAACAAATATTTCTTTTTAAATATGCAGGAAATATCTATTTCATGTTACGAGGAAACTATTTCTAAATATTAAACGAATCTTTGTTTCATATTAAAAGTAGAACATTTTGTTTCTAATATACAGATAATATTTATTTCGTATTATGAAAAATAAAATATTTTTTTCTCATTATGGAACAGATTTTTGTTTAATATTAGGAACAGAATATTTTTTCTTAATATACAGATAATCTTTATTCTTGTACATGTATACAATATTCAGATCCAATATTTTTCTCGTATGAAAAAATGTGGCTTAAAATATATTTTTCGAATATTTGAACAAAAATATCTATTTAATATATTTGTGCTACTAGGGTTTTAGCTGACGAATTTTAATGAAATTACTAGAACCATAAGAAAAATGAGAAACAAATTATTTCTATTGACAAGGTAACTGCAGTCCCTTCCATACTGTAGAACAAAATTAAATTGTCTAAAAATGTGTTTCTTCGTTGAGAGAAATTGTATTAATTATCCATCGATATTTTTTCGGATTTCTACTGCAAGAAAAATGATAACGGTCCACTGACATTGTTGCTATTTTGCGAAGCTGTAATTCCTCACCGATATTGTCCGAAAGTAAAGGTTTCAATTTCAATTTAAAAAAAAACAATAGCGATTGTGCGGAGGTGTCTCCGTACAGGGCCATTAATCCTTGCGTAATCAATTTTCTTCACAAATCAAGATTGCAGGCAATAGGCCCATTGTGCTTCGCAAAGTGAAAACGTATTCAGCGGCCCTTATTCGAACAGGGGCGTTTCGATTTTTATCTTTTGGCACGGCGTAAAGGCATCCACTTTTACAAAACATCGATACAAATCATCCTGTCAAACGCGTAATCCGAGGGCTCTTTTTCAAACTCTGCCAATGTCCGCCATTGTTGCAGGTGCATTGTCGGCGCACTTTGTCCGGACATTTTCGTTTCACTCCGATGCCTCGAATTTGGAAATCACAGTATTATCCGGCGTGCGCGTTCCCGACAGATATTTCTGCATAAATAAAAGAACGTCGCTTTGAATCAGGATGTGTAGTCAACGGTATAACACCCGCCGAAACGGACTTGACGCTTGCATCGCGCAGGTGCACTCGAAACGAAAGAAAATGAATGGAAGTATCGCGTCCTCGTTATTCTGCATGCTACGTACTTCGGTTTTTACTGACATCAATACTTTTCCATCATTTCCATCAACGTCACGGAATAATTGATCCCGCGGCCTTCGCAATTGGCCGTGAGATCTGATTGATCGACGATATCAAAGGGAATTCAATACGTCAAAACACTGTCAACAATTTGCCGGATCACTACTGTAAATTATACACATACAGAATATTGCTAAACCAGATACCGGACAGACTAGTGACAGCTATTCTGTACGGGGTGTCACATTTAAATCTGTTACTACTAATAACTTCGTTATTTATACTGATACAACAAAAGCTATGGGGAGAAAGTTGTTGTACCATATTTTGAGGAGAATATAAGGCTGTGTGGGTGAAGGTCATATTTTCTGAGATGCTACGAACTTAATCCACGACCTTTTTGGCTATTTTATAGAACAGAAACGAATGGTTCTATGATGGAATAGCTTATATCCTAAGGCAATTCTCAAGATGAAAAAATTTTTTTAACGTTATTACAGACCTTTAAACTTGTATCATTTTTATGTAAAATCGTGTCTTTAGTTTCTCATCTGCTATAGTACACAAAAGAATCTCAGCAAGAAATTAATAATACGTAACAGAAGTAGAGTCTTCAAGCTTTAAAATAAATTCAAGATTATTGATTTTACTATTTTTTTTGTCGGAATTATCACAGTTTAAAAATCAGTGTTGAATTAATTTTTGGATACCGTGAATACGTGGTTAAATAAATACAAAGTATATAGATCGATTATCCGAGTATAAGATTTGAGGCTTGTACAGCTACTTTTAAAGCAATCAAAAAGTTTCTAAAAGATCGTGACCGACTTCGGCGCGAAATCGAATTACTAATCGATTAAATGTTAAGTTGAAATAGAGCGGAATACAAGCACATTTCACGTGAATATTGAACCACGAAGAGGTGGTAAAATTGTTCAGCGGGTTTATCGAGCAAATTTGAGGATGGTAGGAAGAGTTAAGGGCAATCGGCGAGGAACGAAGGCAATCCAGGAAAGTTTGAGATTGTTAGGCAGTTTCTTACGTTGCGTTAATATTCAGGATTTCTCCGATTCTCTTTAGCGCGGTCGGCGAGCCCTAAGTTCGCCCGGTAAACCTATACAAACTATTGTTCCGCCGTCAGTTTTCACGGGAAACTCGACAGGGGTGGCGGAAAGAGAAATACGTGCGAAGTCAATTCGTTAGTTACAGACTCTGACTGTCTGGGGAAAGAGGAAGGTACATATTTGTAGGAAGTACGTCCCCTTGTCGTTTCATAGTTACGACCGCTTGACAATGGTTTCGTTAATTAACAGTTCACGAAATAGGCCAAGCAAGCACACCCGCCCTGAAATTATAATGGCCGCTTCGGTATTCTATTATTTCAGAAAGAACAATTACGAGGAAAGAACAATCTCTGATACGGAGCTGAAGTTCGGCGCGTTAGTTTAAGTTTAAGCACTGACTCGAAATTGTTCAAAGTAGCGGAGGATGTACTGCCTCCTACAGGTGCTCCGACAGAATTGAGTTTCACTTCGTCGAGAATTGTACGCGGTAAGAACGTTTCAGAAAGTATTCGCTTATTCCTTATTTGCCCAATTCTATTTACTTGCTGGATCTAATCTTTGGTATACTGAATACATTATTTATGTGGAACGTTTTTCAAACCTGATTGTAGCTTCGCCAAAGTGAACTATTCATTTTACACGATTATTGCAATATTCAATGTTGTAAGAAGTGAAAGTGATACATCAATGTTTCAATGGGAAAGTATTTGTGAAAATCAATACTAGTTTGATAAACATTTTTGTTTTTTCTTATTTATTTATAAAACTTTCGACAATTTAGAACAGTTTTACGAATGTATAATTCCAAGTTGAAATAAGATAAAGAAATAAAGATCGATCGTTTACATAATAATTTAAAAAGTGTAGATTGTTAACGCAAAGTTTTTCGTTCAGACAACAAGACGATCGTGAACAGAATATTTAAGAGACTGTAGATTGTTCCCACAAAGTTTTTAATGAGTTTAGACAAAATTTTTAAGAAGTTTTTTGTAGTATGTTTATGCTGAAATAATGAAAGATTCAAAAGTGTATAAATTTTTACCGTTTTTGATATTGTGCGTTTTTAGTGTTTCCAATATGTGTATCGAACCAATATTAACGAGGCATTTTGAAGTGATCGAAGCATCATAGCATATGCAGCGAATGCTGAAACATTGAAGACGTAGGTGTGCGCTAATGAACGATGAGAGCAGTGAGGCTCAAAGGGCCCGCGTATAGATACCGGAATCACGGGAACTAAGACTATTTCCAATTACTCGACCACTCCGAAGACTGTTGCGGCTGATTTACGCGGAATTCAAAACTAATTGGCCACAGGCACTGTTGTCATCGAAACATCTGATGCTGGCCCGAAGTAACGGCGACCGTGGTATCCGGAATATTCCCAATTTCCGTATAACCATATTCAATATCCGGATGTTGAAACTTCGGATACCCGCAGTGCGCATTGCCGAAACGATCGTATCGGTGAACTATTCAAATAATGGTAACTGCACCTAACGTCCGCCTCGTCCTTTGCGCCCCCGAACTTTGGTAATAATTGATAATCGACATTCGCTGCGCTACAAATTTCACGCAGGTATTCCGTGGCCCCGAAACGCGTTAGGTGATTTGCCTGTTAAGACGATCCGGCGGACCATCCTTCCTCTTCTATTCCTTCCGACTATATCCTCCCGGTATTCGGAATTTTGCAATTCTACGTATCCTCTTAATAATCATATTATTCAAAATCTACCGGCGAAACCAATTATCATTTGGAATTTACTTGGACCGTTAATTAGCAGAATTATTGTTGTTCAATAATTGGACTGTGGATATTGCTGCAAAATTATAAAAAATAAAATAAGTATGTAGTTAAAACAATTTTGGTTAATATTAACGTTTCCTTTCGTGTTAAAAATTTTCATGTGACACACGTACATGAATAAAGAAATGTAATGAACGAATTTCACGGCGAAACACATGTTTAATCCAGGTTTTTCATAAAGCAAGGAAGACAATTTCAATTATCATATTGCATATCTCTATGGAAATTCCAGACTTCATTGTTTTATGAAATCCAGGATGAGAGACGAGTACAATTTATCAGCTAAACAATTCCTCAGTATAAAAATGAAATAAAAATGTTATTAATGTTTTCTTGTAGTTTGAAAACGTTTATATCTTATAAGGATCTATTTATAATGTACAAATCTGAAGTTCATCGTTGTCAAGCACAAAGTTAACGGAACTGATCCAAGCTGCGGCAGAAGTAAAGATGGCGTGTCCCTGACGCAGCAATCATGCCCAAGTTAATACAGTATGCTGGGAGCCATAACTTCGCCAAGTAACGTAACGCACGCGTCATCGGTGAGATGCATTTACGTGCATCGATGTAACGTTCGCCTATCGAGGCATTAGAGTGTTTGCTTGATGTCAGCGGCGCATTCTTCGAAGCCCCGCGTTTCAAGAGCATTTTTCGAGTCGGGAAAATTCGCATGCATCTCGTGGCATTTCGTGGTTCTCGTGGCATTCCAAGATGCCGAGAAATTTATTCCATTTACGAATGGCTTTTCCAAGAACAATTTTTATCGGGTTTCATCCCGCTCGTATTTCCGCTTCCGTTCCGCGGCGAGGATAAGAAATCTTGCGCAAATCGGATAAATAACAGCATCTGGATAACGAAGCTCGTCCCGCTTCCTCGTGGAAAAATAATATTTCGCTCGTTCTATTTGTACCGTTGGCTCCGGTGTGAATTTTACATTAAATGTAACCGGGGGACACCGAATCGATGGAATTTCAGTGGTAATGTGTGCGAAGCAGGATTTACTAGCATTATATACGTTAATTACAAGAAATTAATGAATTAATTACAAGGTCATAGCTTACCATATCATTGAACTCGTCTTGACATCAGCTACAACACTATGAAAAATACATCGAAGGCCTTGAAGTGACGAAACAGGCTCCATATCAACAGAGAAAATCAGGTGTTTTGTTTTTCATGACTCACCCTGTATATACTTAAATTTGTTGTACCGATTTACTGCTTTAAGTCCTATTCATTATTTCATGAATGCATGATATCCGCAGTCTAATAATGAATTAAAGTGGATTTGTAATGAACAATTGTCCGTGTAAATGTACAAGTTCAAAAATCACATATAAGGAAATTCTATTGCAAGCTATGCTGAAGGAAGCATGGGAATTATTTCGAGAATAAAAATGATTGAATGATAAATGTTTGTACAGTGAACATTTCCAAAACGCTTTATTCGAAGTAACGTTAATCCACGAACAGACCGATGTTATTTACAATATACGAGCGTCATGACTAACATTCCCGGGAAAATGGTAATTTTCATTGTGTATCGTGCTCGCCGGAGGCCAATCGATGCTATCTCTCCTTATCTTGATGGAATATTTCATTTTATCTCTCGTGTAAAAGCCATCGACGAGGACGGCAGCAGTAGCAACGGCGCGCACGGATGAATTTATTTGAAGTAGTCGCTTTGCTCGCGCTTCGAAATTTAATTGCAAAATGATGCCGGTAGCGCGCGAGGCACTCGAGTGTCTACGTGCGACGCGCGGGGAGCCGCACGCGAGCAATTCCACGCGGAGATACGCTCGTGATCCGAGTGACGGTAATGCGTCTGATTCATATCGCGTCACGAAGTGCTCCTGACGAAAAAATGGTTTGGCAGAAAATGTAGTATCGGTGACCTTTTCACCGAGCGAAGGAGATACCCAGCTCGCCGCGTTTTTATTGGATAGAAGTTGTGAAATAGAACGGCACACAAAGACAATTCCCTGCGCCGGCAAAAATCGGCCTAGCGTCGATCGTTAGGTTGTATCGAGTTTTTCTGAACGATGATGATTCTCCTGTTCGAGATCAATTACTGTTCGACCAACTGTAAACGTCAATATAATTCTCCCTACACTTTAGATCTTTATGTTGGTATGGCACATGTGAATTCCTAACACATAGTTAGTAAGTCGGAATGTAAATTAACCATACGAATTTGTTGGATCGCAATTATGTAAATATAATTGTGTTTGTTGATTATCGATCGTAAGGTAGTTTATAACAAGAAGGTATAGATGATATCGGAGCAAAGGTTCGATCAGAAATTAAATTAAAGCCATCGTGCTAGTTTGGTTAAACTTTCTACGTTTCGATCCCAATATGGATCCTTTTCAAGAAAGAGGAAACAACTGCATCTGTAAATTTTTTAAATAGTTTTCAATATGAAAGTACTGAAAACAGATTTAAATACACAATTCAAAATAACGGTAATGAATTACCAACATTTTTCAGTACTTTCGTATTGAAAACTCTTTTAAAAGTTTACAGATGCAGTTGTTTCCTCTTTCTTGAAAAGGATCCATATTGGGATCGAAATATATAAATATAATTGTGTTTTATAAATTTATATATTAAGAATACTATTTGAGATGATATTGTACGATCACAATGGAATCGAATTGTAAGAAACAGTTATCCCCTCTCTGCCAGTACCGGATTACTTTCATTAATTGTGCTGTGTAATAAGGAAACGGCGTCGGAGAAGGAGTAAGGTAAAGTGGGAGACAAGTCTTCATCTGGTGACACTGACTTCGAGGTTCATCATAGTCCTACAAAAAGACAAACACAATTTTCCCCAGTCAATGGCCAGATACGTTAAAAACACTCTTATCACTAGCCACGCCCCATGCAGTTCCATGACGTCGGGACATCGGCAATAAGATGCCTGTCTCTTTCACTGGCGGTTGCAAGTCCCTCATCGATGTCAGAGTAACACATATACATAACACATATACCTATGAGACTAAATTTATGAACGGTGAAAAATGGTGACAAGTACTAGGTTCGGTTAAAATTTAAATGTTTTAAAAGATTGCATAAAAGGCTTCTTAAATAATCGAGACCACAGCTTCCGCCGAAAGAATCCGAGAGCCTGAGGTTCATCAAGAGGTTCGCAACTCTTTCGACCGCTACTAGAATGTCCCGAAAAAATCGAGACCACCACAGAAGCTCTGACTGAAGAAAAATCCCTCTTCCTGCCGCGGAATAGAGTCCAGGCTAGGGCTGTAGAAGGTCGCAGAGACTGTGTCGAGAGGGGTTAGAGGCTGCCTTGGCCACGTGAATGGAGCTGGTATCGTAACAAAATGATCGTCGTCACCTAGCCGGTTGGTCGAAGCCGGAGCGTGCATCTGGCTTCGCGTTGGCTCAAAGAGGCGAGGTGCACGGCTTCGCGCGTTCTTTCCCTGCGGCTCTTTGACTCTCTCGCCCTCCCCTTTTGTTGGCGTGCATCTCGACAGAAGGAAGTGGACAGAAACGAACCTTGAAGTGGTATAAGTAAGAGCCGAAAGAACGGGAGTGGCAGGCGAACTCGACGAAAGAGAGAGAAAGAGAAAAAGAGAGAGAGAGAGAGAGAGAGAGAGAGAGAGGAAGAGAGCGAAATGAAAGAGAGAGGATCGAAACGGATGGTGGAACCAAACGATGGGGGCTGGTGTTGGAGAGGTGTGGGATAGGGCACGAGGAGGCAAAGGAAGAAGAAAAGATTGCCGCGCGAGGAGAGTTCCAACGGGTTTGGCTTCGTCCCACGGAAAGCAATTTCTTAACGTAACCTTATCTTTGTCCGCGGGTATAGCTTGCACGTCACGTACAGGCCTGTGCAAAGACGCGTATGTGCCTGACACACAAAGCGACCGAGCCTCGCAACTTACGTGGAAAACAAGAAATATCTGAATCGCGCAGACCCAGGTAGAGCTGCGGGAACCAAAGGCTCCCACCATCGCTCCTGATATTCGCCGCCGCGTGCCCGTAACTCTTTCGCTCGTTTTCACTGGATTTCCTTACTACGGGCTGCATCACTGCGCGTTCTCCTTCACAAATCGCCGCCATACCCGAGATCTTCTCCTCGGTATTCTTCATGCTGGTGACTCGAATGTTGCGTGCTCGATCCTTCGAAAAGGGACAATCTAGACTTACCTTCAGTCAGTAACCATAATTCGTATTGAATGAAAAAATTAAAAATTTCTCCATTTCTTTTGAACATCCTCCTTATTGCTCAAACTTATTATTATACTATTTTAACCCTTTGCAGTCGAGCATTAAAGTGAATGTGGATGTATAAATGTAATATATATTTCTTCTTGCATATGAGAAATTATTAAGTACAAAGGAGTTGTAATTATTGCAGCCTCGAAGGAGGTCGCACAGGTTAATGATAAAAATATTCTCTCGTGAGTCGTTGGATTTCAACTGTAATAAAAGCGCCTATGTATCAGCATGATCTCTTGAAGCTCTTCACGGACGGATCCGTGCCTTGGCGAACAAAAACCGTTTCCGGTTTTCTTTCGCCGGCGTTGGCCGAGGTGTTCGCTGAAATTTTCGCACGCGGCTGATATTAGCGAGCAGCCCGATAATGCCGGCCTGTGTAAGGCGGTTTCTAGAGGGGTCAGGAAAAAATCGGAAAAAACCGTGCCGGCCTTCCACATTTATACCTCGTGAACCGACAATCCTCCCCCCTTACTTCTCTTCTTCTCCCCTTTGCAGCCCCCACACCTGTCTTCCTAGCTCTCTGACTCTCTTTCACCCCCACTACCATCGTGTACGGTTTTTTCTACGTGTAATTTATCGACTGGGTTCCTCTTTTTTCCGCGGATGACTGCGTTCCTTTACCTTCTCCCTACCTCTCGCTCTAGTCCTTTTACTCGCATTCACACCGGCCTCGTTATTTGGGGGTGGGGTTGCGGGGGAATGGAACACGAGGACGCAACGATTTATAGTAACTGCGCCCGCTGTCGTAGAATATTTTTGGCGGAATTTCTACTCTACCTTTTTTTTCATTCAGCCGTCTCTATGGAACGCCTCGAACCCTCTCCCTATTCAACCACCCCTTCCAGGCGGCGGCCATAAAGCGTAAACGGAACTTTCTCCATTCGGAATAATGATATATATCCTCGTGCATTTGTTGACCGAGTCAGTTGTTTCGCGTTTTTCACCACCTTCTTGGTGCCTGCCGGTGAATTATTCATTTTCGCGGCAATTCCGTCGTGAATATGTGACAATTAAATTGCTGCGAACAGTGTTGTGTGAAAATTATAGTGTGGTAGTCACGTGACATTGTGACACACGCACGACATGGACGGATTGCGTCACGTGAACGGGCCATGGCGGAAACGTGAGGAATAGCATTGAAGAAGGCAGTGGTGAGACAAGTCTTAATTTGGCGACTCTAGTGGGAGGATCGTTAGTGTGCAAGGAACGAGGTTACTACGAGCAAGGTTCTACCGTACTGCGATAATGAGGTAAAATAATGATGTCTTGTTTCACTTATAACACATACCATAATCGCTTATGATTTTTAATTTTCTGCCAATATATATTGATATTAAGGTACTTTGGGATTATCCCGTCGATCATTTTTGCCACACTCATTTGGTTTCCCTCTATATGCGAGTTAGGTTAGGTTTTACGTATTATTTCACTTACATTTTTTGTTATTATTATTTTATTATTATTATTTCATACATTTAATATGTTTAGAATGTTTATTTTGGAACATGCATTTAATTATGATGACGCCAAAGGATTTGTGCATTTTCGCGAGCATTGAGAGATCGACAGAATAATACCAAAGTATTGATATTAGTAATAAGTGTAATAGAGTACGGATCATAAAAATTGCTTGCATTTACAATCAACAAGATCCAACCAGAAATATAGTTTTCTTCTTTTAATCATTTCAATAAGCTGTAATTAACTTATTGATTTAAGAAGTTGTCTAAACTGTAAATTCATTATCATAAATCCTAATAGAGTTTGATGATCTTGTTTAACAGTTGAGAATTTCATGATTTTGTTCCACAATAATTTAACATGACTCTAAAAAAAAATCGTTCCACGGTAATCCGTACTTTTCGAAATTTGCACAAACATATTGCCGCGAAATTCGACGATCGTTTACAAATATTTTACACGTACCGAGAACAAGGGATTCCCTTTTGTCGCAATAAATCATGCCCGGTTTTTATCGAGATCGAATATGCCGTCGAAAGGATTAATTCGCGACGGTAAATTGAGTCATTGAAATATCTGGCTGTTAGTCGGCAATCCTGTGTACATTCGTTGTATCGAGAGAGAACGCGGGAACCGCGTAATGCCCTGGCATAACAACGAACGATAACACTTTATTATATTTTACAAACCGGTCTGCGGCACCGGTTGCATTATGAGCGAGAAGTTGTGTAGCTGGTGGGAGTTGCGCGCGGAACATCGCCGACAGAGGATTAAAATTAGCCCGTCATATTAACAACGCCGTCGGACAATTTACGTATTATTTAAACCCGTTCGCTGTAAATAAACGGGCCGCGAGCGTTAATCTCATACAAGTTATAATGAAAAGCAAACACTTCGCTTGTTTCGCCATGGTCCACCATTTCGCTTCTTTCGTCCGTTGATGGCATTAACCTTGATCATACTTTCTCATTATTTCTTCCTTTATTAACACCAATGTTTAAATGAGCACGCAACATCTGCGCAAATCGTAGAAGCTTTAATTCGGATTATTCAACCTGGAATTCTTTCGGTCGTGTTAGAATTTCTGCAACATTAGTGTTGAACAATTTGTGATTAGTAGAATACCTATTTTATGCAGTTAAGTTTATTACATAAAATAGTAGGTTAGATATAAAACTGTGGAGACGGAGAGAGAGACATTAAAGAAATATATTAGTACTCTTAAAATAGTTTTAACACTGAATCATTAACACTGAACATGCCATCACCGGTTAAATGCTCGGTTCCAAATTTATTTCAAAATTATTGTAACTCTAAAGATACATACCTTCACGAGAATTAATTCGATAGATTTGTTTATTCAACTATATATTATAACAAAAATTACACAGTGTTTTAAAAAATTGTCTTGTTACTTTTATAAGACAGTACATACTAGCCACGTTCAATACTCGGCAGGTTTAGTGTTAAAATTGATATGTAAATGTATGTACGAATATAAACTAATACCTAAAATCAAATTAATGTGATGTTTGCAATTTCTACTTTTACGAAAAATAAACTCCGCAAAACTTAGTATTTTTGAGGATACTACTTTCATACTGTTATTGCGGATTGTTACTCCCAAAATCTAAACAATTGAATCAATTTTGTCCGAAGAACAGTAGTAATAAAATTTATGACTTGCTCAACGCCATATCCCGATTTCAACAATGCTATAGGACACACATCAACCAGTCATTAATCACCGACCTCTAAACAGACAATTGAAGCCATTAACAATCCAATCCAACAGGTAATTCGCTGCCACGCGTTTCCACTCGTTAACCAAACAACTCTATACACAGCCTTGTTATATCGAGGCTAATTAAGATTTCACGCGTCATCTAGCACCACAAGAGAAGAACACAAAGAGCGATAGAACATTGTAGGGGGTCGCGTTATTAATTTATTCGGCAACAGAGGGGGCCGGTATTAGGCGAACAATAGCGTCGTTGTTTCGTAATCATTTTTGAGCATTCACTCGGTAATTCGATTCGCGTCTAACTAGATTTGACCCGTCCCCTTCGCAGATCGTGTCGCTACTCGAATGGTTATTGGGCTTCCATTAGTTATAAATTGAATCGTGATTATCGGAGAGGGAATCTAGTTTCACACGAGGATCGGGATTAAAGGCGTCAAAGATATCGAACGAATTTTCGCGTGGCTCGACGATATTCGGTGGGTGGAGCTCGATCAGGAACCAGGCTCGTTACGCGAGATCGTGGTTCGTTTCTTCCTTCGAATTCTCCTCGAGTCCCGGGGATCGGTCCGTTACCCATCGTGATTCGAGAAGAGGCGGCTCTCAGACGCGTGCGACGCGACGAGGTCACACCAAGCCGACTCGCATACTGGCAAGAAGTAATTGCGAGCGAAAGGAGGCAATCGGGTCTCCTGCGGACCGGGGGAAAATTAGTTTCGACAACGGCGGACGTGGTTTCTCGGTTATATTCGGGCACAGATGGCCATAGAAGAAACGACACCCCCGCCGATCTAACGGCGGCGCCGCGCCGGTGGCGATGAGTTTCGAACACAATAATCGATGCCCCTGCGCTCGCCAATGGCTCCCGATATCATACGCCACGAAAATTACTATATAACGTCGTCGAGGTAAATCTGAAGTCATTGCGTAAAGGAAAATAGTCCGATTTCCCGAAAAATGACAATACAGTAGAACTTCGATTATCCGGGCTTCCGATGGCCGAATTTTGTGTCTGAATACTTTTTTTTTATTAAGCTATAGAACCCCAAATGGGATTATTAGCAGCGCGCAGATGATTGTGCATGCCAACATTACAAAGATAACTTTTAACTATAACTTATAACATTTTCGAATGTAGCACTAACATATTTGGTTGGCAGTTGACTAGAAATAATTTCCGGCTAGAACATTTCAGCCGTTCAATACAAAATTCGAAACGATAGACTGCTACTGGATTTGGCGACGCTATATATATAGTTGACAATCTTTTAGGAAGGAACATAAGATCTTACATATAGTGTTTGTACATTGCCATAAGACATAATCAATATTTTGTGTCTCATGTTTACATGGGCAGCCAGGTCTGAATACTTTTCTGCAAAGTTTGCGTTAAACCAACCTGT